>OZ005667.1:2402500-3602500 GCA_963930725.1 Candelabrum cocksii | reverse complement strand
GCAGTGGCAATCTTGTTCGGCGTTTCCTTGGTTTCTGAGGCATACACATTGCTAAACGATTCTTGCTAAAAGAATCATGCTAAACGAGGGAATGTCGGCGGGATGATATTGAGATTTATCAACGCGGTCTGGGAAAGGTACAAACCTTTAACATAATTGCATATGTATACAATCTCGGTAGAATGGTGGTTATTGTAAGTCAGATCGACGACTATGGCCCCAAGTATCGAAAGGTTGCTATCGTTCACAGCGCGCAGACAGTGTCGTGTGTGTACCAGTGCCTGGCGGGTAGCACCAACATCAGTTAGTAAGTCTAGTCCGGATGTGCAGGTTTGTGCACCGGTATCGGCGACGGCGGAGATGCACGCTGATTTGACATTACATTTAATCTAATGTCCGATTTTTTGGTATGCTTTATCATTGGAGGCGTATAGCAACTGAGACGATCGGGTGAGGTTTCGGTTTTAGTGGCTCGAAATTATTATCGGTCCATTTCCCATGTGGCAGACCACCATCTAGTCATAAGAAAGGTGCTTCTGTAACGGTAGAGATAAATGACGTATCGTCGTGTTCGGAGTCATTCGATATAGCCGCGTTTGACGAGAAGCTTTTACAAACGATAGCGAAGTGGTTCATCTTGCCGCAGTTGTTACACTTTTTGCCTTGTGCTGAGCATTGTCGCCGACCTTGCTCGTGGCGTTTCTTCCCGCACCCGATGCATTTCTGCGCGGCCGTGTCATTAATATCAGGTTGTTTGTCAGCTTGCTCTTCTGGTATTTGGATTTAACAGGACATACGTTTGAGGTGGGTTGAAAGTGGGATGCGGCTTGAGCGGTGGCTTCCAATGTTAGCAGACGTTCCACGAGCTGAGGGAGAGTTTTTTAGGGAATTTACCTCGCTCAGGATCCTGGATTGGTGTGATTGGTTGTAGAGTCCTGCTATCAATTGCGATGTAATCATATTAGCCGAATAGGAAGTCTTGCATTGCCCATTGTCATTGGCGGTACACTTCGGGGTGCACTGCTTTGACCGCAACGGATCGTATATGAGTCAAGAGTTCCTCCTCTGGGGACCGGTTTAACTGATCGGGACCGATGAAATTAAAGAGCAACTCATTTACAACAGTGGAACACAAGGAACGAAGTTCGTTTCTGATCTCGGTAGCATCATTCAAGCGTGTCATTTGTTTATAACGGGCCCAAGCGTCCTTAAAGATGACCCATTTATTATTTGTACAATCCGCTTCAATGGTGGGGCGGATCGGCTTACAACGTTGCGTCGGTAGAGCAGCGTGACGTGCGGGGCTATGGGGTGCCGAATTCAGGTGGCTGATGAGCTGGGTAATCTGCTGTTGCATGGCAAGTTGTTGTTGTTGCATCCGCAACATCATTGGTAATGTCTGGGTTGGATCATTTTTGTTGGCGGCGGTGTCGGGTGATGGGGTGCGACCGTCCGTAGTGGATGTTTCCGTCATTTACGGCGAGGTGTACTGTACGGTGTACGAAATAGATGCGTTATAGAAGATTGGTGTGACCACGGATCGTTTCGATATTTAGTTATATTCTTGCTGTCGAATAGTCGTGCCAGTGTTCGTATCCCTGATGATGATTCGTAGTGAAAATTCTACTCACAGCGCCATGTAGAGTCGGTTGCTAGTTGACGAAAGAAGACACGAACTGGACGCCATTTACAACACGTCAACAACTCTCTTTTCAATAATCAAATCACTCAAATTGCGAGAGTGTTCTGGGAATAATTACAAATGCAAATGGGAATAAAAACAAATGCGATATAGAGCAAATGCGATACTATACACCGCGTTTCTAAAAAAATGACAACAATCACTATCATTCGTAATATTATGACTTTGCTAATCAATTGATGAACTTGATTTGATCATCCATTTTTTGCTAAAAAATCTTTAATACTGACTTTCCTTAGGGGCAGAACTATACAAAACACTAGGCCAAATTTTTAAAATATAACATAACTATAATACCTTTAAATGTCTTATTACAGTAAGGTGCATGTAATGTCATACATTACAATAATGTTTACATCAGAGCTGGTTTCATTCACAATTCAAGTAAACAGCATTTGCTAATCTAAAACAAAATAAAAGAGTAATATCTAACTACATCTTATCAAACAACATGTGGAGTGTGGAATACTTCTTGATCAAACCCATTATCTACCCATGTTATGAGCTAGGTGACCTAACTTTGCATAGAAATACTTTATCTATGATTGTTAATATACTATTAAAGCCCATCATAAAACATTACCCACAGCTCAAATTAAAACAGCATTTCGGTCCATGAAATATTCATCTTTCAGAACAGGGTCATATGGACTGATTCCTGAAGTATTAATTGTTCCAGAATTCTACAAAATATCAACATTTCCATCGCAAATATTTTTATTGTTCACAAACCGAAACGTGGAATTTTGAAATAGGGGAGAGGAGGGCTAGTTGCTACAGGGGGGCTAGTTGGTACAGACTGTATTTTAAAAACTATGCTATGTTGAACTTTGCCTTTTGGTCATGTGATGTGTTTACAGATCAAACAGCTGCCATCTTTGTTGCAGTCATATGAAGCGCATGGTTTTTGATGAGTACTTAAATTTTCATTTCTAACCGTAAAACATAACTTTTTGAATTTTCTTCAGAATGATTCGCATGCAGTGAATGAAGTCAACACCCTGTATAATAAATGTTCTAATAGTAGCTTGTTATTCCAGCAAATAATGTCTCTGGCCCACCTTTTTTAAGCAGAATGAAATCAATATTTATAGTTTTTGACATGTTGGGGCTAGTTGGTACATGTTTAGTGGGGCACGTTGGCATGGTGTATTCTGACGATCCTATTGAGCAAAATGAAGAAGAGATCCCTACATTAGAAGACGGGGACGTTGTTGTGAAATACGCAACTAAGAAGACCTCGAAGATGTTTGTTGGCCAGGTGACACCAATAAATAGAAATTAAAACCTTGTAACAATAACATTTCTGAAGAGGAGCAGAGCATCATTTACTCGCCCAGATCCCGAGGACATTGACATTGTTAGTGAAGATGACATTGTACAATTTCTCCAACCACCAAACACAATTGGTGGAACAGCAAGAGCATGCTTGAAGCTGCCGTTCAGTGTGAGCCCGGATACAGTTAAACAATGAGACAGAAAATCAGATAATTCAATTGGACAATATGTCAAGTCATCAATGGACAATCATAACATTTGCACACTGTGATAATTGTCATTTGATGATGAGTATTATCACAGTGCTTGTTGAATAATTGGTTTTGTTGAATAATTCATATGTTCTGTGTTGACATGTAAATAACCATTAAACATATTTTTCATGTTCTTTTGTAGCAGGTAGCTGCCGAGCAGTTTTACCAATATAAAGTGTTAATAAAGTGAACAAGCATTGCATATTGATTGGGATGATTTATGAATTGTAAGAGAGAATTTAATAGATTTACCAACTAGCCCCATCCATTGTACCAACATGCACTGCAGAGCAACTATCTATACACCTTTTGATTTGATTTGAAGTATTTTTCACCCGCTCTAATGTGTACTAATCTCAATAATTTTTACAACTATTATCATCCCCTACTTTCTAGCTGTAGGTCTCTCATAGAACAAATATAATAATAATTATAAAATAATAATAAGTTAAAGAATAGAATATATAGGGTTAGTTTACAGACTTCATTAACTGCTAGAGTAGTCAGATTATTGTGATTCGAACAATTACTCTACCGCTTGTTTCTGCGATAACTGGTCTTTTTGCACCACGGTTATTTCGCACCAAAGTAGGTTGTTTCGCACCATCATTCAGGTTGTTTCGCCCCATCGAATTTCATTGTATATTGAACGAAATAAATTCAACTTTTACACGATTATTATAATATTATTATTATTATTATTATTAAACGGCGGCTCTCCTTTGACTATGTGATGAGATATCACATGCCACTCTGGCCACTCACACTCTTGATTACACGATTTTTTTTTTATAAGCAACTTAGGATTTGGGGTGGAACTCATGTTGCTTAAATTTTATGCCGAAATTGGTACTCAAGTTGCTTAACTGGTTGCTTATTTTTCGAAATAGGTTACAACCAAAATTCGATTCATAGGTGAGAAAACGTCAATCAACAAGACAGACATTCGAAATAAAGAAAATAACAATGCAATGTCCTCACTTGGTGTATACGCATAGTTAAAATACACACATACAAGGCAAAGTTATTGCTATTGAAGAAAGTGGCTATGATTAGTATAAATATTTTTCACCAGTTGCTTAATGTAATAAAAGCTCAGTAGTGGAGTTTTTGCTGAACTCGAGTACTGTTGCTTATAAAGCAGTTGCTAATAAAAAAAATCGTGTATCTGATCAAGTGTTATAAATTTACTAGGGCAAGCTATCTAATCAAATCATAACAAATTAGGCAGATCTGTATAAAAGGCAGTGGAAAAGGATTAAGAACAACATCTACGTCAACATCCGAGTCTTCAACTATACGTCACAATATGCCGAGAATAAAGTATCCCTGCGGTAGCTGCAAACGAGATTGCAAAGATCAGACGATTTTCTGCGACGGATGCAGCTAATGGTTCCATAAAAGATGTCAGGAACTTCCAGATGCAGTATTTACAGAACTGGGCCGTATGTTCTTGGGGTACAGGTGTACAACATGTCTTCTCTCCACCACACAGCCGAGCGAATTCGACTTCAATCTTTCCCTTAAACGATTGAGCGATGCCGCCAGAAAATCGACAGCCAACTTAGAGGACGCAGCTAGGAGGGAGGAGATATTTCTTCGCAAATGGTCAGCTGTATCTGCACCCCCGGGATTCTCCAAGTTTCAAGCAGACGTCCACAAGACAGTTCAGCACGCAGAAAGAGTCCTTCACAAGTTTGGGGGATACGATTCAAGAACGCCAGTCGAGGTACCAGGGGACGGAAGCTGTCTTTTCATGCTGTCTCAACTGCTCTGTGTGGTCATACAGGATTGTCAAAACAGCTGAGAGTCCGCACCACTATCAAACTAGCGAAATACGACGATTTCTACAGGATCCAGCATGACGACCCGCTGTGGGAGGCGTTGAGTCCAACATTTGACGCTGCTCTCAAAGATTGTGCCATGTCTAACGAATCTTCAGCTTGGACACTACACGCATTGGCCTCCGTAATAGGATGTTCCATCCCATCAGTCTACCCACCGATGTCAGGACTACAGGATCCGGCCTTCCTTCATCTAAGCACGACCTTCACACCATGGGGGTTACCAAGTCATCCGAGGGGACGAAATAAATGTATCGTTGTGATGTGGTCCATTTTCCGAAGTGATAGCAAAGATCGTGTTATGTGGACACCCAACCATTTTGTTTCCCTACTCGAAGTTCAGCATCCAGTCACCGAGAAGAAGCGAAGTCGACACGACATTGATGCAGGAGTTAAACGACAACGCACAACTACATACCAGGAGTTCAAACGCCCAATGGTTAGGGATAAAAGCCTTCTCGAGAGTCTACAGATGCCAGTCGAGACATCCGATATTCCGAACGCATCGCACTCTTTCATGGAAGATGAAGAACAAAACAACGCCGAGAGTCACCAAAGTTAAACAGACAAATCATCCATAGGAGGTCCCAGTTCATTGTCACCATCAGCAGAATCATTCAAACTGACGTTCCAAGTTATCGCTGACGGCACGAAACGTAACAAGGAAAAGTTCGTCGACAATCGCGGATACAGCTACAATATCAAACGAAGACGGAAGGATCAAACGACCATCGATTGGCAGTGTACGGTACGACCAAAAACGGATCCCTGTCGTGCCAGCGTCATACAGCGAGGAGACGATTTTTTCAAGGGAGCAAACGAACACAATCACGTCGCACAGCCCGGTGCCGACCTCGTAACGAAAATGAGGGTGGCCATGAAGAACAAGGCGTCTGAAAACCCGTATAAACCTGCACCAGCAATCGTAAACGAGGTCCTCCTAGACAATCTAGTCTTCTCATCTATTGTCTTCTAGTCTTTGAAATATCTGCTCCGTACAGGTCTTATCCCATGCATGCCTGTAATGAAACGAAACAATGTGTATCTGTGCTCTGCATGCAATGTTACATCGGCTCCAAAACATTTGGAATTCACACTGTACAGTGCGCAACATCGATCCAGTGCAAGCCAATCTGAAACGAAAGTAAGTCCTAGTCATTAAATCAGAAATAACACAAAGTACGATCACAAACAAAATCGGGAAATTCGATGGTGCGAAACAACCTGAATGATGGTGCGAAACAACCTACTTTGGTGCGAAATGACGTGGGGCGAAATAACCATGGGGCGAAAAAACCGCAATCTAACAATAACATCATCATCCTCATCTTCTTCTTCCGCATCCACAGGAGGCACATCTGCCTCGCTCTCATCTGGGCCATGCTCCTCTTCTAAATCGATTTTGTCATCTCAAGATTCTACTTCCAATTGGGTTGCGGTTTTGGTTATTTTCTCGGGTTCGAGGTAATACTCTTCGAGTAGTTCTTCCATCTTCTCGAACACATAAGTGTGCGCCTTGTTCTTTTTCCCGATCAAGCGAATTGGGATTTCAAGGCCCCTTTTCGGAACAGGAGATCTTCTGTACTGCATCTTTCTTACGCGAGCCTCTAGGGAACCAACATAATTAAGGAAATAATGGCAAAAGCGACTTATTTCCCGCGGAATGTGTCCCACTACGTTGTACATTGCTAATCGTGTCCCATGTGTTTGAACGTTCAGAAATATGCGACTTTCCGGAGCCGTGGAAGAAGTCCACGACTGCGAAATCAGTACTCTACCCAGGACTTATCAAAGAGGTTGGTCTAACTTTTTTCAAACAAATTTCTGAAGCAGTTCAGGCAGATAATATTCCCCCAGAGTTGATAATTAATATCGATCAAACCCCTCTGCCCTTTGTCCACATTAGCAAATACACCACGAACAAGAGCGAAAAGTCGGTCCCAATCTTAGCAATGGCTGACTATCGTCAGATAACAGGAACGTTTTCGGTTTCTATGAGTGGTCATTTCTTGCCAATGCAGTTAATTTATCAAGGAAAAAATGACCGGTGTCTTCCGAAGTATACATTCTCAGAGAGTTTTCATGTCACACACACGCCAAATCACTGGTCGAATGAAGAGACAAGTATCGATCTTCTACAGAAAATACTCGCACCGTATTTGGCTGAGACTCGCAAAAAACTGGGATTTAGGATCAAGGTCAAAGGATAACCCGTGGTTGTTAATTGCAGATGTCTTTAAAGGACAATGGACTGATAGGGTACAAAGAGAGGTCAAGAAATTGGATAGAAAGATGATCCCAGTACCAAATAACTGGACCCCTATTTCCAACCGATTTCACCTGCCTTTAATTTTCGAACGGAGTGAACCGAAGGTGCAAAGGGGGCGAAGATTAAAGGGAGCGAAAATTTGAGGCAGGCGAAAATTGAAAGGAGCTTTTGAAAGGTATATTAATGAATATTACGTTTTTCTGTTACAGTTATTTTGTTGTAAGTCAATTATTAAAAAATCACGATTCGCAATAGGTCCTGACCCTTAATTGAAATACCAAGGTCAATCGAAAAAGACATTTCATTTGTATGTATCGGTGATAACAAGAGATTTTCGGCCTCACGGTAGCAGAATGAATTAGGGCGGAAGAATTTATCATTAGCAAGAGAAGAATTTTATACCTGAATTATTAACTGTGCTTTTTTCAAAACATGAAATACACATTTGATTTCGATAAAAACGCGGGAATATCGCAAACTTTATTTGCTCACCAGGAGATTAATATAGCTTTGAGACTATGACAGATTCTTGCTTGCACCATATCTTATTGATATGACGCAAATTTATATAGTAGACTCCCGATATAACGAACCTTGATACTGAAAGTAGTTCCTTACATCGATAGTTCGTTATATCAAAAGTTTTCAAAATTTAAATTTCCTTTTGAAGTGGGGAAGGACGATATATATATTTGACGGACGGTCTTCTTCCACCGGGTTAGGCGTATTGAGTTCGTTCTATAGAGAGAGTTATAACGCTTTATTAAGAGTAAAACGTTTAGTAATGGTTTGTAATATCGAAAGTCTATTCTACATATAAAAATCGCATATAATGTAAGGTAATTTAACAATCGTTATCTAGATTTTTAAAATTATAACAAATATATTTCGTTTTACTTTTAAAAATTAAATTTGGTCAAGATTGGTCACCATCTAAAATATTTTTATATTGTCCCATTCATTGCGTGTGTAGACAGTCAGCATATACATATCGGAGTCAACTTGTCAACTTGCATAGATCCAGTTGCTTATCTCTGTCACATAACCTTTTCGCTTTCCTTTCTACGAGAATGACTCTATAAACTGGATAACGCTACCATCTTTCGCGTACAAACGGTTAGAAAGTAAAACAGGGGGTTCAAGTAGTTCTAACACATGTTGATACACAAACCAGAATAAACGATACACCATTTCCAATGGGCTTCGATCAGCTTATCAGCGCTAAGATAACAACTTAGAAAACCTGTATCGTAGGCATACGTCATGAAAAGGTTACCAGGTTCATCCCTTCGCTTGCGACAATGTCGTACACATGCTATGAGTGTAATCAATGTGTAAGAAACGGAATATTTGAAATTATTTTGTGTTATTATCTTCTAAAGTAATTCTAATAAGATATCCTGGATCAAAACTGTGATTTATTCCCAGAAAAACATATTCTAAAAGTTTCGTTTTAACATTTCCTTAATACTTTCCGAGAAAACAGGGAATGCTGAAAAGAAAGTCGACAAAATTTTCTTACTGATTTCTTTATTTCCCTTTTAAATCTCTTTCGACTGAATCTCAACTGCGCTATAAGTTGTTGTTTTTTCATTAGAAATCAGCTACCTAAGATGAACATGGATGAGAAATCTCATCGACCTACAAGTATTTTGGATGAGAATCCAGATTCAAAAGAGAATCAAGGTTCAGATTTTGAAAATCATAAACTTGTTAGACTGAATCTCAATCAGTCTAGGTCGATTCCTTGATTATACTCGACACTAGTGATGTAAAAGATATCTGTTATCATTTGTGCGGCAATTTATCCTTTGAAACTGATATTGATTTTAATGATGGCGTCTTAATTTCTTGTAGATGTGATCTGATAAACAAGCAATAATCAACACGATAAACCAAATTAATGAAGTTTTGCTCGGGCTGATATATTATATATGATTAATATTTTAACAAATTATGATTCTGACTAATAATTAGTTTACAAAAAGATAAAAATAAAAAATTGTCATAATGATTTTTTTTTATAAAATAAAGTCTTTAATTAGAAGAAAATTTAAGAAATATAATAAGATAAAAGCAATAAGATCAATGCACGGTGAAAGTGATTGGAAATAGTTTTTTTAGATTACACACACACATACACTTGTTATTATATCGGTTTGTTTTTAACGAGGCTCCAAGAACACTAATTAAGCATTATCATGAAGACCTCCGGAGTTTTAGTGTATTTAATTGCTCCCATTTGTGCTACGGTTATTTTTGATGAAATACGGCGTTGTTTATTTATAAACGCTCACTAAACAACTTTGTGATAACATGGCCTCGAACCCAGAACCTTTGGGTTAAGAACCGAACGCCATTACAATTGCGCATGCGCCGGATAATAATATTCTTCAAAAGCACACATTTCTTGGGTCTACAAAGCATACTAATTGCGGCAATTTCAAATTTATCTGAACTTTATCTGATCTTACCCTATCATCTGTTTCGTGTTAGCTACGATATAAGTCATGGTCATACATTGATCGCAAGAGCTGATGAATTTCTTTAAGTGGTAGACATAAACAGGTAATCTCAAAACGATATTGTTAAAGAAACGTCAGGTCGTAGTCAGGGTTGACCCGGTTGATGGAAACATGCTAAACTCTTTTAAAATTTAGTTAAGAAATATGTAAATACATATAATTTCGAACAATTCAACTTTGCAAACCCCTGTTTAATTGATGCTAGCACTTCCTTGTTATTTATTATTATGCGTTAATTATGATATTATAGTTTTGATCATAGAGATTAGTTTCAATACTATACAAAGTGCTTTGTAGGGCTCTCTATATAGCACTAACGGGAACATCAAATCCAGTGTAATAAATCTGAATTCGCAATTCATTCAAAACTAGTGTAACTTAGGCGCTGTAGCTCAGTGGATAACCAACCCGCCGGTTCGAATCCCATCTCCGGCAAAATCTTTATTTCTGAGTTACAGTTGAGTTCTTGAGCGAAACTCATTGCGTAATGCAAGTCTAGCTTAAATAGGTTAGTTGTCTGGTTGAGCGATTTTTGTAGGCGCAAACGGGCGTCCTAAGTACGCCAGGACTAACCAACGCCATGGCATAGTGGTTACTGTGAGTGTTCGCATTCCAGCGACCCAGGGTTCAATACCAGGTCATGGCGTCAAAGTTGACTCAGCTTTCCATCCATTCAAACGTCGGTAAAATGAGTACCAGTTTACTGGGGTAAAGATTGGGAAAGGAATGGCGCCCTCCCCTACCCTTGTGGTAGTAGCCATTAGAAAAAGGAGCCCTTCGGGTTTCCTTCGACTGCGGTCGCAGACTTACTTACTTTAGTGTAACTTAGTATAACAAGAGTTGTTGATATGTCAAACTTTTATACCAAATATGGCAAAACCCTGTTCCCATGATGACCCAATCGTGTTAGATACCATCTAATGAGTCATAAAGCGAAACTGTACACAGCATAATACGCATCATTTTCTTGCTGGATGAGTACTTTGAGCAATTCTTAACAGGTTATATGATCAACAGCATCAACCTCATTTCCAGCATTGCCCAAAGAATGAACAAATGTGGGACTGTTTGATTAAAACGGTTGAAAAAATCATTTTGTTCTCGTTTATTTGAAAAGCCTTTGACTCGTTTATTTGCATCACATTAGTTAGTGAATTCCACAGTGTTACACATGTTTTCATAGCCTGAATGAACTTGCCTTCTATCTGGTTAGGTTTCTTCTTACAAACGTTGGTAAAAAAATTGAAAACAGTTTGGTGAAAAAGTTATATAAGAAAGATGGACCCAGTAGGCTTTCCCCAGTTCTTGTTAATGTGACAATTGGTTTGTAATATCAATAATTGGATGCTTTCGGCTGATGATGCGTTGTTATCATGGTACACGGTATCGTCAGCGTCTCAATTTTAATTAAACATATCAAAGCCTTTATCGATAATATAAGAGGATATGAAATCGATGCTGAGGAAATACATAATATACCCACGGTTTCTTTTGTTTTCGGCATTCTTTGTTGTTTATCGTGACTTTTATCATTGTAATATCACAATAGTGGTTTTCTGATTGTAATAAACTCTTGGCAATCGGGTTCCACGCGTGACGTCATTGATTAAACATCCGGCTGTTTACTCCAACATTATTGAAATTAATTTCCGAGGACAATGACTCAGATGTCCGTGTGGTCAGCTATAAAACGGAGGCGCGATGTGAATCAAATCGTTTCACTTCAAGTTCGTTATGGAAAGGTTCTTCTTCTTATACATGTGTATCCAGATGCCTCTAATCGCCAGCACCTACGTCAAGATGTGCTACTTCACCGACTGGTCTCGGGGTCGCCCTGGCAACGGAAAATACAACTTAAAGGAAGATTATGAGCATGGCCTGTGCACACATTTGATATATTCCTTTGCAAAGGTTGTAGTCAAAAATAACGCATACGGTTTAAAAAGCGATGATGATTCTCAATTCGAAGCGGTAAGTTGAACAATCATTTCGTTACCGTTTATAATTGAAACATTGCAAACACATATTCGACTTATGTTATAAATAAGGCTTAATTATCATTACTATTCACGAATATTAATACAGGATAAAACTAAATCAAAATACTATCATATAAACATATGTACAAAATTCTGTTCTTCTACCTTTGGGTCCTGTATATACCTTTGTCTAAATAAATGTAGTAAATGAAAACCAAAAGTAAAAAGAAAAAATAACTAAAAATACTTTAAAAACGTTTATTATATTTATAAAATCTTTTATTGAACTATCTGTATTTGCATTCCGTTCCTTTTAGATGAGAGACCTGAAAGCTAGTGACGAAGGTTTGAAAATACTGCTTGCGGTTGGGGGTTGGAATCACGCTTCAAACGGATTCACGCAGGCTGTGAAGACAATTGAATCGCGCGCTGCTTTCACCCAAAATGCAATCACATACTTGAAGTTACACGGTAATTCCAATTTTACCCAACTAGTCAACAAAATATATTCAAACAAACTGTCTCGTCCTCATCTGATGTTAAGAATAACTTTTCAAACAATTTCCTTCGAAAATGTTGAACGTTTAACAATCCTATAAAGGTTAACGGAATAGCGTCAGGAAAACAAGTCGGTATGACGCGGCCTTATAAGGGCATAATTAATTATCAACGACTTTTGTTTTCTGCAGAATTCGACGGTTTGGATTTGGATTGGGAATATCCGGGGAGAGAAATACGCGGCTCAGAAAAGGGAGACAAACAAAACTTCACTTTGCTATGTGAAGAGATGCATAGAGAGTTTCAGAAGAATGACTTACTTTTAACAGCTGCGGTTGCCGCAACTCGATGGGCCGCCGAACAATCATATGAAATAAGCAAGCTCACAAAATATTTAGATTATATCAACCTCATGAGCTACGATCTGCACGGATCTTGGGAATCGACCACGGGGCACCACACAGAAACAAGCACTATTGACAATTCCGTGGCCTATTGGATAGAACAAGGGGCAGACCGCGAAAAACTCGTTCTAGGTTTAGCCTCCTATGGCCGTACATTTAAACTACAGAACACAAACGTGAATTGGGGTTTAGGCGCTGCCGCTTCAGGAGCTGGCACCGCGGGCTTGTACACAGGGGAAGCAGGCTTTCTTGGTTATTATGAAATCTGCAACAAAGTGTGGAGCCACTGTGTGTGCACTGGAAGCAGCCTTGTTAACGCGCCTTACGGCTCTGATGGAACCGACTTTATTGGCTATGACGATGAAGAGAGTATAGCGCATAAGGTTGAAGAAATTGTAAAAAAAGAGAATCTTGCCGGTTTTATGTTCTGGGCCATCGACTTAGATGATTTCAATAATCAGTGCGGAAATACAACATACCCTTTGATCAAAGCAGCAACTAGGGCTTTAACCGAAAATCTGACATATAGTTCGTGTAGTGCAAGAACATCACCGAAATGTGAAATTCCAACATATATACCTAATCCACCGCTCCCACCGACATCGCCCCCACGGATATCTGACGAAACAAACGGCAATGGTTCATGTTGGTTTAATCGCCACGAGGAAAATCCGTGGAAAAGAAATGCCGAGGTTTTAGACCTGTGGTGTAGAGACCCGAACAATTGTCCAGGTTCGACTTGTGGCAAAATAAACTGTATCGATTGTATGTGTTCATGCGAAGGTGGTGACAACGCCACTACCGTAAACACAACAACAGTTCAACCAACGAACAACCCAATAACTATCGTATCTCCACCAGATACTACCACAACTAACAGCAGTAGTTCAGATGAAAAAGGATGTTATGTAACACCTGTCGAAGAGATAATCAATTGCAGAGTGAACAGCAATGGACCATTTGCGTTATTAGGAGGGATAACAGATTGGTGCAAAAACAATTGTCCACGAGGCTATTGTCCAGCCACTCATTGTTGCTGCGACCGAAAATAAAAATAAATAGCATTTTTTAAATCGTCATCATGAATCTCCTATAATATTTGTCTTAAATCCATATGAATGTTTGTTTATGTGAAACGACAATAAAAGTGAAATAAAAGACTGAGTTGTTTAAATTGGTCTGCGATAATGCGCCACTGTTGTTCCCCGCCTCGTACGGCGATAACGCCCTCCCCGCACCATCTTCCGTACAATTCTGAAAACTCAAATATCGAAATGTTTCACCTGTCGCAAAGTATTTAATAGTAAGCATGAGTTTCGTTTGAGAGCCCCAATAACTTATTCCACACATTAGTTCTGTTCGTGCAAATGTTCAATAAACTATTCCAGTCATCTCCTTGAACCCATTTGAATCTTCAACACCTATTTCTTGTACAATGTACAAGCATATGCACCCTTTTTCTCTTTCCGAATGATCCATTTCCTAGTTTTTTATTTGTTGTTGAATCATCTATTATTTCTTCTACAATTATAGCCGCAGCGACTTGTTCGACATCCATTTTAGAAAAACGCAAGCTAAATGTTGCGCGTTCGTTTGTCCAATGCTTAAGCATGGTGTTTTTGTTCAGTTAGGACACGTTAGGCCACGTTATTTTTTTTTTATCAGAACAATTTTATAAAAACACTAAGGTTTAAATTGGTCAAAAATTAAGAACAAACTAAGAACAATGCTAAGGCTTAATTAATAATTAGGTTGGCGCATTTGCAACTAAGACCCCAATACAGAAGAATATTCAAAGATATAGGAAGAATAACAGGTGCGACCTAAATTTAGTATTATTCTTAATGAATATTCTACAGTGTAATTGGGCCTGTACGTGTTTGTTTTTTTCTTTTCTTTGTAGATGTATTGTGCAACTTATGGAGTAATCACTTTTTCTTACACATCTTTAAGATCGGAATAGGAACAAATCGAGGCTAGAATCAGCTAAAAATTAAGAACAGCTAAGGCTGAACCCAATTTACCTGGTTCTTATATAAAAAAAGTGTACCTATAAATAAGATATAACCAAAACTGTGGAAGAATTTTATTTAGATATTGCAACTGACAATGACCATGGGAACATTTCTTATATTATGGACAATATGTTTTTGGAGTCAGAATAGGTTTTAGTGAAAAAATGTTTTCTCAAAACGACGTTCTTTATTTCTGGAAAATTTTGTATCTACTTCACTCCTTTTACAAACGTTGATGTTTCTTAAGGTAATATACAGTTCTGCTTAGATTGTGCTTACATTTTCAGTATAGTTATGCTTATAAACTGTATGTTTATAATTTAGTGCAAAGACGTTTTTAGCTCCTGAAAACATTTTTTGATTGCATTTGCGTTCATATTGTTGATTTCAGCACACTTTTCAACTTCTTTCTTCTCGGTTATAGGACGTTTATGCAGCGGTTTGGCACATCTGTTCGTCAGATGTTGTTGATGTTTTTCAAGTTGAGCCTTAAAATAGTTGATTCTACTTTTTTTCCTATTTACTTAAAGAACAATTTCCAGTAACAGAAAGCGAGCGATCTGACTTATTTTCCAAGTATTTATCGTAAAGTCTTTATTTTTTCCTGGACGATTTTTTAATTCCTTAAAATGTCCTTAATTTTAATTTTAATGCGTGTTATTGGAAAACATTCGGTTTGTAACTGAGAAATCTTTGAAGGAATAGATTTTTTTTTTATTTATTTATTTGTTTACCATATATCATAACGTCACAAAAATATCCTAAAAAAAAAATAAGTACAGATATATGGTTGGTGCCACTCAATAGCTTAAAGCTGAACAAAGTAGTGACACCGTAAAATATATATATATAAAAAAAATAAAAATAAATTGACTAAGTAAGTTTTAAGACAGTAAATAATAGTATAGACGATCATGTCAAAAGTTATATTTGTTTAAAGTACAGTTTGATTAATTTGGAAAATTGTTTACTATTTAAATCAAAGATAGAATTAATCCAAGGATGAGTACCATATTTCATGTCAAAAGTATTGACAATACCTTCAATTGATCTGTTCCATTCAGCAATGCTTTGGTTTTTAATAGAAAAAAATAAATACCATAAAAAGTTGTTTTAAACGAAAGCACAATAAGTTTATTAGTTAATGCATTATGAGTTATTTATGAAAGGTGCAACTTTTTGAGAAGAAATTACTAATTGAGGGCGGAATATTCTTATTTAAAGAATTAAAAACGAACATAATGTTGAGGAATTTGATAATGGATGAAAAAGGGCGAATATTAAATTTCGTAAAAGAAGCAGTGGCATCAGATCGAAAAGGTTGAAAGTTTATTTTTCTTGCAGCAGAGCGTTGACTTGAAAGTATTTTATTAAGACAAAAACTTCCTTTCTGACCCCAAATTTGACAGCAGTGTGTTAAATGAGAGGAGAAAATTGAAAAATAAATACTTTTCAAAGTTGCTTCATCCACATAAAATCTAATTTTCGATAGCATGCTGTTTGACCTGTTCAGTTTTTTACAAAGTTCATTGATGTGTGGTTTAAAGGTAAGATGTTCATCAATTAACACCCCCAAGTATTTAATACAATTTGATTAAAATAATCGCGTACCGTTTAAAACTATTTTTACTTCGGAGTCATATAATTTCAAACGTTTTTTAAAAGTTACAAATTCAGTTTTATCAGTATTTAACGCAATCATGTTAGCATTTAACCAATCGCTTAATTATCGTAAGTCAAAATTAACTTTTTTACATAATGATTTAATTGATTTGTTGATGTATAATAAATTTGTATCATCTGCAAAATGGTGAACGGTTGAAAATTTTATACTGTTGACAAAATCATTTATATAAATTAAAAATAAAAGTGGACCTAAAACAGAACCTTGTGGAACACCACACTTCATTGATTGTAGAGATGACAAAAATCCGTTTATCGTTACAAACTGCTGACAGGTCACCAGATAAGAAGTCAACCATTCGTTCACAATACCTCTTACGCCATAATGCTGCAGTTTAGTGATGAGAATTTCGTGATGGATTGTGTCAAACGCTTTTTTAAGATCAATGAATACGCCACATCCAAAAAGACCAGAGTCAATGGCCTCTCGCAGTCTTTCAGTTATACTTAATAATGCGTGAGATGTAGAATAATTTGATCGAAAACCAAATTGTAATTTGTTGAGACAATTTTTGCTGTTTAGAAAATTATATAGACGAGAATACATGAGTTTTTCTAAAAGTTTACTAATATTTGAAAGAAGAGATATGGGCCTGTAATTAGAACATTCTAACTTTGAACCTTTTTTAAAAAGTGGTAAGACTGAAGAAGTTTTAAGAATACTAGGAAAAATATCAGTAGCAAAAGAAAGGTTAAATAATTTTGAAAGGATCACAGAAATCTTGATATTTAATTCTTAAAGAACAATTGTGGGTATACTGTTAGGTCCAGTGGCTTTCCTATTACGTAAACTAGACATTAATGAAGAAATTTCTATATTATTTGTAGGAGATATAAAGATACTATGAGGATTAGGGTCTTTTAAATATTTTTGGAAAGATGTATGCGAGGAATGAAATTGTGATTGCACCTTTTGAGCAACAGAAGTAAAATGCGAACTAAAATTTTCAGTAATCAGGTTTGGGTCAGTCAACAAAATACCATTATCTAATATACTTGTGGGGGAAGAAGGAATGAATAGAAGGAATACTCTTTTAGGACAGTATAGATTGTATAAGAAATAGTTAACTGGATGAAGTAAATGCATGAAGTATTGTTTTTAGTTTTGGGTTTATTAAAAAACATAAGTATATTGGAAAGTGGCCGCTTATATCACTTTGAACGATGTTGGTTGTTTTTATTTCTATTAGCGTGCATGTCGTCAGGGCCGCCAAGAGAAAAAAAAGCATGGGGGACAGAAATGTAGTTGGGCCCTCGAACGAGCGCGCAGCGCGAGTGTTATTTTAGCCGAAGGCACAAACATTTCTTTATGGAGGGGGGGGGGGGGGGGAGGGGGGCTATTGAAAAAGGCCTATGCCATTATTGGGGGCCTTATAGGTGTTACATATTGTCTGTTTAGTCTGTGGTATTAGACCCATAAAACTTACTACATTAATTAGGAAAATCAACTTAAAGTAATATGATTTAATAAGTGATAAAGCACAAAAGGTACCGTAATAGTAATTACATTGTAAGAAATAATGAAATGAATTTGATGACATTTGTGTATCTTATCTGTATGGCTGCTAAACTCAAATTAGTCATTAAGTGCAGTAAGCATCATCCCTAATTTTTATTACATTGCAATAGGTAAAAACAGCTGCTATTGATAACAGATTATGTAAGCTGTTGTTTGCATTGCACTTTAGGCCTACTAACTCATCAGACCAAATCATTATTTTTATTTCTTAATTTTAAAGCCTTTAATCCCATTGCTAAACAAAATAAAAATTGTTTCAAATATTCATGGGCCCTCTCTCTCGGTGGCCCTGCATGTCGTACACTATTAGCGTGCATGTCGCACACTATTAGCATGCATGTCGTTCACTATTAGCATGCATGTCGTTCACTATTAGCGTGCATGTCGTTCACTATTAGCGTGCATGTCGTACATTATTAGCGTGCATGTCGTACACTATTAGCGTCCATGCCGTTCACTATTAGCGTGCATGTCGTTCACTATTAGCGTGCATGTCGTTCACTATTAGCGTGCATGTCGTTCACTATTAGCGTGCATGTCGTACACTATTAGCGTGCATGTCGTACATTATTAGCGTGCATGTCGTTCACTATTAACGTGCATGCCGTTCACTATTAGCGTCCATGTCGTACATTATTAGCGTCCATGTCGTACACTATTAGCGTGCATGCCGTTCACTATTAGCGTGCATGTCGTACATTATTAGCGTGCATGTCGTTCACTATTAGCGTGCGTGTCGTTCACTATTAGCGTGCATGTCGTTCACTATTAGCGTGCATGTCGTACTTTATTAGCGTCCATGCCGTTCACTATTAGCATGCATGTCGTTTACTATTAGCGTCCATGTCGTTCACTATTAGCATGCATGTCGTTCACTATTAGCATGCATGTCGTACATTATTAGCGTCCATGCCGTTCACTATTAGCATGCATGTCGTTCACTATTAGCGTCCATTTCGTACACTATTAGCGTGCATGTCGTACATTATTAGCGTCCATGTCGTTCACTATTAGCGTGCATGTCGTACATTATTAGCGTCCATGCCGTTCACTATTAGCATGCATGTCGTTCACTATTAGCGTCCATGTCGTTCACTATTAGCGTGCATGTCGTTCACTATTAGCGTGCATGTCGTACACTATTAGCGTGCATGTCGTACATTATTAGCGTCCATGCCGTTCACTATTAGCATGCATGTCGTTCACTATTAGCGTCCATGTCGTTCACTATTAGCGTGCATGTCGTACACTATTAGCGTCCATGTCGTTCACTATTAGCGTGCATGTCGTTCACTATTAGCGTGCATGTCGTACATTATTAGCGTCCATGCCGTTCACTATTAGCATGCATGTCGTTCACTATTAGCGTCCATGTCGTTCACTATTAGCGTCCATGTCGTTCACTATTAGCGTGTATGTCGTACACTATTAGCATGCATGTCGTTCACTATTAGCGTCCATGTCGTTCACTATTAGCGTGCATGTCGTTCACTATTAGCGTGCATGTCGTACACTATTAGCGTGCATGTCGTACATTATTAGCGTCCATGTCGTTCACTATTAGCATGCATGTCGTTCACTATTAGCGTGCGTGTCGTTCACTATTAGCGTGCATGTCGTTCACTATTAGCGTGCATGTCGTTCACTATTAGCGTGCATGTAGTACACTATTAGCGTGCATGTCGTACACTATTAGCGTGCATGTCGTACACTATTAGCGTGCATGTCGTACATTATTAGCGTCCATGTCGTACACTATTAGCGTGCATGTCGTTCACAATTAGCGTGCATTTCGTACACTATTAGCGTGCATGTCGTACACTATTAGCGTGCATGTCGTACACTATTAGCGTGCGTGTCGTTCACTATTAGCGTGCATGTCGTTCACTATTAGCGTGCATGTCGTACACTATTAGCGTGCATACCTAATAGACATGCGTACCCCTTAAAATATTTCTCTTAAATGTATTTATAGCTTAAAAAGTATTTATTGCACAAATTATGTAATCTATTTAAAGCTAAATAAGCCATTTTTGGTACTAATTGATATTATGTTTAATGAATAGCTATAGTTTACAAAAATGGGTCAATGCACTATATTCATGTATATGATATCATGACTACTTCTTCTGGGTGGTTGTTGTCACTTGCAATACGAGACTTATATGGTAGCCAATTCTGACTGTCGCCAAACTCAGACCCATGGTCAGACATGGTTGGCAATACAACTATCAATTCGACCGGTGCAAAAGAAGTAACACTCAAATCAACTGGTAACGAAAAGGTACGTGTGAGCGTTTGTTTGCCGCGACGACTGATAGTACGAAAATGAAACCTTTCATAGTTTTCAAAGGTGCTAAACGAGAATCAGTAGCTCTCAATGATGAATTCAATGACGCCCTTATTCCTGGAGGATGTACATAATACATTCAAGCCTCTGATGTTTCTTGGAACAAACCATTCAAGGGCCATATGATGAAATTCTATGATGAATGGTTATCATCTGACGTCCATGGATACACCGAAGCAGGGGATATGAAGGCTGCATCATGACAGTTGGTTGTAGTCAATTGGATGCATGGAATCGTCCCGATAAAAGTCTCACCTTAGACTTGGTCTCTAATCTTAAATCTAAATGAGACAAGAAGCGGCCTAACTCCAGAATTCATTTTGTTTCCAAGCCGTCTAACGGTTTCAATTTCCGTTTTTTAATAATGGCATTGCAGTTTCCGCTGAACAGTTTTTAACTTCGTCTTCTTTTTCAGGTAAGTTGTAAATGACTATGTTGCAGTCTCTAACTGAGTGGTGCAGATGTGTGGGTGGTGTTTGAGTTGATGTATGTGGTATAGCTTCAAGGTCTGAAATTCCGTTGATAACGTTAGCTTTTTTAGTAATTTCTTCGATTTTTTTATTTACATTAGAATATGATTTCTTGACTTCGGCATATGAACTTTGTATTGCAGTTTGACTGGCATTAATATTTTCGGTTAGTTTATCAATTTTGGTTTCCACTCCCTTTAATTTGTCAAAAACAGAAGATATCATGTTAATTTGGATGCACTTAATATGGCACCAGTCGCCGACCCAGAAGAGACTAAATTTAGCAATTGCCTCGGAAGCATCTTTTGAAATGTTTTGGCAATCTATGTGGTGCCAGTAGGCGCATATATCGCTAGGTCGTCGTCTTTGGTTATTTCCCCGCATAACTTGTTAACTTGTCTTTGTGTCCGGGACAGATTGAGAAGTCTGTCATATTCGTTGCAGTGAAGTGAAGACATGTTTTTTAATCACGGATGCTTTTAGTTGTATAGGGTAAAGTAGGTTTTTGTTATATGGTGTATTAAATACAAATATATACGACGGTAGAATAGTTTGATAATTACTCAGGTGCAATAGGGACGGAGAGCCACAAAACAATCTTCCAATTAGAGATAATTATGAACGGAAGTTCACCGTATAAAGGATTTTAATTGGTAGATGATTTCTTTGTAATTGCGCTCAGCAGTTGTAAGGAAAAATATATTGGTAAATGAAATATGTTATCATAATGATATGGAAAAGTATAGGTTACCCACGCTCAAAAATCCTATTTCTTCGGGATATGAGGCAGTCCCCTGGGGTTACAACCCAAGCTTCCGAAAATCCTCAACAACCCGGAAAATGATTGATCTTGAAACTTGTAGATTTGAGGGATGTGAAAAACCGCAACAAGGAACAAACGGTAGAAACAATGACAAGTATACCTGCAATGTGAAGCGTCTTATGTCAAATGTCTTATCTAAAAGATAAGATAGAAAGCGCAAATAATCACCCACAAAATCCTCAATAACCTGAACCACAAAAAAGATTATTTATCGTGGCTATTCTTAGTTTACGTCAAAGATCATTCCAACGCGTCTAAAATTCTCAACCCTATGTTGCCTGTTGATACTGATCTTTTATTTTTCTCATAAAAACTTCAACACTTTTTTAATCAATGAATTATTAACTAACAGGGGACTTGTTAACTAACTAACAGGGTTTTGTGACAATTTTTTTTTCTTAAAGTCGTTAATTTAACTCACTATGAAAATAACTCGCTAAAAACGAAATATTTAGCAATCTATCATTTTTGTTACTTATTTATATTATTCCTTTAACATTCTTTGTAAATTATTTAGTAGAGAAAATGCAAAGATTGTCTAAACAGGAATTGTCTCATTAGATCAATATAATTGATGTTTTCTAAAACCTTTACTATTGTTATAAATATCTACGACTAAATTTACCACGGCAAAAATACCGCTACCAACTGAACAAGTTGGCACTAGTCACCGGGTGGCAATATTGCCATTGGAAAATAAAATAAATATTAGTATACTCCCGATAAGTGGGACCCCCGATAAGTGGGACTTTCACTAAGTGGGATGGTTTTTCTCGGTCCCTATCCTAAAATAGGCATACGCTTAAGTGGGACATTCACTAAGTGGGACAGATTTTGTCGATCCCCTAAGGTGTCCCACTTATCGGGATTATACTATATATATATATCTATCATTGGAGGCGTCAGCTTTTAACATTGAAGCGCCATTCTGATGGAAATATCTATTACCGGAACTTTAGCTGCGCAACTCAAGTTCCGGTACCGGAACAGCAGACATTTTGATATTATTTACCTCCTTTTTGGAAGTGTTACACAACGCGAAAATACGGTTTTGATTAATGCAGATGTTTCAATCCGTGTAAAATAAATATAATTGTGTAATATAAGGTATATATTTCTGAGTAAGCCAAAGACTTTACCACAGTAAAAATTAACATTGATCCTGTCATTGACGGTATAGTAACAGTCTTTTCTTATTCTTTTTTTTGGATTCTGCATGCCCGTGCTCTATATTTCACAGTTTGTTGTGTTAAAGGCACTAATACACCTCTGTATCGGAACTAAAGTCCTATTCTACCATTTAAAAGGGTTTTCCTGATACAAACTTTTAATTGTGGACTTGAGAAATGACATTTAAGGCACTTGAATCAGTTCAGAACTGAGCAACTCATCAGGTTACAGGTATTGCTATTGGTATATTATTTATTATTATATTATTATCAACCTTATTGGTACAGTTACCTACACAAATGCCAAAACAACGTGTAATTTAAATATTGCTATATTGTGCATTACCAAATGCCAAATGGGAACAACTAAAGGTTACAAGCTAATTGTATTTGTTGTTATCCAAAATGCAATTTCGCCAATTCAATGTAATTTCTTAGATGTTAAAATCGAACGTGTATATATGTTATGGTTACAGTTAGCTACCTGAATTTTACACTATGGTAAATGTAGTTTAACAGCAGAATATATACAGAATATATACAGTACACTCTTTTTTATAAGAACTATAAGACCACCAGCCTGAAAATCATGCAAAAAATTTAGAACAAAATAATAACAACCTCAGCGGACTCTCTCGGATAAATATAGTAGATTCATTTTTTAAAAACAACAGGTGACAATGGTAGCCATCTAAAAAAAATACATATATATATAACACCTGTTAATGGTGTTTTTCGGAAACTGTGTGCGAGTTATCTTTGACTTATTTGTCTTGTACATTTTCACTATGATTTTATGTATATATATAGATTCAATTGTATAAAGCTTTAACATTTTATCTTGGGTTTGCTACCAAATATTCTGTGTTTTTCTTATCTTTATTTGCACCTCTGCAAAGACTAAAACCCTAAAAAGTCTCTCTAAAATAAGAACAAATTAAGAACGTTTCAACCTGAAAATTCTGAAAAAATTAAGAACAGCCAGCCTCAAGCCCAATTTTACTGGTTCTCTTATAAAAAATAGTGTATATATATAACAGTATATATAATTTGGTGAGGTGTCTCTTCACTGAGATAGAGAGGGTATGAACATTCTCCTCTATACTTTACTTTAAATTTCGATTGTAGAAGTCCTGTGAAAATGCCAGATTGATTGTGTCACTTTCAAAAAAACGGTTAGTGTTAGGTAGGACATCCAGCTTAAAACAATCCTAAAACTTTTTATTGATGGCTATGAGAAAAGATGATCAGACAAACTGTAAGCAGAGCTGGAACTCTATGAAGTGAGCATCATCAGATCGTAAGCCAGACCCATCACAACATAGACATTTTAGGTTGTTGTGGTAATGTCAGCACACTGAGAGCCCGAGTAGGCGAGGTAGTTGAAATGTTACAATGTAGGTCTATTGATGTGTGGTACCTTCAGGAAGTCAGGTGGTGAGGAGCTTCAGTAACATTTGTAAAAAAGCAAAATGGCAAGGTATAAACTTCCCTAGATTGGTAATAGTGGTGATGGGGAGTAGGATGTAAAGCCTAATTGATATAAAGCATGTCAATGGTTGCATTAAATAGAATTGCATTAATTGCATCAATTGCATTAAATTAAATTATTGCTTTAATTTATTCCATTGCGCTATTCGGCGTTTGGTTCTTTACCAAAAGGTACTGGGTTCAAAACCATGTTATCACAAAGTTGTTTAGTGAGCGGTTATAAATAAACAACACCGTATTTCATCAAAAATAATTAAATAGCAATTAAATACACTAAAACTCCGGGTCGAGGTCTTCATGATAATGCTTAATGAGCGTTCTGGAAGCCTCGTTAAACAAACAAACAAACAAACAAAACAAATGGTTGCATTATGGTGATGAAGTTTTTGAAGGTTGTGAAGCCACTGATGATATCTGTGGGTAGATAAAAGGGTCAGCTAGATATATAGGCAGATCTGGCAGTGGAACGAAGGGGTTTATCGGTGTATAAAGGAAATATGAGAGGAAAGAATGGAAGCCAGGTTGTAGTAAGAGGATTTACTTAATCCTTTCGCGACACGTGGCCCGTAGTATGGGCCATAAAATATATTGTTAAATAACGCGTACCTTGTGGTATAGTTTTTGCGGTTTTCGCTGATTTCCACTGGTTTTTGAATATTTTTGACATAACGTATTTCAAACCGCCTGTTAATAGCTTTTTTCAATTTTATTCAGTCAAATTTCAAAATTCTGCAAAAATGGCTAAGTGAAAAAGAGTTTTTAGTGCTATGAATGAAATTCTAGACTATGTTCTGAACGAAAATGACACTGATTCTGGAAGTAATATTGACATGGATGATGAGAGGGATGTTTTTACAGATTGGAAGTATGAATCTGACTCAGCATGCAATGAAACAGTGGTTCAAGCCGATGGATGATGCACAACAACAACACAAACAACAACTACCAACAGCAGATAGATGAAGGTATGCCTACAGATGGAGAACAAAACATTGAGCTTGGAATTTATTTTGAACTTCCTAATGAACTGAGTGATAGTGAAAATCACAACAACAACAACAACAACAATAATGATGATATCAACTGACAACAAATGCAAGCTGACCCAGTGGCTCAGCACTCCTCGTCAAGCAATGAAGATGATTAACCTCTAGCTGCAATACATCATCGTCAAATGCGTGGACGTGGGAGAGTCCATCAAAAAAAACGTGGAGGAGTCGAGGCCGTGGTCAACCTGCTGATGGAAATTGCCCTGCCGCAAATCGAAAGAATAATCTCAATCTTTATTAGAATCAGATTGATGTAACTTTTGAGGAGGAGATGGACACCAGTTTTGATTTCAATGAGGTTGAAGGTCTTGCGGTGAGAAGGCCCAATGATAGCAGTTGTCTTGATTATTTCCAGCTCTACATGACAAATGACATTCTTGAACTCATTGTGACTGAAACCAATAGATTTGCTAGGAGTTTTATTTTGGCTAATCTAAACAAGTCAACAAACCGTTACGTCAACCAATGGGATGGATCATGTCGCAGTTGAGGAAATGAGAGTTTTTATAGGTCTGGTCTTTCTGAATGGTGCCATCCACCTAAAACATAACATCAACCTAACCTAACATCAACTCTTATTGGTCACTAGATGAACTTTACAAACACCGCTTTTTTCAAAAATAATGGTGCGGGACCATTTCAAACTCATTCTGTAGTTTTTGCATTTCCATGACAATACAACCCAGAAGATCCTGATTGTGATAGATTGCAAAAACTCCAGCCATTCCTTGATCTTTACCGGGATGCAGAAAAGTTTACAGGCCGGGAAGATTTCTGAGTATCGACAAATCTTTGGTTCTTTTCAAAGGGCGGTTACATTTCTGTCAATATATCAAAACCAAACGTGGTCGTTTTGGTATCAAGCTCTACGAGTTGACCACATCCTCAGGTATCACATTAGATGTGTTGGTCTATTGTGGAAAAGGAATGTTTTTCTCTGAAGGCGATGAATATGATGAAATGTCTGCGACCGAGCGAATTCCTGTCGAGCTAATGAGAACATCTCTCAACAAAGGACATATTCTTTTTACAGATAATTTTTATACAAGTCCTTCTCTTGCTAAGTTTCTTCTGGAAAATCAAACCTACCTTTGCGGCACAATAAAAAAGAATAGAAAAAGCTATCCTTCTGAAATCAGTAATGTGGAGATTGAAAAGGGCACAGCTGTATTCTTCAAAACCAATGTCGACGGTCAAAAGATGCTCGCGTACAAATATTGTGCCATACAAAATAAGTCGGGAAACAAACCAAAGGTGGTATTTATGTTATCAACCCTCAACAATTCAACCATGGTTGATACTGGTAAAGCTGACTCAGAAGGCAATCCAGTGATGAAACCTACGATGGCCAAATCCTATAATATGCACATGGGCGGTGTTGACTGGGTAGATCAACAGCTTCATGGCGTCCGGGGCTTTGAGAAAAGCCTATAAGTGGTATAAAAAACTAGCCTTTCGACTCATTTTGCAAGGGGCTTTGAACTCTTGTAAGATATATGAAAATGTTACAGGAGATCAGATAAATTTTATTGATTTCCTGATGAGATTTGATTGTCAAATTGATGATTGTTCAGGTGCTTTGTGTTCCGCTTCCGCCGAATGTGGTGCGACCGGCTGATACCGCACGCCTAACTGGAAGACATTTCCCCTCGCTTGTGCCAGTTGGAGCTGGTGGAAAGGCTCATTGAGCTCAGAAGAGATGCCGGGTATGCTATGCGCATGGAAAAACATCAGAAAAGGGACATCCAATAAAAACAATATATATGTGTGTTGATTGTCCAGACTCACCGGGTCTCCATCCAGCTGACTGCTTTAAATTGTTTCACACAGCTAAATTTTGCTAAAGTAGATTTGTGAAACAAATTTTTACTTTTGTTAAAAAGTTTTGTTTTCACTTTTATAACATATTATTTTGGACTTAACCTCCTTTGTTGTGTTTTCTCCTTTTCGGACCTTTTTATGGTACTTCAATGAAAGCCACATAATTTATCCTACGCTTATCTGTTTTGAAAAATTTTTTTTTTATGTTTCAACCATAAGTTGTTCCTTATCAATTCAGGAGAAGAAGAAACTAAAGCAGATATTTTTAGTTTACTTATTCAGGTTTAATGTCAATTTTTCATTCTTTTGAAAAAAATTCTTTTGTTCTATTTTGTTCACGTGACCTTCATTTTCAAAAATTATAATTTTTTGTTTATTTGTAAACATAGCTCATTCTATTAGAAAAACAACGAGCCCTTACTTTTCAAAATCGGCGTTGTAGTTAACGTTCTATTGCTATTTTGGTGTTCATGGTCAAATTTAGATTTTTTACCATCGTCCAGTAGCCGATTTTATTGTCGACGCGAAAGGGTTAAGCTGAGTTTTCTTCAAGTAAATGAAGAAGACTACTCAGGATGTTGTAGGTGAGAAGTGTGTTTGCAATGACGAGGGTGTCCTAGCTAGCGCAGAGGAGGAAAAGAAGATTTCTTTTAGTATATTTCTAACCAGGAGTAATGATTTAAAATTCAAGAAGATATTACTTTTTATTGATAATAATAACAGATTCAAAGAGTTTACTTAGAATCCATAAAACATACACAAAAGTAAATTGTACATGTAAGAATATTCAGTTTTATAACTGAATTCAAGGTTACTGGTAGCAGAAAAGTTCTGAAAAACCCTGAAAGTATATATATATATATAATGTAAATGCTAGTAACAAAAAGAAATTTTACTTTCATATCTATCAAAAAAAATTTCTATGTATCTTTTACATATCACCAACAATTTAATAAAATGGAAGAAAATGAAAAATACATATAGGTCATTTGTGCACAAGAGACTTAAAAAAATAATCCCTGTAATAATCTGCCTATTTTATCTATTTCAGTAAATTCTAAATATTGCGAGCAGTCAATTTCAAAATGGGCTTTGACATTGCACGTTTTGTTGGTGGCGAGGTTGATGAAGAGTTGATGTGTCCTATATGCAGTGGTGTCCTTGAAGAACCTGTTCAGGCCCCTGTATGTGAGCATGCTTTTTGTTCGAGTTGTATCCAGGAGTGGTTGAACCATCAATCAACATGTCCAGTGGACAGACAGAACATCACCATAAACCAGCTGAAGCCCGTTCCCCGAATCCTCAAAAATCTATTGGCTCGTCTCACAATTCGATGCACAAATGCAGATTTTGGTTGCATGGCAAACATAAAGCTTGACACGTTAAATACGCATATATCTGAATGCGAATACAATCCTAAAAGACCTGTCCGCTGTGAGTTGGGTTGCAGCTTAGTAATACCACTAGACGAGGTCGCACAACACAATTGTGTTTGTGAACTACATACAATTATTCAGACGCAAGGTTTGCAGATTGCAGATCTAAGAGACCAAGCACTTGACTTCCAGCGTCAAATAAATGAGCTGAAACGAGAAGTTGGTGTTGTTACTGACATCATGAGAGGTTTCCGGATGTCGGCCATTGCTCTGCCGCCAGCTCAACGTAACTTTTCTGATTGTACCGATGAAGTGCTTCAATGGTTACACTCGTTACCTCAGGCCAGAGTGACTCGATGGGGTGGCATGATATCAACACCCGATGCTGTTTTACAGGCGGTAATACGAAGGTCCTTGTCAGACAGCGGCTGTCCATCTTATATCTTAGATGATCTTATGGAGAACGCACATGAGCGACGTTGGTCGAAAGGTTTGAGTACTCTTGAGACTAGACAGATGAATCGAAGAAGATATGAGCAGTATATTGCCCGACGCATCCCTGGTAAGCAAGCTGTTATCGTGATGGCATGTGAAAATCATCACATGGGTGATGTACTCGTTCAAGAACCTGGTATTGTTATGATTTTTGCACATGGCATTGAATAATTTGGTTTCGAAGAGCTGGCATGCTTTCAATAAGATTTGTTTGACAACTTTTATTGGGTCTTTTATTTTTAAAATTTTCGAAAACATTTGATGTTGCTTTACTTGATGTTACCTGAAAGCATGTTGGTAATATCGTCTCTGATTAACTAAGAAGGAAAAATGATTTTGGATGCTTTCTTCACCTCTTACAAAGATAATTGCGTTTTTTGTTTTAGTATTTTTTTGCGATTGAATTTATTATATATAAGAATGAAGATGTTTTATCTATTAGTTATTTTAATAAAGAACACGCTGAAAAAGAATTGTATGTATTATACATTTATACGTTTTTATCATAAATTATCATAATTATATATCATGTAGTAACTTAACTGTTTTATGTGATGTACAAAGAATTTCAGGTGAAATGTTGATTTACAGTTTTATGTCATATATCGTATCCTTCCTTGACAATCTTGCATTCATATAAAATTTTATTGCAACGAAATATCAAAATCGATATTTCTACCGGTTTGTTGACTTATCGTAATAAATATTTTGTATATTTTATGAAGAAAATCAAAACGAACCGTGTTTTCAAACAATGACTTAAATTACAGTGATCATGCAGAGGCTATTCTTATGGCAGCAATTTGGATGTGAGCATAACTTTTCCTTGAAAAGATGGCATATGTTGCAAGGGATTTCACATGCAGATGTTACTTGGAATAAATTAGAAAGGGTTTCGAAGGCGAGCGTCAATTGGTTGGACGTAGAGAAGAATGAAGGGAGATAGTAAGGACTTTTGATGTTTCTAAAATCTAACAAGTAACAACAGGCTTTATTTTGATTTGCATACACATTAATTCATAAAAAAAAATCAAACCATTTGTCAAGTCTGCCCTGGGGTTGCTAACTGTAGGTGTTTTTAGGGCTCAGGTTGCTTAGTGGTAAGAGTTGCAAAAAACACTTTTTGATAAAAATTCAACCAAATTTTTTCTGATTGATGAATCTTCTTTTTCAAAGGAAAAATCAAAACTTTAGTTTCTTATATATTTTTCTTTAAAAAATTTCCTCATTCACTTCCCCTTCATGTGAGCCCTCAGGGTTGCTAAGGAAGTGGCTTAAATTTTAGCTTTATTGGAGGGCTCCATCCTTAGCAACCAAGTTGTTTACAAAAAAAACCAATGTATAGCAGCATATTGTTTTGTTAATTTGATATTATTTCATCTGTTTGTTGACCTTCTATTTCCTATTTCATCGCAGTCTACTTGCAGGCTATGGAGATGGAACGATTGCTGTGTTTGATACAACTCTTGAAAATCAGTCTGCTACATATAAGATGGTAGCTTGCGTTGACAGGTAGCGTTACTATATCATTGATAGCTTTACATTTATGGTGTGATTTTAATAGACTGATAAGCATTTATTATCTGCCTATATATATATATATATATGTGTGTGTGTGTGTGTGTGTATGCAATGTAGTGCTTTCCTTATGACTAAGAATCAATTGTTATTATGGATCTAGGAAACTAGATCTCATTCTAGGATTTTTTATGCAGTTTTCATAGAAGCAATTTTTGTTTCATTTCCAACTGGAATGAAAATCTCCGAAATTCTTTTGTAGATCTGTGAAAGGGTGTCACAAGCGGTCAGTCGATTGTGTTCAATGGTATCCCCATGATTCTGGAATGTTCTCAGCCTTATCATCGAATTGCACTTTGAAAGTTTGGGACACAAATGAACTTGTGGTACGCTAGTTTCGATATAACAATTGAAATATATCTAACATTTTTAAATTAAGTGCCGACAAAGTTTGCGTCTCTGACCACATTTCTTGGAAAAATGCATTCGATGTGACAAGGCTGTGATAGTGTTTTGTTGTGTGAACTGTTTTAGCTGATATATTCAAATACAACAAGATATTGTTAGGTTTCAATTTAACTAAGTTAAGGTTTTTCACATTTACTGGCATTTAAAAATGTTCCGTAGCATCAAGAGTTAACTTTCGCTCCTGTTGCGTTACGTGAATTTTCATCGCAGGCCCTATGACACCGGCTATTTTGCTGGACAATTTTTTTTAACACAATAAGCCTTTATAGAAGCTTAAAAACAAATTTCAAACCATTTTAAGCAATGTAGAAGAGTCAAAAATTCAAAAACCAAGGTGGGGGCGATACTAAATATATCTGCTCAGTACCTTAGCCCCCCACTTACATTTATGTGTCATATGATCTGCATCTCTAACCTTACTTTGCTTCCTAACTAACCTTATTAAGTGAATGTTCTTTTGTACCACATAGGTTGCCTGTTGCTTCAGATTTGACAATGAAATCTGTAACTTCCATATGGGGAATTGCTTCAGACATATGCTCATTTCAGGTACTGCAGTCTCTGCAAGTCATTAATTTTAATATTTACACGGCTGGAAAAACGATGCAAACCTAAAAATTCAAAATTTCTGACCGGGAGTTTCGAATTGTAATTTCGGAGTTATTGATATTTTTTCGAAACGAGGATTTAAATGCTACGTCATACCACATCGACATAACGCTACTATTTGGGAAGCGACCAAAAGCTATTCTCTATTCCTAACCGCTAACAATTGAAAGGAAGCCATGTTTATTTGTGGGGGGGTGGGGGGGGGGGGCTTTTGTATGTTGCCCCTACTATTTAAAGTCCATTTTCATTAGACTGGAAATGCTTGTAAATGTTCTGTCCAGTCTTTGAAAACTTGACGTTCTCATGCAGTGACTTGTGAAGACCGCGTTGCATATCTCTGCGATTTGAGGACGGGATCGAAAACACATTCTCTAAGAGGTCTTGATTTTCTACATGTGTTGTTTTTTTAACATATAACTCTTATTACGAGCATGTCTTGGCTCACATTTGTAAGCATATGTCAGCAGATTTTGAAAATTTGATATGCTTGTAAAAAACGTGTATGTGGATTATCGCGGATTTATGCGTTACATTTCAGCATTCAAATAGAATCTAACAGCTGCCTATGTCAAATGCATGTATTTGACACCAAGTCAATATAACACAGAGGTTTTTTGTTCATTCCATTCATTGTTAATTCATCATTGTTTTCAATTTAGGTCATGACGGTCCGGTGCTTATGACGAAATGGTCACCGAGAAATAAAAACATTCTTGTGACAAGCAGGTGGCGTTTTAAGCTGTTTGTACTTCTGTTAGAGTACATCAGTTCGGTAGTAACGTGTTTCGGTTGCTTTCTCAGCATTTGCCAACTGAAGTGCTTTTTTGCCCAAAATATGAAAAACACATGCTTGGTTGCACTTATCGATTGCGGTTGATTTGATTTTCAGTGTTTGCGGTGAAATTTACGTTTGGGACGTTCGAAAATCGAATTCTTTGTTAATAGCGCTCGAACGAAGTAAAGGTTGCAAATGTATGTTTTCTAAACTGATTAATGTCACGTTGGAATATAAAACCTGTGCGTGCACTCGTCAAACACTTGTATTTGTGCCAGTTTGTATGTCTAGTCTTTGAATAAACACTTCCAGCCCTTTAATAATGCGCACGCTGTTCAAACGGTTCGAATTTCCTTTAATACTTTCTAAACGTTACGTCACGATTGCACCCCTCTGTCTGAATTTCTTGTCTTGTTAAATTAATTACACGATTTAGATGCGCACAGGGGGCCAGTTAACGGGTTATCCTTTACTAGTGATGGATTGACCTTGATTTCTTATGGGAACGATCATTCGATGCAAACATGGGACCTCTCTTCTCAAAACCCTTTACAAGTAATCTTTTCTTGTCCGTTAAGCAGATATTACACGCATACTTTGCTAACTTATAAGGAGTATTTTTTATACCAACAGATTCAGGATTGATTCTCCGTTTGAGCGCATATATTCAGTGTCTGAATCTAGAACTCACATTTAAATAAATTAGTTCTAGAAACTAAGAATTTTTCTCCATATTAGGGCATTTAATTGGCCGGTAAAACATTAATCACAGGAAATATATATGGAATTGTGTTATGAGATCTTTTTTACCAACATCGCTATTGAGAGCGGCACTTTGCCATATTCGCCTCACCAACAACACATTTAAAAAATATTTTTTGAGAAACTAGCAAAATAAATGATGGGGGGGGGGGGGGGTTCGTTTGTGAAGTGGTGGGGAAATATGGGAAAGTTCCCGCAGAATTATGAATTACTTAGCTAGTTGTCTGTAATAATCTGCATTTGAATGGTGCTTTAGGTTGTCTATCCCACTGTAGAAAACAAACTTCGACACCCCGTGCAAATTGACGTCAATTTAATGAGTGGCGTCGTGTTTTTGCCGTCAAATGAGCACATAAAAGTAGTTCAAGTGCACAGAAAACAACACATGAACACATTAACAGCGCACATGTGTGATGTAAAGTGCTGCGAATTCAACAGTTTAACGCAGGTGAGCTTTAATAATAAAACAGGTGGCGTGAACCACGTTTGCATACGACACATTAACCTGTATAATACAACCACTATTCCTGGCCTGGTCAATGACGGATACCTTCACTCGCCTTCAATAATATTGGAAAATGCTATTTAAAAACGGAGAAATCGCGGCTGATCAAGGATTTTTGATACGGCAACCAGAATTAAAAAATCAGATTTTAAGATTTCCTTCTTTCGTTTCTGTTTATTTGTTGACATCTGTATCTAAAAAAGAGCATCAGAGCGTTAAAATCGAATAAACGATGCAGATAGTTCAATTCAAATTAACAACAAGTTGATTGAACAACTTTCTATTATAAGTAACCAACGAAATGTCATAAAAAATCGACAACACTTCGAGTGATGCGAGTCATTTTACAAATTCTGGTATTGAAAAAGTACTGACCAAGGCATGACTTTTTTTTACTTGGTAAAACGAATTGAAAATTTATCACCTAATGTAGTATAAATGGTAATGAACGATGTAGAATATAAGTTTATAATTCACTTTGAGGTATTTTACAGACCAAAACCAGATATTAACTTTTGGTCTGTAAAATACAACAGACACATAAATATAAAATAAAATGGCTATCAATTCGATCACTATTAAAGGGCCTATAAACTGACAAGTTTCATCACAAACAACATTAAATCATCAAAAGTTATTGAGGTTTTTGAACATTTTAGCCCTCTCGCAATCTGGTCTATAAAATACACTAGTGTGCGAAAAAAATGGACAGATCTATACATATTTGGAATCCCCATTCCATCATCTTTCCAAAAATGTACAACAATCATTTTTAATAATTTATTCTCGCGGAATCACAAGTCAGACTGGACTAGTATATTTTATTCATGGTTTTTAGACTATGTTCACACTATACCGGGTAGGCTTTCACAACGGCATGACGTTTGTGGTTTCGCATCAGTTCATGTTTGTAAAAAATCTTCTCGTCATAAAAAACTCGTTGTAAATAAACATAATAAATGGAATAAAAATGTGGTAGACCTTTTCGTTTTTAGTCTTCTTACGCAACTAATCCGTCCGCGTAACATACGTGATTCATGTTTCAACCTATCAAATTCCTGTAAATTATTCACATGACATTGTGTGTACTTCAATTCGACTAGTCGTATTCGATCCACAAACGTCATTAGTCCTTTTGAATGTCTAGTTTGCATTTCAAGAAAGATCTTTTGACAGAGTCCGTCGCCAGTTGTCGCATAATTTATCTTGAGGCCATTGAGGCATTCGTATGATTTGCTTGTTTAGTGTATCAAAGTATCTCAGTATAAACGCCGGCTCCAGATAGACGAGACAACATCTTTCTTTTTTTATCGTACGTTATGACGTCAAACATTTTTTCTATAGCTTTTAATGAGATAAAACGCGAACACGTCACATGCAATTAACTTCCCCAAACAAATCTGACTGTTAACTTTTCGGTGAAATATTTAATTCGTTATGGTCGAGAATATAATTTATACCTAATATTTAATATTCCTAGAAATTTTTTTTACCAGCAAGTTTAAATAGATTGTTTGTAAAAATCAATTCTTGAATGTAAGTAGAATCAATTTTTCTCACTTCACCTTTTTGTGAATTTTTTCAGAATCTCTACAGTGGCTCGTTAGACACGCAAATTCTTGAATGGTCGAAACAAGTAAGTATTGTCCCAAATTTATTTAAATTAAATCGTATATGTTCCTTGAAATAGTTTATTTTCTGTTATTTGTATCATGGCTGACTTTTCGTGAATTGTATCACTTCTCAAGATCACTTCTCTCTCTCTTACCATTACAATAATGAGCAAAAAGAACCCTTAATTACAAACGGAAACGTACATACTTTTACCGCTATTGTATTTTTACAGAGTTAATTGATCCTGACCCTGGAGTGTAGTACTACAAGTTAGTGGTCACATATACCATTCCGATGAATAATGTTGGCGGCGAACGAATCTTCTCATTCCAATTTAAACATTTCCATTGTTATAGAAAATCTGATATTTCTGCAAAGAATCTCCTCAATAAAATTGAGCTAACGCATTTTAAATACAAAACAACACTCTCTAAAATGTTGTTTTCGTTATAAATATGTTTCTATCGCAGTGCTGTTTTCGTTGACCCCTGCTGTTCTCTCTACGGAGTTTCGTCATCCTTTAAAAGCTTAACAGTTAGGTATTAACGCGAAGGAAAACATTCCTAACGAGATCAAAGGGATTTTTCCATCCCTAATGCGCTTGCGGGAGAAAGCTGGTAAATTACTGCGTGCAAGCGACCCAGAAACTCTGGAACTGTGAGGTGACGATGAACGCTACTTCGTGTGTCTCGGTACACGGGCATGTCTTACAACGCAACTCCGCGGTCAAGCAAACTGTTCTTTTCGTGAGGCGAATTCGTGCACATCCTTTTGCAAAGGTTCTTCCACGATTCCCAGGTTTTAGCATTGAGTACCCAAAAACCCACAATAATCCCCGGACTGAGTGCCATGAGGTATTTGAACAGGTAGATGTAAAAGTGCGGTTTTCGTTTGTCCGACATACAATCACAGTTGGCGGATTTCTCCCACTGTTCTCTGTTGTTGTGCTCGTAAAAGTGGCACCCCAGCAGCGATATAACGGGCATGAAGAGGGCGAACGTAAACACCCCCACCCTCGAGATGAATTTACACGTGGTCTTTAGCACCATGCTAGAGTCGTGTTTCAGAACGCGTGCTACTTGGAACTTAGCGATGATTCCAGCCACGAAAAATGAAAGTGAAAGCATCGTGTAGATTAGCAGGGGAGCTATCACGAATATTGTTAGTGTGTTGTTGTCATGGTTACCTACGGAGCAGAGCCCTGACACCGGGTCGCCGTCGATAGCGGCCATCGCTAGAATGGCCATGGTTTGTACGGTCGGTATAATCCACGCTACAAAATGAAAGTAATGCGAGTAACTGGAAATTGCATCGCTGGACCACTTGAATCCCGTGGATAGGAACCAATTCATGGAGAGGACCACCCACCATATCCAAGCAACGTTGCTGAAGAAATACGTCATTATGAACACAGCCGTGCAGTTTGCTGGTCCGGTAGCCGAATACCTTATGAATTTGGTGGTGCCGTCACAAGCGATCTCACTCCCGTAGATCAAGCGTATAATATACCCGAACGACGTGAACAAATAGCACACCGATATGAATACGATTGGCCGTTCAATATACCCAAACCTTCTACGATCGATCATAAACGTTAGAAGTGCAATCGTAGTGGCAACAAACGCTAGTATGGACCACAAACCCAACCATAAGCTCATGAAGGTCTCTTGATCTTTCTTGAAGAAATATTGTTTGCATGGTAGGACGCAGGGCGGTAACTCGCCGTTCGTGACGTTTGAACGGATGAATGGGAACTGACACAGGCATCCGCAACCGCCTCCACTGGTTACTCTATTGAAGTTTACTTTAGGCGGCGGCAGCACATGGACATCGACGCTCTTCTGTGGTTTCATGGTCACATCCCCGATGGTGTTTTTTGCCGAGTCGCCTTCTGGTTTCATGCAGATGCGGTTGTTTTCTCTTGTAGGAAAGTTGGAACACTTCATCTCTTTCGGCCAATCTATTCCGTTGTCCGTCATGAAATGTTCGCACGAGTCTCGTATGTCCTCACAAAACGACTGGCACGGGACGATCTCCTTATCGAACTCCGGATCGCACATAGGCGCGTAAATTGAGCACACGAAATGTTTCAGCAACGGCGAACAGTTGATTTCAACCAGCGGCCAGAATTGATGGATGACAAGACCGGCTTGAAACTGGTTCTTATGACCATAATTGTTTGGCATGTACGTTAGGTTGTATCCTACGTCTTTGCACATAGGTACGTCGATTTTGACGCATTCGCGTTTCTCGTTACGTGCTTGCCCGCGGTATCCCGCGCAAAGTGACGTCAGAAACCAAGTAAGAATGAAACAGCTTGATAGTAGTCGACACATCTTGAGTCGCAACATCAACAGAGTTTCATTTCACTAAAAGGTAAATAAAACAAATGGTTCAATACATTTCTTCCTTCCCTATATCATCGTAAATTATTTTAAATATATATAGCATCCTGGTTCATTGTTGCTATAACCTCATTAGTAACCTTTCTAATATTATATTGATCGATGATTTCGGTGAGGACCCGTCAACTGAATTATTAACTGATTAACTTAGTGTTCAACAAGCATGCTTTTGTATATATCTTCAATTAAATGTTTACTGAAGCGAGACCATCTGTCAAATACTATGATTGACGTTTTGACGAAAGCATTGAAAACCGCCTCGTGTTAATATTGTGTTGTTTAGCTAAAGCCCTCCCCCTACAATCCTTTATAATTCTCTCTTTTGTTGCATTTATGTTACACCGTCCTTAATATTTTATGATTCACACGACGTACGCAAGAACAAATACAATTTTATAAACTTGGGAGTTTTTCAAAAATTCTATTACGCGGACAACTCCTCGGATGGTTTTTTCATGGTCCTTCTTTCATGAAATTTTTTGAGAAAAAACCAACGGTACCTCTCTTGTTTACTGCGAAATGCGAAGCTTTTCACACGCAAAAACGTTAATTGTTTTGAAAACAAACAAATAAAAATCCCTCTGCAAACAAAATACCCTTTAAAATCTCGTTATAATTTGTAAAACATATTTCTTCACTCATAACCAAAAGCACGGTTTTGACGGGAAAAAACTATATATCGATTGAATTCAACAAATACCTGCGTGCGTCGAATCCCACTGAATTTGAAAGCAGAATTACTTCTGCAGTTCGCCCATCCCAGCGACGACTAACTTTTATTCTGTATAGAGTATTCATAGAAGGTTTGTTTAAGTGGTTTGTGCGTAAATCTCTATGAGAGATCTTAAAGTGGTTCGAAACCATGCTGAGATAAATCTTACTAGAATAAGATATTTGAAGAGATAAGTCGATGACAAGAAATTGCGAAGGGAATTTATTTGATTGAACGCAGTTTAATAATCTATATGAATAGTTTAAATCCTACACTACACGAAATGCCTTTTACCTGGAATAACAAATATATTCGAAAACACAACGTGTGGTTTACATATAAAACAGATCGTCTTCGGTCGTTTCTCAAGTCTATTTTTATAAATGAACATTCTTTAAAGATGCGAAAACCGGTATTGTTTGCCGTTCATTCAAAGTGCATTTGAAAGTTCATCCCATGTCATTACACGGGATAGCTACTAATCAAGATCAAAGCTGTCCGAATAAAAAAGCGATTTATAATTGCGCCATTAAGAAACAACGGAACTCGATTTCGCTTCATTCCTCGCGAAAGTGAGTGAACATAGACGAAGTTTAAAAAATCCACTGCATTAAAATTTAATTTGCATTAAAAATTTAAATCATTTCTTTAAGAATTTGTTTGTGTCAACCATTGCTTTTGTGATATATGCAGAACATATGATGGAATAAGATGTTTACCTGTAGATCTTCGGCTCGTATAGAAACACTTGAACGAATGAAGAAGTTTATAAACTAATCTGAAATTACTTAATTGCGTTACGTAAAGAACGAATTAATGGGCTAACAACAGCAATTTACGTTCTTAACCAATGAGAATCGACGTGCGACTGGTGTAAGATTTAAACGGAAGATTAGGGGGAGTGACCGAATGACTAAAACGCTTAGAAGGTTATTCATGTGGTTTTAAACTTCGTTTGTGATGAATGTTCTATATAATGATTGTTTCTTGAAGGTCGTGCTGGGCAAATAGAATATTTTTGTCTACATGCCTTACTTCCTCAAGACGGAATTACTTTATACTTGTTTTAAAACAACATTTTTTAGAAGGACGGAAGCCTATTGAATCTTTATATTTTAAAATACAAAAGTATGGAAGTAGCATGGCTTCTTTCGTCGTATCAGGAAGACCGGCTACCGAGTCATTAATGCGTATTTTACTCCGTGTATATACTTCTCCCTGTTTATTTATATTCGCAAAGCTGCATTTCCGAGTTCGTCAAAATCACTCGTGTTGTTGACTTATGTGTTTTGTCACTTCCTTACTTCTTTGCAGATGAGTTTTTGTTAAGAGGGCCAATATTTTTATCTTGACTGCATAAGTGGGCCATTACAAAAAGCTCGTTTATCTGTTATCTTTTGCAACCGCATGTTCTGATATTGTTCTTCCGTTCAACCGCCCTAATTCATTCATCGGTGAAATTTTGCTGAAAGATTTCAAGTAGAGGGCAGATTTATGACCAGACAAAACGTACACATCTCTTCATTGTTATGCGATGTTTGTTTTTGGTTTTTGTTATCTAGAAGTTTCAACGTTTTGGACAATTCCTGATTTCCACTGCAAATCTTAATTTTGCTCGAAACATCTTAAACTGCTATTCTGTCTTCGTACTTGCTCTTGAATTCCACTTTTAAGGTTATCGTAATTTTGCTATAACTTCCATGAAATAAAAAATAATATATGCCGTGTTGGGTGAGAGTTAATTACTGCAGACTACAAATAACCTGGTTGTTTTTTTTTCGGTTGCCCCAAACATTTCCGTGGGACCTCCTGCAATTTCCTAAAAAATTGTCTAACCCTGCCTATTTTAATTGCGCTTCCAGAGAGTGGCAGAAAACAACCCGCGCTATAGAAATCGAGAATTAAACTTCTTACCAACCCCTTCTATGTTTTCGGAGTACTACATCCATGTGACTTTCCACTGCCTTCCCGAATCAAGGTTTTTTTACTAGAATGCAATCGAAACGTAAAGCTTTGGAAATAAATAAATTGTATAAGATAATAGTCGGAAGGAGCCTATTAAATCGAAACATGTGTTGAAAAAACGGTTTCAATTACTTGCTTTGAGAACTTTGAATAATGCGTTTTCCTCTTGGGCATAAAAGAAAAGAAAGGTTTAGAAAGTGCAATTCGGAGTCTGAAAGTGATCTGAAGAAACCAATTATTATTAACCTTTCGCCAAAGTTATTTGAAGGCTTCAAAATTTTGAGCGAATGTTTTTTATGAATTCACTCCTTTCCTTCTCTGCTAGAGTTTGCTAAAAAAAAAGTACCAAAAGAGCTTTTATGTAAAAGTGTGTTGTCATGATTGACGTTGGTGAAAGTGGGATGTCTTCATTTGCGTTTGTGAAAATGGGAGGTTTTCATTAGCGTTGAGTGAAATGGGAGGTTTTCAACGTTTTGTTTTTCAGCTGAATAAGCTTTAAACGTTTCTTGTAAAAAGGTTCGATTCAAATGTAAGAAAAATAAAGGGTGTATGGATGAATCGTTTCCATTATTATGTATTCAAGCGAGTTGAATAATTTATGGCACACTCCTTTTAAACTCGCTATCAGTAAAAAAGCATACGATGTCATGCGTCATAATACGAAGATTAAACTAAGATTTCTTCGCTAGTTTAGTATATTGATGCAGAACATCGCACCTCGTGATTTTCCCGATAAACTGGAGCCGTCCAATACGCGAAACGAATTAGACTTCCAATATCTGACCGAGAATTGCAAATTCCGATAACGCGGCTTATGTAATTTATACAAAGAAATGTTGTTGTTGTTTTTTTATCGAAACTTGGACATTTCCCCCGTAAAATGCTTTTCAGCTTTGTCGTATCTAGTGCACACTGTATGGAATTCGTTGTTGATGTTGTAATTTTCAGAAATATTACGGTCGCAAAATCCCTCTTTATAAGATTGCAAAACCGATGCTTAAACGTGAATATTTGCTTTGTTACTTAGCTAGTAAGCTAACTTTATATTTGTGTTCTTTAGAAAAGGTCAAATATACATAGATCTTATAAACTTACCGACTAATAAAAACCAATCCCGTCACAGCGAAACTTTTATTAGTGTTTTGTTAATAGATTCTTTTGACTCTTGAATTCGTGTACAGAGAGGTTTTAGCAGCTATATGGTTTCTTTTTGAGGGGTTTTATTATTTACACACAACCACTTGATAATCTATGGCTGGAATGTTATTCGTGCATTTGAAAAAACGTGCAATCTGTTACAGCCAATCATTATGTAGATAGCAAACTTGCGCCAAAAAAGTGATGGCGTCATTTTTTTGGAGGCCATTGTTATATGGGGCGAAAACGTTAGTTGATTTTGTGAGGTCGTCCCGGAGAAATTGTTGAATTTTTCCTGTAAAATTAACGATAGAAATTCATTGACTGACATCGATTTTCTCTATAATATTTTTCTTGCAGGAATAGCTATATATATATTTCTTTGTTATATTAATTGGTTTGCGTGGAAACTGGAAGACGGCAGTTGGCTATGTTTTATGTGATAAAATAAGGGCGTCGTTTTTATCTTGCTTCATAAAAAAATATTTTAGATAAAACACAAGCACGTGACATTAGTGTTAAAAGTATATTATTTGATGGTAAGTGTTGATATTAACTCAATAACATTAGAATGTTGTTTTGAAAAGAATAATATTCAATGCTCTTTTACATAGAATGATCAGCTAATATATGTTATACATGATGCTTGTCACGTGCTTTATTACAATCCTACTATAACACAAACAACAAAATGTCTTTCCTTCTTCCTCGCATACCTGCGGTTTGTAAGTAAGATGAAATACGCCGAAATCCAATTTCGGCGATACTGCATTTTAGATCATTGTTCAAAACACCCGTAGCGCGGTTGTTTTTAGTAAAATAAGAACAATACAGTATGTGAACTCTCTCGCAGTGTACCATTACTGTTAAGGTGGTACACCTATAAAAAAATCCATTTTTGAGAAAAGTCTTATTTTTGATATTTTCCTTATACTCTGAAACTATATTTTATTCAGTTAACATTTAGTGAAAACCGCAGCATCATATCTTTTCCCATTATTGAGAATTTTTAAATTGAATACATGTTAGTATATATAACGAGATATTATTTGCCTTAGCAACGCGCATAGTAACGTATAATTTTGAGTAAGAGAATGCCCAAGAAAGTTCTTTTCTTCTTTCCACCCTTTTACAACAATCTACTATGCTTGTGTAGCCCCATGCCTGCCCTATTATTTATAAGTCTTTAAAAGCTAATTTCTAGGTTTTGCATTTTTGGTTACCGATGTGTCTTCAAAACACAATATTTCCTGATTGGTTAAAGCTTTTGATTTTAAATTTTCAGCAAATATTCACAACTGGGTATATGTTCATTTAACAGTTAGAATTTGTACAAGCAGACTTCAAACTAGAGTTATGAAAATACTGTCTGAAATTTTTGCTGTAACCGCAAGCTTTTTAGAGTCAATGTTGAATTTTTCTAATAAAATCTGTTAAAAAGGTTTTTCTAAAATTCCAACTGTTAAATGGAGCAACTATCTATCAACTACTAGTTTGCAAAGTTTGATTGAAATTAGTTAATGCCAACATGGTATTTCGTGTCACAAAGATTTGCCTTTTATTAGTGCTTTTTTACATTGCTTTGCCGCCATTATGAAATTGTTATGCATAATTAAGTTTTATAATTTATGTAATTATTTCCTTAATTATTTAATTATTTAATTAATAGGTCACAAATTATATTGATTAATAGAAAGTCTGGTTAAAAAGAACTTCTAGAAACCGTCACTTCGGTCTTCATAACTTCGCCTTCTTGGACTATGTAGAAATTGTGGTTGAGCGTGTGATTCCATTGTTGGTTCAGGTAGTGTGATGACAGCAGAACATTCATTTCTAGTTGGCATTACTTCTTTGAGGATGTCAATAACTCTGCTACGGAATTATTTGCTGAATTATGTAATGCGGAATTCCCGTGGAGGTATAACGGACTTTGTATCAGTCCGTCTGATACGGATGTCCGTCGTTTGCCGTGTTTATCTAGTATCGGTGGATGTCCGTCGTTTGCCGCGTTGACAACGGAAAACTGCTTGTATATGCTTGCAGTGACGAAAACCTAGATTTAAGGTTTTATGAAAGGCAAGCTGAGTTTTCCCAGTTGCGCAGAAACGTTCAATATCACAAATTTATTCATCGCTAAATATCACCACCTAATTCTCTACGAATCATTGTGAAGTCGTTCGACATTATTGATTGTAGTTTTAGTGGTATAAAGATGAATGTATTGGACAGCATTCTTCTACAGCTGTGCAAACCATCTTCCATGAATAAGCTCTTGTAAGTGCACTTTGCAACAAGTAAAGTGCGTTTTGGTGAGGCTCCTGCAGCGCGATCCCAATTACAACAATCATCCCAAAAAATTCACTGCTATGTCCATCTTGGCGCATCCATATTACGCTGATTGTCCACAATGAAAAACACGTTGTTCTTAATTTCAGGTGTGCTGGAAAGCTGAATGTCGGAATGGGATATCATTCAGTGATGTTGCGGTTTTTCTGGCAAGGTAGTTTCATTTTCTCATCTCAATCAACACAACGGGTGGTGGTTCCCTCTAAGACAGAGTGTAATTAAATGATTAGAAGAAAAATCTGTTGTGCAGGCGGAACAGACATCTGTGACCACTTTACAGTCACTAAAGGCACAGCTGAAAATTTAACGTTTTTACCACAACACTTTCGCGAAAAAGGTTGGAAAGGCAGGTTGTTACACGGAGCTGATGGAAAGTATGACATCAGTGGGAGTTACAACGTGCTTCTTACCGCGTACAGACGCGTCATATCTTCATAATCACCACCCATGTTAGAAACACTTTTAAAAAGATCTTTGTAGTCTCCTGTGAGAATTCTTAAGGCATCAAGAAAATCGTGGTATGAAGCATCGTTTTTGTCATATACTTGCGGAATTTCAAGTACTTTTAATGGGGCCACGCACTAGACGAATGTGTTTGTGGGAATCTTCACAGCCGAAGAAACCAGGGAGACTGCGGTGTACAAACAGTTTCCATCGTCGATGTCATCGAGAATAATCTTCAAGAACAACTTGATGGAAGCGTTTCAGAATAGCTGTGGAGAAATGATCTTCTCGTTAAGGATATACAAAAACTGCGTTTCCCGGGAAGCGCAAATGGCAAAGAGAATACGAACAGATTTTGAAAGCGGAAGTACTATCGACAAGAACAACAAGGAGCTTTAATACGGCTTCATAATTGAAGAGGCCATCCTTCAAAATACAGCGCGGACATGCATTTTTCATGACCCAAGATCTTGCAAGTGCAAAGTTACACGGTTACAAAGCACACAGTTTTCCTTGCATGCAGTGCTACATGCAGAGAATGGATATTTTGGTGAGAACTTCTTGTGCCTGAATATGTTTTTGTATTTTGCTCACCTTAAGGGAGGAAATTTTCACGGGAAGAAACTTTCGCGGAATTTATTTTCGCGATTTTGGCCCCATTTTTACCTAAATTATATCGTACTAAATATTCACCTAAACTCTGCCCACCGCGAAAATAAATTCCGCGAAATTCAGATATATTAACTCATCCGCGAAAATAAATTCCGCGAAATTCGCTGTTTTTAGACTTGTCAATCGCGAAATTTTCTTCCGCGAAAATTTCTTCCCTAAAGGTATATAAGGCTTCGATAAAAAATTATTTTGGAAAAATCGAAAATCGAAAATATATTATGATGTAAAATTGAAACTTGTTAAAATATTTTCAATCTTTCCTGAAACATTAATAGTACACCCTTGCATTTCTTCCGAGTCTCGTCTGATGATAATACAATTACCCTGAGGCTTTTAACAAAAGTTCAATTTAGGTGAGGAAATATTGCTTATAGAGCTTTAATAATTGGTCCCACTTAATAAAAGTTCCAGTTATCGAGGGTTCCATTTACGCAAATAAATTAATAGGAATTTGTTAAGGTTAAACCAAGGGAACACCCACTCCACTTTGTGAAGGTTCCACTAATATATCGCGTATTTCGTCATATTCCATTGTATTTCGCCACCTTATTCCGGCGTACTTTTTACAAACTCCTAAATCTGTAGCAAGACTATCCAACTTGCTGCCAACCATAAACATAGTTACCTTTCCATTGGCATTCAATGATCTTTCAAAATGTTTAATCGTGAACTGACTCTCCTTTCCTTTGAAAACCTTATGGACCTGTTAGTCCTTAATTGTCCTTTGTAGTACCGTAAATGACCGATCTAACGCCCACTCCCGAACTGACGCCCTTCCCGAATAAACGCCCAGGGTTAAAGTTAAATGTTTTAACTAACGCCCACTCCCGATTAAACGCCCATTCCCGAATAAACGCCCAGATCTATAGAGAAAAATTAAAATGAACGCCCATGGGCTTTCATTTGATTCACAGCAAAATTAATACTACTTTCTTTAATCTTTAAAGTGTGTATATTTTGAAACAGTTTCACTAATTTTAAGCGTAAAATGTTCATACAAGTTACTCTTTCTATTCAGTTCGCTAAACAACACATCTGCGATCTTCTTGCTCTTGGTGTAGCACAAGTACGTTCCAGGCACAACTAGTCCAACTTTTCTGTATCTTTTCCCAGTGACTCGAACTTCGACCATGTTTTGTGAGTTTGATTTTAAAAATTGCACCAATAACTTCGATAACTCTATCGGAACATGGCCTACTTCACTGTTCATCTTTGGCTCATCTTTTTTGTAAACACCGATGGCATGCTTGTCATGTTCTCTCGCTTCTTCTCGTTCGTCTTTGCGGCAAACTAGGATTTCTCTCTTTTCTGGAGTCCACTTTGCCTTATAAATATGATGTCCTCTCACAATAGATTCAAAGGAAACACAATAAATCATTGCAAAACTTTTATGATTTGTTGATGGACTTTGTTTATTAACGCCCCTTCCTTACTAACGCCTCTCCCAAATAAACGCCCAGGGTAAAATTCGTTTGTTAAAATAAACGCCCAGGGCGTTTAATCGGTCATTTACGGTATGCTAAAAAGGTAACTACATGCAAACATGAGTACTTACTATAAGTAGTTGTATTCAGCTATGTAAGAAAGGTTGTCAGGACTATTAACAAAGCTCTGTGACTTACACACAACTTAGCGGTTCCTTTTTGAGTTTGACTTGTGTCCCATAAAGTAGCAAATTGGTTAAATTTCCAACATTGATAGATGATTATATATACCTAATTCTAATCAACCATAAAGAAAAGAAACCCATTTTGCAGAAGAAAAAACATTATTTTTTGCGATAAGTGAATTTCGCAGATAAAAGATAAAACAGAAATAATGGTGTTTGAAACCCAATAACGTCTATCCCACGTAAATTGCTTTTTATTTGTTCAGACTTGGTGGTATAAACTCGGAGAACAGAGGCAGGCCTGTCCAATCGGAAATGATAAATGCTTTTATAAATAAACAATGTTTCTCTCTATTCTTAAATATTTCAATAAATAGAATGAAACACAATAATAAGATATATATAATAACACAAAAGAACACAATAATAGATATATAACAACATAACAGTGTATCCAGTTCCTACATCTGGACTGAAAAAGATCAATGTTTAAGTAAATACAACGAATGAACTGCCTATGGGGGTTGGGCAACATAGCCCCGTGTATTAGGATCGTAAAATTGTTTCTCCTTTCTTTTTCTTTTTTTTTAAAAACATTGCACGGAGGCTGTCCCGGCACGCCATATAACTAAATTTACATGATGAAAAAGGTACAAAATAATTTATTTATGATTGATTGTTTATTCCGTTCGACGGATGTGAGCTTGATCTGCAAGATGAAAGTCATTCAAGTTGTCACTCAAGTTGTTGTCACTCAAATTGTTTCTCCTTGTGGATCCTAAGTAATTGTTAATTAACTCTTTACTACCTGTTTTAAAAATTGGAGTTATCTTAGCAATTTTTAATTCATCAGGAAAAATACCATTTTTCAATGAAAGATTGAATATGTATTTAATTGGTATTAATATTGTGTCAGAAACAAGCTTAACAATATTTGAATCTATGTCATCATAACCAGGACTTTTGTAACATTAGGAATTCCACAGCGCTTTGTAACTCTTCTTCTGAGAGTGGATAGTAATTTAAAACATTGTAATTTCCAAAAAGGTACGTTTTACTAGAGTTTACTTTTGGTCTTTAATATGCGGTGTATCAACGCGTATTTTTTATACCGTGTTTCGATGCATTTTCGACCGGTATCCTGATGGTAGAAAAAATTTAACCGGGGGTTGCTTTGTGATAAATTTAATTTTTTATCCTAACATAATTTCAATTCACAATTTTTATATCCCAGTTTCCAAATAGAATTTTAGTAATTTATAAAGGATTTTCTCAATTAATATCAAAGCATTTGAAGGTTAATTTTTTCTTTTATATTTTTGCTGTTGACGACCTCCGTGCATCTATTTTTGTAATATCAATTCCCGCTTGCAAGCGGGAATTGCGGAAATCTTTTAAAGAGAAAGCACCGAGAAGACACAAAAGAAAAAAACCGGGAAATTAAGACCCCGGGAAATTAGGAGTTCAAAGTCTTGGTTTCCGGGTAAATTTTGACGTCACGGGTCATAATTTCCCGGGAAATTATGATCGGTGCGGTAAAACAAGACTTGTTGTTTTCATGGTAAAACAGGACTCAGGACTCCAAATCCCTACAAGAAGTCATTCTATTGTAAATCAAAGTCGATTCGAACGCGAAAGCATGTGAATATAATAATACGATGTTGTAACTTGTGTCAAATAAACACACGTGCGCTGCATCATGGCGAAGGTAAGAAAGCGTTTTGATTTTGATACGATAGAAGAATATCTTAGAAATAAAACATACCCTTCTACTATATACCTGCGCGGGATAATATAAAACGGGATTACAAAATTATTTTCGAAGAGCAACAAAACGCTACTTACTGCTTAAAATGTCATTATTATAAAATATATTATTGTTTATTGTTTTTATTGCGTTTAACATATCGGTCATCTATTTGAAAGAATATTCCTTACAAGATTCTCGCTATTGGAAATAATTCCGCCGAAATTTTTAGGGTGTTCTATAGAAGTTCTAATTCCCTAGGAAATTGTGACTTGTAGAGAAAAAGATTATTGGAGTCTTAATTTAACCATCCACTCTTAATTTCCTGGTAATTTTAAACTTAAAAGGTTCTTATTTCCCGGGAAAACTAGACTCAAAAGTCTTAATTTAACGGGTCCTATTTTACCGCGACACCGGTAGGTTCATTGTTTTATTTTGTTTTCAATTTTATGCCTATGACGCGTTTCATTTCCAAGGCATAAACATTTTTGATTTTGAACCATTTTGTAGTTAGGTTGTTGGTTTGGTTGTCTGGCTGTAGTGATGGTTTATTTTGCAATTGAATGTTGAAAAAACAAGAGTTAAATTGTGGTTTTGTTGAATGTTGAATACATAAAGGAGTTTTGAGACGAGTATCAAGAACTAGTTGCTTTCCTTTAATTTCTGCCTCGTGTAATCAATTTGTAATATTTGTGTGTGTTTTTACAGTACTAAGAGCAAGCTAATTTTGATTGATTTAATGTTACCTTTAAGGATAGAAAATAAGTCGATGATAAAAAAGTGCGGAATAAATTAGTGCGAATTAAGAGCCGAATTTTTTATATTAATGCGGCATTAATTAGTGCGTAAATGACCAAATGTGCGGAATTTATTAGTGCGATTTCGAAATTTTAATGAAATTTGCGGATTTAATTTATGCGATTCCGTACGCTTTTTCACTTCGTAAGCAACGTCCCCAAACGGCCCTATTATCTAAGACAACTTAGATATCTGAAGACGTGCGGAAGTCCTAAGTTCATGGTGAGTTTCACGGAAATTTCTAATGCTGGTCAATTTTTTTACATTGAGCGGATTTGAATAGTGCGAATTGCTAAATTTTTCTTGCGTTGGGCGGAATTTATTAGTGCGAATTGCAGAGCACGATCAGATTTTGGCGGAATTTATTAGTGCGAAATACACCCTAATTAATTCCGCACTATTTTAACCTCACCTTATTTTCTGTCCTTAAGGTAGTATCTAGCAAAATGAAATTACTTTAATTTTCTTCTTTTCTTGAGATTATTTCTTTCTTTTCTTGAGGTAATATTTATCTTATCCTGCTATCTTCTAGACAATACTTCCCTCAAGACAGATCATCAACAAAGCACATAAATAATTTAAATAATATTTGATTTATTTAACAAAAATTCAAGTTTACATTTTTTATTTATTCTTTAACAGAATCAATGAAGTTGGTCTCTGAGCGGCAACTAAAAATTAAAAAGTATTTCGTCAAGTTGGAAAAAAAAATATCTTCAAATACTGTTTCAGAAGAAGCTCGCAAAAAGAGCTTAATGATATTGCGGAATTATTGACTGATGATGGTACTCGTAAAAAAATTTATTACAAATTAAAATATTGTGTATATATATATATATATTGAATATTGTTGAATAATGTTGCAAAATATACAATTAAAATTTAACTATGATTGTTTTCTCGATTTTTGTCCATGATTATTTTTATCCCATTAGAAAAACTCAACCAATTGCCCTTAAAAAGATTTGTAGCAATTAGTGCCATTTAATCTGGTTTTTGACTTTAAATTATCAAAAAATTGTTTTCATTGTGTTGTCTATATTCTTTGTGCTAAATCTAGATCTAGAAAACGTTTTTTATACCAAAAATATACGTCGAATCGACGCATTTAAATCACGTCTATAACGTCGAAAAAGCGGCCAAAATCGACCATTTTTTGACGTATTTTCGACGTATGGAAATGCGTCGATTTGACGTCTGCGTGCCGGCTGGGTAAGGAAGTACTTAGCTTTAGTTGCTGCTGCGTCAGTCATACGTTGAAGTATGCCAACAAAATATATTTACTTTTTATCACAGCTTTTAAAATTTCCGGAGGGAAATTAAAATATATGTCTCAATATCATGTCTCTGCTGGACTTCAATAGTTCAATTATAATTTACTGTGGAACCTCTAATAACGGTCACCTCTACGCATTGGTCACCTACTGACCAACAGCCAGTGGACAAAGTCCCTGCCAAATTTTATCATCAAACTCCCTTTCAAAGACTCACCACGCCAGTTACCTCCAATCAACGGTTAAACGGCTACTTGGAGTGTCCCGATGTCTAATTTCACTTCTATTAATTGTCAAGCAGGCAAGCTGCAAAGAAATATGGAAAACCAATACTTCTCCGTCAACAAAATGTGTGGTCAAGCCAAGCTGCTTTGGATCTTGTAGATGACCTAGACCGACCTAGTAAGTGCATTGAATCTCGTTACACGACGGCTTGAAACACTTCAGCACAAAAATGTTTCGCAAAATAATTAACCGATTATTCTAACAAAACTTTGTAATCTGAGTTTGTTGAATGTATAACTCACATGAAGATAGTAATCACAGTAATGTACGTTCCTGTAATGTAACAGTTATTTTCCCGACATTAGCATAAATGCGACAGACGTTGCCTAAACGTCGTACGTTCATGTAATGTAACAGTTATTGTCCCGACATTAGCATAAATGCGACAGACGTCGCCTAAAAGTCGTACGTTCCTTAATATAACAGTTATTTTCCCTACATTAACATAAATGCGACAGACGTCACATAAAAGTCGCATGTTCCTTAATATAACAGTTATTTTCCCGACGTTAATATAAAGGCGACAGACGTCATCAAAGAAGTTGAACGTTTTGAAAGCAAGCTCATTGACGAAATCTGCGTGGGGTGTCTCAGAGCACATAGTCATCAGCATTTTAGAGTTTAAATACTACTCCCACAAAATATATCGATTCAGACATGAATCTACATCACAATCACCAATTGATGTGAAAAGCGTAGCCTGGTCTTATCTTGCAACATTTTTTTTTTAAGATAAATGAACATACCATTACTGAAGAGGACACCTCTTTAAAACGGACAAAAACATTTTTTTAAAATTTTTTTTTAGTAAGGAAATACACAGGAGAGGCAGGGCCTATGACTCAACAGAGTCCTGTGTATTTGTTCCAGTGTACAATATTTCGCCTAACTACACCAATCACAAGATTAAAGCGTTCACAAATGTTCTGTACATATATCTCATATCCTACTTTTGTTGTGTATATGATAATATCACATCCCAAAGGGCTGGTTGTTGCCATACCCTCGCCATCTGTTGCCTGAACACCATTACGTGTGTTACATTACCTTATATGACACTCACTGACATTCTGATTCGGGTATTCTTTTGGTTTGGCACTGATATCATTCCGCACATGTTTGACAATTGTGTCCATTATGACACCATGGTAATGGCCTGCATCAACTGTTATTTATATGAAATTTCATTTTTGTTTTTTTAAGGAAACAAGAAAGAGGTCGTTAACCTCGGTAATTATATTCTCCGAGACATGGACATGACAGATAGTTTTTAAATAGTTTTTTAATTATTGTAATTGTATAGGTAATTGGACAGCCATGGTCGATTTGTTAATGCATCGGAACTTCAAGACATAGGTTGCAAGTTCGAATCCCGACTTCATATAATAACGGTCATTGATGAGGGAAGGTAACTAGAGCCCATCTTTAAAAAAGCTCACTTCCTAGAAAATTCTTCTTCTTGGCAGAAGAATCGGCCACGCTTTAGAATACAGAATATCGAGTATACCACTAGAAAGTCTATAACAAAAATAAATAGCTGATTTAGCGTTTTTATTACGGTATAAAAACCGTGGTCCAAACGGTCCAAATTCATAATTAGCGTATTAGTTACATTTCCCTGTGGAAAAAAGTTCAAAAGTAGTTTCAAATACACAGGCATTGCGTCACCCACAGTGACTGAGACCGATTTCATCACGTCTGAATCTGAGAAGTTTGTAGCACGTGGTTCGTTTGTTTCCGCGGCAGTGACGTTTTTGCTGTCGCAGTTACTGCATTTAGAATCAATGATGCTTTCAAGATTGCACGGATGCTCGAGTAAGCTACCAAGGGATTTTTGTTTTTTTAAATTATTTTTTTGAATGAAAAAGGAGATACAAGACGGTCAAAGGTTGTCTACTGCACAACCCTTCCCCCTAAACACCTTATCCGGCTTATCCGGCGATAGCGCAATGGTAATGGCGTTCGCTTCATAGCCGAAAGGTTCTGGGTTCGAGACCATGCAATCACAGTTGTTTTGAGCGGTTATAAATAAACAACGCTGTATTTCATCAAAAATAACCGTAGCTCAAATAGAAACAATTAAATACACTAAAACTCCGGGTCGAGGTCTTGATGATAATGCTGAATGAGCGTTCTGGAAGCCTCGTTAAAAAACAACAAACAAACAAACAAAGCGAACTAACGATTGCATCATAAGAATAAAAGATGTTGCGACCTTTATTTTGCTTAAATCATCACAAATGTCATAAATGTTACGTAAATGTTGTTGCATCACCCAAAAGATTTTTAGTTTTTAGCTACTTCAGCATGGTCAAATTGAAGATGTCTATGACGTTTGAATCAATAAAATCCCTTAATAAGCATGTCGATTGAATACCGATGCCAACGGCAATATGATAACCCCACTGTAATTCAAACGTTAAAGAGTGTTCGAATTGCAGACATTAAAACTAATGAGGGATTATCATAGAAAGAGACTGCAAAGACCTACTACACATCATTACGTAACTTGGATGTATTTGAACACTTTTCGACTATTGTGTGTTCTGTTCTTTGATGCTTTTATTTGCGTTATTGCAGCTTTTCTTAAGTTATTAATGAACAAAAAAAGGCTTGTTCCATTTGCCGAAGAAAACAATTCTTCTTTTATATATTATTACGAAAATCGGCTATTAGGTCGGTCTACTATTAGGTAGCCACGTTTGCAAAAGGAACTGGAACTTGATAGGGTCTTGGCATTGCTGATTTGTAAATACAAAACAATTCGAAAATTCCAGTTATCGCTCACGGTCAAAGGAATATGCTCCTAGTTTTGTATTTAAGGTACGACAGAAGTCATACGGAACATGTCGTTTTTTGCCAAGGAACATGCGGCGAACCTATGACGCACGCACTTATAAAATAAATAATATTATCTCTCTGCAATAATATCAGCTTTCAATAAAATCAGGCAGTGATTAGTGCGTTTTTGCAAGGTAGCTATTTTTTACAACCGCATGCACCGCAAATGTAGACAAAACTAAATATACTCTATTTCAAAAATCTCATCATGTCAAAGAATTTCACTTTTGAAATGTACGTTGTTCGACCTTTTATGTTCTTATTAACCGTTTTTCTAACTGAAAAAAAAATAACACAAAACAATTTCCGTCGCCCCAAGTTTTTCGTCGGCCCTAATCTTCGTCAATTCTGGAAATTTTCGTCACTTAGGGCCGCGATATTGTTTGGTCCGATAGGTAGAAAAAAGATTTTCGATATTAGCGATGAGTAAGTGTAATTTGCACGGTGTTTATTATATATCTATAAGCTAGCTACGATAATAACAATTAAAATTTAAATCACGGTTTAAATTCTGGCCTATGCCTATCCGATATCGGACAATCTAATTGGAGACCTTTCGTGCAAAATCGCTGCCATTAAAGGACAAGAACTTCATTTTATCGAATGAACGGAATTTGCTTGCTAAGCAAGATATTTGAAAATGTGATTAACTTGACAATACTGCGTGTTGCTGCATATTAATTGTTTCTTTGTTTACCATAATATAAGAGGCTATTTCTGTTATTTTTCCATTATCGTGGTTGAAAAGAGAATATAAGTTACGAAAAAGCAACATAATCAGTGATCAAAATCGAGCAATGAAGGAGCCGGAGGTGCAGATTGTAAAAAATGGTGTTCACCATGAGCCACCAATAACAGAAAATGTCGAGTGAGTAGAAATTTATGAGATAGGAGGTTTTGTACTTTGCTTTGTTCACTGAGTTATTTATAGCTATATTGATGCAGATGTTTTCAGCAACACTTTAATTATTTTTTTTTAAAATTATCCCAATCTTTTGGTATTTTTTGTTGCTATTGCAATTATTGCCAGCTTAAAACTTGGACAGTTTTTGTTATTTCTCTTTTAATATCTAAAAGAAATGCTTTTAAACAAAAAATTTGAAGCTGAAGCTTATTTATCTTTTTAATAATGTAAATAAAACTATTTCAAGAGAAACGGCTCTTCTTAAACAAACACTGCATGGAATTTGTTCAATCATTGAGTAAAAATGTGTTTATTGGGTTTGCACGCAGTGTAGACTTTATATTTTGTAATTAAGAACGTTTTTGAATAAATATGGTTGAAATTCCAAATTCCAAAGATGCACTTCTAGAGACTGAGTATGATGTTAGAATGTAAGAACAGTTATGTATTCATATATACCTAATATATATGCAGGACCACCAAAGCAACTTTCAAAGAGAGAGAAGGGGGGGGGGGGGGGGCAGGGTTTCAATCAGGAAATGTGATTTATTCCACTATAAAAGATCAATCTAACCAGCTGATCTAACTTATTCTGGTGGAATACTTCACATATTTTGGTCAGATATTCTCAATTCCCGTACAGTGATACAAGCATTTGTCTATACGTACGTATATACGTGATTTTTCTTTTATAAGCAACATCTTGCAATTCAAGTGGCTTATTTCTTAGACCATATATGGAACTGAAGTTGCTTTATTGGTTGCTTAATTTTATACAGCTTTATTTTCTAACGTTCACCAACTCTACAAGATGAGAAATATTGTTGTTACAGACAAAGTTGAATATAAGGACGTTTTTTCTGCTTACTCATGTCTTCATTTTACTTCAAGAACCCTAACTACACATGTTGCGTTTACAAAATATACTAAATCGCGAATTTCTTATCTTTCAATGTTTTTGTTTTGTTTTCTATATACCGAGTATATACAAATTTTGTTGTTTTTAAAATAGAAAGGTATTTTAAATATCTATCCTTTTTGTTTTCATGAAATAATCATATCTATATAGTTGCTTATGGTTACATCTGCGCAGTACTAAAGTTGCTTTTGGGCATATCTCCACAGTACTGTAGTTGCTTAACAATTTTTCTAATCGAGTTCAGTTGCTAATAAATACAAAATGGTATATATATATATATATATATATATTAATTAAAACAGGGACAGGGAAAAGTAGAAAAGGACATTTTTTATCCTAATTCAAAATGGGGTGGGATGGGCGGGATGTTTATTTGTATGTGAGATTAAATTTTGTAAAACAGATGTGCTTGTCAAACTCAAGCAAGTTGATTTTTTTTTGTAGTAAAAAAGACAAAGAATCTATAGACAAAGAAGAGAAGAAACCTCCACCACCTACTGTCTCTATTTGTGCTTTGGTAAGAAATTAATTTTGCAAATACACAATATAATATATTATGGTCACCTTATTTTATATTTTAGATAAAAATTAAAAAGTAATTATGTAATATTTGCAGTATAATCCCGATAACTTGAACCCCAAGGGACCGAGTAAAATAGTTCGAGATAACGAATGTTCGAGTTATCGGGAGTTTTTATGAGAAACTATTAGGAGAGGGGAATGGAAAAACAGTTTGAGTCAATGCGAGTTTGACTTAACAGGTGTTTGGGTTATTGGGATTGTACTGTATTTATAAAATATATTGTTAAAATTGCGATATATACGTTTTTTATTGTCTTGACCTTGACCTGTGTTTTCGAAGGTATTCTTTAATCCTGCATTTATTAAAAAGAACATTGGTTTTGGTCAGTGGTGTATACTTAGTTTCTCGCCATTCGTCCCGTCGGACAGTTCATAACATGTCTATTATGTTTTTCACTTGTCCGCAAAAATTATTGACTGTCCAATGCGACAAAATATTACTAAGAATTTTTTGAAGTTTTTACACAATATTCAGTTAATCCATTCGCCATTTTAGGTGGTTTTAAAAAATTGATTTTCAATTATAATTACTCTATTTTATATATATCTCTTATTATCCTTTCGCTAACTTCTTTCACTGAATCTTTTTATTGAAGATGGCCTATTTATACTAAACATGGACATGCACAGTGGATTCAGAACAATGGATTGTATAAGAAATAGTCTCAAAATACTATATTTTATTACCCACACCACACAGGAAATATGTTGCAATAAAAAAATATTAGAATATTTAATGACATATGTCAAGTTGACACATTTATTGGCATCAAAGTCATTGCGTTGTATTTCTTCCTTGTTTCATTCTTTGACAGTAAAAAAATATTTTAAGGTTAAAAATCCTTATGATGCCGGCCCAAGGGTTGGCGCCCCAATTAAATTACCCCATCCATCAAGAGAACAATAGTAACCAACTAAGTTTAAGTTGTTTCTTCCCATGTCACTCTGCACACAGACACACAAAGACAAAAAATGAAATATGCAGCTTTATAGACAGTAATTAATAAACAAATTCCGACTTTATGAGGTTGTTTTTAATAATTTTCAATCAGTTATTATGATGAAGTACTAATGTCCAATTTTTGCTGCGATCGCCGTTTCATATATCGTTGGCAACAGTCTATTCACAACTTTACTTTTTCACCGTAATTGAATATTCGGGAGGAAAAATGTACATTTATAAATATTATTTGAAAAATTACCGACTGTCCCGTCGGACAGTTGGGATGTTGCAGAATCAATTTTGCAGTCATTCACAAAAAGAATCACTTGTCCCGTACCGTTGGGCGACCGCAAATATACACCACTGTTGGTATAATTTTCTGGAGGAAAAGGGTTAAAGAAGCTGTCATATTGCAGTAATCCCTAAAGGGACCCGTAAAGTGTAGATCCTAGATGATACATAACTATGTTTTCATTGCGGCAGAGGACGGACCAATGCTGGAATGGCATTAAATGCAATCAGCACATTGGACAGAAGCTCACAGTTTTTGTGTCATTAAAGTTAATATATCATTGCAGATATTGCATGATGCCTACTAAATTGTATGGGTAACAACTAGCACTTAACTGTAATAATTTCTTTATTCGGGATATACTGAGATCCAATTGTTTGAATACATACTACAACATATTTTTTAAAATGACGCCATTTCTCGAACCCTGTCAAGGACGATTGTAACTCTGTATTTGTTCTTCATCATAAGGTGTTTCCTATTTGGTTGAAAGGTCGGAGAAGAAAGAACTTTCATTTTATTTATGATTATTGTATATAATTTAGAAAATAGCAATCAAATAAATGCATAATATGTGCTGTATATATATATATATATATATATATCTCATTTTCTAATGAATTTAGTTTCGCTATGCCGATGGTGTTGACAAAATACTCATGGCAGTTGGGACCATTATGTCGATTGGAAATGGTATTGCTCAACCAGCTTCATTTATCATATTTGGTCAACTGATTCAGGAATTTATAAAATTTGGTACAGATATAAATTCCATTAACATCGAGGCATCAATGAGAGAATTTGCTGTTTATTACGTCATCATAGCTGCTGCCATGTTTGTCTGTTCATTCTTCCAGGCAGCATTTTGGTCATTGTCAGCCATTCGACAGGTGCACCGTATTCGTGTTTTGTTTTATCGTTCGATCCTTAAACAAGACATTGGTTGGTTTGATGTGAACGAATCAGGAACTCTTACTAACCGATTGACAGAGTATGTAGATTTTTATTTTTGTTTGAGAGAGAGAAATTCAGTCTCTGAAATTCACTGGAAGATTAAACATTGACAAAAAATATTGTTGTTATATGAGATAGAAATATTATTATATATATCATATTTGCATTTAAAAAATAAATAAAAAATACAACTTTTTCTCATTTCAATAACCATACTTTGAGAGATGTTTTGTTGTTGTTGTTTTAATTCTTTTTTACAAAAAGTAGTTTTAAAAAGCATATGCTTTATTTAGATATCTGGATTTATTTCTTTATTGCGTTTTCTCTAAGGGGACTTTACACTTTTTAATTGTTATCTTTTAGTGATATTTTGAAAATTCAATCAGGTATTGGCGACAAGGTTGGTATGACAATTCAAGCCATAGCCATGTTCTTCGGTGGTTTTGCAGTAGGTTTTATATACAGCTGGAAACTGACCCTGGTGATCTTGGCATTGTCACCGCTATTAATTATATGTGGAGCATTGATGGGTAAAGTGATGGCAACTTTCACATCTGAAGAGCAGACAGCCTATGCAGATGCAGGTGCTGTAGCCGAGGAAGTGATCAGCTCAATACGTACTGTGGCTGCACTTGGTGGGGAATTTGATGAAATAGAAAGGTTTGTTTGGGATCATTGATATCAGAATGAAAAGAGACAACCTATTACATCTGAATTTGCATCTTTTTAGGTACGACAAGAAACTGGCGTTTGCGGAACGAGCTGGCATTAAAAAAGCTGCTTCTATTGGGGGATCCATGGGAGTCTTCCATATCGTTATATTTGGTTGCTATGCACTTGCCTTTTGGTACGTTGTGTTATTCATGTGTCTTCTTCGAACTTTAATGAAAGAAAGTATAAATTGTATAATTCGTTTGAAACTGATCTGTTTAAGTGAATAATGTGATTAATTTCAAACAGTTAACAACTCTTAACGCTTTTTTTTAAAATTATTTTTTTACTATCTATAGACAACCCCATGTAAAATGATTATTTGTTAATTCTTTATGTTTGTTTATAAATGCATATAATGTGTGTCTACCTCTGCGTGACAAATTGTCATCGTGTCAGAAATTTTAAAATAAAAAAACATTGGTCAGACGCTTTTTTGTATTTTGTTGCATTTTATAGTAGGAATCGGCATGGTAAGAGTGTATTGTACGATAGGAAATCTGTATTATTATATAGATGACTAATCTCTGCCAGGATTGTATAAATTATTTTCAAGCAAATCTAAACAAAAGGTTTATTATCCGGCGATAGTGCAATGGGAATGGCGTTCGGCTCTTTACCGAAAGGTTCTGGGTTTGAGACCATGCTATCACAAAGTTGTTTAGTGAGCAGTTATAAATATAAACGCTGTATTTCATCAAAAATAACCGTAGAACAAATGGGAGAAATTAAATACATTAAAACTCTCGGCTGAGGTCTTCATGATAATGCTTAATTAGCGCTCTGCAAGCCTCGTTAACAACAAACAAAACATAAACGTATGTTAAGGAAAGAGTATATTCAGACAACCAAAATCTAACCTGTTGTTCACCAAACATGGGCTATCATTTCGAAAGAAAACTCTAATGTAAAGCAAACAAATATGAAAGAGGAAAAATAATGATATTTCTTTAATACACATTTTATCTGGTTTATGATTTAAAATTGTCCAATTACCAATGTATACTAACATATGCCAAGCTGCCACAATCTGCAACTGAAAGTTTTTTCACAAATAAATTTGCATAAGGAATTTTTCTTTTTCTGATTGCGTGTTTATTTTCAGCGCAGGAAATAATTTCTATAAAAAAAACAAGAATTAGGTGAAAAATATGTTTTCACATCTTGATTCTGTGTAAACATGACAGTTTTGTTATTATATGATCTTTCTAAAAATTATTTAACATTGAGGTTTACGAGCAAATTTTGCCACCATGCTTGTGATCTATTCATTTGCTAGTTTTTATTAACAACGATGGCAAATTTCTATTTTCAATATGAACTCAGGTACGGAGCAAAACTTGTTGCAGACGATCCAGAATTTAATGGAGGGAAATTGATGATTGTTTTCTTCTGTGTTATGATTGGTGCAGCGCAAATTGGACAAGTGTCTCCGAATTTCGAAGCAGTTACCAGTGCGCGTGGTGCTGCTTTTGTTGTATATGACATATGCGAAAGGGTAAATGTCTTTTTAATTTTTAACGAAAAGAGATAAAAGTATTTAATGGCTGGCTATATATGGTCTAATATATATTTGGTTTGGGTATAAAGTGATTTTGTTCAATAAACTGTCTAAACCTTTTTTAATGTACTTTATTCCTGACCGATTGCAATAGATAGGTAGGTAGATATTGCTGGTAGTGGTCAAGTTCTAAGTAACGTTGTTTAATTCCATAAAAGGAGCCTGTTATCAATTGCTTGTCAAATGAGGGTGATACGATTGAATCGGTTGAAGGGGAAATTTGTTTTTCGGATGTTCATTTTCACTATCCTTCCAGACCAGAAGTCGAGGTAAAATAAAAAGTTTTATTCCGCACTTTTTAATTGTTAACAAATTTCTATTAGAGGGATTTTAATTGTTTGTTGGACCATTTAGTTGTGTTTATTCCTTAAAAGGTCTTTGTAGATTTTCATTCATTCAGGTGTTAAATGGATTCAACTTGACTATCAAACCTGGCACCACGGTTGCGTTAGTTGGTGAGTCTGGTTGCGGTAAAAGTACCATTGTTAAGCTAGCACAGAGATTTTATGATACGACAGATGGGACGGTGAGAATTAACAATTCTTGAATTCATTTCTAGTTAATATTGAAATTGATTACTGGGGTTGTAAAACTTCTGCAATAACTTTTTCTGCAGGTCATGTTAGACAATCACGATGTCAAGAATTTGAATGTGAAAAATTTGAGAAATTCTATTGGTGTGGTTAGCCAGGAACCGGTGTTGTTTGACATGACCATTGCTGAAAATATCCAGTTTGGTGCTGTATTTGGAACAACGGAAGAAGAGGTTATAGAAGCTGCAAAAAGTGCCAATGCTCACGATTTCATAATAGCTTTGCCGAAGGTATGAACCTTTTGTAGGCCACACAAAATGAAGTAGTATACATAGCTGACCAACATTCTTAACCCATTCTCTCCCAGAAGATTTTTGGTTTTGACTTTTTGTTTCCTTTAAATATGTTGGTAATCAACAAATCGATGCTTCAAAGACTTTCAAAGTTAATGAATTTTCTATCTTAAACTAACAACACCCTTGCCTGTCTAAAAGTAAAAATTGGTTACAATCGACAAAGCGTAAACAGAGCTGCGTACATAAACTCACCTCCCAATTAGGTGGTCCCATATGACCCCAGGGGAAAGAATGGGTTAAGTGAGATTTTCAATGCTTTTCTATTTTATAAAACTTTTTTTGTAGGGATATGACACAAAAGTTGGGGAAAGGGGAGCACAGATGTCTGGTGGTCAAAAGCAAAGAATTGCAATCGCCCGTGCTCTTATTCGAGATCCGAAGATATTGTTATTCGATGAAGCGACTTCTGCTTTGGATACAAAGAGCGAGGGTATTGTACAGTTAGCCTTAGATAAGGTATGTTTGCACTTTACAAACAATGCATCTGTAATACAATTGCAAAGGGTAGATGTAAGGTTTTGTGTCTGTTAATCAGGTCAGCAAAGGTCGCACTACGGTAATCATTGCACATCGGCTTTCCACTGTGCGCAACGCGGATGTTATTGTCGCTGTCAAAGATGGAAAGGTAGCTGAAATGGGTAGTCACCAGGAATTGATGGATAAGAAAGGCGTCTACTATCAGTTGGTGTTACTGCAGACGATGGTGGAGGAGGTGGATGATGAAGAGATAGAAGTGCTAAGTGATAGTGAGCGTGAGGAATTTATCAAAACAAAACTGAAGCGTGGGATGTCCGACTTGAGCAATATCAGCAGTGGCGTTGAAACAGAGAAAGATTTTACCCGACAAATCTCTCAGCAACTCTCCATGCGTAAAAGTAAGAAAACTTTTGGAACCTCCACGAAGGAAATTGCAAAAGAAGGTGAAGAAGAGGAAGTGAAAGTTAATCCTGCTCCCATCTTGAGAATCATCAAGTTGAACAAGTCTGAGTGGCCATATTTGTTGTTTGGAATGATTTTCGGTGCTATTGTTGGAGCTTTTCCGGTTCTTTTTGCAGTAATTTTGAGTGAACTGATTGAGGTAATGTCTACAGATTTAATATACCGTAGGTATTTTGAACTGTAAATGTGAGGTTAATTGCAAGATAAACGTGATGTTTTTGCAATTATATTAATTATATTGCTGAACAGAATTTCCATGTTAATAGTATACAAAAGAATATTATTGTTATCATATGCAGGTGTTTACGAAATCTCCAGAGGCCATTAGAGAAGAGTCTGTTAAATGGGCGCTCTATTTTCTTGGTCTTGGGTTTTTAGATTTCTTGGGTATATTCTTTGCGGTAGGTGACATTTATACATGTTTTAATCTCTGCTTTTGTAATCACACTTGGGAATTTTAATAATAAGCAAGTAATCCATCTTTGAAACATTCCTATTGATGGCCTTTTTCAGAGCTTGTTGTTTGGTATAGCTGGTGAAATACTAACAAGGAGGCTAAGAAAGGCAGCGTTTACAGCCATCTTGAAACAGGTAGTTATTATTATTATTATTATTAAAGTGAATATTTATACAGGATAAACTGTTCAGTACTAAATACTGCTATCATATATGTCCTGTTGGTTAGTCCTGGCGTACTTAGGACGCCCGTTTGCGCCTACGAAAATTGCTCAACCAGACAACTAACTTATTTAAGCTAGACTTGCATTACGCAACGAGTTTCGCTCAAGAACTCAACTGTAACTCAGAAATAAACATTTGCCGGAGGTGAGATTCAAACCGGCGCTGTTCGGTTTCGTGAGCCGAAAAATTTATCCACTGAGCCACAGTGTCTAAATTGTTATGTCTACATACGTTCTCATACGTTCGGTAAACGTTCTACATATGTTCTCCAATGGTTTCATTGTTTTGATTGTAAAGTGTTTCCATTAACAATGCTTTGTCTTAGGATATGTCTTTCTTCGATGAACCAAACCACACAACCGGGGCTTTAACAGCTCGATTGGCTACCGACGCATCAGCAGTAAATGGGGTAACTACTTTCGCGTAATGGTTTGTTTGTTCTTTTATAAAAATGATGGTTAATATTACGATATTTGAGAAGGGAATGTTATGTATGAGAGCGTGTAACAAGGTTATACAGAGTAATCAATGAATTTTTCTCAATTGATGGTGACCATACTTTTTCTTTTTCAGGCAACATCCTCTCGTTTAAACACCATGACACAAGTGATTGTCATGGGGGTCACAGCCATAACCATTGGATTTGTATTTAGTTGGCAGTTGACACTGTTGGTATTGCTGTTTGCCCCTATCCTACTGATTGCTGGAGCTGCCCACATGAAGGTGTTTGCAAACTTCGCTGTGGAGCAAGGAAAGCATCTCATTGAAGCTAGTTCATCTGCACAACAGGCCATCATGAATATACGCACTGTGGCAACACTAGGAAAAGAACAATATTTCGTTGACCAGTTTGAACAGTTGCTTATCAAACCTTTCAAGTACGGTTCATTTCAGATGTTAAAATTTCGGAAATTTCTTTAATACCCGACATCTCGCAGTAGATGCTTTTTAAATACGGCTTTGTTTCGTTTTGTTGTTTTTTAAACCTTTTCACCTCTTCAGTTTCTGGAATGTTTTGAACACAACCAACTTAGTTTTCTTCTATGAGACGAGCTGGCCATTTTTGTGAAGCTTGCATGTGTGTGTTTTCAGAAAGTCGACGTTTAATTCCATGGTGTTTGGCATCACGTTTGGCCTGTCCAGCTCTATTATTATGCTAGCGAACGCTGCTACTTTTGCATTGGGTGGTAAACTTGTTCAGGATGGTGATCTTGCATTCGATGACATGTTCAAGTATGTGCCTATGTCGTTGCTTCGCCTTTCTAATGTTTTGTGCAACTCTCATTAACTAACTGCTAAGCTTAGAAGTTAAAAATAACAAATGAATGCCTGATGTTGTTGTGAGTGAGATTCCATGCGTTTTAAACTGATTCCGTGCTACAAAACACACAAACAAATAGATGTTGTATAGTATGGAAATAGCAGCTCATCTACGACACTTAAATACCTTAATAATTTTTCTTTAATATGGACATAAGAATATTTGTGGAAACCGATCATTCATTCAGATTTCTGCGCTAATTTTACAATCTTATAAATCCATATAATGTCTTGAAGATTTCCTTCTTTCATCTCAGGGTTGTATTATCGACGGTATTTGGGGCAATGATCGCGGGCCAGATTGCGGCCATGGCACCTAACTACGTGGCGGCCAAGGTGTCAGCGGCACGTTTGTTCCAGCTGCTTGATAGAGTTACGAAGATTGACTCCTTCACTGAGAACGGAAACAAACTGGTACACTTGAAACGTCAAAAGTTTATTTTTTGCTCTTTTCTAACTCTCGTTTGTATATTCTTTATGTTTTGTTTTGTATAAAAGGTATAAAAGTTGTTTTTTATGATTGGCAGGTTGATTTTTTTGCCTAAACAAGCTTGACTTTGCTTAGGACTAAATGCCAATGAATTTTTTTTAATTCAACTAAATAATTCTCGAAATCTCTTTAGTCTCAAATACGTGGCGATATATCGTTCAGTGACATATCCTTCAACTACCCCTCCCGTCCCGACGTCAAAGTCCTGGATAACTTCACGCTGAACATTACTTCGGGCCAAAAGGTCGCGCTGGTCGGTTCATCAGGCTGCGGGAAGAGCACCAACATTTCGCTACTGGAGAGATACTACGACCCTCTCTCTGGCGCTGTTAAAGTCGACTTCTGCGATGTGAAAGAGTTGAACCTAAGGTGGCTTCGCTCTCGGATAGGGTTGGTGTCTCAAGAGCCAGTCCTGTTTTCTAGGAGCATCAGGGAGAATATAACGTACGGTCTTGATCGCGAGGTTAGCGATGAGGAGATCGCTGAGGTGGCCGCCAAAGCCAACATTCACGGTTTTGTGTCTAACCTACCTAAAGTAGGTATATTATGTCTAGTCTACCCAAAGTAGGTATATTATGTCTAATCTACCCAAAGTAGGTATATTATGTCTAACCTACCCAAAGTAGGTATATTATTTGGCGCCAAATGTCATTCACTAAAACCTCAATTACCTATTTATTTTTAAAGTACTAATGATGTCTTCACGAAAAGATTCAAATGATTTAAACAACAATTCCGTTATCAGTACTGAAAAAAATAAACATATCGTAAAGTCTGCAGATCTATTATTTTAGCTTTATACAGTCATGGGTAGAACTTATACTTATCGTTTTTATAAAGGGTTACGGTACGCTAGTGGGGGATAAAGGAACACTCATCTCTGGTGGTCAAAAACAACGCATCGCTATTGCGCGTGCGCTTATTAGAAACCCAACCGTCATGCTGTTGGACGAGGCAACATCAGCGCTTGACTCGGAAAGCGAAAAGGTAAGAAAATGTTTTTTTCCTTAACATGTGTCCATCCCTCTACGCTTTTGATTTTACCGTACCGATGAACGATAAATGTTCATTTCGTTTTTTTTTACACATTTGTGCGTTTGTGACAGATCGTTCAAGAAGCATTAGACGTGGCTATGGAGGGTCGCACGTCTATTATCATCGCTCACAGGCTTTCCACCGTACAAAATGCTGACGTCATTGCCGTCATTCAAAATGGTAGCGTGTGCGAACTCGGTACACACCAGGAGTTGTTGGCGAGAAAAGGAGTTTATTATACGCTCAACCAAGCGCAGCTGTAATACCAGAAGATGTTAGGACAGGTTCCCTGTTTTGTTTATCGGGGCAGTTCGCTTCGTTTTCAGTTCGACAAATTTTTATTTTTGCCATTCTGGTTTTCACGGTAACGTTTAAGTTAATGTATTTATAAAGTTAAGAATATGTATTCACGTTAATTCGCGATGACTCACTTTTTCACACAAATCTTCCATGTTTTCTTCTCGTTTTAAAATCAAACAACGGATTAAATTAGTTGTTTAAAAAAAAAAAAGGGATCATTCCCATATGACGTCACCCAATCTAGTCATATATATACACCTATTTATATTAAAAACACCCATGTACAAAATAATGTTTTTCTTCTTCTTGCGTAGTAAAAGATAAAGTTGTACTCCAAAATACTCATCTATCTTATCAAAGATATTTCCTCTGCTATTCCCTTGGTAAGCTTAGTTAGGTCTGTTAGCATAACAATAGTTCAAATGATGAAGAAAGCATGAAACTTGATACAAATGTCTATCATGATATATATAACAAATTTAGGGTGGGAGACACACCCAAAAGTCACGTGATCGCTGACGTCAGCACTTTTTTGCTGGGAAATCAACCTTCTCAAATCTCAAGACATTATATACCGTTGGAAAGGAAATTCGATGTAGATTCCAAAGAAGAATTACCTCATATTGTAAAAATCAATCTATGAAGAGTTATTGGTGGTCAAAGTGAGCAAAATGACGTCATCAAGATTTTGCTTGAAATCGTTTTTTCCAAACCTTATCATATTATATACCGTTGGAAAGGAAATTTAATTTAGATTATGAAAAAGAATTATGTTTTAACCTGAGAATAAAGTGTTAGAAAGTTATTTAAGCTCATATATATATATCAACAACCACCACCGTCGAATTCAACGAGTCTTAAACTTAACCGAAAGGTTTGGGTAATCTTGTCAAATTACTTGTCAAATCCCATTGACAAGTGCAAGCTTCCTTGTGGTGTTTGTAGAAGAGGTGTTGGTATTAACTCCATTATGTGTTCCTCTTGCAAACATTGGATACATAAGGCCTATTCTGGTATCAATAGCAGGCTTAAAGAGGATCCAAATTTCAAATGTAAGAGATGTCTTTGGCCTGATACCTGCTTCAGTCGCACATGGACCTGTTCAAGTAGAACTATATGGAGAACCTCTTGAAATTGTTACATCGTTTGTTACCTTGATGATGCAACCGGAGTGAGAGGTAGCTGTTTTGAAGCAACCACAGCCAGAATACGATCAGCATGGAAGAAGTTTAGAGAGCTACTTCCTATTCTGACCTGTAGAGGCATTTCCCTTCGCAATAGAGGCTAATCGAGTCAAGTGAAGGCAAGCCAACCATCAAATCGACAACCGCAACGTTCAACCCTCGAAATCGGGGAACAAGCGACGTTAAACATGCAGTAATTAAGACCGATTAAACTTCCTGTTAATAGTACTGATTCCAACAATTTATCTATTATTGTTAATGTTCCTCTTGGTCATTGTTTTAATCTTAACACCATTAAATATAAAGAAACTCAAAACAAAGATAGAAATAAATTCCTCCCGGAAGTTATACAAGTTTTCGCCAGTCCAGATAAATCGATGAATAAAACTCCTCCAAATAAACACCCCTATGAGCCGCAACCGGAAGTGAGTAGTAACAATAATAACAACCGCACGATTCCGAAGCCAAAATCCCCATCAATATTTGATAGAGAGGAAAACGATTCCGAAAAAATATTTGTTCTCGGAGATAGTATGTTATTTGGATTTGAGGGCGCCGGTTTATCCAGCAACGGTAACTTTGTGTCTGTTAAGAGTTTCTCTGGGTCAAATTTTTCTGATTGGACTGATTTCATAAATCCATATGTCCGGAAGAAACCAAAAGCCATTGTCATGCATATTGGCACAAACGATATTCAACAGAATATTGACACGGCTATGAACCTGAAATCCATCGTCAAAAAAATCGATAAGGCTGGAATTGCCGTGGCTATTTCTAGTGTATGCCATCGACAAGATAAAGAGTCATTTGTACCCAAAGTAGTCCCTCTAAACAACGCTATTCGTAAACTCTGTTCTGATCTGAATGTCCCTTTTATCGAACATCAAAATGTGGACTCTAGTTGTCTGTCAAGAAAAGGCTTACATTTGAATAGGAAAGGTTTAGCAACCTTGGCAAAAAATTTAAAAACATTTTTATCGAAATGACGGCAAATTATTAACGGAAGAGGGATCGATAAATTACGAAATATTAGACATAAATTTCCTACGAATGTTATTGTTTCATACATTAATGTTAATTCGATAAGGAATAAATTAAATTTCCTCCATGATATGTTACATAGTAGTGTGACTTGTTAACTATTTCCGAGACTAAACTCGACTGTTCTTTCCCTGAAAGACAATTTGTTGTCGATGGGTTCAAGAAGCATCTAGCTGTCACTGGAAACAGCGGAGGACTACTCGCCTATGTTAAAACGGACTTACCCAGCCGTCTCATGACGACTTTTAAATTTAATTTGGAAATGCAGGTACTTCTTATTGAATTGAATCTTAGGGAACAAAAGTGGCTTATTTTCGTAATTTACCGACCACCTAGTCTTGACTTAAAATATTTCATATCAAATCTTTCAAAAGCTATTGATTTTTATTGTAAATCTTTTGATAATATGATCATAATTGGTGATTTTAATGCCAATCCACAGTCCGTTCACATTAAAGATTTTCTTTCCGAAAATTCTTTCTTTAATCATATGAAGCAAAACACGTGTTTTAAATCTGATAAGGGGACTTGTATTGACTTAATTCTTTCCAACAGAAAATATTCCCTTCAACACACTGGCACTGTGGACACTGGTATTAGTGATCATCATCGCCTAGTTTACACGATGTTAAAAACGACATATGTGAAATTACCACCTAAACGTATATGTAACCGTGATTATAAACAATTTAATGATTATTCATTTTTGACAGATTTACAACGCAATTTAATATTTAGTACGAATTATAGCGATTTTGATAGAATTTTTTTGAAAACTTTGGATAAACATGCACCGCTGAAAACTAAATTTCTACGTGCCAATAACAAATCACATTTAACAAAAGATCTGAGAAAGGCTATTATGAAGAGAACTCGATTGAAAAATGTAGCCAATAAGACAAAAAATCCTAATGATGTGGCTAGTTATCGGAAACAAAGAAATTTAGTTGTCAATATGAACAGGACTATTAAAACCTCTTTTTATAGTAGCATTAGTACGTTGTCTCAGAGTAAAAACTTATGGAAAGCTTGTACACCCCTCTTTTCTAACAAAACGAATGCTATGGCAGAAAGGATTTTATTAGTTGAACACGAAACAATTATTGATAGAGATTGTGACATTGCTGCAATCTTTAATGGATATTTTAATAGAATTACTGAAACTATTGATGTTCCTTCTTGGAATATCGAATTCATACCGAAAAATGACGATAATATACGTAATGCTCTTGATAAGTACGCGGACCATCCAAGTATTTGCGCTATAAAAAAACAGTGCGGAGTGAATCAGCGTTTTGAACATACATATTGATAATCTAGGTTTTGATAAAAATGAGTCGAAAGAAATCATTTATAAGCTCCAACAAAAAGCTATACTAGGCACTGTTAAAATTGTTAAAACCTTTATGAATTTTAAAAAGTAGATTTTGAATTTACGATTTAAATTTGTTTTTTCTGCGGACTAGTTTTAAATTTTATTTTAAGTAGAATTTTTACTTTACTGTTTGAAGTATTTTTATAATCTTTGCTCTAGTGATTAGGGCCAGATTTTAATTGTATAGTACATTTTAACTCATTTGAAATATATACCATACATACATACATACATAAATACATACATACATACATACATACATACATACATACATACATACATACATACATACATACATACATACATACATACATACATACATACATACATACATACATACATACATACATACATACATACATACATACATACATACATACATACATACATACATACATACATACATACATACATACATACATACATACATACATACATACATACATACATACATACATACATACATACATACATACATACATACATACATACATACATACATACATACATACATACATACATACATACATACATACATACATACATACATACATACATACATACATACATACATACATACATACATACATACATACATACATACATACATACATACATACATACATACATACATACATACATACATACATACATACATACATACATACATACATACGAACTTAACAAAGATGTGTATGAGTGTTATAATAAGGCAAGGGAAAACCCGGGAAGGGGTTACATGAAACGAATGAAATTGTTATGGGATGAACTTCACCCTGGATTAAATTTCGCAGAGAAAAATTTGCGTCAACAAGCTACTTATGTTATAAAAAGAGGTTACATTTTGGAAACAAAATCAAATCCAAATTCAGTTGAACACGAAACTCCTGAGGGACCGGATGAAACATATGACCAAGAAGCTGGTAATAATGACGATAATAACTTTGATAATAATGTCATTATTGATCAGAATGCAACCGATTATGACATTAATAGCGATAATGCAACACAAAATGTAATTAATCTAACACAAGAAAACAACGTCATAGGTAATAGAAACCTATATGAAGACCTACGAAGGAGATTCTTCAACAATTACGAAAAATACAAATCGATCGATACAGACCGGGCTGAGTTGACAACAGTAAGAAAGCGACCAAGTGAAGAAGAACTGCAATTAACGAACATTATTGCAACTGAGTACATGAACGAAATCAAAACACAGAGGCTAATTACGTATGAGGATATAAACTGTGTGCTTTACTCCACCGCTGTAACGTTAAAACAACATAAAGATGACGTTAAGTTAAAACCATCACAAACAAAAGAAAAATTCGAACCGAAGTGGATGAGGCAGTTTCACCAAAAAATCGATCGATTGAGAAAAATGATAGCCCACATAGAACTAATACTGAAGTGTAAACAAACTGACACATTCACACCCAAACAACAAAATATCCTTAAAAACCTAAAAAAGAAATTTGGTAATACAAAGAAACAAACTCTAACGTCACGCCATGCATCATTGAAAAACGAACTCAAAGCAACCGCTACAAATTTCTCGTACAAAAAGAAAGTACATGAACGTAAACGCATAAACAGTCAATTTGCAAACAACCCTAAAGCAGTTTATCGTGGATTCCGAGGAAATTTAACAACTGTTAAAGAAATACCATCTACAGAACAAGTGCAAAAGTATTGGCATGGCATCTGGGGAATCAAAGGAGATTTTAATGAGAATGCTGAGTGGTTAAAAACTCTCGATAATGAATATTGCACCAATCCTACCCCACTTAAGAACTGTTTAATATCATCCGATATATTATCAAATTGCATCAGTCGGTTACAAGACAAAAAGTCTCCTGGAAATGACCTAATCACAGGCTACTGGTATAAAAACATGGACTTTTATCGAGTTGAGCTTGCATACTTGTTTGAAGAAACATTCAATGGAAATATTGAAATACCACTATGGCTTTCGAAAGCAAAAACACAATTACTACATATTGAAATACCACTATGGCTTTCGAAAGCAAAAACACAATTACTACCGAAAAACAACCAAACAACAATACCAAAGAATTATCGACCAATAGCGCTGCAGAATATAATGTTGAAATTATACACAGGCTGCATAAATCAATTGCTTCAGGAATACTGTAGCCTAAACAACATCGTTACAGTAGAACAAGCCGGTGGGAAAAAGAATGTTTGGGGGTGTTTTGAACAGCTGTTAATCAACAAAACTATACTCAATGAAGTCAAGAGGAGTCGAAGGTCATTAGTCACCATGTGGCTAGACTATCAAAAGGCCTTTGACAGCGTTCCACACCAATGGTTGATCAAAGCGTTAAAATTAGCTAAAGTTCCTGAAAAAATCATTACAGCTTTACAATCGCTAATGCGTAAATGGTCAACGAATGTCCACCTTGAAGGAAACCATCAATCATTAAGAACTGAAACAATCCAATATATTCGTGGTATATTTCAAGGAGACAGTTTATCGGTATTATTATTCATCCTAGCCGTTAACCCATTGTCGTTTTTACTGAATAGAATGAAAGGATATCAGATCGGTAACAATGAAAATCGTGACACTAACATCACCCATCTATTTTTTGTTGACGATCTCAAGCTCTATTCAACCAACTTGAATCAAATGAAGATGATGTTAGATTTGGTTACCCAGTTTTCAAACGATATTGGAATGCTGTTCGGTGAATCAAAATGTGCTTATATGATAATTGAAAAAGGAAAACTCGTAGCAAATAAAGAACCTCTAGTGATGAACAATGTCACCATAAAACCATTGAAAGGGGACGAGTCTTACAAATACCTCGGACAAGACGAAAACATCGAATATGCCGGACCATTGAACAAAGAAAGAGTCATCAGCGAGTACAAGAGAAGAGTGAATAATAGCAATAATAATAGCAACAGAAACAAATACATCGAAAAAGTTAAACAACATGAAGATCAAAAATTACTAAGAGTAGGAAAAGAGTTGTTGCAATCTTTGGACATTACAGACAATCAAGAGCAGAAACCCAGGAATACCGGAAAAGCTTACGTGATCAAATACCTTGAAAGAAAATACCAATCGTTCATCGATAAAGCACTGCATGGGTACACACAAAAAGTAATTGCTGCAAACAACGAAATAGATATACAAACAACTCGTGAATGGATGACAAATAAATACATAAACTCACATTTCGAGGCATATGCGTGTGCAATTGAAGAGCAGGAAATCGGCACTAAAGATATTATCTACCGAAGAAAGCGACTTCATAACCAGCAGCCGACAACTGACAACAAATGTCGACTGTGTAAACATCAAGTTGAAGACATTACTCACATCGTCAGCAGCTGCCCGAGAATGTCTTCGAGATACTATCTCCCACTAAGACATGACGTTGTGGCAAAACACGTCTACGAAAGTTTACGTAAAAAACATCAACTCGACACTAAAGTTCAGTATGCAGATCAGTTCATCGAAGAAAATCGCGAATACGAATACTGGTGGAATATGTCAATCAAAACACCTGCGAAAGTTCAACATAATCGTCCTGACCTCCTAGTTTGGAACTCCTCAGATAAAACGTGCTATGTTGTCGAATTTAGCTGTCCTGCAGATGTGAATGTCGTCCGGAAAGTCGTAGAAAAAGAAAATGTGTATGGGCCCTTGATGCGAATGTTGCAATTAATGTATGTTGACTATAAGTTTGTCTTCGTGCCTATTATTATCGGGGCACTTGGTGCTGTTCCAAAAAGTCTTAAAATCAGTCTTGAAAATCTAGGTTTTGATAAAAATGAGTCAAAAGAAATCATTTATAAGCTCCAACAAAAAGCTATACTAGGCACTGTTAAAATTGTTAAAACCTTTATGAATTTTAAAAAGTAGATTTTGAATTTACGATTTAAATTTGTTTTTCTGCGGATTAGTTTTAAATTTTATTTTAAGTAGAATTTTTACTTTACTGTTTGAAGTATTTTTATAATCTTTGCTCTAGTGATTAGGGCCAGATTTTAATTGTATAGTACATTTTAACTCATTTGAAATATATACCTTGTTCATACATACATACATACATACATACATACATACATACATACATACATACATACATACATACATACATACATACATACATACATACATACATACATACATACATACATACATACATACATACATACATACATACATACATACATACATACATACATACATACATACATACATACATACATACATACATACATACATACATACATACATACATACATACATACATACATACATACATACATACATACATACATACATACATACATACATACATACATACATACATACATACATACATACATACATACATACATACATACATACATACATACATACATACATACATACATACATACATACATACATACATACATACATACATACATACATACAGAGGTGGTTAGCGGCACATGCTCGTCTTTTTGACGGGCTGGCCTCTCCTGTTCCGGTTCTTTGTCGAGCAGTGTGATCAAACTGTTTGGGACTGTCGGCGAGGCAAGCGCACGCGATGTTCCCAGGTTGTTGGCGGTCGTGTGGTTTCATACGACCCGACCTGTCTTGAAACACGGACCAAGGAATATAACATGTGTGCGAGTCTTCGGGTGAGCGAAACCCTCGGGCGCAATCAAAGTGAAGGGCCGAAGTGAGATTTTGTTCGTCGAAGAACATGCGCATCATTTACCGACCTGTTCTACTCTTAGAAAGATTTGAGTAAGAGCACATCTGTTGGGACTCGAAAGATGGTGAACTATGCTTGAGTAGGGCGAAGCCAGAGGAAACTCTGGTGGAGGCTCGTAGCGATTCTGACGTGCAAATCGATCGTCAAACTTGGGTATAGGGCCGAAAGACTAATCAAACCATCTAGTATTTGGTTCCATCCGAAGATTCTTTTAGGATAGCTGGGACTCGGAACCGTTTTATCGGGTAAAGCGAATGATTAGAGGTTTTAGGGTTGAAACAACCTTAACCTATTCTTAAACTTTAAATTGGTAAGAGGTCCGGCTTGTTCAATTGAAGTGGGGCACAGAATGAGAGTTCTTAGTGGGTCATTTTTGGTAAGCAGAACTGGCGATGCTGGATGAACCGAACGCCGAGTTAAGGCGCCTAAATTGACGCTCATCAGACCCCACAAAAGGTGTTGGTTGATCCAGACAGCAGGACGGTGGCCATGGAAGTCGGAACCCGCTACGGAGTGTGTAACAACACACACACCTGCCAAACTAGCCTTGAAAATGGATGGCGCTCAAGCGTCGTGCCAACTCAACACACGTGTTAATATCTTCTTAACTTTGTTTTCTTATATTAAAATACAAATTCTACAATGCAAGGTATTCAATCGCCAAGGAAAATTTGCATCAAAAAATCTTTGCTCTCCGAGAAAACAAATTACTGGTGTTAAGTAGAATTTGATGACGTCATTTTGCTCACTTTAAGCACCAATAACTCTTCATAGGTTGATTTTTACGATATGAGGTAATTCCTCTTTGGAATTTACATCGAATTTCCTTTCCAACGGTATATAATATGGTAAGGTTTAAAAAAAAACGATTTCAAGCAAAACATAGATGACGTCATTTTGCTCACTTTGACCACCAATAACTCTTCATAGGTTGATTTTTACGGTATGAGATAATTCTTCTTTGGAATCTACATCGAATTTCCTTTCCAACGGTATATAATATTATAGTATGATTTGGAAAAAACGATTTCAAGCAAAACATTGATGATGTCATTTTGCTCACTTTAAGCACCAATAACTCTTCATATGTTGATTTTTACGGTATGAGATAATTCTTCTTTGGAATCTACATCGAATTTCCTTTCCAACGGTATATAATATGTTGAGATTTGAGAAAGTTGATTTCCCAGTAAAAAAGTGCTGATGTCAGCAATCACGTGACTTTTGGGTGTGTCATGATAGACATTTGTAACAAGTTTCATGCTTTCTTCACAATTTGAACTATTGTTATGTTCTTTAATTCTAACAGCCCTCACTAGCTGACCTTCTTCAACTTCAGGTTCTTTTGCTTCATCTATATTTTCTTCTTTTTCAATGTCAGACTCTCATGATTCAATATTAGACTCTTCTGCCTCAGCATCGGGTTCTTCTGCTTCAACTGTCGGCCTTTTCTTATCGGATGTTTGTTGGTGTGTCTTCTTTGCAGCTATCGTTGAGTGGTACAACTTGCAGTGCTTACACGTTCGTTTTTCCATCTTCGTCATAACTTGCTTGTCACTGACGTGTACAGAAGGGCAGTGAAAATCATAACACTTTAGGGACTTGATCCTTTGTAGATGTAGATGTAAACCTTTCTTTTAAGGAAGAATCCATTCAAATAAATGTTTCCTCCACTTTTCATAAAAACCACCCTTTCGTTTGGTAAAATTTGAAATATATTCATTCAATTATAACCGACTCGTCTTGATACATTGCAGTCTGGGAAAGCACAGTTCAAACCTGGCATATCTTGGCTAAGTAGTTGTCAAAAGTTATAAGAATAACTGTTTCATACGTATCTAATCAAAATACTAGGTAGCTAGCTCCCATTTTACAAATATATTGACCAATTGCGATATGTATTTCTTTTGGAATTACCGCGCATTCCGTTTGATCCGTCACTTGACCCTCGAATAATTTAAGCGCAAATTTAATCAGTCATGTCTCTAAACTCTTTTTAAGAAAATAATTTACAAAAATTATATGATACTCGCCAGTTTTTGATCGTTTAATAAAAGTTAATTCTTTATTGCTACCTTGAATTTCTAGTATGATAAATCCAGTATGTAAAGAGATTTTAAAAATTTTACATTTCGAAACAAAGAACAAAGTGAAGTTAGAAACGTTCTTTGAAAATGTCAAGCTCATTTTTTTTGGCTTCCTGACGTCAGATTGATCCTCGACCCCTTCCCCCGTCCATCTCTTTTTATGTCAGACTATCTTAGACTCCCCCAGCTGTCTGTCGTCATATGTGAACACCCCTAATACTGGGAATGAGAAAATCTGTTCTAAGAATGGAAAACCTTTCAAAGTAGATACTATTTTGCTTTGGGTAACCGTGGGAGTTACGCGCTAATTTATAAAATTTATGAAAATTTTAGTGAGAGGGTTTATAATTATAATTTAACATAACATAACATAACCCCACAGTTAATCAATTAATCAAATACTCGCGAATATTTCCTGAAAATATGAATTAAATAGGATGCTTCAATCTTAAGATATTGTGATGACTTACTTTATTGACAGAAATTTTCGCGTCCAGAAATTTTCGCGAATCGGTCCACTCGCGAAATCTTTTACATTTCGCGAATCGGTCAAAATGGAATATTTCGCGAATTCTTCAAAATTTTATCCATTTTTTAAGTGAAATTTTTCAGTGTCTTTATCGAATCGCTTAAATTCTGTTTTTCTCTACACGGATCAGTCATTTAAAATTGAAAAATAACTTTAAGCTACATTAGCCTCGACGCATTTTCGACGGTCACCTATAACACAAAGTGGGTTGAAAATACCCTGTGTGATTAAAGTCACAATGCCTGGGACAATGTTAAACAAAAAGTTACTAAATAGATGCGAGGAAATGGTCACCCAGTTGTACAAAGAGCCAGAATAGAGTCCGATTATGGATTCTTTCGTTTTTGATGACATCGTCAAGCAAAGTATCAGTGAACCAAAACCGAAAGAGAAGAAAAAAGAGCGTACTCGAGAAACAGCCTCGCGTGATATTAGAGCAATGTTTTGCCAAGTAACAAAAAAGTACCAAACCGGCGAAGACTGTCATAGTACTGGATTAGTTTGTAAATATTTATTCAATGTTGATAAAAGAAAATAACTGTTTAATTTGTTTGTGAAGATTTTTTTCACTTTAATATGAAATTTTGAAAAATTTTGCGAATCTGCAAAAAATTCAAATTTTTTCATGGGAATTTATTTTCGCGAATGATCAAATATGAAATATTTCGCGGGCATTTAATTTCGCGAATTGGAGGCTCATTAACATTAAAGTATTTTCTAAAAATCGTATTTTCTCTCAAAAGACAAAATAAGAGTTAAACAATAAAATATCAAAAAAATATATTGAAATCCTGCAGAAATATATCATTTGTTGTTTCTGTCTCCTTCAAGTTATCAGTAAATCATTTTTCATGCTTCTTAATCTTTTGCGTTGTTTTTTCCTGCATCATTCACGTTTCATAATCAGAAGTTTTTCTTCCCACGTTTTACAACCAAAGCAAAATCTTGTTTCGATGTCAACGCATTTATCACCTACTATTGCTATGACAACACTATGAAGAGAAGAGTGATCGCGTTTCTGCCGAGAACATCATTCCCATCAATTGACACACGAGTAGTTGGCATTCCGTTGACTTCGTCGATATGGTCGGCAGCAGCTCTCATAATCTCCTCTGCTGCATTCTTATATGCAACCATTAACTTCCTATTAAGGTTTTGGAAAGAAGTTTCTGCTAAGCATTTTTTGTTCATAACGAAAGAGAAAGTTTTCATTGACGCAAAACCACAACAATTTCACGAAAAGCGATAACAGAACGTAAATTTAAGTCGTTCATAAGCCTTCCTTGTTTTTTGTCGCCGTTGCTTTTTACCTCAGTGGAAGTATAAAAGGTTTCAGCCCAGGTACAGTTAAAGCATTTTATATATAAACAACAGTGTACAAATACTCTCCTGGTCGAAGCGTTATCTGACAAATTGGGTTTAGAAAAACATTCTGGACAATGTAATTGACTGCAAACATTTTTCATAATGGAAAAGTGTTTGAGTGTTAGAAATGGAGGTAACAAAACCGTTATCTTCAGTATGAAGCTTTCTTTCACTCGTACAAAAAGAAACAGAGCTGGTCACTTGACTAGAAACAGCTTTGTCGGTCTTTTTCAAGTTTCCGATAACACCATTTCACTTTCTCTTTTTCTTCTTACTTGCAAAATTCGCCTTGTTTCCACTGGTTGCATTTTGTTTATTTATTTTGTTTTCTTTAGTATTATTCATGGCTAATATTCGCTATAAAATATAACAAAAACTAATTTACAATTTAAGGTCAACAAAGTTTAAGGTTAAGATTTATAAATGAATCAGATGAGAGGTCGGGCTTTATTTTTATCTAAATAAGGAGTTTTAGGTGACATTTTACGTTGCTAAGACGCGTTGTTAGGGACTGAAGTATCAACTTCCTATTATTCAATCAAAGATATCTCAAATAAGAAAAAGATACTAAGATCTGTTTTTTATTAAATGATTAAATATTAAATATTTTTTGATCCTATAAGATTAAAATAAAAAAAATCGCCTTTTCTCCGAAAACCAGTAGTTTTATAGTTGGTCTACCTTGCAAAAAATTGTATAGAAACCCATCCCCCCATTATATATATAGCTATACCGGTATAGTTTTACCAGGGGTATATGCTGATGCAGAAGATGATGATGCAGAAGGTGATGAGTCTTAGGACATTCGCATTTTACTTGCTATTTGTAGTAACATTGTTTTTTTCCTTCGAAGTCTATTGAAGCCTACGTGACGTTGTCTAGTGTTTTCGGCTCGATTAGTGCATGTTTATTGGATTAGATCTATTTTGTCCTATCTAGGTAAAGTTATATGAAGTTTACACCTTTCTATGTACATTGAAGTATGAAAATATTAAATTCTTGTCCATAGAAGCTGCTTATAACCAACTAAGATATAGGTATTATAGACCAACGTTTGGTTCGAAATTTCGAACAAATATCCCCACCCCCCTGGAAGTTTTCATTATCGGAATTTAACCGTATAAAAAGAAATTAGTAAATATATCAATAAATCTTGCCAATCCATCATCGGCAGTCGGTTTCAAAAGAAGATTTTTCTAGAAGTAATGAACTTCAATTCATTATCATGTCGTATTAAAGTTACCAAAATCACAATTTCCCGAGGTTCCTCGTTCCGTTCCTCGAAAGGTTCAAGGCACTTTTTAAGTAATTCGGTACTTTTGATTATACCAGTGACGACTCCGATTCTGAATGGGAATTGGACAACGATAATGGTCGAAGCGAAAATTAATACGCGCAAAAATTAGTACGAATAAGGTAACTTGAAGATGAAATGAATAATCCAATATTCCAATATAATTCCAATTCCAATATATCTTAAACTTTATTCCTGCCGCTACCTATAAACTATAAAGGGTCGGTGAGGTATTATGTACACAGGGCTATAAATGTCGATACTAAATTCTATAGATTATACTTTGGTGCAAGGCACAGTTCGAAGCATTCTTTTACCTCCGATCTGGATTACCAAAGTAGAATATTATAATTGACAAGCCAGCCTTCTTTTGTTAATAACCAAATTCCTTCTAATCCATCTTACTGTGAAAATCAACAGTAAATGCTAAAGCGCATTAAGAAAAGTTGAAATCCGCCGAGCTAAACATGTCGGTTGTGAACGCTCGCATTATTGTGCATGGAGGGGCATTCAATATTCCGCCTTCATTTGAAAAAAGATACAGAGAGGGAACGAAGGAGGCGGCAAAGGTTGGGTATGATGTACTTGCAACGGTAAACTGACTTTCATTTTTAAAGTATAATGTTAACATAAAATATATACTCTTTTCTATCGTCCATTAAAAATATAGAAACCTAGCGGAAATGGAAGTCCTTGTTTTAAAGCGTTATACAATGCTGTTTTTGCAGGGTGGAACAGCAATTGATGCCGTTGAGCAAGCGGTAAGATCGCTTGAAAATAACTCTGCGTTCAATGCCGGACACGGTTCTGTTCTTACCGAAGCTGGCACCGTTGAAATGGATGCGATAATAGTGGACGGAACAAACTTGAAAACAGGTAGAATTATTCGTTTGCATTTCTATATTCAAGCTACACTTCTGTCATTTTGTGTTTTTTTATCAACTATTCAATTATTATGCATTCTAACCAGTAGTTCCAACTTACTGCAATTGTATTACAATATCTGTTCCCTCGTTATATCTGTTCCCTCATTATATCTGTTCCCTCATTATATCGGTTCCCTCGTTATATCGGTTCCCTCATTATATCTGTTCCCTTATTATATCTGTTCCCTCATTATATCGGTTCCCTCATTATATCTGTTCCCTCATTATATCTGTTCCCTCATTATATCGGTTCCCTCGTTATATCGGTTCCCTCATTATATCTGTTCCCTTATTATATCTGTTCCCTCATTATATCGGTTCCCTCATTATATCTGTTCCCTCATTATATCGGTTCCCTCGTTATATCTGTTCCCTCATTATATCTGTTCCCTTATTATATCTGTTCCCTCATTATATCGGTTCCCTCATTATATCTGTTCCCTCATTATATCGGTTCCCTCGTTATATCGGTTCCCTCATTATATCTGTTCCCTTATTATATCTGTTCCCTCATTATATCGGTTCCCTCATTATATCTGTTCCCTCATTATATCTGTTCCCTCATTATATCGGTCTCATTATATCTGTTCCCTCATTATATCTGTTCCCTTATTATATCTGTTCCCTCATTACATCGGTTCCCTCATTATATCTGTTCCCTCATTATATCGGTTCTCTCATTATATCTGTTCCCTTATTATATTGGTTCCCTCATTATATCTGTTCCCTCATTATATCTGTTCTCTCATTATATCTGTTCCCTTATTATATTGGTTCCCTCATTATATCTGTTCCCTCATTATATCTGTTCCCTCATTATATCTGTTCCCTCATTATATCGGTTCCCTCATTACATCGGTTCCCTCCTTATATCTGTTCCCTCATTATATCGGTTCCCTCATTATATCTGTTCCCTCATTATATCGGTTCTCTCATTATATCTGTTCCCTTATTATATTGGTTCCCTCATTATATCTGTTCCCTCATTATATCTGTTCCCTCATTATATCTGTTCCCTCGTTATATCTCGGTTCCCTCATTATATCTGTTCCCTCATTATATCTGTTCCCTCATTATATCGGTCTCATTATATCTGTTCCCTCATTATATCGGTTCCCTCATTATATCTGTTCCCTCATTATATCGGTTCCCTCATTATATCTGTTCCCTCATTATATCGGTTCTCTCATTATATCTGTTCCCTTATTATATTGGTTCCCTCATTATATCTGTTCCCTCATTATATCTGTTCCCTCGTTATATCTCGGTTCCCTCATTATATCTGTTCCCTCATTATATCTGTTCTCTCATTATATCTGTTCCCTTATTATATTGGTTCCCTCATTATATCTGTTCCCTCATTATATCTGTTCCCTCATTATATCTGTTCCCTCATTATATCGGTTCCCTCATTACATCGGTTCCCTCATTATATCTGTTCCCTCATTATATCGGTTCCCTCATTATATCTGTTCCCTCATTATATCGGTTCTCTCATTATATCTGTTCCCTTATTATATTGGTTCCCTCATTATATCTGTTCCCTCATTATATCTGTTCCCTCGTTATATCTCGGTTCCCTCATTATATCTGTTCCCTCATTATATCTGTTCCCTCATTATATCTGTTCCCTCATTATATCGGTTCTCTCATTATATCTGTTCCCTCATTATATTGGTTCCCTCATTATATCTGTTCCCTCATTATATCTGTTCCCTCATTATATCTGTTCCCTCATTATATCGGTTCCCTCATTACATCGGTTCCCTCATTATATCTGTTCCCTCATTATATCGGTTCCCTCATTATATCTGTTCCCTCATTATATCGGTTCTCTCATTATATCTGTTCCCTTATTATATTGGTTCCCTCATTATATCTGTTCCCTCATTATATCTGTTCCCTCGTTATATCTCGGTTCCCTCATTATATCTGTTCCCTCATTATATCTGTTCCCTCATTATATCGGTCTCATTATATCTGTTCCCTCATTATATCGGTTCCCTCATTATATCTGTTCCCTCATTATATCGGTTCCCTCATTATATCTGTTCCCTCATTATATCGGTTCTCTCATTATATCTGTTCCCTTATTATATTGGTTCCCTTATTATATCTGTTCCCTCATTATATCTGTTCCCTCATTATATCGGTTCCCTCATTATATCTGTTCCCTCATTATATCGGTTCTCTCATTATATCTGTTCCCTTATTATATTGGTTCCCTCATTATATCTGTTCCCTCATTATATATATATCGGTTCGCTCATTATATCTGTTCCCTCATTATATCTGTTCCCTCATTATATCTCGGTTCCCTCATTATATCTCGGTTCCCTCATTATATCTGTTCCTTCATTATATCTGTTCCCTCATTATATTTCGAACAAAAGTACTTTAGTCTCTCAAACCATATTAAACCACATTCGTCGTTTTATTACATACTTGCAAACTGTTTTATCCAGTTGTTTTTTTTTTCATCTAAAACCTTCACACCTTCTCATTTGCACACCAAGTGTCTTAAACACATAGCAACCTATTGTTTACAGGGGCGGTAGCGTGCGTAGAGAATATAGCAAACCCCGTTTCCTTGGCTCGCATGGTGATGGAGAAAACCAGTCATTGTTTGATTTGTGGGGCTGGCGCAATGCAATTTGCAAGAAAGATGAACGTGGAGATATTGAAAGACCCTTTGTCGCTTGTAACAGAAGATACGCTGAAGAAAACACTTGCTCTAAGAAACAATGGTATGGCTAACACTCAGTTTATGGGCTTCACATCATTCGTGTCGTCATTCATCATTCATCGTTATATGATTTGTGCGGTTGATTGAACCATTAACGTATTTTGGCCCATTAACGTACCATTTGTATGTCCAATAACGTAGTTTTTTTATTCTTCTGATCCATTAACGTAGTGGGGGATTAACGGAGTAAAGTATTAACGTAGTCCTTCATTAACGCATAACGTTGTAAGTCCATTAACGTACTGATTTTAAGTCCATTAACGTAGTTCTCTTCATAATTTGAAAGGTCATTAACGGAACCCGTGATTAACGTAGTCTTATTTAGAAGGAGATTTGTTAATTGTGAACATAAGAGAGAAAATTGTGAACGTCAAAGGTTTAACTTTACTGGTTATTTTCACGTAACTTCACCTAATAGTGCTAAGGCTTTTAAGATGAATTTCATTATTTGAAATAAATATTTTAATTTTAAAGACAGCCTTTACATTAATCAAATATCCGTTAATGACATGTGAAATAAGACTACGTTAATGGTTCTACTACGTTAATGAATGAATGCGTTAATGACTTCCCAGATAACCATAGATGCCGTTAATCACTTTTTATAATATTATGTTAATGGCCAAGAAAAATACCGTTAATCATCGACAAAATGACTTAGAGGTTACGTTAATCACCCGGACTTTCCGTTAATCGTTAATCACTGGTTACGTTAATGGACCAAAATGCGTTAATCATTCCCCCACCCATTCGTGCAAGTATTCGCAATTATGATAATTATATGGAGTATTGATGCTAGAATGTCTTTTATTCATTTTCGTTAAGGTACCTATGATGAAGAAATTGCTGACTACGTTAACAATTTAATAAAACAAGAAGGAATTGTAAAGACAATGCAAAATCTTGAAAAAGAGAAATTCCAAAAAGAAGGGCACGATACTGTTGGTGCTGTTGCCATAGATACGCGAGGAAACATTGCATGCGCAACTTCTACTGGTAAGTTATAATAAAACTGAAATTCAGTTCTCCTTGTTTTGCGATTGTTCCACGCATATTTCATCAAGCCCTTTGATAGGTGGACTGCCCGGAAAAATGGTGGGGCGAGTAGGAGACAGTCCAATCTTTGGAAGTGGGGCGTACGCTAACACAGAGGGCGGCTGTTCTTCCACAGGGCACGGTGAATCATTAATTAAAAGTATAATTTGTCGAGAGGTAAGCCACTTTCATCGCAATTTTTGCCAACATTTTTCTTTCAATAGTTACGTACAAATTATAAACTGATGATGGAGATGCAATTTTATCTTATGGACAGGCCGTCTCCAATTTGGAGAATGGAAGTGATCCTATGGAGGCTACGGAGAATGCAATCGCTAAAATGTACAAGGCAACAGGTAGCCGTGGTGGTGTCATAATGATCGATAAACATGGGAGGATGGGATATGCATTCAATTCAAGTCAAATGGCTTGGGCTACAGTTTGTGGAAATGAAGTTTCCAGCGGTTTATTTCCAGACGAAATTTTATAAAACTTACTTTGTTCATTTCATTTTAATTAATAACTAGGGCAAGTTTTTATTGACCTAAAAATCCAAAAAAATTGACTTTAAAATTCAAAAAAAATTGACTTTATTGACCTAATGAAAATTTGACAGAGCGAACCATTGTTTCTTGTGTTTTATACTTTATTGTCAGAAAATTTCGCGGGAAGAAAATTCCGCGAATCAAGCGTTTCGCGAAATTTTCTTGATTTCGTGGGAATTTAATTTCGCGAATTGCCAAAATCTTCTTTTTGTTCCTTTTTTTGAAAATACAATCAAAATTCAACATTTTAGTTTGTTTATTAACCAGATTTTTTTGTTCTTCACACTTTTAAAACATGTTGTATATAATACTAACATAACTCTAAAGAAATACTAACTATATTTTTCGTGATATCTAATCTTCAATGTCTTTAAAAATATCGAAAACGTTACAATGATCATCTTCCGGCGCATAAATATCTTAAAATAATATGCAATGGAATCGCGCGTTATGTTGCATCATTGGACCCCCAATCTGCCGAGAATCTGGGAAAGATTTCATACCTATCTACCCTCCCTAGTCTTCAAAAAGAGAATTTTCCGAAGGTACCTTGCTAAAAAAAGTTATAAAAGTGAACGTATAAATTCCTGCTTGCTGGAGAATGCTGCTTTAGCTTTAGTACAGTATGGTGGACGCGAAGCGACCCAAACTATTGGACTTTTTGGAGCCAGGAAAGTCATTTAAAAAACGGATTTCGTCAGCAAACTTGAAGCGTACCTCGCCGAGCCTTTATTGACCTTCGGCACTAGTCCCCTTAACTTAAATATTGGAAAGAACAAAACGATTTTCCGCTCCTAAGATCCCTGGCCCGAAATGTATTGGGCTGCACAGCAACTTCAGCTCCCTCAGAAAGGGTCTTTAGTGTTGCAGGCAAGTTTTATACTGCAAGCAGTGCGAACCTCGGGGTTAAAGTTTTCAGGAGCCTGTTGTTGCTAAAATGCAATGTCGATATCCAATAAAAAAGTGCCTCACTGGCTCATCTTATCTGTCGTCTCATCTTGAGGTATATAATATATACAGAATACAGAAATACCTGAAAAAGGGTGTACTGCGGTAATCGCAGTATTTGTATTTTTTACATTTGCAAAGTATTTGTTCCAAGCCGACTATACACTAGCATAAATAGAGTTAGTACCGATTGAGATTGATAAACAAGAAGTTGTTAAAGTATCAGTTATTCTCAGCATTTAAAAGAAATTGACTTTATTGACCTAAAATTCAAAAATTGACCTAACGATAAAAAATTGACTTTTTATTGATCTATCAAATTAAGATTTTGAAACTTACTCCATGTGTCCAGAACTCTTACTTAAAACCACACCGCTTTATTGACTTTACTTGCCCTATTAATAACCTAAAAAACTTTATTGGTGTTTCAAACTGCTCGGATATTATTATTAGATGTAGTTGTTTTCACTGCAAAACATTTTAATAAAACATTCTTATTTCGCAGTTTGCCATTGGTAGATCTGCTTCCAATGTAAGCAATAAGACAAAATAAGGTGCTATTATTCTAGATATATTTTATTGTCTTGTCGGAAACGCGCGAGACATATGGATTGGTCAATCTATACCGTGAACTTGAATGAAAGGCCGTACAACTTAAGTGGCGTCTGAAACATATAAACCTCTGGAAAATTTTCCCGATGTGTCATTTTTGCACGTTTGGGCTAAGTTATATAACTAAATCCATCATTTATAGAAAGATGACGCATTTGAGGTTTGTTTGAAAGAGCGAAGAAAAATCTGAATTGGAAAGCACTCTTAAACTACACTTCTCATCGTATATCACAATCAAGCGAGAGCGAAGAATAACTCTCACTGAAAAGCCTATCCGCAGAAAGGCCATATTTTTGGAGTTTTAACCCAGTGAAAATCCCTGTTTTCAAGCCTAAAGGTGGTGATTTAAAAGAATGTGCTGCCGCAATAACTTGGTTCGTAGCCACAAGTGGTAAGAAATTCCGAAGGAAGCTGTGTGGATATTCCGGAAGGTTTTCTTCAATAAATAAGAAACCTTTCGGAATTCGTAAACCTAGGAAACATGGATGAGAAAACTTGTTATTTCGATATACCACGTTCGTCGACTATCGACAGGAAAGGTGTAGATACCGTTAAGGTTAAAACAACAGGAAACAAACGGACTGAAAGGAATTTAACCAAAACTTGATCAAAAGCCCACCAGGCAAGTACCCTCGAGGGATGCTGGTCCTTGGCCCAGAAAGAGGAACAATGACGTGGGAAATGACCATTTTTCAACAGCATCTGGAAACGTATTTTTTGTAGCATTCGACGAAAATGATGATGTTGTTGCAGAGAAATCTGCTGAAGCATCACAATCCTCCGAGAATGAACGCGATGAAAAGGATGAGCGAGCTGAAACCTCCAAATAGCGGAGAGCAGGGTCGTAATTCCTGGGGGTGGGGGGGGGGGCTACGGGGCTAAATTATTAAGTTTCATGACATCGGGAGTGAAACATTTCACAATTAACCTTCTTCTCAAGGAATGAAAATAGCCTTTAGATTAGAAATTTTTTTTCGTCGGCCAACCATGGTGGTAAGGATTTTTCCTAAGTTTCTAACTTAAAAATGTTTGCCGCGTCGCACGCGTAGTTTTATGATGCTTCTTTCAGAACGACGTTTTTAACACGTTTAGCCGAACGATTTCTTTGATTTCAATTTGTGCGATGTTAGTTCCTTTAGACACTGTTCACTAATCGTAATATAACTTAAATGAATGGGATTGTATTTGGCATGTTATAATAGATTTCTCATATGTTTATTTATGTTAAAACACAATAGTATACAGTTTTAAAATATTAATCATTGCGTTCAGGTGACTAGGAACTGGTTTAAAGGCACCGGCATAGGCGCTGTTTATGGTTACTTGTCTTAGCGTCACAATCGAAATCTTGTACATTAATGTAACCCGAACAGGTGCTTGTTTTAGGATCAAACTTAGGGTCGTCGTTATGCCTCCAGAAAGCCTCCCCGCCGGTTGCTTCATTCCGTCTGTCGATGTGTTCCGTGCAGTCCGCGCCAAGTACGAAAAAGAAATATACAGAGTTTAATGTCTGGATATCTTTTGAGCAGGTCATTGTGCGCGAAGAACAAGTCTGTGTGCAAGATTGCCCAAAGTCCGAAAGGAAATGCAGTATTTCTGAATATAAAGATGGAAATATGTATATATATTTATATTAACAGAAAAACTACTTATAACGACTTGCTCACTTGGTAAATTGACGTACGTTCCATTAAAAAAACTAGCTAGGAATGGGACGAGTGCCCAGTCAATATTTAACATTGAAAGATTTTTACAATGCTTACCTTTACAGTGCCATGAACAATGTTCAAGAAGTAGTTTATAAAAAAGGGATTAAGAAGCCTACCTGTTGGGTACTCATTAATGATTCTTGTCAACATAAAATGTTTCGTAATTGGATCACCAGTGCCACCATAAAAATGACGATCTTCTGAAAGATCACGTCTCAGATAGCATCTCCAAAGGAAGGTGGACTTTGAAACTGTTTCACCAAACCGCGCCACTCTATCTTGATCAAGTTGCCGACATAATGTATCAAGTACTGTTGAAAGGGCTGTGAAAATGAATGCGGTTTGTAACTAATCATTACAAAATTTAATTTAGATGTTGGTAAAAAAACGTGTCATTTTCGTAGAAAAGGTTGATGGTCATGGAATATTTAGCGCGATTTCTTCCAAAGTTAACGAAGTAATTTACTTTTTAATTTGTCAGGTTCACCATCCCTGTAATATCTTCGACGGTAAACAATGGATACATTCGCTTCTTTTGTGGAGTGGATCGTTTTTACCGAAACATTTTTCGATTCAACATGCTGAAGAAGCTGAAAATGTGAACAGTAAGTTATTAATAAGAATACATAAAGACAATTGCGTACTTTATATAAGTCGTAACCCTTTGTTTCTCTTGTGATTTTGTCCAATAAGATGCACTCATCTTGTTTTGTACCATAGTAACGGCATTCATTAATTTGCTGACATCTATTAGCGCACGAAACCAGACTTGTTTTGAAAATAGGTCCAAACAAAAACGGAGCATTCACGTATTCTGTATCAGTTGGCACATACAACTGGAAAAGAGAACCTCCAGTACTGGATGAAGAATTTAACACAAATCGTAGAACGAAAAAAATCGCGTACAAAATGCGATTCATGTTATGCAGAACTGTTCGACAGAATGACATGAACACCTAAGTCTTCTGAAATATAAGCTTTTACAGTTGCAATGACTTAAATCATCCGCTATAGAAATATTTGTTTGCAATAAAAACGGTCCAAACTATTACGCACCGGCTAATAATTGTTGACGCAATTACAAAAAGTCACACGGGTAAATTTGTTCAATTGCAGTTGTTTTTCTTAATTATTGACATGCTAGAACATATCAACCCTCCAGGGGATCTCTAAAACGAGTTTAATGAAAAAGGAAATAGTTGCAAATAGAAACCGACAGAATCTTTATTTTATTTTCAAAATTCATTAAAAACAAGTCGAAATCCTTATTGTATATTAACGTGCGTTTGGTTTGATTATCGCGGAGTAGTATATCTCACACTGTTCTCAGAAGGAACGATTTGTAGAGAACATGAAAACGTTACGTTTGTATGACGTTGTTCATTTATATCCTAGATGGGGGACAACTTGAGGCTATATATTGGGTGAAAAGACTCGTAAAGGGGTTAATAACGGTCTTGGTACTCAATGTATTGCCGTATACTATGCTTAAATATACATCTCCTCCCCATCTCTCCGCAAAAGGCTATCTAATTTACTATATCATATTTATTTATTTATTGCGAATATTTACACAAGATAAAAACGTTTCAATAGATGTACAATTAATTACAAACTAATATATATAAATACTGTTATCAATACGCGTCTTGTAAAATAAAATAAAAAGTTAAAAAAGATAGTAAAATATAACCAAATAGTTAAAAACGTAGTAGAATATATCATATATGACACACAACGTTGTCTCAATGTTGTAAACAACATTGCAACTAAAATACAATAAGAAGTAAAAATATCAAAGTTATAACGTAAAAACTTTAAAACCAATGATATTTCAAGGCATTTTTAAAGTCATCTTCTCTATATTTGCTTCTGAGACAGATTGGGAGATCGTTGAAGATCTTGGCTCCCATGTAGCTTAATGACCGTTTTCCATAATCCAGTTTGACGTATGGGATACGTACGAAGAGGTTTTTGTTTCTTGTGTTAACTTTCGTGTTTGCAAGTGTAAAGTAATTCTCAAAGGGCGGTTTTACGTTTCCAATTAGGATGTCGCGGACGAATAGACAAACTCTTTGTTTTCCGCAATCCAGTATATTTATGCTGGAGTTCTTTTGTTGAGTAGCTGCTACTATTTCTTGTGCTTGACGTTCGAAGGATGTAATTCGTTTCACTTGACTCTGATTGAAGGTAGGTTTCAGCAAGCAACAGTATGTAAACAGAGGTAAGATTACCATGTTAACGATGCAGCGGGCAGAATTTACTGTTAGAAATGTTCTCATTCTTTTTAATAATTTAAGTCTTGTTGACATCTTCTTGAAGGTTTTATCGAAATGTGAATTTAAGTTTAGTGTGTAGTCTATCTCTACGCCAAGGTACTTGTAATGTTTTGTAACAAGGATGTGTTGGTCATTTATCTTTATGACGATTTCTCTATGTAACGTGTTCAATTTTTTAGACGCACCAAATAACAGCACTTCAGTTTTTCCTGGTTTCAAGTTCAATAACAGTTCGTTTTCTTTAAACCAGCAATACAGGTTTTTGAGGTCATCATTCAAAAGGTTTTCTACTTCATCAAGGTTTTTACTTTCGCAGGAAATAACAGTGTCATCAGCATATGTCACTATTTTCGAATGGACCAGATTGATAGTAATGTCATTAAAGAACAAGACAAATAGAAGAGGCCCTAAGATAGAGCCTTGTGGTACACCTGTATAAACTGGTTTCTTCTCTGATAAAGTGTCATCGAAACAAACACGTATATGGCGGTCAAAAAGGTAGTTAGTAAAAAAGTCTAATTCCTTATCTCGTACTCCATAGCATTCGAGCTTTTCAATTAGTTTTTCGTGCGATATAGTGTCAAATGCTTTACTAAGATCTATGAAACATGCTTCTAATACTGTCCAGGAGTGTTAAGGTGGCATGCTCAGTTGATTTGCCTTTTCTGAAACCAAATTGATAATCAGAAATAAGGTTTCCCTCTTCAAGATAAGCGGAAAGCTGAGAATGAACTTCACGTTCCATTATCTTGGACACGACTGATAAGATAGATATCGGACGGTAGTTTTCGATATCTGTTTTACTACCTGATTTGAAAACTGGAGTAACCTTGGCAATTTTCCAGTCAGTTGGATAAGTAGCAGTATTAAGTGAGAGGTTGATTAAGTAGGTAAACGCATACGTTATTTCATCCACAGAGTCTTTCAGAAGGTTTGGAGGAAGCAGGTCAAGTACACATGATTTATTCCGCTGTAGTCTTTTGAATTGATTCCGGATGCGCGTAGCAGAGACATAACAAAATTTAAATGTTTTAAATGTAAAATATTTGCACTTTTTATTTTTTCTCCAGATAAGATTGTTCAATGGAAACAATGGCTTCTTAATGTATGAAACGATAGTTGTGTAAAAGTTTGCAAAACCATTTGCGATTTTCAAAGGTTCTGATGTTAATTCACTATCGATTTTGAACGATTTACTGTTCATTGATTTATTCTTTACAGGAAATATTGACTTTAAGATTTTCCAGAACTTCACAGGTCTACGAGTGTTTTCTGATAGTACGTTTTTATAGAATTTAGATTTAGCTTTACGCAGTGCGATATTAACTTCATTCCTTTTAGCTTTGTAGGCGTGGATGTTACAGGGTAATTTTGTTTTTCTCATTTTTCTAAGTAGTGCATCTCGAGTGTTCATTTTTGATTTTAGCTCATTTGTTAGCCACGGACAAGGCTTTCCACGCACTCTTTTCTTTATCAGAGGAGCCTGTTCTTGAAATACATCCATTAAAATATTTTTGAGATGATTCCAAGCATCGTTAACATTGTTATATTTATCGATTTCATTGATTTTGGACTCACGAATGTCTTTTTCCATTTGTTGAGGATCATAGTTTCTACAATCTCTGAATTGAATGTTTTTAAGAGAAAACTTTGAATTGTTGATTTTATAAACGCAGCCAACCATATCATGGTCTCCTATGGACATCGGTATAACATTTGTTTTCATATCTTCCTGATTGATATTTACGAATATTAAGTCTATTAATGTTGACGTATTATGATGCAAATCAAAGCGTGTATCACTTTTAATCACTTGAGACATGCCATTAAGTGTAAAAATTTCCTTTATTTCTTTGTGATCCAGCTTTTCAGAGTAGTTGACGTTCAAGTCTCCAAGGACTAATAATTCTTTGTTCTCTTTCGTTGCTAATGGCAACTTGATTTGTAGAAGCTGTTCAAAATTTTTTGAGAGATAAAGTGATGAATCAGGGGGTCTGTAGAAAGTTGAGATTAACATATTTTTAGCGTTTTTAATTCGTAACTCAATAAAAATACTTTCTATTCCGTCTGCTTCAAGATCCTCTCTACGAATAAAGTCATGTTTATCTGCTATGTACATACCCACTCCACCTCCTTTCCCAGTTTTCCTGCTTTTTCCAACATAGGTATACCCCGGAATATCAAACGCAAGAAAATTGTCAGTGTCTTGTGTGTGAGTTTCGCTCAAAGTCAATATGTCTGTATATTTTCTTTCGATTAAAAACTCAGTGATTAACTCCAGATTTGCATGCAAGCCTCTAACATTCTGGTGCAAGAATTTAAATCCTCTACATGAGAATACCTTATCCAACTCTGGCACTTGTCTAGGGCCTGGATTTAGTTCGATGTCTCCAGCTAACACGAGTAGTAACATAAATGTATTTTTCATGCGATACTTTCTACCATTATAAACTAGCATTAATAAAACTCTCTTTTTTACCAACAGGAAATACAGCAGAAACATTCAATGTATAGCTAATGCCATCAGAGGTTAAAAAACAAGCTTTATTAACTTGCAAAAGCGTAAATATTATCAACATGCCACAGAGTGCGTCTACTCTCAATGCTGCCATTATGACTCGATCATACGTATTCCTTCATTAACGCATAAAGTTTTAAGTCCATTGACGTACTGATTGATACATTCGCCCCATCTCCTTTATCTATGAGCTGTACTTTTTCATTTGGGGCAAAATAAGATTTAATGTAACAATTGAGTTTCAGGCTGAAAACAACATTCAAATTTAGTATGTGGAACGCCCTAGGCGCTGGGTGCATATGCTGGAAGAAAAAATACATCAGACATTAGCGACAATAACAGCTTAAAAGCATGAAATGTGTCGATTCTGTTAGAGAGATCAAGTAAATATAAACGAAATACACATAAAGTCTCCAGGAAGAAGAAACGACGAGTTGTCTCGGCGTGAAAATAGAGAAAATCTACGTGTAACGCCAATGTTGTTTTCACTTCAGTATAACGTTTGTTCTGAAAAAAGGAAATTTAACTATTTTATCACAATTTCACAAAATATTGTTCTATCTCTTATCACGAAAACACAAGTTCAAGCTGTCAATAAGGTGAAGGAAGAAAAACGTTAGAAATGTTTTTTTATTTTGTAAACATACGATATTTTACTTAGACAACGTTTTTCCAACGTGCTTTTTTAACATATATATTTTTAAGAAAATCGACAAACGAGTTGTTGAAACAATAAATGGTGGTTTGGTGTTGTTCAATTTGAATGAGTCGAAATGTCAGTACGAATACGAGGGACTAGATATTGAAGCAGACATTCAGACCCTTTATGATGATGTTAGGACCATGATCGCGGAACATCACGAGAATGGTGAGTTTATGCTTATTTCTGTCGCAGATGTAACGGTGAAAAACGGTGATAATTCAAATAACGTTGATGGTCCATCTACTGAAGCTCAAGCCTAAAGATATTGCAGATGAGACACCTAAAAGGTCCAAAGAGAATGTAACAGCGAAATCTGTGTGGACAATAAGAGAAATTACAAGCATCTCATAAAACTAACAAAACCCTTTTTCAAAATTTCGCACTCAATTGAAAGTGTGGCGAAATCCATTGGTGATGGACTAGCATTGTTAGCAGGGGCTTTAGGAAACTGGAACGCACCAAATATGAATCCTGCCCAATCTTTCAACTACGATTATCACCCAGACCAGTATGCCACTCCTTCGAAAAACTATCATTCTCACACGCAATTTCTCCCTACTCTATCGCCTCAAGGATCGTACAATGGATCGGAAGGAAATAATTCTACAGGCAGTTATAAAACATACGAAAACTTATAACATGGTGTGTGTATCATTTACATGAATATACTTTTTAACATTTTGAAATAGTTCGTAGTTGTACTTCTGACTTTCTTTCCTAAGGGTGTGGTGTAGGAATGTACTTTGTTCACATTTGAAGTCAAAGATCTTTCTCCTTAGATGATTTGCTTCACTATTTGCGCGTCAACATCTGTTTTCCGCCTTTCGCAAAAGTTGTACAACACAAAACAGGCAAAACAAGCGTTCCTTGACATAATTGCGTTATTCGTTAAGTTTGTCAAGTGTATTTTCTGCTGCATAATTTTCAACAAAACCAATCCATGGAGTTGAAGCAAAAAGAGTGTTGTAAAAATGCTACTTAAACAAGACAAAATAACCATCAACTTTTTGTCGTCCAAGTCGTTTATAACAAATTTGTGCCGAAAACTCGGAGCAAAGTTCACATTATTCAGTTCACTTCAGCATGATAGGCGAAGGAAAAGTTACTTCCCGTGGAAACTCTCTTCACTTCAGTATCCAATTCGGCACGTGTAACCTAAAAAAATATCACGCCGGAGTAAAATTTCACTTCGGGTACGTGTAACCAGCTCCTGAATCAACAAGTGGTTAACGGCAAGAAGAAAGAACTGATCCACCTCAGATGGTCAAGGCGATGTTAACGGAAGCTCTCTTCTGTCACACGTGCAACCACGTTAACAACACTGTATAAATATTATAGTTGTTCAATAAGTTTTATTTTGTGCACTAGATGTGAATAGCTATGAATCACGTGATTAATCTGTTATTAGTCCGGTCAGTAAGATTTTCTATCAAAAGAAACGGTTCTTTAACTACAAGGGAGGGGTATATGGTTTTATAGGTTTTTCAGGCAATTGACTATTGGTACAAATTTTAAAACTGTAATTAAAGTATAAATATAGTTTCATAAAAAATTATGTCGGAGCCTAGGGAAAGATCTTCAAAAATCTAAAAAATCTGTAGAAATTAGGTTTTTATCTTTTAAAAATAAAATTATCACTAACAAGAAATATAACTGTGGTTGGACTGTGAAAAAGTTTCCACACGTGTGGAATACACAATACATTGGGGTATTATTTTTTTTTTCATCGTTTACAAGTATATATATATATATATATATATATATAATATACATGTTTCTATACATACAATCAGAAAATTAGTATCTTTAAACTGTACATACACGGCTATAAAGCTCAAAGAAAACTATACGTCTTTTCATAGACCACCTATAAATCATGTTGGTTGTTTGTTTTGAATATTTGAAAGTTAGATAAACAGATGTAAATTAGAGAACGTGCAAAATTTACAAAAGATAAAAAACATTCACGAACTATTATCAAAAAATATATAATAATTTTAAAAGTTACTATAACTTGAAAATTCTACAAAATTTATAAAAGACACGAATTGACCTAAATACATACTCGTAAGAAGTAGCTAACGGCGATAGTGCAATGGGAATGGCGTTCGGCTCTCAACCGAAAGGTTCTGGGTTCGAGACCATGATATCACAAAGTTGTTTAGTGAGCGGTTATAAATAAACAACGCCGTATTTCATCAGAAATAACCGTAGCACAAATGGGAGCAATTAAATACTCTAAAACTCCGGGTCGAGGTTTTCAAGATAATGCTTAATTAGCCTCCTGGAAGCCTCGTTATAAACCAAAACAAACAAACAGCTAATTTATGCATATACTAGTTTTAAAAGTTATAAAAAGGACAAGAAGAATGCGAAGTGATTACAGAAGCAAGTAGGTAATTCTGAATTTTAAAAGGTACAGTATAAAATGGTTAAATTGGGGATACTGTGAAGCTAATGAGGCAGGTAATGAAGTGTATAGAGATCTGTGGAGACAGAGTGCCAACTAGGGAAAATATAGTGCCAACTAGGACATGTCGAGTGCTAATTTGGGCGTAATAAAATTCAACTATGGCGTGTCTGTGTGTCAACAAGGACGTGTAAATATGCCAACTAAGGTGTGAGAATGTATATGATGTCCCCACAGGGCCTGAACACTAGTGAAGTTTGAAAGCAGGACTTAAATCGCTTCCAGCAAAAGCGACCTAGCGATCCACAAATTACCTTCAAATTTTTTCTCTTTAAAAATTTAATATGTGCCATCATATAAGTCGTAAATATCGCATTGTCTGCACCCCTCCATTCCATGTACAATATCATATAGTTCATAAATCAACTCCCGTGCAAAACGGAATAAAGACATTGTTACACTGGTCAACATTCGATTTTTCTTGCACGGAGTTTTTTAATGGATTTTGTGTAATTTGGGGGCGCTGAATCCAAATCTGGCGTTAGATTTTGCTAATCACATCACGTGTTTGAGATACTTTACGGGGAGAAAGTTTTGCGTTTTTGCGAAAGTAAATCCTCGCGAAAAAAACTGACATGCGGATTTGCGAAAGTTTATCCCACGCGAAATGGCCTAGGAAGCCGATTTGCAAAAGTTAAATTGAAGAAAAAACCCCTCAAATTTCATGTTTTTCACGTTTTTTCTTTCGACAAGACATGTATATCAGTCTAATAAATCATCATCTGCGGATTTTTTCTGCGCCACCGCTTTGAGCATACACGAATGTCATGATTTGGTCGATTCTTCTTTGCTTTATTTATTTGTACAAATTCTGGAAGCGCTTCATTGATGAAAGATACAAATATCTTCTCGTCCTTAGGTTCTGCATAACGATCCTTAACCAATTGAAGGTAGCGTTCTGCAAGCTGTGTATGCCACCTTGGAGCAATGGTGATCGTCGGTAATGGCGTGAAGACAGTTTAACATACATTGAAGCTCCTCTATCCAAGAAATATTTTGTTACCCTCGAAAGTTCTCGTGGTACATAATTTTCTTATTAGGAAGAAAAATTTATGTTTGATGTAAACAAATCTCTGTTTTATTTGTCAAAATTTCAATGTTTAGAGAAAAAAAACTGCACAAAAACCGGAAATCGCGAAAGTTTATCCCACGCAAAATCAACTTTTCCAGTTGAACGCGAAAGATTATTTTACGCGAAATAGATTTAATCGAGTGATTCGCGAAAGTAAATCCCTAAAATTTTGCGTTTTTTTCCCTCGTGAAACTTTCTCCCCGTAAAGTATGAAAACAAATTGTTTTTAACAAAATGGATATTTTTGCCAAAAGTTAAAAAAAATTGTTGCGTTTAAGCACCCATATATGGAATGACCTGAGCAATAGAAGGCAGCTATTTCCTTGATAATTATCAGTACTAAATGTGTATAAGGAAACACTATAAAATTCTTGTCCTAACCTCGACAGAAAACCGAGTGAGTTGAACGCCTTCTATCGCTTGAATGAAGTAGCACAAAGCCAGAGCGCTGGTTTATGAACGTGGCACAACAAACGTGGGTGTGTAAACGATTGTACATAATTTTTTCTAACATCTTTGAAAAAAGGTAATATTGAGATAGGTAGGTCGGTAGTTGCCTAAAAAAGAGTTATCCCCAGATTTATACATATGGAAAACTCTATGATATGGCGCTTCTCCGACAATGCTTATCCTCATCTCTATAAGACTGCAATTAGAAGAGAAGACATCTTCCTCCGCGGAACGAAAATGGCCTCCCCTCCTCCAGGTAAATATATTGTGTTTCCTATACAAAGGAGTGCGGTCACAGCTGTAGACTTATGTTTTATAAGTTCATAAAGTCCATGTTGTTATATTTTCAGGTTTTGCTAGTTTCCAACCAGGAATCCACACAGTCGACAATCAGGCCCGCACCACACTTCAATGGTTCGGAGGAAGAGGCAACAGAACTCCAGTCAGTGTGCCAGTGGATGGAGGCTGCCTTTTCCATGCTTGAAAGTTCAATTAAACCAAGACCATCACGTTACCATCACGATTTCGAGTCAAGCCCAGCCGCCGAGCCCTCCGCACCAAGATCACAGAAAAGAAAATGCCACCCAGCCAAACCTCACCATCAAGCGCCGGTCACGTCATCCCTGCCTTCTCCACCTTCGCTGCAATCCTGTCTCGATACTCCGAGTTTGCCATTGCCAATGCCCAATGCTAATAGCGAGCCTCTCCAACACCAGCCAACTAGCCTACCGTAATATCCGAACGAATAACGACGTGGAAGGTTGGCATCATCTAAATTCGAAGGCCAGGAAAGGCAACCTGTACTTTTATTTATTAATTAAACTCCTGCATACCGATGCCTCATTCGTCAATGTCCAATCGCCACTGTTGTCGTGTGGGAAGGTTCTTCATGCGCAACGAAAGAAGTACACCGAACATAACGCGCACTTGCTCGAGCTGTGGGACCAATTTAATGCGGGAACACGCATTTCCGAGAGACTTCTGAACGCGGTTGCCAATCATGTTTGCAGTGTGCCAGCTAGAGGAATGGCAGAATGAACGAACAAAATGAACTGGGTTTCTTTATTTCATATTTTATCTAATCAATGTAAACAAGGCCAAATTTTATTCCTTAAATAAAATTCCGATATATCTGACCAATTGGGACTTTTTCTTATTCTTTATTAATTCCGCCGATCTCGGTCTAGAAAGCTCAAAAAACTTGATAAGATCTTATTAAAACCAATTCCCGTACCAAACAGTCGAGTCCTCATTTTGTACGTAAATCGGAAATCTAGGCCGAGTTGGTTGGCCGAGTCGGTAGGCCGAGTTGGCCTGTAACCAAATAAATAATATCACGAGATATTTTATTCGCCATTATTGTTAAAAGTTTTAAAGTTTTAGTTTCTAGCAGTTTCCTGCTGTTAATCGATTGTTACTTACTGTTCTTAATCTTTTATATTTATATAATTATATATTATGTATTTATATAATATTTTTGTATTTGAATTATACATAAAATTATATATATATTTTACCTTTTCATCTGAAAATATTTCTCATGTGTTGTACTGAGCCTAACAAATTTATGATGTAAAAAAAAGCTGATTATCAAAGTGTCAAATTTAAGGGCTGGCATAAAAATAAGATAATAAGATAAGAAGTGAAAATAAGTATTTTTATAACTATTCTTTAACATTTATCATAGTCCAATCATTGTTAAATAGTTCAGTTAAAGTGGTTCAAGAATCAATGCATCAATTTTTTTCTACTTTGTCGCCATTTTTTACAGGTGTAAACTTAGATTTTCTTATTAGATTTTTTAAGATGAAAATATAAACATATATATACATAAGCATAAATGAGCCTCATTTTCCCTCATGCTTATAAAAAAAGGTGTATGATAAGTTTTCACTTGTAACTTGTCTGAAGCTTATGCTGTACTCAGGGGCGGAGCTAGAGAAAAATATTGGGGGGGGGGGGGGGGGTGCAAGGGTCATAAAGGCCGAATTTGCCGACAAGAATTTTTTTATTCAATAAACACAAAAAACTGAACAATATATAAAAACTAGACCAAAGGATATATGAAATGTGTGTTTATTTGTTCGATATTAAGACTCTTCTGGTCTTAAGTGTAGCCCAAATGGTGGCTAGTTTTTCAACACGTACATTATCGGTGACGTCTCTCTCACAAGCCATTAACATTAACTGTTCAAGTCTGTCATCAAGCATTTTTGATCTGGCTACCATTTGTGTTTGTTCGATTGAGATTGCTCAATAAAATAGTTTGAAATGTATGCTGCATGTGATTGTTTCATCATTTGAATTAGTTTCATGTGAAAATGTTTTGGTTTTAGATTTATTCTATGATTTTGTTAAATCTTGCATAATTGTTACATTTTTCAAGCAATTAAATCCGTCACAACGTCGACGACAATGAGAGTGAATGAATGATGATTCACTCACTCTGGTTGTCAACGTCAGTCAATGAAAATTGCGTAATGAGCATACACAAAGTAGAAATCAAAAGTTATTGATCCAATGATAACTTATAATGACGCCGCTTTTTGTTCAGCATTACAACAGAAGAAAGAAGGTAGAAAACAGGAAATTTTCATTTTGCCGACAGGGTTTGGGAATTTGCCGACAAACAAAATGTTGGGGGGGGGTGCCGCACCCCCCCCTTTGGCTACGCCCCTGGCTGTACTATTGGGCTGATATGTCGAAGCACATCAGATATACATTAGATTTCTGGAGACCTTGTTAAACATATTGTGTCCCAGCATAAATAGAATATGGTCGTAAGTTTCTCGTTGTGTTGACTTGTTCTTTCTTTTATTAATAAGATTATTTTATTCATCGTTATTATATATTTAGTATGTGTATGATAGCTTTTTCATATATATTTTTAACTTCATTATAACTATGGGTTGCTCAATACATTTGTTTCCACCCAGTTCAGCACGAAACATATTTGATTTTGATTTTAGAGCTATTGCATATCTCTCAATTTTTATTTTATGGTAATACTGTAATGGTGAAACCTTTCCCAGGACATGAATAATAAGGTTGATAATGTTCTTTTGACACAATCACTATTGTCTTCAGTAATTTACTGATTTACTGTCTAACCCATGCCAGCATGGAAAATGGACGTTAAATGTATAGAGAGAGAGAGAGAGAGAGAGAGGGAGAGGGAGAGGGAGAGGGAGACTGTGACAGTTTTCAATTTTCTTTCTATCTGGAGAGAGAGAGAGATCTGGTGATATCCTTAAAATTTAATCCCATTGGACCTTCCTAAGTAAGTTAGTAATTTATGATAGCACATTATTATAAAATAAATATTGCTGTAAATTTATATATATAATAATAATAATAATACGAGGATTGGGCCATCCAATGGTGGAACTATACAAACGAAGTAGCATCATTTAAAACGGTCAGACGGACCATCAAATCTAGGTTCTACTGATGTTTTTATTTTGTTCAAACTAGTTTATATTTCATTGGAGATAAAATATATAGATTATGTTTGTTTACAATAGATATTTTCTAACATTTTATTTTATGTTTCAGGCATAAATTATAACTATAAATATATTATATTATATAAATATATATATTAAATATATTATTATAAATTATAATTATGGCTTCAAATAAACAGAAAGCAGACAGAAAAGTGGTACTGTTAGGCAGTGCAGATGTGGGGAAAACATCCTTGATTCGTCGGTACATGGAAAATGAATACGTCGAGGGAATGCCAAGCACTATTGGATGTGCTTTTTATTTGAAACAGTGGGGCGGCAAAAATATTGCAATATGGGACACTGCTGGACAAGAGGTTTTTTCTGGACTTTCAAACTTTTATTGCAGAGGTGCCCATGCTGTTATACTGTGTTACAATATCTGTAGTAAAGCCTCATTTGATGATATTGACCGAAAACACACACGGCTGTTAGATTGTTTATCGAAAAACTGTGTAATTGTACTTGTTGGAGCTAAAAGTGATTTAATTCAAAATCAGTCGCCCTCAAACAAGAATAAACGATGTGTTTCAACAGACCAGGCCATGAGAAAGACAGTTGAATTAATGGAACGTTTTAGTTCATTAAGACATCCTGCCGGCAAGTTGCCAATTTTCGAAACAAGTTCTAAAGATAACGTTAATGTTGCAGCAGTATTTGAGTACACTTTTACAACATTGGTTCCAGACTCTTTTATTGTGCCTCCCTATGCACCTTCTGGTGTCTTGGAGCTAGATAAGGACTTCAATGAACAAGATGGAAAAGCAACAAAGGCCTGTCCATGTTAATTTTGTAATTTTGCAAAGCATTTTTTTCGTTATTGAATTTCACTCTTTTTAAGTTTATATTTTTATTGGCATTTTTTATTCGGATAAATTGTACATAAGTAATTCCGCAATTTTATCTTTCAAGTACACTTAAAAAAACGTGGAAGTTGTTAATTGCAGTTTGTGATGTTAGCCTAGTTGAACATGTTAGGTCGGGCAATGGAGTTTAGCGATGAAGAGGATTGCTGAATCATGTGTAAGGAAGAATAACTGTACAAGTTAATGAATACTTTCAATTTTCATCTTACGTCTTCAAAGTGATTCGGCAAAACCTTCCATTGTCGGCCTAGTATTTTTAAATTTATCTCGAAACTTGAACCTTTTTGAAATGCTACAAGAATGCCTATTAATGTTTTAGATTCAGTATACAAATTCTTCCACTGAACATGCATTGTTGCAATTAAATGATAAACTTTTAAAATCTTTCGAAAATCGTGAATACACTCTCGGAGTTTTGACACAGTTAATCATAACATTTTTCAAAGTTATCTAACTCGCCGTAAACAATGCATTTTTAATGGAAATATTATGTCTGATCTTCTTGAAATAACATGTGGCGTCCCTCAGGGTTCTATACTTGGTCCATTGTTGTTCCTAATGTACATAGATGTTCTTGCTAATTCTTGCTCTGAAATAAATTATAATGTTTGCATATGATACTAGTCTACCTTAAGGGCATTAATTTTTGCGGACATTAATTTCTGCGGAACTAATTTTTGCGCTTGGGACCTCAAAAAAGTCTTGTTTCGCGGAATTATTTTTAGCGAATCACTTATGATCGATAACAAATTCGGAACTAATTTTTGCGATTGACCGTTAATGGATTTTTTTTCTCCAGAGAGATATGAAGAAAAAATGTTTTGATGGCGGTTCTTCTTTTAGAGAAAAAATTACAAATAATTTTATTCGAAGTCATTAAGTATTTCAAAAATGTTGTTTAACGGTTCCCCCATGCATTCCCATTCTTCATCATCGTCATTAATTGATCGAGTGGCAAAACTGCTAATATCATCCTGGTTAGCTTCAAACACTTCATTCATTTCAATGGTTAAAGGATCGACTTCATAGAAATGATCGGGTGATTTTGAGCCTTTTTCAATGAATGAAATGAAGTAATGCCCTATCCGCGTCGTCCAATCAAAAACGGGATGAAAAATCAAAAGAAAGAAAAGAAAACAGTAAAGTTCCTAACTCAAAGAGATCACGAGAAGATATACGCTCGTTCTTCTCAGCGGTACCAAAAACTGCAAAAGTAACAAAGGAAGCTTCTCGTGTTATCGAAATCGATGATAGTGACTAAGAACAATAATTTTGTGGCTATTGAAATACATTATAAATAAACAATTTTCGCTGATTTATTTCGAGTATATACTTACTTTAACCATTAAACTATTAAACTTTTATACTTCCATGCTTTAACAAAAAAACTTGCGGAACAAATTTTTGCGATTGGAAAAAATTGAAAATTTTGCGGAACTAATTTTTGCGCTTCATCGAATTTAAAGTATTTTTGCGCAACTAATTTTTGCGATTTTGGGCAAATCCGGAAAAATTAGTTCCGCAAAAATTAATGCCCTTAAGGTATTTATATCTAACTTTGATTTAAACATTGCTTTTGGAACAATGAATGCAGCATTAAAATGTGTTGCATCATGGTTCCAAACTAATAAACTGTCATTGAATATATCTAAAACAAAATACATGTTATTTCAAACAAAAAATAAAAAGATAAACTACTTCAATTAAATAAATTTTCAACAAAAAACACAATTCTTCTAGATAAATTCAACACTACATTTTGTAGTTGAAAAATGAATATATATATATAATAATATCTTTTTATACGGAATATAATATTATAAATGATCAAAGAAAAAGTTGAAACTCGTAGAAGGTCAAGTTTGACTTTATCATCGAGAACCAATTAGAATTATTGAGAAAATTAGCAGTATTGAGAAATTTGGTTAAAATTATTATTTATCCATTAATATAAGTTTATAAAAAATCAAAAATCGTTAATTTATCTATGCATACAAGAAATATATGATATACAAATAAAAATTCTTGAAAAACAAACAAACAGAGCAAAAAAATAACAAAAGATAATTTAAAAATATTTATATTATATCATTATCCAGTGAAATTGAAATACTTTTAACAGGGCTTTTAAAACTGGAAAAATAAGTATTTGTTTTGATTAGATTTGAAACAATTAAATTATTCCAAAGATTTGGACCAGGAATTATTGCTTCACAAGATCTTACGCGAAGAATCGCATGTTTTTGTGTTCTATATATAGATTTTAATTTACTCTTGTGAGTGCTTGCCCACACCATGTTTGCATAAGATAGCTGTTTACAAATGAAACTAGTTGTTTTAAAAGTTTTCTCTTCAGAATTTGTCTAGATTTATAAAGAATGCCAACACTTTTAGATAACAGAACAGTGGTGGCGCCAGGGTTTTTCCGACGAGGGGGCTTACAGCGCCGACGGGGGGGGGGGGGGGTAATTGCTGACTCTACGTTTAACGCAAAGCTCATTGATGATCAAATCTATTGTAGATTTGCACCTCTTTTTAATTTAAACATAACCTACCATGAAACTGGATATCATGATAATTGTATTAATCACAAAATAGACCAAACGTTATAAAATGTCAGTATTCTGTTAATATTGCTGTATTTCCGACGGGGGGCTGTCTAAATCTAGACAAATTCTGAAGAGAAAACTTTTAAAACAACTAGTTTCATTTGTAAACAGCTATCTTATGCAAACATGGTGTGGGCAAGCACTCACAAGAGTAAATTAAAATCTATATATAGAACACAAAAACATGCGATTCTTCGCGTAAGATCTTGTGAAGCAATAATTCCTGGTCCAAATCTTTGGAATAATTTAATTGTTTCAAATCTAATCAAAACAAATACTTATTTTTCCAGTTTTAAAAGCCCTGTTAAAAGTATTTCAATTTCACTGGATAATGATATAATATAAATATTTTTAAATTATCTTTTGTTATTTTTTTGCTCTGTTTGTTTGTTTTTCAAGAATTTTTATTTGTATATCATATATTTCTTGTATGCATAGATAAATTAACGATTTTTGATTTTTTATAAACTTATATTAATGGATAAATAATAATTTTAACCAAATTTCTCAATACTGCTAATTTTCTCAATAATTCTAATTGGTTCTCGATGATAAAGTCAAACTTGACCTTCTACGAGTTTCAACTTTTTCTTTGATCATTTATAATATTATATTCCGTATAAAAAGATATTATTATATATATATATTCATTTTTCAACTACAAAATGTAGTGTTGAATTTATCTAGAAGAATTGTGTTTTTTGTTGAAAATTTATGAAAAAAAAAATATGAATGAATTAAATAAATTTTAGTCCCTTCTATTATTTTAAAACCTTCGGAACTAAATTACTAGATCGAATTTCAGATTTTGGAATACGCACATGAGACACGTAACAAGACTATGTTGCTCACATTGAAAAGCGACGAACTATTTTCCAATATCTCATTAAAAAATCTTCACCGTGGTGTTTTGATTTACATGAAATTATCTCTTAACGTTGTTCAGCTTGACATCAACCACGATCATGATCGAGAGTATGATTGCTGTAAACTTACATTTAAAGATACTGTTTTAGTAATCGCTTGTGTTTACAGAAAGGCATCACCGACCAGCTCTTCTGAGAATAACCTACCTAATCTTGAACACTTTCGTCAACAACCTTTCAAGCCAAAAGATGATTTGCAAGTTGTTGGTGACTTTAACTTTCCATCTATTAATTGGGTAAACGGAACAAAAACGCAGCCATCTTCTCATTCCTTTTCCTCAAAATCTTTCAAAACACAAAAATTATTTTTAATTCAACATACTCACAAAAGACCAAATCAAGACCCAACATTAATTGATCTGATTTTAACGAACAATGATAAGTTGATTAACGATATCGAATGTACACCTTTGGGAAAGAGCCATCATTCACTCATCAAACTTCATTGCAATATCGCATGTCCAACCACAAACAAAAAACGTATACTATATCACAAAGCAAAAATAGCCTCCAGGAAATACCATCTTAAAAGTGTCAACTGGATTGATCTCTTTTCAAACAAAAGTGCACTTTCCTCATGGAATTCCTCCTATGGTTGACGTGTACGTCCCTGTCGTACCATTGTCACAAAATCCTAAACCAATGTGGATGAACAAATATGTCCAGAGCTTGAAAAACAAAAATAAATTATTCAGCTACCTATAGTCATATTGACTTGGGAAACTACAAGAGAGTACGCCATAAATCGAAACCAGCTTGTCGAAAGGGCATGGTAGAATTTGAACAGTTACTAGCTAAAAATGTAAAGCAAAACCCTAAAGCATTGTTTTCGCAAATACCAAGATAAAATACAAAAAACCGTAATGTGTTAGATTCGGTTCGGTAAGCAAAACGAAGTTACATATTCGATATTCGAATGTAGTCTTAACCCGATGGATATGCCTACAGTAATTGAAAAATGGTCAGTAGACGAAACCTTGTACCCTCTTGTAAATGATGAAATTTCTTTAAATTATTGTTCCTATAAAATGCAGGGAAATTCAGGGCAGCAGGACAAAGCAGTAAGAAGGTTACGGAGTAGAAAGATTTTAAGAACTACTTTTTTCAAAAATAAAAATTAGCCAGAAATTGTTGATTGAATTGATTTTCAAAAATTACAACTCCAAATAATCTAAAATCAGTTTTATTAAAAGAAGCCAAACCCCAGAATATTCTGTCAGCAGATATTTTGAATGTTACTATTTTGGTTCTATGGAAGGATAACAAATCCATTTGATTTATGGGCCACACAGTGTTCACGACTTCGTTTTCGCGTATTTTTCTAATATACTGCTTAGTGTGAATACGAGTGGAAGCTGTATCAAAGTTACGGGTTACATCGGCTTGAGCAAATTGATCAAAATCTTTTTATTTCAGACGATTCAACGTTATTCCTTTTAATGCGCAAAACTCTTGGATAGAAAAATCTCTATCGCTCATATTCTCGTGATTTCTCTCATAGCATCAGACTTTTTCGTTATGTTTCAATCTGAGATAGAGCCTGGATACATATTATTAAATCAGATACCTCACCGTGTGGTGCTATACAAATTAAAGATTTCACTTTTTGGGTATTCTTGTAATTTGAGAACATCAAGGAATTTAGCTAAAAGTTTGAACCACTTTGGAATTTAAACTCTGTAGCGTCGATAACTGAATCCGTGAAAGCGTGTCCAGTTCCGATAAAACTTTTCATCATTTTCTCTACTAAAAGCAAGATTCCGGCATTAAATCAATTTTATTTAATATTGTTGACAGAACTCATATCATGAATATTATTTGAGGAGAGAACTTTGATGTATTCAAAATGCGTGCCAGAGCTTCTTGAGGGAGACCATGACGACATGTAAGAACAGATAACAGTTTGGTCGCGAGATCAGTCGATCTCTTTCGGGAGGAGTTCTTCTCACAGTCAGGATATGGAATTAAATCTGTATACAGTCGTGCAACAGAATTTAAAATAAACAGTCCAACTGAGAGACCACAGAAGTATTTAAACAGACGGCTGGTTAACTAATTCAAAATGCTCAAAGTTTTGTTTATTTGTAATGTCTATTTTATGTTCAAAGTTTGGTATCCATTTTTTGTGTTTAATATTTACACGTTCATTTTTTGATATTTCATTATTGATTGTACGATTTTCTGCTTGAAGCTGCTCCACTGCATCCATTGTTTTTTCGTGTTTTTTAAGCAGAAACTCGTTCCCAGTTCACCATTTTGAAATCTAGTATATAGCTTAAGACGTGGTTAGAGTTCCGACAGCGGATCTCATGTTTCTATAAGTAATAGTTAAGGATCGGGATAGGTTAGATTAGGTTTCTTAGTAAGAAAGTAAATAGTTGATTTACAATGAAATGCCAAGTCTATATCCACAGAAATATAAGATCTGCTGTCGGAACAATATTCATGGCCTTTTTTATTACCTACATATACAGGGGGCCATGCATAACAATCTAAATAGGCTTGTGGTTAAACTTTTAACACTTGAATATGATATAACACCTAAAGGACTTTCGAATTCCGAATTTTTCGAATTCGAATTTTTTAAAAATTTTATTTTATGACGTCATTTTCAATTTTTGAAAAAATGCTTATTTTGGTTATTTAACTTACTTTTAAAGCGTTTATAGATGTATTGAAGCTTGCAAACTAGTTTACCACCTTTCTAAAGTATTTCGATAAATTCACTTGCTTTGTGACGTCATAATTGCTGTTTATTTAAAGAAAAATACAAAATAACGCAAACTTTATCTAATTTCGATCATGTACTATATTATATAGTTAAACTCAAATTTATATATCACAAACCAATCTTTTTAATATGATTCGGGACAAGAATCAACCAAGTAAATATAACGATGTAAATACAGTTTTCATATATGTTTATAAAATATATAGTATAAATGTGATGATTCTAAATGTTCAGCCACTAGATGATGAAGTTTAGATATCATTACGTAATTTATTATCTACGGTTCCCATTCGGAATCGGATATGTCAATGGATGAACACTAAAAAAGTCGGATAAATGCTCCCAACCATCATCGTCGCTGTTATAGACAATCGTGTTTTGGTCTACCGTGAGTTCCTGTACAAGTCTGGGCTTCTTTTAAGTTTGTGAAGATAACTTTGGTGGCATTTGTTCGCCTTTCAACCATACCGGCCGCATGCATTTATCAATTTCCCGCCATCCAAGTTGATCCAATGAATCTGAAACTTCGATAACCTTTTTTGTGCAATTCTTCCATATGTAAGCCTGCAAGTGCGCGCTTAGAACATATTGTTTGCACAAATCTGGATCGGGAGGTAATGTACGTGATGTTTTCCAGACTCTTTGTTTATATAATCGGATTCTGGTGTCCATGTACGACTCGCTTGGTTTACCTCTCTACATTGCAATCTGTATAAACTTCATTGCATTTTTGATATTTACTTCGGAAAGTATATTGGACATTGCACTTTCTCCCAGTTGAGTTATAAAGAATAACAAACTTGACTCTTTCATAATACGCTTGAATAATAGAATACTTTCCAATTCCAAAGAAGTACAAAGTTGTATCACAACCTGTAATAAAATGAAATTCAAGAATATGCTGAGAAACAGTTGGTGGAAAATACTGTAATATGATACTAATGTCTGCAAATTTTCCAGGTTTGTGACCGTATTACCATTTTTCATCTGGCTGAAAGCATGAATATCTGTGTATATGTAGCGTAAAAACATCAGAATCAGCCGATACAATTACACAAGGAGTATCTTCTAATGATGCATGTAATATCATTGGGGTATCAGCCTCCTCTCGTGGTTACAATCAAACAAAAACTCTTTGTCACAACCATTGGAGATTCGCCATGTTTAATTCCTTTCAGTAATGGTTATATCCAACGGCAGTAATAATTTTAAAACCTGCTCTTCTAAATACGCAGCAAACAGAGAAATCAAATTTTCTTTGTTTTGTTTGTTGTGAAGAAAATCTCTCCATAATATTCCTTAGGCATTTTCTGGGTGATACCGGAAGCATGTATTCGAATGCTTGTATCTCCCCGTTTTGTTCGGGTGCAATCCTTAATACTCATTTCCATATATGTATCCATGACAATCAGTACTGACTTTGTATTACATTCTTTAGGTGGTGTGATTGATGATAACAGACTACCAAGGTACTCTCCATATGTTTGATTCGGTTGTAATCCACATATTTTTGCCATTCCGTCATATATCCAAGCTGCTCTGTACGGTGGCGAATTTACGAGTTTGTTTGAGTGTTTCTTGGTCAATTGATCAATAATGTAATTTCTTAGAGTTGCTATCACCACTTGTTAGTTCCGTATCTGATTCTGCAATGCTAAATGGAATAGATGTCAGTGGATATTGCAAAGCAAGTTCAACTGATATTTCAATATCGACGAGTAATCCAAATGCCTGACAGTCTTCTTTAAAAGCTTGTTTTTCACATTTCTGTTTTGCTCCCCTCGAAGTGTCGCCCGTTTTCAGTTTAACTTTTTTGAAAGGTTTCCAAATTACCACACTCATGTCAATCAATCTGTCATTAACCATTTTTTTCTTTCTTCTTATTACTTCTTCTATATAAGAGGCACCGTTCTTCTTTTTCGTCACCAAACCAAATAAACGACGAGGCTCAACACCACTCATTTCGAAGCTATATCAAACAGCACATATTCTATAACAATAATAAAAGTATATTTAGGTATTTTATTGTTCTGTACTATACCTAACAACATTTTTCTTTTTAAATAGCTTCAGCATTATCATACTGGCACAAACTACTGTCACACAGAAAAGCTGTAAACCTATAACATAAAGTTAAAATCTGCTTTATTAACTTACCTTTTTTAAAGCTTTATGCGTATAACTTAACACTAAAACTTATGGTAACAATACATTGTGTTCCTGCAATAATTAACTACACATAATTTTATATGAAATCATCGCACATGACTATGAATCTACCGTATGCACTTCATTTCTGCTAAAGCTTTTTGTATCTACCCTAAAATTATAATTAATATAATCTCTTGTTTTAGTACTACACGCCCCAGTAAAAGTGTCAAGTCACATAAAGCACAAAATATAGTATTGATCCGTTGACCTTATCCCAAATACAAGGACGCCGCTCTGATATAATGAGTGGTAGGGTGGAAATTAAATCTAATCTAATAAATATTAATTATTAATGCTTGTTAAAGTTCGAAAATGATGATTTTATTATAATTATTATTATTCATGAATATTTACACAGGATAAAAAGCTTCAGTTTTATATACAAGTATTTACAAATTGTATTTACAGGTAATAAACTGCTATCAATGCCTGTCCTGTTTATAATTCAAAAATAAAATAAAAGTCAAAATAATGTATAAGTTTATTAAAAGTACTAAGTTCAAAAATAAAGTTAAAAGTTAGAATCGATGAATCTAAAAATTAAAATTCAAGAAATATATAATGGATCATCCCCATCATTGTGTTGTGTTTTCCATTTACACTCTCTACCTTTAAAGAAAAACTATCAGTGTGTTTTGTTTGCTGTTATTATATGATTTTTATGCGAAAAGACTCGATAGTGTACCAAACGTACCCGTTACATTAGAATTATTCTTAAAATCTAAAAATATCAAAAAAACATTTTTTTGCTTGCAAAAAATCTGGTACGGTGGAAACCGCACCAACCGTACCGAGAACGGCGCCCCTGAAATAACACAAATTTTGCACAGAAAACGTTATTACATACCAGTACTTCATACAGTGGTTTACATATAGTCTGTAATGTTTTAAAATGGTACAAATACTGTAGGTATTACATAATATTTTATACCCTGAAAACTGCACTTACATTATCATATTCACTTATTCAGTTGCTTCTTGTCCCGAATCATATTAAAAAGATTGGTTTGTGATATATAAATTTGAGTTTAACTATATAATATAGTACATGATCGAAATTAGATAAAGTTTGCGTTATTTTGTATTTTTCTTTAAATAAACAGCAATTATGACGTCACAAAGCAAGTGAATTTATCGAAATAACTTTAGAAAGGTGGTAAACTAGTTTGCAAGCTTCAATACATCTATAAACGCTTTAAAAGTAAGTTAAATAACCAAAATAAGCATTTTTTCAAAAATCGGAAATGACGTCATAAAATAAAATTTTCAAAAAAGGTACACGGCAGAATTCGAAAGTCCTTTAGGTGTTATATCATATTCAAGTGTTAAAAGTTTAACCACAAGCCTATTTAGATTGTTATGCATGGCCCCCTGTATAATAACAGAACAACGTAAAGTCCTGCCTCTGTTTCCAGTGAAAGTTTATAAACAAAGCTACTATTTTGTATTTTTCCCCTATATTATTATTATTATTCAGAATATTTATACAGGTACATACAACTTCAGCTCATAAAATATTTTACATATATACAGCTGTTATCAACGTCAGACCTGATTTTGATATGAAATAAAAATAAAACTTTATTAATATAAATTAAAGATTAAGTTAGTAGGTTAAAAATTAAAAACATTTTATACAATATACATTTATCATTAATCATTATAAAATTAATTAAAATATCTTTTGATTTCGTTAATAAAAACATTAGAATCTTCTAATTTTCTAATTTCTATAGGAAGATCGTTGTACAGTTTTGCACCTGCAAACATAAAAGAAGACTTCCCGATTTCTAGTTTTACTCTAGGAATTTTTAGCAGGTGGCCCGAGTTTCTAGTGTTCCGCGAATGTTTGTTGATAGTAAAATAGTTCAAGTGATTCGAGCAAACGTTTTTTTCCAAGCATTTTCTAACAAGAGAGCACGCTTCTCTGTTAATTACATTGATGACTGATTGGACTTCTTTTCCAATAATAACAGTGGCTCTTCTTTCGAGGGATTTCAACCTGTTCTTTTGAGTCGTAGTGAAGGATATTTTGACAGTATTTCGATATACCAAAATAGGTAAAATCATCATCTGGAATATGAGAAGAGCAGATTCTTGCGTCAAGTAACTTCGTAACCGTTTGAGGAGTTTGAGTCGACCGGTAGCCTTTTTGAAAACCTGTTCAAAGTTTTTGTTGAACGTAAGGTGTTGATCTGCAATATTCCCCAGATACTTATACTCAGAAACACTTTCGATAGATTGACCACGATATTTGGTGTCAATCTGCTTTTTGGTTGAAGCAAGTCTCTTTGCAGTGCCAAAAATCAGCGACTCAGTTTTTCCTTTACTGAGGTTGATGATCATTTGGCTGTTATCAAGATACGACGCAATCTTCTCCAGGTCCTTTTCCAGTTGATTTTCAATATTCTCGATCGTTTTTCCGGCCACGTAAACAACGGTGTCATCAGCATACATAACACAATCACACTTTTCGAGACAATCGGGAAAGTCATTAAAATATAGCAAAAACAACAAAGGTCCAAGTATTGACCCCTGTGGTACGCCATGTAGCAATGGTTGTTAACCACTTGACTTCGGTTAAAAAAATAATTTGTTAACCATTCGTTTTCAATTCCAGTAATGCCGTATTCATGTAACTTCCCCAGTAATGTACCGTGACTGACAGTATCGAAAGCTTTGGTAAGGTCGATGAAAACTGCACCAACTAAATTACCACCGTCGATATAGGTGCGGATGTTGTCGAAGAGAAGAGTAGATGCCATCTTTGTAGAACGTTTTTCTCTATAACCGACTTGATATTTTGTTGATATCTGAGCATGGGCTGCTTTTTCGATGATCTTCGAAAATATGGGTAAGACCGAAATAGGTCGAAGGTTTTCTGGCTTTTTAGTATCACCTTTCTTGTGCACAGGTGTTATTTTCGCATTTTTCCAAACCAATGGAAAGACTCCAGTTTGAAAAGAAAGGTTTATGATAAATGCAAGAGGTTTGGAGATGGCTTTCTTGCAGTCTTTTATCATGCCAGCAGGTAGCTCGTCAGGACCTGTTGACTTTCTTCTTTTCGAAACTGATAACTGTTTTTCAACAAATACAGTCGATACGTACGAAAATCTGAAGGTTTTGTTTGTTCTCACTCTCTTGATGGTATACGGTTTCCATATATAATTGGAGAACGAGATAGCGTTTTTCTTGAGTTTTGTCACAACTTCAGAAAAATATTCAGAGAAAGTGTTCGCAAGTTCTTTACATTTTGACTTCTCCATACGAGGTAAAGTAGATTTTTTGTTCGTAGGAAAGATTGTTTTAATTGTATCCCAAAACTTACGAGGGTTCCTTTTGTTTTCTTCCATAAGATTGCGGTAATGTTTGCGTTTGGCTTCACGAATTTTCCCATTACATTGGTCGCTTTCGACTTCCTAGCTTTACGTAGTAGTTGATCACTTTTATCCATTTGCTTTTTGAGATCAGCACGAAGCCAAGCCGCAGGTTTTCCTTTGTGAGTTTTCGACTTGATAGGTGCGTGTTGATCAAAGATGTCCTTTAAACGTAGTAAAAATATTTGCAGCAATATTTACGTCATCGATGTCATAGAAATTTTCCCAATCAATGTTTTGAATGTCAGAAAAAAGTTGTTCAGGAACATAGTTCTTGTAATCTCTCGTAAACATAGATTTCGGTTTGTATTTTATATTATTTATTTTCCTCACGCATCCAGTAAGTTCATGATCAGCAATTGAGTTTGAATTGACAATTACTTTTGAAATCGATTGAGGCTTATTTGTTAATATCAAGTCAATAAGTGTTTCTGTTTTGTCAGTGATACGGGTTGGTTTATGTATCAATTGTTCAAAACCATTGATATTGATAATTGCTTTCAAGTCTTTATTATCAGATTTTACGAGATAGTTTGTATTGAAGTCGCCAAGTAGTATAATTTCTTTATGTTCTTTTTGTAAAGATGATAATGTGTCATTAAAAATCGAGTTGAAATTTTTTGATAAATATTGTGATGTGTTAGGCGGTCTGTAATAACATCCTACAAGAAGAGATTTTGTGTGTTTGAGAAAAATCTCTATCCATAAAAATTCTGTCGAGTTTTTTTCGAGATCTTCCCTTCTCTTCCAATCTAGCTGTTTTTTTATATAAATTCCAAATCCTCCTCCAGAACCATTTGTTCTATTTCCCATAACAAAATTGTATATATCCATCAATGTCATAAAGATTTTGTATATTTTCATGTTCCTTTATGTGAGTTTCTGTACAACAGAAAATGTCTACTTGATTGTGTGTGAACATAAATCTTTGTAGCAACGGTAGATTACAAAACAAACCTCTGACATTTTGATGCAAGATCTTTAACCCTTTCTGATTCATAAACTCATTTGATAACTTCTCATCACTTTGTGACAGTGAAACAGCACTTCCAGGCAACAACAAAAACAGCAGCACAAACATGACCGTACGCAACGACATCTTTTTTAAAGGATGACCCCTTTAATAAACCCGTGTACAACGAAATCAATCTTTCAAAACAAAAACACGTCCGTCCGCCATTTTGACACGTTTAATTACCGTTTAATTTAATTATTATTTATAAGCCAATAATTTCGAACCCAGGACTCTGTGGTGAATTTGGCTAATTGCATTGCACACCAGTCATGCTGTGTAAACAATTTGCAGATACATAAACAGTCTAGCCAGTTCACCTAATTCGGCGGTTACCCAAGGATACTTTTATCATTTTATCATCGTTATCATTTAACGAACTTCTCGATATAGCAAACAAAATTTAAAACTTCTTATTTTTTTCAGAATTATCGTACTTAGTTGATTTACCGGTAGAGTGGCTTTTATTCTAGAATTTGGTCATGTTTCCGGGTTAAAAATTGAGAGAAAGGTTAGACCTGGCATGACGTAAAATAAAAAGGTAATCATAATAAAAGCAACCCAATATGTGACGCTTGAACCTTGGACAGAACGAAAATGTCCAGTTGGTTTTACGACTATTCTCTCGGAACATACTTTTACTCTCACCCCTTAAGGCGTCCAGTCATTTACAGAGAAACTGTATATAATTATATCAGTGTTCATGTAAGTAAGATTTATTCGAATTCCACAAACACTTTGATAAAAAAGTAGAATAACAATGAATAAAATAAAACGCATGATCAAGAGAAGCGATTTGATTGGTTGACAAATGTAAACAAACTTTTGATTGGTTGATTTAAATACGTCACTGATGGCGCCATACATTTTTTTTGAGGGCTAAAAAATGCGATTAAATATGGTTTTTAAACTTTTGAATGTTTTCATGCTAAAAATTCTTTATGATTTGCACTTATAAGTATCGATTTATTGTTTAAGAAGTGACTTGTGAAATTTACCGAGCTAGCAAGCTATTTTTTGCATAAAAATTATGTTTTGAATTTGCCAACTTTTTCTACTAATATAATGAACTTTCAACCACTAAAAATGAATGAAATAGGTTGGGAAATGTTTCTGTCTAGTAGTATAAAGAATAGCTAGCTACAAATTTCTGTTTTGTTAATAAAATATGTTTGTAAAAATGATTTATGTCTGAATATCAGTCAAATTTTTCTCATCAACAGTATTACTAACTGTAACTATTACAACAACAAAGGTGGACTAACTTGATTATACTCTATTTAATAAGTGCTGCGTGCAAATTTCGATGATGAAAAAAATATTATCCATCGCAACGGTTAGATACATAAATATAGTTATTAATTCTTTGTCATAGAAGTAATGAGTTCAATTTGTACGCGGGTCTTATTGCTAGTCTATATAGTAAGACGGTAGTTCTGTCATGCACGGTATAGTTTCACCATCGGGCGATAGCGCAATGGCAAGGCGTTCGGCTCTCAACCCAAAGGTTCTGGGTTCGAGACCATGCTATCACAAAGTTGTTTAGTGAGCGGTTATAAATAAACAACCACGTATTTCATCAAAAATATGATGGGGCAATTAAATACACTGAAACTCCGGGTCGAGGTTTTATGATAATGCTTAATTAGCGTTCTGGAAGTTTCGTTAAAAACAAACCAACAAACCATGAAGATTCCTACTATAAAACGCAAGAAAACGCAAAAAAGCGTCTTTAATTTTTAAATTGCCAATACTTTCTTTCTTATGTTATTTTCGTATGAAATGGCATAAAAAGGTGAAAGAAAGTCGCTAAAACACACTAAAATAATTAAAAGACACATGCATGCCAGAAAACAAAATACATGACAATTTTCTCAAAAAGATCTGCATGTTAAACACACACAAACGAGATGGCGCAATATTCGCTACTTATAAAACATAATGCTTGAATTTGCACGTGCAAGTAATCCAATATTGATTTTGGTATATATTTTTAAGAAGATTTTCCAACAACTTCTTTAAACTTTCTCTCTCTTCAAAGCAGTTATTTCAATCCATGCGTTTAATGCAGATGGAATGATGGTAGTCCACGCATGGGAGGGACTCAGTTGGCATTATGTTAATTTATGCGTTCGATGGCACAGAACCTTGTATTCATGATCATGTAACCACAAATCGCGGCTCTTCCTACCATCTTACGATCTGCAACTGGATATTATTTCAACAGAGAGAAAGGTTGCTGAACATTAACGTAAGTTCATCCACTGATGTCTTCTTCTTTGGTTTATATTTTCGGTCTATAATGACGATTCTAAGAAAGAAAGAAAAGATTTATAGTTAACTATAACATTTAAGGGTTTTCGTAAAAGTAACTCGCTTTAATTACTTACTTTACAAATCCATCAGTGGACCATTTCTCGACTTTCTTTTCCGAGACATCTTTCTCTTTAATCTTCAATTCATCTTTCAATTTAAACTTTTTCGGACGGCTAGGAGCTATGGAACGTTTAGATTTTCGTTTGTTCCAGCGACTCCTTAAAAACTCATCGTCTTTTACATCACGGTAATCTGACCATTCAACTGACAAATCAACTTTCAATGACTTTCTACGCAAAGAATTCACGCACATTTTTACTCAAGCATAAAAACGCGGCGAATGATTCACAAGCGCATTTGACGTCAAATTAAGTGTGGTTTTTGAGCTGACGTCATGCTATTTTTAAATTAAATTATGGTCAAGAAGGATCAAGTTTCTCATACATTAAAAATGAAAACTTTCGGATTCTTTTTGTCCGGGGGTTTATCCGTTCAAAATTTGCGTCTGCCGGAAGTTTTTCCGTCCGAAAGTTTTCGTATTTTTGTAATTTTTAGAATTGATAAAAACGCTAAAAAATAGATAAAGTTGATAGCAAGAAAAAAAAATAGAACAGAAGATTCATTTATATCAATGAAAATACAATAAAAGGTCAATTTATCACAATTAGTTCATTTATAATGTCATCAATTAAGAAGTCTTCTTCTTCTTTCTGTTCAAAATCTTCATAGCATAAATCAGCAATTAGTCCGGTAGTCTAATTGAAAAAAAACTATTGTTTACGGGAAATTTTTTTTATTATGCTGAAACTTGGCCCAAAGTTTCCTTATGGTATGAAAGTCACAGGAAACAAATGGCCCATTATTCCCAATGGGAGAACCCTCTTTTCCAGACCTTTTTTCAAAATGGCGCATGTGAAAAAAATTTTGTATTTGAAGATTATATTATATACCATTTTATAGCATTTTTTATGCTGAACGACTTTTTATATGACACTAAGGTCTGAAAATGTAAAGTGAGCATTTTCATCAAAGAAAATTTACTAGAATGGAGTTTTTTTCGTTGTTATTAAGAACAAAACTACGTAATTTTGTTTGGGTAGTTCATTTTTATTTTATTTTGATTTAGAAATGCGGGAAGCAGTCAAATATGTTTCTGTGTTCATCGTCGTAATCTTGCATTTCTTCTTCTTCCTCCTCTTCAATAGAGATACCCTGAAAATGAGAAAATTATAAATTATAAACAAATATGTCGTTAAGATATGTAAATAAGAAATCCAAGAATACTATAATTCTTTGCTTTTCAGGCTGATGGTTTTGTTCTCTTCAAAGTTCTAACACATACCTTGCTATTTGTACATTCTGTTCCACGACACTCCCCACAAAAACGTAAGCAATGTATTCCATATTTTCTGCATGTTTTGCTACCACACGGATTTTTTGTTGTTGTCTGGAGTTGAAAATAACAATCTTGTTTATTAATAATATGATATACTGGACGTTTCATATCATCCTTGTCACTGCATATATTGTTATTTCTTATTATTATTTTTTGTAATTAATGACAGTTAAAATTTCTGAATATTTTCTATATTATGAAGTTACAAGAATAATATGACACATCCTGTATAGAATTATACCATTTATACCATTCATTCTTTTCCGCACACCAACATTGCAAATGTCTTACAAAATAACCGCATCAATACAGATTTTAGTCCCTGCTTCGCAACCCTCCAAAAATGCATGGCGTAAATATTCGAATAAAGACCCCTGGGCAATTTGTTTTTTTTTTTTACAAGGAAATACACTGGAGAGGCAGGGCCTATGACTCAACAGAATCCCATTGTATTAGAAGTTCCTTTGTTATTAAGAAAGAAAGGATACCTGGAGCATCTTGCCTGGTGAGGAAAGCCAATGACATAAGCCACCAATAACAGCAGGAGTGGTGGTATTTTACCAGGGAGTTGGGTTTAACCAAACTACCACCTAAAAATTAATTATTAATCCTTTTCTTTCCTTTTAATATCTTGCCTTTTATTTACTTTAACTCCAACAAAATGGATTGCCTGTAAGAAACACCAGCAAGTCTTTATAGTTAAATAGGTTTAAAACTAGAAAAATAGCATGTGATTTTAATTGTTCATTTCTTAAAATAAAATCTTTAAAATATATTCTATACGATGTTCGATCGCAAGAAACTTGCAATGAGACAACATCCTGTTTAGCCTACTTTTACCACAGTAATTTATCGTTGTTTCTCTGTCTGTCTGTCTGTCTGTCTGTTACTTTGTTTGTAAACGAACTCGTATTGCGCCCTGATTTGGATGAAACGTGTTTACATTTTCCCTCTATGTCTGGGAGTGACCTAAAGGGCATACCCCCTTTTTCGAAAAAGAAAAGCAGAAAGAAAAAACGAAAAAAATTTGTGAAAACTTTAGATTTTTCAAATTTTCGATCTTGTAGCCACAGGATGGATCCCAGAACTTGTCCTACCAGATATTTTGTGATTCAAACGTCTAGACAACAGTGATGTCATCCGCAAAAGATGCCATACTAGTATTGATGACAACTTCTAAGCGGTGTGAGGCCAATCGCGTAGATTGCGATTCCTAACGATTCACCTTGTGTAGTACCTTTGCTCGATTTTTATTCATACCCTCCAATCACGTACGGCAAATCCTGATGTGCTTGCCCAATAAAAACTTTGAGAATCTGAGCGAGTCCTGCATCAACAACTTGCCTACTGGTCTGTCGCGAACATCTTTACAGATGAAGAACCTGAAGATATCAGCACTGAGCTCTTCCTGTACAATCTCATCATATCCAAACATGTGCAACCTATATTTACCAATGTCGAGATTGCTCTTAGAATTTTCTCGGTATTGATGGTGGCAAACTGCAGCGGTGAACGATTGTCTGTAGCTGATGATGTATTTGTAAATTATTAGCGGCCGGAGGCTCTATAATATAGTAATCATGTACACCGAAAATTTTGTCCGACAAATAATCATGTACGCCGAAAATTTTTTCCGACGAATAATCATGTACGCCAAAAATTTTGTCCGACGAATAATCATGTACGCCGAAAATTTTGTCCGACGAATAATCTTGTACGCCGAAAATTTTGTCCGACGAATAATCATGTACGCCGAAAATTTTGTCCGACAAATAATCATGTACGCCGAAAATTTTGTCCGACGAATAATCATGTACGCCGAAAATTTTGTCCGACGAATAATCATGTACGCCGAAAATTTTGTCCGACGAATAATCATGTACGCCGAAAATTTTGTCTGACATTGTTTTTCCAATAAGGTGTACCTCATTATCAATATTATTATGAAATCAACGGCATTTAAATTCATTGGAGCATGCATATTCAATCAATAAAACATTGAACTTTATGTGCTATTTATAGAGCAAGCCTCGTTCCCTAAATCGGTTACAGTTTTCATTCGTAGGTATAATAACTCTGAGCTTCAAAGTGATGTTTTTAACTGAACATCTATGTAAAACTGTTTTTGTGTTTAAACACCAAAAGCTTTGTTACAAATCCATACACGCAAAACTCAATTCTTGTGTCTATTGTCAAACACTTTGATTTAAAATGTCACTATGTGCGAATTAGCTTGTATACAAAATAATTGTTGGTAGATTAGTGGCCAATGACATGCCTTGCACTTCAATAGATTCCAAGCAATCTTTAACTTTAAAACACTGAAATATATATAAACAAATTTGTCCATTTTACTGTTACATGGCGAAACGAGTAACGATGATGATGCCCATTCAACTTCAGGCACTGTATATAGCTTAGAATTTTAAAAGTCGAGGTGACTTGCAGTCTAAATCAGGCTTTACTCGCGCGTCGAATCATAGTTTCGCAGGTGGCATCCGGTTTCTCGCATCACCCGCGTAGCATAGTGAAACGACTCATAATAGTCCATATATACCTATGTTATATTCGCAAGTCTTTTTTCAGATTAGCCCAACTCTCTTACTTCTCAACAAGTGTCTTCAAGTGGAATATAATGTCTTCTAATCCAACTTTAAACAAGTCAACGTAAACGGGTATTACTATTCAGTTCTATCCTACATAAATTCTCGCCAACATCACGTGACAAAAAAAATAGTTATAAAAGGTAAAAAATATTTTAGTGTAAAAAACGGACTACGCAAACCAGTTGCTTAGCAATCCTTACGCAGCAACATTTTACAACACTTGTTGGAAACATTTTCCTATTCTCAAATTAACTTTCCCGCGGAATTGGTGAAAAGATAAGACGGCATCGCAAAAATCGTGAAAATCTTAATGGGAATGATTGTGCGCCCACAAATGTTTACAATTTGTACAAAAATAAACCAAGAGTAGAATATACTTGTGGCATGACCATCGATAAAACTGGTAGGTTGGAGTGACTTTGATATATCACACTTTATGTATTGTCTCTAAAAATGTTCGTAATAATTTGCAAGTTTAGTTGACCAAAATAACTAAATTGTCCAAAAGGTTTCATTTTCATCCATCTTTATGACTGACGAAATGTTCTTAACGTTCTTTACAAGAACTTATCTTATCCTTGTCATCGCATATCCTTTTCTGCTGTTGCTGTTGCTTCCGTGATCATCGTCACATGGGTCCAGATTACAATTAGGTAAATAGTAATAACTAACCAGAAGCGTAGCCACAGGTTTTCAGTTGGAGAGGCGAGATTGTAAAATTGTGGACCTTTATTCGTATTTAGTGACTGAGGCGGCGCGACCGTGGTTGGGGCCGACGGGTGAAAAAATCTTTGAAATTTCAACTTTCTAGATCTGGCTAAAACCCACTCTAAATCCGATAAATTGCCTATGTACAACCATGTTTACTCAAGTATAAAGTAGATTTTTTTCGTGTTTGATATTTCTTTTGGGGGCGGTCGTCGTCCCCTGCCCCCCATTGACTACGCTACTGCTAATGCCACAGAACAATTTCTATTTTTTTAACGCAGAAAATTGAATCAGTATCTTAAATATCCACCATTCTCTCTATTTCTGCTTTCCTACATAAATAAAATGACAATTTTGATGTTGCAATACGCAAAATGTCATGTTTGATTTCTTGAGTTTGTTTGTCATTTAGACCGCAATTGTCTAAATAAATCAGCCAAATTTTAAGAAAGAACGGATGGTCAACTGACAGACATGTATAACAATAAAATGTCATTTAATTCCCGATTCGTAAAAAAGTAAACGGCTTTCTTAGCCACTTCTAAGTTTGAATTAAATTTTTTTAAAATATTTTGTTATGAAATAAAACAAGTCGTGTGCATTGATCGACCCATCTTGCTAGCGTCGTGATCCGAAAACACATGTCCAAATAACATAATTAAATGAACTACAGCTACTCTCAGATATTCGATGAAGTCCTTTGCTTATTATATAAATAAATAAATATATGTATATATATATATAACTCACAAATCTGCTTTGATCTTTCATGTAAAAATATAAACTTTTATAGTCAGAAGCAGAATCTATGGAGGATATAAATGGGATACAAAACCTTTATCATTCACAAATCACGTTTTCTACTTATACAGTAGAGAAATTCCACTGAAAACCTAAACTACACAGCCCAATGTAAACATCTTTTGCAACGCATATATATATCTACAACTCATGACAATAGTACTACACACTGTTAATTTAATATTCTAAACATGTTCGTTGCCTTCACATAGTGGCGTACCCCCATGGGCTGTTGCTGTTGGTGGCGTTCGAATGATATTCATTCGGGAAGTCCATTATCTCGTTTGAATTCTGAGGAGCGTGGGCGTGGCCAGATATACCCATGCTCATGTAGGTCGGGTACTCATGACTCGACCGAATGTAACTCGACTGAGGGGAAAGGTAACTTCCCGTGTTGTACGTAACCCCAGTGTTTCCGCACGGACTCAATATCGGAGAGGTGGAGTAATTTCGTGAACTCTCGCACGCTGTCGGGTGTTTTGCCGGACTCCAGATGGAGTTTGAAGATGACGTCACAGAAGGTGTGGATTTGTAGCAGGGACTCTCCGGTGAGGGTATGGAGGGTTTGGGGCTTAGTGATGGCGTAGGAGAACTAGTGTCGAGTTTGGCGTCGCTGTTCTCACTTGAGACAGATGCGTTGGAAGATTTCTTGCTAACTTTTTCTTTGTCTTGTTTGGCCTTCTGTCGATGCTTTGCTCGCCGGTTTTTGAACCAAACCTGGATGAAAAAGTTATTATTTAAATATTTATTAAATTGAATCAAATTTTAAATTAAATATATCTTCTAGTCTAGCATTTTGATAACATAAGTTGAATGTTTAACTGATAAATCGAAAATGGTCAGAACCAGAGTTTAAGGTTTCTACAGAAAGAGATTTTTCTTTATAAGTGATATATCTAATTTATTTTTTTTCTTTCGTAATTAAATCATATGCATAGAAACGATTTTTGCTGCATTTTTGTACTCAAGTAATGTCCAAAAGAGAGTGTAGCACGTATTCTTCCTTGGCGATAGGATGATCTGTCACAAACAAAACCAATATTTTAAGAGTGATGCATTTCATAAATATTTCGCGAATTTCCTTTGAACAATAGAACTGTAAATGAATAAATTGATATTTTATTTTTTATAGTGATTATTTTTAGGTTATGGTTCAGCGGATGGTGTTTTGGTTCACAAAAGCAAAATGAAATCTCTGGCATATCCTTCTTTCTGAATTACGTTTGTGGAGCAAAACTCATTGCGTAATGCAAGCTTAGCTCAAATTGGTTGGTTGCCTGTTGAGGTGCAAAGGGGCATCCTAAGTACGCCAGGTTTAACGGAGGGGGGGGGGAGGGTATAAAATGGTTAGCTGGAATTCAAATTATAATTTAACCACCTTAAACTTACTTAAATCTTAAACAAAATAAATGCTGAGCGGTGTCCGTAAAAACTGAGAAGAACTTTCTTAAAAGTCTTAAAAACCGGTGTCAGTCTTTTTTGCCTTATCACAGAGATAGAATACATCATTGTCATCTAGACACCTGAACGCGTGATTCTGGTAAGTTGATCTTTCGTGCAGCTTCCTCCCTCATGAAAATGTCCGGATAATGAGTCTTTGTGAAAAGGTCTTCTAAGATCTCCAACTGAGATTTTGTAAACGTTGTTCTTTCGCGACGTTGTTTCCTTGGGAACCCTACAACATAAGCAAATCATGAAATCTAGACAACATGAGGAAACATTCGTTGACTGCGCGTAACCTTTTCTCTACAAAGCAATTCATTAAGTTGTAACATTCTACATTTTCCGTTTTCTTACGTAGTAATGTAACCCAACACGGCGTTATTAAAGTCTTTTAAACAACTAAGTTTGCAAATTTTCTAGTTCCAAGTTCTAAAAATTTATGTTTAATATTTCACTATTCAACACTACTTGGATTTCACATGAAACAAGCGAGAAGATTTCATTCAATGTTAAAAGCTCTTTTGGTTTGGCTGGGATTCCAGATTTTGAAGAGAGCGTTCTAAACCATATTGTGGTAACGTTTTCACAGATGCCGGGATGACAACCCATCAAGGATCATTTATCCACTGTATAATAACAATAATTTTTCTACAAATGTAGCAGTATTTGTTAATCTCGGGTGAAGCATCTTTTTCAAAAGAAATGGTTAAGTGGTTAAGTTTGCCATTCTTTTAGAAAAACGACATGTATGAACCGACAAGTAGTTGCAAACAAACTTCAAACATTTGTTATTTGTCCTAACAATCGCTCTTCTACATCGCGTCTAGAACCACCGTATCTACACATCGAACAATCAATTTTTTTCAATAACTTACCGCAACTGGGAGCCAACGGGTAATGTAGGTTGACGCTTGGGTGGTAGGGGAACCCTGTAGGCATTGGAGAGTAGGATGGTATCCCGTTGTAAGGGGAAGGCCAGCCCATGTTGGAGAATTCAGGGGAATAATTTCGAGCCATATTGCGAAATGTTCCACCTAAAACATTTTCAAAATTTATTTTCTCACATAAGTAGATTAAAATATTTTGATTCTCGAGCTACCTGCTTATTGTGGAGAGCAAAAAGTACTTTTCAAACTTCATCATAAAGATTCGAACCGTTTGCTTAGACATAATCATCACCATAAGCCGATTGAAACACATGCCGCTACAAAACTAAGAAGCAAAATATCGCAACCATATTTGTTATAAATTGCTCGAATTTCTATTTGCGAATGATACCTGGACTAAAAAGCTGTTTTAATCGCCGATGGAAAATAAGTCAATATATTATAACGATTTATGGCTGGATTACTTGTTAATTACAACAAAACGAAAGCCGCTGTTCAAACTATCCTTAAGCTTGGTGTTAAATACTTACAGTACGTCACACAAGTGGCGATACACCAACGTCGAGCGAAGTTCTAACAACGATGTCACGCTGAGATTTTATGTTTGTTTTTTTTTAGTTTGTGATATCGTGGAATTTTTTAGTACGCTACCACATCCTGTAGCTAGACAAATAGTTTTGAAGTGGTTGGCGACATTTCCCTGAAGTCTCTCGTACGAATGTCACAAATGCACTCGAGTCAACTGTTTGATGATTTTTCTGAGTATAAATATTATCATTACAAGTACTATTTGCTTTCAAGTAGGAAATTTTTTACAAAACTTTTGGCCTTCGTACAATGGCACATCGGACACGCAATGATGACGGAAATTATGGTGCTCCCCCCCCCAAATATTTAGCACTGTCAGCAGCATATAAACTGCAATGAATAATGAAAAAATAAATCTTTTTATTATATATGAAATGAAGTGTAAAAACGCGATTGCCATTGAAACGCTCCCACTTGTGACGTCAAACGCGTACCCCACCTCACCGCGCGAGATGAATTTGATCGCTTTCCGCTCGATTCATTCTAGATGCATATTTTGAGACGAACAAGCAAACAGTGTTGAAGTGCTTGATCCAAATGCAAGAAAAAAAGGAGGGAAGTAAAAACGAGGCGCTGTTATATACTTTTACTCCCTACAGACGTAAATTTGAAATATACGCTCGTGTCAATATTTGCACAGGGGATGGAACGTACACGAAGAACGGACGACAAATGATGTGTCAACATTAATGAACGAGGCGAAAAGATGCTAGCCGACGAATTGTAAACTCACTTGGGGGATGGAATGAGCAGGTGCTTTAATGTAGAACTAAAACACGATGATTACATTGAAGTGACGCGTTAGAAGACCCACGGCATCGACGACATGTCTACATTGCAACGACCTGAGATCCTGTGCAGCGCCCGTATATATTAACATTCCATGGAGACTTCCCTTACTTAAGAATTTAAAGCATTTTAAAAAGAAAAAAACGCGAAGGTAGATTCTTGGAAGCGAGCCGTAAATTTGTTTATTTTAAAAACTTTCTTCTGAAACAAAACGTTCGGTTGTTTTAAGGTGTAGTCTTGTTAGTTCCCCTAAGCGAACAGTGAACGAGAGTGAAAAAATGTCGAAAGGCGAAATCGATTTAACAGCCTGCACGGAAAACACACACAATTTTAAAGCACTATGAATTTCGAAATACTCATCAATCAAGAATTGACTAAAATATAAGGGCTAGTGTTATGCAGGCAACCCATGTTACATGTTGATTTAGGTTCGATGTTTTTATTACTTCGGTAATCAGATTACTAAAGCGGCGTATGAGTTTGCGGTTGTAATGAAGAAACGATGGTTTAAGGGATCCTCCGGCTACCCATGAAAAACCTGCCATAAATGTACAGAATGAAGCATAGAAAGAAAGCCTGCTGTTCAACATATTGATTATGCCATGGGCAGAAGATAAACTTCGAAAAGTTTCTAATCTGCTGACAACTTCTATGTGTTGAGATCGTCAACGAACGCTTTTAATGTTGAACGTTTTAGTAAAAAAATATAATCCGCGCCGAGATGAAAAAAACAAAACAGAAGGTACAATGACTTATGCAAAATTTGAATTTGAAATTGAATATTTCATCCGATGGATTTACGAGTTTAATTTAGAAAAGTAACACTATCCACAAACCCCTCGGGTCTTATCTGGTTTGAGCATATTTTTAAAAATAAATAAATTTTCTAAGTACCTTACCTCGCCGTATAAGCTGTTTAAACCTTGCCTTGAATTCTAATCATTAAATGGGCCATAACGAAAGACGTATGCGTTATCACTTACATTTGAGAACATGATAGTCTTGTATGACAGAGATAACGATTCTCTCTAATATCGCGCCGCGCGTGCGTGAAGATTTAATTTTGAATTAGATTAGAAAGTTGATGAAACGTCCGGAATTTCAATGCTTTTCCGGAATTCTTAACATTACGGGTAATGAAAATGTCGTTTTTCGAATTGAAATAGCGCTAAAGTAATAAGCAAGCAATGGACTTCCCTTAGGATGTGAGGTTTGAGCTCTACCGTCGAGACGAAAAATTCACGAAGACGCTTCATAGGAATAAAAACCTAATCCGACTATGTCATCGCAAATTAAAGAGCTATGGTGGTACAGTCTGCTTTTTTTGTCATGTTTCTTTGAGGAATTTATTTCTATAGAAAGAAATGTTGCTTAATTGAATGTTGCGTTAAATGTTGCGTTAAGTCCACCTTTCCTTATCGCAGTTTTTTGAAGAATTTTGGAACTTGTAATTTGCTTTTAGTAAGCCCGAAATTACATTTAAACAATTAAAATGAAAGATAAATAGATTTTTGACAGAAAAAATTTATGGAAAGTTGCGGACGACAATCCATTACACAAGTGAAGCATTTTCAACAAAATTATTTCGGGGAATGTTAACATGTTTTGACATAAAGCTTGTCGTGGCGTGAAGTTAAGACGAACGGTTTATTGCAAGATGGCGCCCATGTCAATGAAGCTTCTGGGGATTTCACTGCTTACTGAAGATTTAACGAGAAATTTGCACAATAAGTTTAGTTTTCAATTAGAATTTACAGCACGACATCTCAAGTAGAATTGTTCGAAACATGTCTTTTTGTCAAAGTTAAAAAGGAAAAACGTTCAATATTTTGACTTTAAAGACTTGGAAATTTTAAGAGTAGAATTTAACAAGCCATTAATCATAATCACCAATCTCTTCCCAGCTGGTTAATAATGCTTCTATAATGTTTTATTTCTGTGGCAAATGTGGACAACAGATATGTATTGTTCTTCAAATTTCGGCACATCAAAAGGAATGTCTAATTACAATGTCTCATTCATTGCTTTTGTTCATGTCCGGAATAATAGCGGATTTTAACAAAATGTGGCGTTTCTCTCTGAAGAGATGTAAAAATGTATGATTAAGTAAGTCTCTAATCAGTCTTCATATGTCAGCTTCCCGCTGCACGCAGGGGATTTTAAATATTAAATGTTGAAAAGCGACGCGAGGTTAGATCAGATTAACGTCAGGCCCGTAGCCAGGATTTTCAAAGGGTGGGGCGTAATTTTATATACGATGTCTCCCCTCGAGCGGAGATTTTTTTAAATAAAGACGGTGAGATAGCAGGAAAATGCACTTCCGAGTATATCTTCGTCAAATATATGCTGTCTATTTCATCATTTTCCCCTGGCTTTCCTTGCAGGAAATTTTGTAAAATTACAATTCGCTAGATTTTCAATAATTTCTCAGACGAAACCCGCGGTTTTCTATAGCGAACAAAATATAAATATTACGAGAAATTCATCTCAAAAACTAAGTTGCTACTGTGGTATCTCCTTGGACGCATTGTTAAAAATCGTCGAACGACCTCTTCGTAATTAACTATGTAATCCTGATGTATGTTCATTATTGCCAAAGAAGTCAACCGCCTCGTAGTCATCGATGATCGCAGCCAGTTTCGCAATCTGCGCAAAACAGAAAAGCACGCAGGATGTGACAGGCAACGTGCAACCGATTTTAAAGAGCACAAAAAGATTCAGGTAACGTTCCTGTTCGCAAGATTTGATCTCAAATCAATCATCAAATATCGCCCCACCGCCCCACCCTTGCCTACGGGCCTGAACGTTGTGTGTGCGGTGGCAAGTCATGAAGAAACCCTTTTCTCAAAGTAGCACATCTGAAAATCGCAGTATGATACAATTTCATCATTGCAATGCAACTAAACAAGTTTTTACCCACAAGTGGCCTTTAATGGCCTTGTTTTGAGCAACTTCAATAAAAAAACAAAAACAAAAAAAACAAAAGAAATTTACTGAGAATTGGGATGCGATTTCATTTTTGTCATGAATATAATTATTGCGCGGAACCACCAAAAAGCAACATTAACATTCTGTTGATCTAACCGGTCACCGATGAAAAACGAGACATTTGTTTCAAAAACTGAAGAGAATGTTTCTATGGTTAAAGGCGCATCGAAATTACAGTCATCAAAAGATCTACAAACAAAACTGAATGTCTGCGTGCTTTATAAGTGCTTAAAATTCGTCAGAAATGTGTCATGTTGATAACATACAGAATATCTATGGTACCTTATTAGGCATAAAACATGGTGATTTCCAGTGGAATCGCCAGGAAGAGTGTGACATCTACCACTGACTTTGGCTTGATTTGTTCCATACCCAATTTTACTAAAAGTGTGTAGTTAACTGAAGTTATTTTCTAAGAGTTTATAGTGGTAAAGATTTCCCATCGAAGAGCGAGCGGAATCAAATGCTAGCCGGTTTGAATATTTCAATTGCTGTTGATTAATTAAGCGAAATTCGCAGGCGCAAATGGGCACCCAATTACACTTTCTGGAAATATTTTCAAAGAGAGTTGTTTCTTAGATACGTTATATATATAGACATGAGATTAGACATGACCATCACATAATTAAGTTTTAAAATGGCTTAGAGATTTAATGGAATAATTCACTGACGAGTTGCTCATAAACGTGTCGTAAACGTAACAATAACATGTTGTAAACGTGATAATAACATGTTGTAAACGTAGCAATAACATGGCGTAAACGTAGCAATAACATGGGGTAAACGTGGCAATATGGCATAAACGTGGCAATAACATGGTGGTGAACGTGATAAAAACATGAGGCGAAATTGACAATTGCTGTGTAATCACGATATTAACATGTTGCAATTTACATGTGATGTGACACCAACGCAGGATAAACGTGGAATTCACATGCAAATGAAATTGTTTTAATAGCCACCAAAACCATATGAAATGATACTCTAGAATATTTGTTTTTGCTTATTTTGCAATTCGTTTACGCATATTTCATGCAAGCAGTTCCATAGGTCGAATGATTTATTTCATAATATTTGCCTGTATCATATCCACGAAAGCGTTTTTATTGGACAACTATGTTCTAAGTTAATGAAAAATCTACCGCTGAACCAGATCTTTGTTAATGAAAAAGACCAATGTAGTAAAATATCCATGTTCAATTTAGATTCCAGTCGCTTCTTCTCATTATCCGCCTTTGCTGAAATAGATTCAGTTGGCAAGTCCTTTTATGACCTCGCATTGTCATTTGTTATTCCAGTAAAATATAAAAAAGGTGTTTGACTGGCCGTGAAGAAACCTTTCGCTTTTACATCCAGAGGGGCATTATCATTGGTATTAGCATATGATAAAATGATCATGTCAATCAATCGCAGCATCTCTACAAACATCTGAGATTAGTTTCGCTTCAAAGTCCCATAGTGTTTTAATGATCCTGGAATTTCATATTTTTTTATTTATATCATATGAGCTGCACACATTTTCTAATTCTTTCTGTCAACTAAAAGTTCTTAGTTCTTCTTTAGAATTAACCATGATATTTTATCGTTTACAATGGAGCCAAACATCTACCATTTATATACAAATTGATACAAAGTGAACAAATCCTTCAAAAACCTCAATTACTCTGGCCAAATGTGTTGCACTTTGCGATAAGGATTTCAAAGTTGAATGATGTCAATATTGAAGTTGAGGATAACTATTTAGATCTCTATTTATCAATGCCTATAAAAATTTCATGTTGAGGTAAAATATTTGAAAGCCGTAAACTTAAACAGAAGGTTATAGTTGCATAGAATGAGGAAGAATGGGGAATATCTTCAACAATATCTTCAAATGAAAAGTCAATTTAATAATTCTATCTTGCGCCTCCCTTTGACGTCACAAAGCTTTCTCTGCAACATTAGATCAGAAACCATGAGGTTCTATGGAGAAATGTAATTGCGCAACTGCAGTTTTCAAGGGCCGGAAACTTCGGCAATAGATCAACAGAATAAATTTTTGTTGCTTGTTTTCGAGTGCTTATTGTGTTGAAACGTTCCGTTTAAATGAAGTCTTAAACTGCCGTTTTAGAAAAAAGCGCTTTCCAAAGGGCTAATGCGATCGAGTTACGTAATGCGGATGACTGGCAAGACAAAATTAAAATTGAACATTTGTTGTGTAATTTATATGCCGCCTTTTGAACCAAAATGTATACTCTGTATACTTTTACAGACGGTGAAATGAACGTAACATCATAACAAAAGAAATCATATTTGAAAATTAGATTTCATGCAAACATAGCACGAAACACAGTCTATTCACGCGTTGTTTTGATTGGTTTAGAGGAACCACTGGATATTGAACACGTCATAGAAAGTCGATCAATGATGTTTACCATTTCAAAATCATTTTGGAAGCAAAAAAGGGAGATTTAACATCACAAACAAAAGTATACTTCTAAATAGAAGCTATTTTAAATGATTAAAAGCTGACCATCCACATTTAATCTATATAACGGAACTAGTTTCCCTACTTTTTTTTATAGCAAAAATATATATTTTGTAATTTTGCATTTGATATAATGAAATTCTTTCACTTGAAGTAAATTTTCTTTACTCAACACAGCACCACTTGAAATTAAAACTTTTAAACCAAACTCGATGATTTCATAGCCACTCCTATGATTCATCCCTCAAGCTTTATACCATGCGATTTTCTTTTGCAATACAGCTGGCTGTTGATTTTAATTTCAGCATTTGTATATAACAACTAAAATTAGTTGTGGACTTGTTAAGTGTCATTAGGTGATAAAATGTTCTTTTGAGCATAAAGTATTGGTTGAATATATTCACCTTCCGAAGCATGAAACTATAAACAAACTGGGAGAATGGAATTACATGTCCCCTCACATACGGTTAACCGCCTTTTAAATTTTAAGACCCTCAGGAATGTAAACATTGAACTTTCAGAATCTGATTTACAGTTTTAAGTAGAATAAACATGAATATAAAATGTTGTTGGGGATTTATGAAACGTTATCCAGCTCTCATCAGTTACAGACGGAGTATTCAGTCAGTGTTTGAAGATGATTATGAACACTCTCAAGAGAAATTATTGTTAAGCAGTAACACAACTCGATGCCCGCCAAAAGACGTTTCAGCTGACAAACTGAAGCATAATGGCAGCCATAAATGTAAACAGATGTGGTTGATATTTGAGAGATTTTTTATAACGAAGACTCCTAGCATTGATATTGAACAAATAGCAAGCGATCCAGGGTATAAAATATGTTGTTCATTGCAACGGTTATAAAGTCCCCTTAATATAACATCTAAAGAAAAATGGTTCGATTAAAAGGAGAGAAGGTAATCTTCTCACAAACATAACGAGGAAATTGTGAGGTAAGCTGCTACGGAAAGGCTTGTTTACTTTTTGAGAGGTTGTTAACAGCTTGAAATATCTAACCTCAAATCTAGTCTCGTGGAAATAGTTCTCGTTTAATTGGCAGCTTAGATATTTGATGAAAAGGCATAATCTACTAAAAGCCTTTAAGACTACTAACGCATAGCTCTATGCCGAGAAATGTTGGTATTTTGAACGTATTCGCTTACCGTAAGTTGACTTCCTTCCCACGATTAATTACCCTGTTAAGTCGAGATCAGGACAATATAAACTTCGCACTTGTTCCTTTATTCTAAACTTTTAAGTAATTTGTATCATTAGTGATGCATCTGCCTTTTTCATTGAGAATTTAATAAGATGTTCGGGGGGATGTGCAGGCCAGAAAATCTTTCTCGGTGTCAAACTCACTTCGCGTCTCCAACACCACTGCAAAGGCAGATTTCACACGAATACTCGGTTTGCGTTTCGAAAGGTTTTTTCGGTTTTACGTTTGAATTATAACCAGACACCTGACTTCTGATAGGTTTGTCGAACCCCCGGATTACACCCGTTATTATGAGAATGTCGGCACATAGAGAATCTTTAAAGGACAAAGCAACTTACCCGAGACACAAATACTAATCCAATTTAATTGTGTTCATTGCTTACTTTCATTTCATCAAACTTTGTACACCAGCGTACGAAACTAGTATTGTGCGAAATTTATTTGGCTTCAATAATAGATTTAATCAATTGAATATCTCCAATGAAAACAAATCCGTAAACAAAGCAATAAAGGTTTACCAGAGAAAAGACTTTGAGGCGGCAATAGTTAATGAACGTATTCAAAGGTCTATATTTTCTTTCAGTCTTCTCTCGTGTGGTTTTGTTCCTCCAGTAAACTATCAGAACAGGAAACATGGATGGACATTCGTACCATTCAAACCTATTGAATAATGAATTCTTTGAGAGGCAAATCACAAAAACAATCGGGAGATAGTTGCAAAGATAGAATGCTAATTGTTATGTTACTCTGCAAGCCTGCAGGTTTTGTCATGGTTTATCTCTAAATAGAAGCAGCGAGTTCAAAATCCTGTTTCTTTTACGGTTCATTAATCTTTTGATTCCATTAAAAACTTCAAATCGTCCAGTTGAGCAGCTAACATAACGATTAGTGGAAGATTATCAGATCTGCGAACTTCACATTTCATAAGCTAATCTTTTCGGACGTACTCGACTATTTTACAGAGGTCATGCAATCGTACTTTACGAGTGCTTATGTAAATCCCGAGTTGATCTTTGTAAACTACACTGTAAATACTTATAATCGGTCGCTTGATAAGCGCTTCACTTCTTATATCTATCTAATTTTATTTCAGTTTATGGAGATTTCCGTAGACATTTTAAACTCGATTCCTCTTCCCTGGACAGTTATAGAATGGGACATTTTTATTTAAAAAAAATTTCTATTTGATAACCCTTTTGCGTTTTAAAAACTTTCCGATGTCATTGACAAGCCGTATTTTGAATATTCCGCATTCCTTTTTGGTAGCACACGGAGCGATACGCATGCCAGTGTTGTTATGGATACGCAATTGCGTCACAGATTGGTCACATGAACTATAAGTTGGTGAATATTTTGAAGCGGCAGCTGCTTACTGAGAACCTGCCCAGCATGGTGTGATAATCTGTGAAATTATTATAATATGGGATAAAAGGGAATTAACATGCATTGGTATTGGACTGTAACAAAGCATACCGTTTTCAACGGGTTCTTTGTTACACGCCTTATATAAAAGAAAGCTTAAAAGTTGATCTTCATTTAAAGGCAAGCTTGGATTAATATAGCATGCATTAATAGCGCAATCAAAACGTATTTTAATAACTCGAATTGATGCATTTCTTCAGACTTACAATAGGTTTTGTTCGAGGATCAATGACTTAATGACGAATCTCAATAGATTTGAAATGATGAAATAACAGCACTCCGTGTTCTTTCCTTGCTTATAGCTCTAACCAGATTACGTTAGTTGCAACTTATTGCTAAAACGTCTCTTAAAAACCCCTTCGGTATATAAATCGCTCGTCACAATTTTGGAATTCTAAGTACACTGATGGTGCCAACTGAACTCTTTTACTTTCCACAAACGTTAACGCCGGCAGTAACATTACGAGAGATGGATAGCAACAATGACGCTAATGAAAACAAAAACACCGACATTAAAAAAAAGCAGATATTTTTCTATTAAATTTCCTGCGAACTTGCGTTAATTATCTTCCAGACGTTCGGTTTTAGAAAGAGCCATTTTGCAACGCAAAAAAATGTCTAACTCAATTAGAAATTTGTTTGTCTTTTGGAAAGTGAATTTAGTGTCTGGAGCCTTGTGGGGTTGTTTTCCAGACAAACGTTCATCGTAGAATAGAACAAATTCTCATTGTTAACTGGTTTGCTAAAGTTTTTTACAGATTACAGAATTGTTTTCCTAAACGTTAGATTTCATCCATTTTCCATATTATTGAATACTCGCTATGAATGCAAACATTCAGATAGGTTGCGCGGCGCGACTAGCTCAACAAAGAAAATTTAACGAATAAAATGTTCATTTATATATATCACTTTAAGTTATTGTTTCCATTATTAATATTATTATTGTTTTTATTATTTTCTAAGAGGCGAGAACTACGAACTTGAAACAGGACTAATCAGTTCAATATCCGTCGATATACATAAACCATGTATAGTTTGAAGCCTGTGCGAGACACTGACAACGTGGAACCTGCGAATAAATCTCAGAGGGTTTTACTTGTCATATCGAAAGAATTCATCCAACACTTATTTACGAGTCATTCTTTGTGAACTGACCGTTCCCTAATATTTTCAACCTGAAATATTTCTAGAAAATAAGTCGATGCCAGCATCATCAGTCTATTGGCAGTTAATAAACACGCTTTCCCCTTCATGTATCAATTTGCAATGGTTAACTATTAATATGACGATTGTTACGTAAGGGACAGGAGAATTATAGTGCGATAATTATTTCAAACCTTTCATAATTATAATATGGTAATATAAAATTATAGAAAAATAAAAATTGCTAATTGAGGTTTGTACTACAATTTGTAATTAGTAGAAATATGAAGCCAAATTTATAACGTATTATATTACCTTAATAAATAACAAAATATATATCGTTAAAGATCTTACATAGTTAAAGGTTTTCCTTTTGATTTGTCTATGTACTGTTTATGTTTAACAAATGTTTAAATTTTTGTTTAACTCTATCTACCACCAATGTTTCTTAAAAAATTCACAAAAATTCGTACAAACAACGCGTATGGTTTTTGTGACTGCATGGTCACACGGAATGATTTGATAAGGATATATCGCACATTATTATTATTATTATAAATGAGTATTTTTACAGGATGAAAAACTTCAGTTTTAATGTACATATATACAATTAAAAAACTGCTATCAGTGTCTGTCCTGTGCAAAAATTAAAAAAGTTAATAATTTATTGTTAGGGTAAATAAAACAAAAGGTTAAAATATATTTATAGATAAAAAGAGAAATCAATACTGCAGGCATGTGTCACAAAATATCTGATCATGTAAGGTATGCCCTCAGCATTGTTTTAAATTTTCTAAAATCCTTAATTTTTCTAATCTCAATCGGTAATTTATTATATAATTGCCCTTCTGCAAAGAAAAATCCTTTTTTAGCAATTTCCAGTTTAACTGTTGGTAATTTGATACTAAGTTCATTGTTTCGGGTCCTAATTTTATGTTCGAGTACTGTGAAGTAATTGTTAAGTTTCCCATTCATTTCGTTGGTGATGCATTTTCGGACGAGCAAGCAACGTTCTCTATCAGCAAAATGTTCTATCGATGGGATCACTTTTTCCATACTGATGATTTTTTTTTGCTCTTGCATCGAGTGAATTTAATTTAGCTCTTTGTGTTTCGTTATATGGCTTGAGTGTACAACTGAGGGTAATTATCGGGACTATCATTGTCAAGAAGACCAAGTGTGCTGCTTTCGTCGTTAGGTAACACCGCATTCTTTCCAATAAACGTAATCTGCTACTAGCTTTCTTGTAAGACTTTTCGAAGTTCTCATTCAGATTTAATTGACTGTCCATTATGGTACCAAGGTATTTATAACTTTTTGTAAAGTTTATTTTTTGTTGGTTGTAGAATACCTCGATAATACCTCCAGCAGCTTGTAGACGTTTTGACGTACCGAAAAGCATCAATTCGGTCTTTCCCTTTTTCATATTTATTATGAGTTCATTTTCCTGAAAGTAGGACAATATGTTTTTCATGTCTTGGTTTAAGCAACGTTCGATTTCTGTTGAGTACTTATTTGAGACGTACAGGACTATGTCATCGGCATACATAAGAACTGTTGAGTATTCCAAATGTTCAGTTAAATCATTTATGAAAAGTATGAACAGTAACGGTCCCAGAATCGAACCCTGTGGTACACCACAAAAGACAGGCTCTGGATTGGAGTAGGCATTACCATTCTGTACAATATGTTTTCTATTAAATAGGTAACTGTAAAACCATTGTAGCTCACTTCCTTGTATTCCATAGGCAGGTAATTTGTTCAGTAAGGCACTATGACCAATCGTGTCGAAAGCTTTTGACAAGTCAATATAAATTGCACCAGTTAAGATTCCTTTGTCCATGTTTTTCCTGATCGAATCACAGAATAGAATAGATGCAGTTTTGGTCGAGTGTTTTTTCCGAAAACCGTGTTGACTGCTGCAAAGAAGGTTGTTGTTTTCCAGGTATTCTTTCAGTGCTCGGTTGATACATTTCTCCAGTATTTTCGAACATACAGGGAGAACTGAAATCGGTCGGTAATTTTACAGGAGACGATGGATTGTCTGATTTGAAGATGGGTGTGATCTTGGCGAGTTTCCAGCTGGAAGGCACTGTTGCTGATTTGATGGATAGGTTGATGATGTGGCTGAGCGGTTTTGATATCAGGATTGCACAGTCTTTTAGGAGACCAGGTGGTAGATTGTCGACACCAGTAGCTTTTTGACGTGACAATGATTTTAGTTCCTTCTGTACAGACAACACGGATATATACAGAAGTTTGAAAGTTTTCTCCGTCCTTTTGGGTAGTTGGGGAATATAACGCCAAGTAAAATCCACAAGTGGTGAGATGGTTTTCTTTAGTGTAAATGCCATGGTGCTGTAGAAACGGCTAAAGATGTTTGGACTGGGGCGGTTGTCAGATTTACCATACAAAGGTAAGATTGTCGACTTCCCGGGGAAAACCGATTTTATAGCTGACCAGAACTTTCTAGGTTTCGTAATGTTTTCATTTAAGTTTTCCTTATAAAAATTTGATTTTGCTTTCTTTATGTCTTTGGTGGACTCATTTCTTAACCTTTTATAAGCTTGCCAATCAGTTGGACTTTTGGTCTTTCTCGCTTTTCTTAGAAATTGATCTCGATTGTTCATTTTCTTTTTTACGCTGGCATTGAGCCATGGGCATGGTCTTCCTTTAATCCGTTTCTCGATTAGGGGAGCATGAGTGTCAAAGATTTTTTGTAACGTCGAGGTAAACATTTGTACGGCGCTTTCGACGCTAGATGATTGATATATTGGCGTCCAGTCTACATTGGAGACATCATCACGTAAATCGTCTGGTGAGTAGCGTGCGTAATTTCTGCATTTTATTGTTCGCATTTGGTAATGGTTAAAGTTTATTTTTCTGCAACAAGTAATCATGTCGTGATCAGCAATTGAATTTGGAAAAACATTAATTTCTGTTAAGTTCTCTGGTTTATTTGTTATAATTAGGTCGATCAGCGTCGCTGTTGTTTCTGTTGTTCTTGTCTGTTGCGTAACAACTTGTTTGAAACCAAATGTGTTGAGAAGTGATTTACACCCGTAAATGTAAGTGATTCGTAATCACTCACCCGTACTTTACCGCATCGAAATGCTACTCATTCGCTGATTTGACAAGGATTTGAACTAACAACCTCAGAAATCCGAAATTGCAAGCGCTCTACCAACTGAGCTATCTACTTAGAAACCTCGAAAATAAGTCCACCGCCTGCACACGAGTTGGTTTATTTTTGATAAATCCACCACTAAAAAGGAATTAATTTAAATGTAACTGGTGCTGTTTTGGATTAGGGTAACAAAATAGCAAATACGCATTCATCAATTTTCATACGCGAGAAAGATTATTTACCAGAAATATTCAAATTTCAAATTTGAATGGTATTGTCAGTACATCACATAACGAACCTCCCTGAATTTAGTATAACTACAACACGATTTAAGATTGGATCTGTTGGACGGAAAATAACTGGTTTACGATGTTAAAAGGATAAATTAAGGATAAATTAAGGACTAGATCCAAAAATAAAGTAGGAAAGGTTAACAACAGCATTAAAAATGTTATTACCACGGTTGTATTAACCCAGCCGGCACAAAGAAGATTTTTAGAGGTTTTTTAGAAGTTTTTTTTATCTTCGAAGGAGGTTTTTAAGAGGTTTTTTTTTGGTCTAAAATGTCCACTTTAAAAACCGTTTTTTGAAAGAGGCTTTTAAGACGATTTTTTTATTCGTCTTTAAGAAGTTTTTGAAAGAGGTTTTTAAGAAGTTTTTTCATCCGTTTTAAAAACGTTTTTGAAAGAGGGTTTTAAGAGGTTTTTTTCGGTCTCAAATGTCCGCTTTTAAAACCGTTATAAACGTTTTTAAGGAGGTTTTTAAAACGATTTTCGGAATCGTTAAGCCTTCAAAAACATTTTTTCGGCGTCTTTCGTAAATCTTCGAGTTTATTGCAAACATATTATCAAGCGAAAAGAAAAAAGGAAAGATAATTTTCTTAGATTGTCATGTATATTGAACATTATTCACATAATATTATAGCTAATATATACATATAAATATACAATGTGTGCACTGTTAGGAACCGAACTTGTTCGCTGTTTGTTTACAGACATTCTTCAATTCCTTTGGCAGGATATTTCTTATCGCCTTTTCGGTGGCATCCCCATACCTTTCATTTACCGTATCTAAAAATATGAAAACTTGACTAGTAAATTGAAGTATACTTAGTGAAAAGTTGGCTATCTTGGCAGTAAAATGTTAGTTTAGTACGACTCATCCATCGTTGTATATAGTTTGATACTTTGGTCCATAGTAAAATAGGGCATGCATAATAAAAAATATTCAGACGATCACTTTATAAAGTGGAGTATCCACTACTCCAACCTTATTGCTTCCTCCTCATTACATCTGGAGAGGAATTCCAGCCACAGTGAAAAGTCTAAACGTAAAATAGATAACATCGAATAAGTTGTGATTACATGCTATAATTTCCTAAATTATACATATTGCATTATAATTTCTATACTTGTATACGTCCTAAATAAGTTTAAAATATAAAATCAACAACTTACGTGTTTAGTATTTGCTTCACTGCATAACTAAAATCACTGCCTCCGATTCTTTTTAGTTGTTGGATCTGATAGAAATAAAAATTCGTATTTTATTTCATATATATTAACAGTAACTTCCAAAGTTTGCTCATTATTCATAGATGCAATGCCTAAATATTCTTAACTTATCTTAAATTACTAGTTTGATTCATTTCATATTGATATAAAAGCATGTTTTCAACCCTTCTCTTGTAGTTAGTTACCTCGAAACAAAACGTATCACTAAAAAGCAATTTTGTGTTTAGCTCTTCGTTCGCCATTCTTTTTATAAAAGTCAAAACAAACTATGCATAGAAATCACGAAAACGCTTAACACACAAATAATATTATAAAAATATGAATAATTACAAACTCACTCATTTTAAAAATGAGGTTTTTAAAATGTTATTACCACGGTTGTATTAAAGATAAACCATTTTATATTTAGAAATAGAGCTTGGAACAACTCACTCATTAGCTCCCTGACTAACGTTTGTTTTTGTTGCAGCTTGTTCACTGTATGCGCCTATTACCTTTCTGATGAGGGAAGTTTGGAACTGATCCCAATCACGGTGACGACGGAGGAAAATGATAAGACGACAATCGATATTTTGTGTGTCAAAAGTCACATTCAATCCAGAAAAGTTGAAATGTGGTTTCCAAAGTACTTATCGTTAGCGATGTATGTGATGCACAATTCAGATCGCGGTATGTGTTCCATCCTTTGACCTGTATTCATCCAACCATTGAAAACAAATGGCACTACAATGAAGCCCATCATGGCAAGGGCTCGATGGACGGTATTGGAGGTACGGTGATGAATTTGGTTTAATGAAGGGCTGTTTTGGGTGATGTTACCATAAACGCACCTAAAGAATTTGCTGAGTTCGCAAACCAAATCATTAATTTCGAATATTCTTTTCTCCTTTCAGAGGAAGTAACCACAGTACCGGCAGAGGTGATTAAAGCTGCCGCCATTCCAACAACACCCATGATACATTAAATTGAGTGTCGAAAGACAATTTTGGTTGTCAGGTCAGCAATTATATCCGCTGCTACCAATCAAGTTGTAAATTGGTACAACCTGTGTCAGCTTGTGCCGTTGTAAAGTATCCTCTTTCAAATTGCAAATATTCAAAATAGGACAACAAATCTATTTCAACATCTGTGACTGATGAACAGAAAAGATTCCATGAGCGTGTTGGATAGGTTATACGAGCCATCCAAGCAGTCTCGCCCAAAGTTGAAGAAATCAACACGAGGGAAACACTGATGATGATGAACAATGTTTTTTTTTCAGCAAGTTCTTTTACTTAGACAACGACAGTGAACCATCTTATACTCAAAGGTACGGATTGGAATGCGGCCATTTATCAAGAGATATGGTCAGGATACCTGTTGTCAGTGTTTCCGCAAGTATACACTTGGAGAGGAATGGGTCAAATGAGCTGTTTGCTTCCAATGGTATTATGGATAATGTTTATATCTTTTTTTTTTTTAGTTTTGTTTTAGTTCCTGTAAAATATTCAAATGGAGCATAACTTACATAACTATTTTCTTGTTTCTTCATCTCGAGAACTTCGGAATTTGATCGAAATAACGAATGTTCGAATTAAGCAGCATTCGAATTAGCGGATGTATACTGTACTTAAAAGGTTTTTCATTGAAATATCAACGACAGAAACAGTGACATTATTATATGTAATGATACTCGAAACATTGAATTCCATCCAACAGAATGTTAGTAAATAATTGAAAACAATTTTTTGGTTCTTGGTTTTTTGCTGAGAATTGTTTTCTAAACCAAATAGAGCTTTCAAAGGCACCTTCTTGAACACTTTCTACTTTTAATATAATAAGATGAGTTCCGTCCAAAAGGTGTTTAAAGTCAAATTTACCATAGTATCAATGTAGATAAAATATCTTTCAATTCATTAATGCATGCAAAAAGAAGTCCAAAATGAAGTGTGCTGTAATCCCCCATCGCCAAAGTTTTTTCTTTTGACTTTAATTTTAACGTGGGGACAATTTCCATCACATCATAAATTTGGCGCTCAGTTTTTCTTTTTGCTGATGTTGTAGTAGGGCTGTTAGAGAATAAGTTGAAGATGAACCTGTGGAGTTCCCCGATAGAAATGAACTGATGTTGAAGTCATTAAAACTATATTGTATTGGAGATCAAATTGACCGCGACTTTTGCGCAAAAGGAAGCAAACCACCATCAGGGACTTTTTATGAGTAATTATTTTTTTGTTTCACCTTAACTTCGGTTAATTCGAACTCTCGTTAATTCGAACAGAATGTCTGGTTCCTGGTCGTGTTCGAATTAACGGATGAATACCGTAATAAAATATAATAAAATGAAAGAATGCTGATGTCAAATACAAAACGCGGGTCACCAAGTAAATTTGTTGGCGCCGTGAATTTGGTTGATCTGTTCAAAATGTTGAATTTGGCCAGAAAAGTGGCGGTCAAAAATGTGAAATGTTGAAATATTTTTTATAAGTTTAGAATGTTTTTAAGAATTCTTCATGATTTCTACTGATAAGTGTTGATTTAATGGTTAAGAAATAATTTGTGCAATTTAGCGAGTTATCTAGCTAATTTTTAGAGAAAAATTAAGTATTGCATTTGTCAACTTTTTCTAGTTGTTATTAATGAACTTTTTTCTAACCTACCGAGTAAATGTAAAGGAAATAAGATGGGAAATGTTTATTTTGTAGGAGTATAAAGAATAGTGAGCTACAAATATCTGTTTTGTTGATGAATTATGTTTGTAACCAGGATTGGATATATTAGCGCGGGCCACTACTATGTATTCCCGTGTGCACAGCCATGATAAAAGCAATTTTATTTTTGATTTTGGTTCCTATCCATGCCCAGACTTCAAAAAGTGATGCTGGCAAAAGTTGTAAGCTAAGTAAATTTTTTTTTCTCAAAATTTTTAAAATCCAATTGTACCAATCGATAGAGAATCAAAAATGGAGCGAAAATCATATTAATAACATATCTTGAAAATCAATAGACAATGAGTTATTCACATTTGAAAAAAGTCTAAAATCAGGACCGGTAATTTACAGACCAAATACAAAAAGTTGAATATCTCCTTAAGGGTTTTTCCGACGAGGGGGCTTACAGCGCCGATGGGGGGGGGGGGGGGGGCTAATTGTTTGACTCTAAGTTTAACTCAAAACTCATTGATGATCAAATCTATTACAGATTTGGCACCTCTAAATTTAAACATAACCTGCCATGAAACTTGATATCATGATATCACGTTAAAGAATGTCAGTATTTTGTTAATATTGCTTTACTTTCGACCGGGGGGTTCCGACGGGGGCTGTAGCCCCCTAGCCCCCCCCCCCCACAGGCGCCACCCCTGACGACTTAGCAAAATTCACTGAAATTTCATCTCCTGTCCACATTGGAGGGTAATCATGAGAAATAGAATGTTTTGAGTACAATGCAAGAGCTTCATTTAGTTTAAGCTTGTTTTGATTCAATTTCGTTTAGTGAAACATTTCAGATAAATAATTAGAAGGAAATGGAAGAAAAGCCAGGAAAAAGGAAGAAGTCAGACATCAACAATTTAGTTTGCATCGTTTGTCAAGAAGAATCTTGCTCTTGGACTGTAAGAATTGATAATTTTTTTCTTTATTCATTGAATTTAGTGTTATCTCAGTATCGAGTTCAGATACACGTAAAATAGTGTGAATAAGAATATTTCTCCCCAGTATATATGTATTATTCAGAGCGATTTCATTCTGGGGTTTAAGCCTTTTAATCATTCAATCAGTAAGGTGGCGCAAATAAATTTAGTTTATAGCTGTGTTTTAGTCTTACAAAAATATTTTTTTCATGTTTAGATTGTTTTGAAACAAAAGCCAGATTAGAAAAAGAAGTTAGTGAATTGCGCCGAGGAGAGAGCCGGATATGATGAAGAACAGATGATAGTGCTTTTCAATCGGTTTAAACTTTTAAAAGTGGCTAGGAAAGATTTCCTATATCACAGGCAATGCTATAATGACGTAACAAATAAAACAGAAATTCAAAGAAGTAAACAACGGTATGAAAAAGATCGAACAAATTCAGCTGACAGCACTAATGTGGAACAGATATCAATGGAGCAGGAACCCAATCAATCAACTGAAGAACCTAAAGAACCTAATGCGAGGCACTTGCGGTCCAAAAGTGTCATATTCGATAAAATGTGTTGTATTTTCTGCCAAGAAAACGGAGGGAACATACATAAAGTGTCGCATTTGGCAACTGGACCGAAAATATTAAAGGTTGCAGAGAAGCTGCAAGATTCTTGTTTATTGTTGCGACTAAATAATATACCAAACAGCCATTATGCAGTTGCTAATGATGTACAATATCACAGAAAGTGTTGGGTAGCAGCACAACGGAAAGCAAATATCGAGGACATGTTACCGCAGGAATTAGAAGACATTGATCGTATAGTTGCAGACATCGAACTTCTGAATATAGTCGAAAACAATCTGAACGAATCTATTGAAGGTCATGAAGATCATGAGAAGTTTGAATTCAAGGTATAATGAGTTGTTAGGGACTGAAGAGGTAAACCACAAAAGATACCTCAAACAACTGCTGTTAGAAAATGTTCCAGGTGTTCAGTTTGTGCGTCCTCCTGCTAGAAATCAATCGGAACTGATTTGCTCTTCTTGAAGCCATAGTAGTGCCATTGGTAAAAACTTTAATTGCTTTTATAATGACTACCAAAGTCTTTTTCAAGCAGCCAAAAAAGTGAGAAAGGAGATTAAAGATGAAGAAAGGTGGCAATTTCAAGGAAACTTTGTTGGGTTTAATGTACCGAGATCATTGCATTTGTTGCTAGGTTGGATCATTGGTGGGCCGAAAATTAACGGAAACATCTCAGAGGACAAAGAAATTGATAGATGTATTGAGGTATTGTCAGAGTTGATGATAAACATGATTAAAAGTGACAAGCAAATAAACTACACAGATAAAAAGAAGCACGAAGGATACAGGCAAATGGTAGAGACTCCTTTGACCGTTGGTCTAGGTCTCCATATACATAAATCTACCAGAAGTAAAGCTCTTATAGATCACTTGTCAATTCTCAATTTATGCATCTCGTATGATAAAGTCACAAAGATCATTCCAGAGAGATTCAACCAATGGTGTCTATGTTCCACCCAATATCACTCCAGGTGTCCCCATCTATTTTGTTATTGATAATTGTGATTTCAAAAATGAGACTCCTGATAGAAAAGATGAATTTCATGCTGCAGCACAAGTTATTATCCAAAAATCTCAAAGTTTCAGTTTACAACAACACTTACAAATCGATCAAAATGACACAAAATTTAAAAGTGGTCCTCTCAAAACCGAGAAAATTACGAAACCATCAATTTTAGACGAGAAATTCCCTGATTTTGAAGGGAAAGTCAATTGTCCTGACCAGAAGAAATACCGCAACCTTGATCGAACATGGAGCTTTAAGTCAAGTGATGGAAGGAGAAAAGAGTGTACTCCCAACTTGGCCATCATTCAATTCGTTGATATCGGAAAAGCTTGTTTTGTCGCTTTGCCAGTGTCTTCCGTTATATCCTTCCCCTCCAACAGACTGGTCCACCTTGTATACGGCACTAAAAATTGTTCAAGGTATCAACGTTGAAATGACAGAAAATCGAAAAACGATTGTCACTTTCGACCTACAGCTCTACTCTAAAGCAATGTAGCTAAGAAGCCGACAAGAAATTCGTGATTGTTTCGTTTTTAGACTGGGTGAGCTTCACACAGTTTTTGCCATGTTGAAAGTGATCGGCACATACATTGAAAATAGTAGACTGGATCGACTATTCATTGAATCTGGAATATATGGGGAGAATACATTAAACCAAATTCTTGCCGGAAAACATATGAAAAGAGGCATCAAAGCTCACACAACCTTGTATTTGGCTCTACTTAGAACTTTGCTTATTGATTGGCCTAATGCAAGTCAAGAAAACCACGACATTAAGCATAAACTAGAAGACAGATTGTTAAAAGAAGCGACATCTGAAGATATAAAGAAGCAAGTGGAGCTCGTGCAAAACATATTCAAAGAAGCTGGAGTATTTGAAAAGATGTTAAAGATGCTTTGAAGTGTCAGGGACGCTTTTTCTTAAACTACATGCTACTGGTTGAAAATCTTCTTCTTTTTGCTAAAGCTTTAAGGGAAGGTTCATGGATGCTCCATCTAAGCTCAATGAACGATTTTGGCAAGTTTTTCTTCGCCCATGACCAGCTTGACCGCAACATGACCAGCTAGGCAAGTTTTCCATGAACATCCCATGCATAGATCCTTTTTTAGATATGATCTTGCGGATTGGCTAAAATTTCAAGAACACATTCAGTCTGTCCCTTGGGAAAAAATTCTTTCCAATTCAGTTGATGATTGTGTTAATGTAACTACATCAATAATATCTGAAGCAATACGATTATTTGTTCCGTCAGGGAAATATCAGTTAAAACCTCATTCTTCGTCATGGTTTTCTCCAGCTTGTGCTGCAGGCATAGCTCATCGCAATCATTTCTTTCATCGCTACCGTCGTGATGCGACTGATCATAACAGACAACTGTTTATTGCCTCGCGCAATAATTGTAAATATGTTGTTCGTAAAGCTAATACTGTTTTTGCTGAAAGGACTAAAGATCATATCAAATCCAAAGAAATAGGTTCTTGCAAATTTTGGCGTATTATCAAAAACGTCCGGGGTAGTTCTAAAACATCTGTACCTCCACTTTTCAATGGTCCTAAAGTCATTAGTCTATCTAAGGATAAAGCTGAACTATTCGCTAAACTCTTCAGTTCTCATTCTACCCTCGATGATTCTGGTCATGATCTCCCTTATTTCTACTCCAAAACTGTCCAGACTTTACATGATTGCTTTATATCTCCTGATAAGGTTTCTAAGATTATTAACAAAATGGATTCTAATAAGGCTACTGGACCGGATGGCATTCCTGTAATTGTACTTCAAAGATGTTCTACTGAGTTATCTCCCGTTTTGTGTGCTCTTTTCAAAAAGTGTTTGGACGAATCCTGTTTCCCTTCATCTTGGAAGTTTGCCTCTGTTATTCCAATTTTTAAAAATTGTGGTGAGAGATCTAATCCTCCTAATTATAGACCAATCAGCCTCATTTCCATCTTAAGCAAAGTTTAACCTGAACTTAGTTGAATTTATTGAAAAAAATAATTTGTTTTACGACTCCCAGTATGGGTTTCGTTCTGGGCGTTCCACTGCTGACGTTTTGACAGTTATAAGTGAACGTTTTTATCGTGCCCTTGATGTCTCTGGTGAAGCGCGAGCAGTTGCCCTTGACATCTCCAAGGCATTTGATAAAGTCTGGCATCGGGGGCTATTGCACAAACTTAAGGCATATGGTTTAAAAGGTCCATTTTTAAATATTATCTCCTCCTTCCTTTCCAATCGTAAACTCAAGGTGGTTCTTAACGGTCATTCTTCTTCCATTTTTTCCATCAATGCTGGTGTTCCTCAAGGTTCAGTTCTCGGTCCGACTCTGTTCCTACTGTACATTAACGATCTCCCAGACAATTTATCATCCAAAACCGTTATTTATGCTGATGATTCAACATTGTATTCCTGCCTTAATAAATCAGATGATTGTGATAAGGTTAGAATGGCCTCTGATCTGGAAAAAGATCTCAATACAGTAGTTGAATGGGGTAATAATTGGCTTGTTAATTTTAATCCATCTAAAACTAATCTTCTTTCCATTAATCATCTCAATCATGCTTACTTACCTCGAATTTTGATGAATGGTTCTCATTTGCCTGAAAGCAATTCATTTCGTCTTCTTGGTCTTATATTTACCAGCGACCTCTCATAGCGATCTTATATTGAAAATATAGCTAAATCAACTGCCATGAAGGTTGGTTCTCTTTTACGAGAAATGAATTACCTCACTCCTGAATGCGTCCTTTACTTATACAAATCATCAATTCGTCCATGTATGGAATACAGCTGCCACATTTGGGCAGGTGCACCAAAAAATTGCCTGAATTTGTTAGACCGTGTTCAACGGCGTGTTTGCAACGCAATTGGCGAAAACCTTTCTTTGAAATTGGACTCCCTTTCACACCGGCGGAACGTAGCGTCTCTTTGTCTCTTCTACAAGTTTTTTTATGGTCGTTGTTCAAGCGAACTATCATCTCTTACACCTTCTCTCAAAATTTTTCTCTGTTCTACTAGGTTGTCTTCTTCGTCTCACCAATGGACTGTTTGTGTTCCAAATTGTCGTAAGGATTTTTATAAAAACAGTTTTTTTCCGCGTACGTCCAGACTTTGGAACTCCTTTCCATCTACATGCTTTCCTCCTGAATTTAACCTTCAACTGTTCAAATCTAATGTTCATCGCTACCTTAAATCTGCTTAACTTCTCCTGTAGCTCTTTACTCGCAAGTGGCCTTTTAGGCCTTGTTTTGAGCAATCTCCAATAATAAAAAAAAAGCTTAACTACGCTCGTTTGACACCTTTATAACTTGCTAATATGATGCAACTAGAGCAAGCCGACGAAGATACATGGAATTATCTCAAAGACAACTTCCGTGTTGCCAAAAGCGAAATTCCATTTACTGCAATTGGTTCTGACCATGCTATGGAGCAAGAGAATAGGAATCTCAAAGTCAATGGTGGAATCAATGGATTAACACAAATGCCATCAACCCTCTCTCGATTTTGTTTGGTTGCTGCTGTCCTAAGCTCGCTATCAGATGATTACATAAAAAAAGTACGATATCGAACATATTGAGCAAAGAAAAAAACATTACCAACTTACTGGGTCCCACCTGACAAGGTTATGTTTGAATATAACCAAGTTAAGTTAAGAAATGGATAACTACAATGCCACTTTCACGGAGAACGATTGTGTTTTCAACGTTGTGTCCAAAGCAGTGTTACCTGAAGTAATTGCCAACGAGCTTCTCGAACATGATAATATAGGAAAGATCATTTATGAAGAATTTGTTACAAAAAGTATACAAGGTGAAGAATCGATTTGGGACAAGATGACCAAAAGGAAGTTAAAAACATTCAAATCTCAAGCCGCAGCAATCCGAAAGAAAAAAGACGGAAAGGTGATCCAGCTTAAAGAAGAAAAGTCTTTACTATCCAGATTCTTGATCACGTCACGAAAAAGACCCGAAATTAACTTTGAACACTGTTTAGGCAATTTTGAATTCTCCGTTGTTCCACGGTCACTTTTTGAGTCTGATGATGAGCCTATTGCATGCACAGATAAATCAAAGATACTACACCATGTAGAAGCACTAGGAAAATTGCACGAAGAAAAATCTGACGAATTACCTGATGAATCAAATGAGTCAGACGAATCCGAAAAAAGCGTCTTGATGATAGATGGTATGGCCGTGCTAAACCAAATTCATAAGGATAAAGATATGAAAACTTGCAAGATTAGTAAAAAAGAATGAACCCAGTAAGTACACAACGTCGTTTTAACGTCTATTTAACGTTATCCAGACGTTGTAAGGACGTTGAAAGGACGTAGTGTTCGTACAGGGTATTAACTATCTGATGAATATTGGTTTTCATGTCCCTTAATGTATCATTTTCATAATAATTTCATGCTTAAAGGATTTGGCCACTGCATTTACAAGGAGAGTGATCGAAATGGCTTCAAAACACACAGAAGTTCGTCTAGTATTTGATTGATATATCAGCGACTCCTTAAAGGCACGCACGAGACGAAAACGTACTTCGGGGAACGAAATTTGCTATAAAATCTCTGATTCTACCAAGATCGCCACTATATCAGTGAAATCGCTTCTTTCACATATTGATACAAAGCAGGAACTCACTGTCTATTTAGCAGAGAAGACCGTATCTGCATTGGAAGCTGCTAATCGACAATATATGGTCACATACGATAAAATCAGTGAAAGCAACATCGAAAACTTCCCTGTAGAAATGAAAACACACGACCATGAAGAGGCTGACACGTGATTGATCCTTCATTGTTCCGATGTCGCAAGACTTGACCCGTTCACAACGTGTACTGTGTATTCACCTGATACAGACGTATTCTTACTCTTGGTACATTTCTACTCATCTCTTCCTTTATGTTTACTTTTTCAAACTGGAAAAGGAAAAGACGCAAGGACAATTGATGTTCGTTCTTGCTATGAGGGAATCGGTCAAACGCAAGCTGAAGCTCTACTAGGCTTCCACGTTTTTACTGGATGCGACCAAACAGGAAGATTTGCAAGAAAATCAAAAACGTTTTGGTGGAACGAGTTTTGAAAAGCAGATGAGAACACACTTGATGCTCTAGCAAAGCTAGGTAAGTGATTGATCTAAACCTTCGCTTGTGCTATGAATTAAAGACTGTTTCACTTTGAACGGCAGCTGGCATTTCCATTGATAAAAGAGTTTCTTTTGAGTAAAAGTAAGGCCTCGCTGGAAAGATGTTCTAAAAGATTTTGATTCAGGAATGGCCACTTTGTTATCTCTCTACAATCAACCTTTTAACATATTTTGCGAAACTGAATTCTAATTTTTTTTTCAGGTAAAGACGAAGATTTGCCCAGCCTTGAGACCATTGAAAGATTGGCAGGATGATTTGTAACCGCGTATACTGGAAGTAAATGTTCAATTACCATCAAAACGATCCCAGAGCTTCGGTGGTATTTATATTCCAAATTTCAGACGGACATCGTTGACTTGCCACCGACATTTCCAGCTCTAAAATATAAAATCTTTAGATGCAACTTTGTAGCGTTGGTTCTGCGCAAGACTCTATGTATCATGCAACATCTTCCATCACCATTAGATTACGGTTGGGAAATTTGTGGTGATGCATATAAGGCTATAATGACTGATAAACTTCCAGCTTCCATCGCATTGATTATATTACGTGTGATATCTTTCAGTACGCGGATGACACTGTACTCTTGTTTGCTGGTAAAGACATTCAATCTATCGAAAACTCGCTAAACGTGGATATGTCAAGTGTGGGCAATTACTGTGAACAAAATGAACTGTTGCTGAACCTTAAAAAAGGAAAGACGGAAGTTATGCTGTTTGGAACTTCCCAACGACTGAAAAGAAACGGAAGGGAGCTCAATATCGTTTACAACAACACCAGCATCAACTTCGTTACTGAGCATGTCTATCTTGGTAACCTGCTCGATAACCACCTGTCTTTAACAGCCAACTTCGACCGAGCCGTCAAGAAAGCATGTGGACGATTGAAAATCCTGTCCAACGTACGAAAGAGCTTGATCACCGAGGCTGCCACTCTCATCTACAAGATGATGATCTTGCCGATCATCACCTACAGCTCAACTATCAAGACCTGCTTCACCGAAACCCAACGTCGGAAATTCTCCTTGATTGAACGCCGTGCTGAAAGGATTGTTGGTAAACCAATTCAGCCAATTGTAAAGGTTATTGAACAACAAGTCTGTTTTCTGGTTATTAAATGTCTAAACAAAGAGCTATGTCACGAAACTTTTGACATATACTTTGAGGTACAACGGCACAAAAAGAGGACGAGAAATAACGATCTCTGTTTAAAATTGCTAGCATTGAAGCTTGAATTTGCAAGATCTGGTTTTTACTATGGTGGTGCTAAAATATTTAATAATTTATCTTTGACAGTTCGGAAATCGCTTCTACAATAATTATTCTGTTCTTTGTGTATCACTATTCTATTTCGATTTCGTTTTCTTTGTATATCGTTCCTGCTTTTATCTTATGTTTGTCAAATCTCAATTATATTTTCCAAGTTTATTTGGGAGTTAATTTCCACAATTTCACTGTCCTAGTTCCTATTCGAATTGTTTTTTCAGTATTCTATCTAATATTACCCTATTAATTTACAATTTCAGACTTTTCTAACCTATTTAATATTTTGTTTCATTTTTAAGCTTATAACAGGACAAACACGGATAACAGGTTTTTATATGTATATATGTATTTAGAAACTGATGTTTTTATCCTGTATAAATATTCGCTAATAATAATAATATTAAGTGTGTGTTCATGCAAGACAAAATGCGTAAACAATAGATGTAAATGCAGAAAGAACTGCACTTGACGATGTGCAAGTGTGTTGACTGTCAGAACGATGATACACAAGAGCATTTGGATGATGAAGAAGACCAATTAATAATAACTAAAGAGGATTTGATGTAACTTTCACGAGTTAATTAACATTTTTAAATCCTATTTTTCTTTTGAAAGTGGAGATTCTGATTTTAGACTTTTTTCAAATGTGAATAACTCATTGTCTATTGATTTTCAAGATATGTTATTAATATGATTTTCGCTCCATTTTTGATTCTCTATCGATTGGTACAGTTGGATTTGGAAAATTTTGAAAAAACACCTTCTGGACAATTTTTTTTGCTAGCGTCACTTTTTGAAGTCTGGGCATGCATAGGAACCAGAATCAAAAATAAAATTGCTTTTATCATGGCTATTTACACAAGGGAAAGGATTATGCTACATAGTGGCCCGCACTATATATTTTTGGTCATGTTTGAACATTTTGTTTTCTTTCCAACTTTATTATTTATTTATTAATAATTAACTTTATGATTATTAACTATGATTATTACAAACACACAAAGACGGGATGACTTGATTATAACATAATTAAGAAGTGGTGCGTGCAATTTGCAACCATAAATAATACACCGCAACAAGTATATATTTATATAAAAACACATAAAGGTGGGCTGACACAGTTATTATTTGTCTTAAAAGTAATGATGATGAAGTAGTAATGAATGCATTTTGCACTCAGGCCTTATTGCTAGTTTTTAAAATATTCTACGTGAATTTTGATGTTTAAATGTGATGCAAAATGGCTGACATGATTCATTTAAGAATGTTTTAGATGATCCAGAATAAAAATGTATTTTAAAGTCGCAATGTTTTTCCATCCAACATTTCAGATTTAACTCCAAATTTGAAAAGCCTGGTAAAATATTTCAACTTGCATTATCCCATTGCAACTTATTGCAAAAATCTTGAAATACATCAAATTTAAAGATTTCCAACCAAACTTTAGAGTACTGTAAGGTTTATTAGGCAGAATACACAGTCAAATGAAGTAAAATTAAAACCAACATTCTTCCGTCCAACAGATGGACATATTATAAAGTTCTGAGATTTGAGGAAATTGAGTTTACAGGTGTCTAACAACTTGAAACAGATGCGATAAACAGATAAACGCCCTGCTTGCTATCTAATTCCATCCAACAGATTTCAGCTAATTCGAAACAGTTCCAAATATAGGTACCGTGGAACCTCCTTATGGCAAACATTTACGGAACAAACGTTTTTATCCCCTTTAGAGAGTTGTCCACTTTAAGGAGGTTTATCTATATTTTTTCCGAAGTCTTTTTTAGACTGTCTTTATTTTAGTCTGGTCTGTAAAATGTACCATCATTGGCGGATTTTTTTGTTCCATAGCTTCAATGGTTTGTATCATGCCAAAGAATGTTTCTGTTAAGTATCGCGCTTTTAACACAAAATCTACATCACCTGCAGTTTCGTATGCCACAAGAAAATACTCTGGTAGGTGTGTTGAGAATTGGGTAATAATTACTAATGATGACGTTTAGGATTAGGTGGACCAACAAAACAGCCATTTTTTAATGGAAGCAAATGTAATTAAACGCGGAATTTTTTAAGTTTGAACGCGTGGAAATGATGTCACACGTGCTTAAAGTCAGAGGTTCAACTCACATTTATATCACTGGTGGTGCTTGGATCGGTTGTCGGTTCCTATTACAGTATTGATGGTAGTCAAAGAGAGACTAACGAATAGCAAAGTAATTTTGAAAAGCTTCACGCAGAGTGACGCGCTGAAGTGACCGAAAAACAACATCAATAACCTTATTTTTCAACTTTAAAATAGTATGACGTTTATCTTATTGATTGACAACTTAAATGATATTTTAGGAAACGAGCTAATTGTTTTATCAGTAACAGCAACATGCGGAGGCTTTAGTTTAGTGACTTGAAGTAGAGATAACGTAAAACCTCTTTTCTAATCTGCCTTTTAATGCCCTATGCAGCATAATTCTAAAGGAATAGCATTTAAATAAGTAATAATGTAAATTATAATCCGCCAAATTTCCTCTCCATGTTAATGGCTGAACTGAAGAATAAAGAACAAAAACCACTTGCTTTTTTATTTCTTACATGAGGTCATGTAGGTACCGCCGTAACCTTTACATCCTTTATCCCTTGTAATTTATCAACAGAAAACATATTTTCACAGAGCTTCAACTCATACATCTTTTAAAGAGATCAGACCTTACTAATGTAACACTCGGGACATATCCTTGCTATACAACAATTGAATGAAATATGCTTGTTCTACTTCGTCTACGATGAATGTCATGGCATGCTGATGATGCAAAACTATTCTAGCTGTGCATAACAATCAATATGTATCAAATTGGTTGAATGCAAATAGGTTATCAGTAAATAACGACGAAACAATATCTTCGCATCCACACTGCAGATTCTTGTGATATGTTGCATGAAAACGCACCCTGAGAATATATGCAACATAGTTAGTCTCTAAATAAACTATATTACTCATTTATCGTTTGCCGTATAAACTATGCAGACATTGCACGGGGTAGTACTTCTAAAAAGCAATTCACAACCTCTTTATCGACTTGACATCAGAAACATGATCACCGCTTAATCGATTTTAATCTTGACCAATTTTGTATTTCAAAGCAAGGACTTGATCCTTGGAACGAAACAGCTTTAAAAACCTTTCGATCGGAGTAATATATTTTGTATGTAAAAAGAAATCAAAAGAAAGAATATTTTTGGAAGAAATGATCTTCCAGTTTCCGTTAATGTCAATATTTATTGTTTTATTTTTATTGATTAATTGTTTAAAAGAATGTTAATTAGTTGTCTTAATTGCTGTTCTATTGGAAATACTGTATGATGGAATTGTAGAACTTAAAAATTCATGATTTTCACTTTCAGGTTGGTTCTTTATTAAAACTTTCCGATGTTTCCAGTGAAGGTCCGAGAAAGAACTAAATTAAGCTAGGTGGAGTGGAAGACAATAAAAATTGGCGAAACAGATCGCGTAGAGATATTGAACAATCTTTCTAGCAAAACAATTACCTTTATATTGCAGTTGCGTATTAGAAATGCCACAGATATTGGCCCGATGTGATTGACCGGTTTTAGCGTTGTCATACACTAACAAAAGTTGAATAAATGTTTAGGAAAACATTAGCTTTCGTGTAAGCTTCATTGGAATTTTTCATTGCGTGGTTTCAAATGATGACTATCAAGTATTGGTCATTGAACGGAATCACGATGTTTTAAACTGAATAAATTTTTTTGTAAATTTTCCGACATCGTAAAAACAAAGTTTCGTTAGTGATGTTCAACTAATAGGTTATAGTAACTCGGTAATTGTTGTACACTCTTTTTTCATAAGAACCAGTAAAATTGGGGTTGAGGCTGGCTGTCCTTAATTTTTTCAGAATTTTCAGGCTGAAATGTTCTTAATTTGTTCTTATTTTAGAGAGGCTTTTTAGGGTTTTAGTCTTTGCAGACGTGTGAATAAAGATAAGAAAAACACAGAATATTTGATAACAAACCCAAGATAAAATGTTAAAGCTTTATACAATTGAATCAATATCCATAAAATCGTAGTGAAAATGTACAATGTAATAGAGGCGGTACTCGTCGCAAAGAAAACACTAATGACGGTTTCCTGAGCTTAATGGGCCTTGTATTGCCTTTAAAGTTGACGGATTAATGGTGCAGCGATTCATACATCGCAACGCGGAAATCATGAGACAATGGATGCTCATGATGAATTTAGTTTCGTTGTATCTCTCGATGCCGAATGAGAAATGCACCACATTGACCTACGAGCAGAGTATCTCCTTGCCCGACTGTCTGAATGTCACCATTCGAAGCAACTTCTGCCAAGGACAATGCCAATCCGGTTTTGTGCCAGAAAATAATGGCGAGCAATTTTGCGATTCCTGCCAACCGTCCTCTGTGTATTTGAGAGAAGTAACACTGCAGTGTGGCCATATCCCACGGTTTCATTACGTAAAAACCTTCGGCAAATGCACCTGTGCAAAGTCGTCTTGCGAGCAAGAGAAAGTAACACCTCGTGTAAACAATATAGACATTCCCCCTTGTCGTAACATCTGCAGGAAATGTAGGAAGACGCAACGGAAGTATCACCATTTGCTAAAGGAAAAGAATCTAGTCGAGCTATTGAATGTGTCGTGCGCCACGGAAGAATGCTTCCAAAGAATATCTGAGAAGATATTTGAAAAATCCAAATCTAAGAAGGTCACAAGAAAGAAAATGTGCAACAAGTGTAATTTGTGTAAAACAAAAAATAGAAAAGAGCGCGAACTTAACAAATAACAATGTCTCAGTTTCTAAATGTTTAGTAGATATCGCTTTACAGAAAAAAGTATAAGGCTTTACCCAGAAAAGGTGCTGATGTCGGATGGAAGACAAAACTGATAAAAAAATTATATTTGCGTATTAGTATGTATCTCCGCCTGGCTTCTGTCATAAATTGTCTGTTTTGTTTAGAAGAAATAGGTTGATAGGCTGAATAGTTTCACTTTATTCACGAACAACGAAACATAGAGGATGCTGTGAACTCTAAGTGAAATTGATAGAAACCCCAGGTTTCGAGGAGTAAATATTCATCACAGAAATTCGTGTGGGAGACCTGTTTCGCGATTAAAGATTAAAAATGCAGTGATTGCATAAAATAATATCAGTGTACCTGTCACTTTGGTTTTCAATCACCCTTTCTCTCGACAACTTAGTGAAATGCTACTAATTAACGCAGCAAAAGACAAGGAACGGCGTATTAACCAATGTTTTATAATCTTTTTATATTATTACCAACCTTTTCTTGACAATCATTAATGATCATCAAAATAATTAATAGACAAGTTCACAGTTTCCTTTGTCTTAGAAGTAATGATGATGAAGTAGTAATGAGTGCATTTTGCACTCAGGCCTTATTGCTAGTCTATATAATAGTACAGAGTTCCTGTCGTACACGCTACAATCTTACCATGACGATTCCTATTAAACGCAACGAAACGCATAACAACGTGTAAACAATGTCTTTATTTTATAAATATAAAGCTTTTAAATTGTCGACTTATTTCTTTTATTATTTTCTAATGAAGTAGCATAAAAAGGTGAATCGTACAAAGTACATCGCTAAAACACACTACAATAATTTAAAAAGATGCACGCGAGAAAACAAACCAAAAACATGTTTCAAAAATAAGATCTGTATTTTAAACACACAAACGAGATTACGCAACTTGCTATTCACTGCTTAAAAAGGCGTGAAATTTGCACGTGCGTTGCAGATAGTTATATAAAGTAGGCTTTCAAAAGCTTCTTTCGGTTAGGTGATGAGTGCATGTTGTATGGTTTCATATAGCTATGATAAACAGTACACCACGCAACACGTAGATGCATATATAAAAAATGCATAAGGGCGACTGACACAGTTATTCTTTGTCATAGAATTATATAGCTATCGTTTTAAATAATGACGGCCTGTCATTTAATTGTAAAAGTTTATGAATCACATTATCAGTCAGTTGTCAATTAGATATTGATCACTGCGTTAACAATTTGTCAACATGATAACACGATGGAGTTTATGGCGTTTCTCAACGGTTAAAAATAGATCTGGGCACAAAATCAGTAAAAGAGCTGTACTGAAAGAATGAAGGTCGCAGCGATAAGTATAAAATAACGATACTTTATCAGAAATTCACTCCTTATCATATACGCACTTGCCTAATAAATTTGTAAGGTTATCTTGACATCCACGATAAATTACGGCAGTAAAAAAATCTTGCATTGATATCCGTAATGTTTTGGCACGCCGAGGCAAAGATATTGAATATCTGACATGCGCGTCTGAAAACATATCTACCTTTTCAATTTTTTCTAACAAAACCTCGCACTTTCTTCATATATTTGCTAACACAAAGTGAGAGACACTTGCAATATACAGTCGTTAACTAGCAATAATTGAGCTGTTTTCATGGAGATTTTGTTTGTTTTTATTTCAGCATTTTACCTTTTTATGGTGTTCGAAATAAAAAATCTTACGCATTTTTGACTTCCCGACCCTTCACTTTTTACTACTGTTATATTTTATTTCCTTAATGTTTGTGATTTTTTAACGAAAAATGGATGAAAGAATGGAGATTTTCAAAAAAAGACGTAGGTTATCTTTTATTTTATTCGTCGCTGAAAATAAAAAAATAAGGAACTTTTCCTAATAATTAAGTTTTAATATTTATTCTACGCTAAATTTATTACAAAATCTAATATAATAGACGAGTGAACAGAATGAAACAACGTAGCAACCTTCGTAAGTAAAGCGTCTTTCAATGGAATATTACTCGGGGGTATAAACAACATTGTTGGTGAAGTACAGTTTGGATTCAAGCCAGATCTAGTTTTTTATAAATTGGTTTCTTATAAAAAATAATACGTGTATCGACCATTCTAAAGCATTTGATAGAATATACCACGAAGGGTTGATTGCGAGACAAAAGAAAATATTGGCGGTCATCCGTATAATCGTCAAGTTGTATTAGCAACGAACTGCTGCGATCAAAGAGTTAGTTAGAAACTTTCAACGCATACAAGCATCATCTTTCTTTCTTTTTTTCTTTCTTTTTTTCTTTCTTTCTTTCTTTCTTTCTTTCTTTCTTAGCAAGTTAACATAGCGTTAAATGGAAGTTTTTCTCTAGTTTTGAATTTGCGTAGGCAATGTTGCTTTCTAAGAAAAATAAAGGATATATAGCTACAAATATTCTGTTCAGTTAACATCAGTGAACCTTTAGTATTAACTGTGACTATAACAAACATAGGGCCTGTGATAGTGATAATTCGTTTGGAAGCAATACGAGAAAAGAAGAAGCCCTGTTCAGTTTTTTCGCGAGTATTAATTTTCGCGAATTGACCTTCTTTGAAATTTTCGCGAAGACATACCGTAAAACTCCGAATATAAGCCCACCCGTTAAGCCCACCCGAATATAAGCCCACCCTTTTCATTAACGCAAAAATTGTTCCATGTATAAGCCCACCCGTATATAAGCCCACCCGAATATAGGCCCATGAGCTACAAAAAAGTATATATTTTTTTCATTTTTATTTATGTTTTTAAATACTAAAAATGAAGATAAACTGTGCAATTCATTTTATTTCAGAGCTGCACGAACGATCTTATGGATTTTAGGTCCATATAATTCGTAATGACAGGGGAGCTCGATGCCCCCTCCAAGTACCCAAGTTTCTTCTGGTGCACGTCGAGCATTTCCAGTGATCTTTGCTTTTACGACGTAAATTTTCCATTCTACCATTAGTGGATGCATTTTCTTAGCAAGGTTTTCAGGGATGTGCCCTACAAGTATGTCGTTTTTCTTTACAGCGATGGCGTTATCACTGAAGTGGTTGTTCCGTTCGACTTCACAGGTTAACTCTTCGCCAACTTTATAATTATAATCGTAGACATGATGTCCCTTGATACGAGAAGTAACTTCGAGGGTAGGAAATGCATGGACAAAAATTGCAGAAAACCCAGCCAGTACTATACGGTCATTTGTCAAGTGTGGCATAACGAACAAGTTAGACGGAACTGAGAATAACGAAGTTAACATCAAAAGCATAGAAAACTATAAAATGCCCGAAGCTGAGGAGGAATATCATCTCCAAACATCAAGCAAAGAGGAAGAAGATGACGAGTACGACGAAGATCAAGATTGCTACGTTGAAATCACCGACGATGCTGATGTTGATATCGGAGATATTACTGATGATAGCTCGGAAAGCGAAAATGACTGTATATGATGTAGATTTTATGTTTACATCGGAAATAAATATAAAGTTTAACACTAAAGCAAATTTTGTTCCATGTATAAGCCCACCCGTATATAAGCCCACCCGAATATAAGCCCACCCAAAAAATGCTTACGAACTGATATTAGCCCTGGGCTTATATTCGGAGTTTTACGGTATTTTATCGCGAAAATTAATCCACTTAAGGTATGCACCGCTACGGGTATATTTGTATAAAAACACGCGCGCGAGTTTATATATCTAGTTTGAATATAATATTATTTTTTGTATATTTAATATCTTAATGCAATTTGCTAATAATTTTTTCTAAATGTTGTGCAGTTGCGGGTGACATAAATGTTACGGGTACATTTTCCGGTACATGTTAATTTCTCTTGTCAATTAGCATTGTGAAGCTTCCTTTTTGCTTGACATTGTATCCTTCAAAATACAAAAGATACACGTTTGTTTTTTTATAAGAAACCTAGCAAAGACCCTAGTATCAAAAGTTTCTTAATTTTTTTTAAATTTTAGTCCTAAAAGTTTCTTAACTAGTTTTTTATTCTAAAGTTTGGTTTACAAAGAAAAAAACACAAAAAAAGAAAATAACAAATTCGTTCGATTACACGTTCGATCAGGATGGTTCGTGCTTTTTGATCAGGAATTTTTGCAGTCAATATAACTGGTTTCTATTATTCGAACTTGTTATTGTATTAATTGTAGCATCAGTTAGTACTTGTAATAATTAAAATGTAGAAACCAGTATAACCCAACAAACAAATTCTTTCATGTTGGAAGAATTTTCTTTCTGAAAGTATTTTCATTTGAAAGTAAGTGTGTCATCAAAGATGGAGTTTGTAACATCACAAAAAAGGCAGAGCAAGATTATTTCGGATGGTTGTGTCTACGTTTTTCAAAAAGACCTGGCAAATGACATGAGATCGTACGAGTGTGAGATAAGAAGAAACAAGCAACAATGCAAAGCAAAAATAAAAGTTGACATTACAGAAAATATTATCGGAATGGTCAATGAACACACCCATCCACCTTCTAATAATACAGTTTGTGAAATAAATCGTATTAAAAACAGAATTCGAGATGAAGCCGACACCACACAAAATCCCCCACAACAAATTCTTGGTCAAGCACTTCAAGGAATTTCAGAAGATGCATCTGTAAATCTACCTGCGATTAGTCACATGCGTAGAACAATCCGTAACCAACGGAAAATGAACCAACGTCTTCCTAACCCTGTAGACAGAGCTGCTATCGCTGAGCTACCTCTGGTATACCAACAAACTGCTAATAACGAGCAGTTCCTTTTATTTGATAGTGGTTTTGGGGATGACAACCGAATCCTCATTTTTGCATCAAATCAAGCTATTCAGCTCCTCGCTAATTCCGAGGATTGGTTCGGTGATGGAACTTTCAAAGTCTGTCCAGACATATTTTTTCAATTGTATACCATTCATGCTAGGATCAATCAGCGAATCATACCCTGTGTATATGCTTTACTACCAAATAAAACTCGACAAACTTACAAAAGACTTTTACTTGAGGTATCAAATCAAGTTCTGGCGATTGGAAATCCTCCTTTGACCTTCCTCGCTGATTTTGAGATAGCAGCTATGAACGCTGTCATTACCATTTTTCCAGAAACCGAAATTACTGGTGTTTTTTTCCATCTTACTTCAAACATTTGGAAACAAATTCAAGCTTTTGGCTTACAAGAGCAATACCAAGCCGATCCTGAGTTTTCGCTTCATTTGAGAATGGTTGCAGCTGTTGCTTTTGTACCACCAGATGATGTCATTGATGTGTTTGAGCGACTGTGCAATGTTATTCGAAATACCTATCAGGATGATGCTGACCGTCTCCTAGATTATTTTGAAGATAACTACATAGGGAGATTCCGACGAAATGCACCACGCGCTGTGCCACTTTTTCCCATACAGAGATGGAACATGTTCCATCAAACACACCAAGAGATGCCGCGAACAAACAACCAACCATATTGAAGGATGGTACCGGCGCTTTCAAACCCTTTGCTCGTCTTCGCATCCTACATTATGGAAATTCTTGGAATTGCTAAAGAAGGAACAATCTATAAACCGTACTGAGATCTTACAAGGTGAAGGTCATCCTCCTCCAGCACAGCGTCGTCGATGCATGGATTGCAACGAGCGAATCCTTGCAATACTAGATGATTATCCAAATCGTGAAAACATGCGTTATCTTCGAAGCATCGCTCATAATCTCGGATTTTAAAGAACATATGTAACAATAAGATTTTCCTACAATCATTCAATCTTATGAGAAATATAACACTTTCGGGAGTTAATTTTTTCGTACTTTGTTATTATTCCAGGGCTATATTCCTGGGGTTCATTTTCCAGGGGTATTTTTCCGGGGGGGGGGGGTTATTTCCGGGGGGTTTATTGTACGGGGGTATATTTCCGGGGGTTTATTGTACAGGGGGTGTATTTCCGGGGAGTATTTTCCAGGGGGTAATTCTCCGGGGGTATATTTCAGGGGGTTTATTTCCTAGAACCATTGTTTTTACCTCATGGAAGAATTTAGATTCAACTCAGATATCACCAATTGTTAACAATTAACAATAAGTGAAACTCTCTTTCTTTACGAAAACCAAACAGGTGCATTTGGAAAATCGTCTACAAATACCAAATCCATTGAATAAAGTATATAAATCATGGATAATGCACTTTCGGGAGAAATAGAAAGATACTTTTTTTACGTTATCAAGACAAGAAATATATTTACATTGCGATGTAGCTCAATTCTGTAGATAGTGCTTCAGGACATAAAATCGCACCGGTTTAAATCCCATCTTAGCGTATCCTTCTTTTTAAGTATCAATTGAGTTTTAGGCGGATCACATTGCGTAATACAAGCCTAATTTAAATTGGTTAGTTGTCTTGTTGAGCGATTTTCGTAGGCACAAACGGCAAGGACTAAGTACGCCAGGACTTAACCTTAACAAGACACACAAGGATAATAATATATAATACTAAAGGGTAAATATTCTGCATAAAAATTCGATATAAATAAATGAATTGGAAATACCAAGAAGCATGAGGCTGTTTTCTTGCTCCCAATATAAACAAAATAAATATATTATATTTTCATAACATTTCCTATATTTTCACTGCTAAATAATTCACAACAAATGTTATAAAATAAAATGCACACCATTATACATATAATATAAACAAGAAAATAACAATGATATAACTTGCGAGAAAGGCGAGATATTTGCATGGAAAGTTGCAAAGTGAGTAGTAAGGACTTAAAACTGTTTTAGATTTTGTCATATGTAGACGTTTAAGATCATTTGCTGCTACAACAAATGCCTTATGGCAACGACGCCCGCGAAGAAAAGAACGCTAAAAAGATGAAACACACATATCAGATCATCAACCCAACTCGAAAAATATTGTTTTGTATGTTTTTTTTTAAATACTTAACTCGCCTAAAGTAATAAATATATAAAATAATAAATATAAAATAATAAATAATAATAATAAATATATTATATTTAAATAAATAAAAATAATAAATATATTATATTTTCATAACATTTCCTATATTTTCACTGCTAAATAATTCACAACAAATGTTATAAAATAAAATGCACACCATTATACATATAATATAAACAAGAAAATAACAATGATATAACTTGCGAGAAAGGCGAGATATTTGCATGGAAAGTTGCAAAGTGAGTAGTAAGGACTTAAAACTGTTTTAGATTTTGTCATATGTAGACGTTTAAGATCATTTGCTGCTACAACAAATGCCTTATGGCAACGACGCCCGCGAAGAAAAGAACGCTAAAAAGATGAAACACACATATCAGATCATCAACCCAACTCGAAAAATATTGTTTTGTATGTTTTTTTTTAAATACTTAACTCGCCTAAAGGCTCGTTAAATATTTTGAAAAACATAAAAAACTCAAAAAAATATTCGTCATATTTTTCTCGCATCTCGCGATAACTACTACCTAATTCGGAGTGCAAAACTCAATATTTTTTTCTTGATTGGCTAAAAAGGAGTGCAAAATTCAATATTTTTTCTGATTGGTTAAAGCAACTATTCCCGGGATTCCTATTGGTTAAAAACAGAGTGCAAAATATGACACGTGCGAATGTTAGAATAATGTAATCGTAAAATCATTGAGTTGTGACAACGTTCATGTTCACGCTTTCAAAGCGTGTTATATAAGATATCATATAGATCTATTACTCGACTAAAGCCTCGTTAAATATTTTAAAAAACATAAAAAAAACTCAAAAAATATTCGCCATATTTTTCCCGTATCTCGCGATAATAATAACAACAAATAGATATAAAACGTAAATAACAAATAAAATACGAGAATAGTTTTATAGTGATTAAAATTCCAACAGTCTCTCAAAAATCAGCTTGCTCTTCATCGTCATCTTCGTATATTATTTGTAAATCTATCGAATTTTTGCAACTCTCGCCGCGGCAGTCCGCGCATGCTTTAACGCACTTTAACCCACGTTTTTTGCAACTGCAAATATTGGAGTTACAAGGATTACAATGCCGTAACCATCAATGTGATATTGGAGTATTGGGGTAATTGGTCAAAATGTTTAGTATTCTAAGGAGGCCCCAGTATGGATGAGGCCGACGTGCCAAGAATTTTTTTAGAATTCTCACCCTCTAGAATGGCCCTCTTGAAAAAGATCGCCCTCTTGAAAAACTTTTGTAAAAAATCTAAAGCATCATTTAAAAGAAGAAACCATGAAAAGTGTGTATTTTGAAACATTAAGACTATCTTTTAGGGAAAAACAATACGTATTCAAAAGGAATACTATAGTCAAATAGGGTAAAAAGTTCACAAATTCCAGCAATTTCGCAATGCTAAAAGCTACAGGCTTAAACCCCCGGTGGTTACGGCACTGGATTATTAGTTGTTGATTTACATTTACAGCTTCAGGATATCATCGGGTGCTGGTGGTTGATCAATCATAATTGGTTGAAACAAATCATCTTCGACCTTCCATCCCCAATCCATTGCCGATTCTTCTATCTCTGTAAATAGATACTTCCATTGCATGACTTGTAAGTGAACGCTCAACGAATGGAAGACAGTAGCGCGTTTAGTCGGATGGAGTTTCTCGGGATCTATTTTGTTGTTAGTGGCTGCCATTTCGATGAACCTTTGGTATCGTAGTTCATTGAGATTTTCCGACACTTTTCCACTATACATTAACTTAAATTGCTCAGTTCCAAGTTTTCCTATCGATTCTGGAGTAGCAAAAACATCGCTAAAACTTTCACATTTCACATCATTTTCGACGATTTAAGAACTTTCTTCATAAAACTGACTTTCCCGTGACTGTAAATAGCAGAGGTTGTGTCGCATCCGCTCCACGCATGAAAAAATAACACATCATTTAGGATGTCGTCAGCTAAGGATTGTTGAATATCGGAAATCTTCCATATCTTTTGAATTTTATTGGCTCTTTTTACTTCCGAGCGAAAAACAATGTCTCTCAAATTTGTATTCCAATGGTAGATAAGCAGTACTAGAATTATTATCATTATTATTATTATTTCAAATATTTAAAAACAGGTACATCACTTTAGTATTTATAAAATATAAATATATAAAATAAAACTGCTATTAACGTGGGACCTGTTATTTACAAAATTTACAAACTAATAAAATTTATTAACGTTCGAGGGTTATAGAAAGCAAATGTATTGATATTTTCGTTTGAATTAATTTTCTTTGAAAAAAGTTAAAATGATTGTTTTCTAGAAATTATTAACAGACACACATGCAGTTATTCAAGTCGCTCGCATTTCATATTTACTCTAACTTCGATAGAATTTCACTTAGCAACAGGCCCGTCAAATATTTCGATACTATCGTCTTCACCCATTTCACCACCTTCCAACTGAACAAATTCTAGAAATTCGTTCGACATAGTGGAAATTAGAGATAGCGAAATTCGAGATAACGAATGGAATTATAAGAAAAGTTTACTGGGAATGATGAAGGGACCGAAGAAAAAGTTCAAGACTATTCAAGATGGCAGATGTTGACTGTACATATAAAAAAATAAAATTTCAAAAGATTTTATCCAATTCTCCGAAATTCTCCGATTCTCCGATGCAAAAATTCTTTAGAATTTAAGAAGAAATTACTGTTTTAATTAGTATATAGTATTGCCTTGTTCGTGAAGCAAGCATCAACCAGTGACGTAGATAGAAATTTGTTTAAGGTGGGGCTAGTTACGAGCAAAGCGAGGCTGATGAATTCGAACAATCGGCTGGGGGCGCTGTAATCACCCTCTCCTTCCAAAGGAGTTCCCTTGGTCATGATGCTCAGAACTGCATTTTTGGGATATATTTGGGAACAAAATGATGACTATAAATTTAGATATAAATTCCCATTTTAATCAGCCAATCACAGCCTTTTTAGCATGCTTTAATGAGAGAATAATTCGTGACTTTTGAGGCGAGGTTTTGAAATAAACCAAGTCCTTTTACAGCATTCAAGTGCAATTAATTGATAATACCTATACGCAATAGAATATGGCTGATTTTATAGGATCGTCATTCTTTGTTTATTTAATTACTTTTTTTATTACCTATTGATTTTATTTAATCGGTCCTTTTTACTGCTCTAGGAAATTGACACTATCGTTTTTTTTTGTATCACTTTTGAAATACCGTAAATGACCGATCTAACGCCCACTCCCGAACTGACGCCCCTCCCGAATAAACGCCCAGGGTTAAAGTTAACTAACGCCCACTCCCGATTAAATATTCAGTTCGCTAAACAACACATCTGCGATCTTCTTGCTCTTGGTGTAGCACAAGTACGTTCCAGGCACAACTAGTCCAACTTCTCTGTATCTTTTCCCAGTGACTCGAACTTCAACCATGTTTTGTGAGTTTGATTCTAAGAATTGCACCAATAACTTCGATAACTCTATCGGAACATGGCCTACTTCACAGTTCATCTTTGTCTCATCTTTTTTGTAAACAACGTACGTACATCGACGTACATCTTCTCGATTATATTACTTTTGTTGATGGACTTTGTTTATCAACGCCCCTCCCTTACTAACGCTCCTCCCGAATAAACGCTCAGGGTAAAATTCGTTTGTTAAAATAAACGCCCAGGGCGTTTAATCGGTCATTTACGGTAACACCTTTAAATGCGCTGTTATGTGATCAAGTTCAATTCTCAATAAAGTTCAAACAATTATTCAATTCTATACAAGTTGTCACATTTGGATTTCTCAAGAATTCATACTTATTCATTGAGCCATCTGTTTGAACAAATCAACAAAGTTACAAACAAGGCTCACTCGAATATGTGCAAAATGTTTCCTAGATAGTAAATTTTTACCTCGTGTTTATTGAAGTTTGGCACCCAATTCTAAGATATTCCTGTTAAATATACTTACGTATACTCATACTATTTTTTGTTATTTTCGCGAAAGTTAATCCCGCAAAATTTAACAATATCAATCATTCGCGAAAGTTTATCCTCGCGAAATTTTCCAATATTTTGCATTCGCGAAAGTTTATCCATGCAAATTCACCAAAAAAAATTGTTATTGCTTATTTGTCAGCGAATAAACATTCGTCCTATATTTTTATACTTTTCAAATGCTAATAAGAACCGAGTAGTAACTGAATTCAATACGAGTGCTTTCTATTCTTAGGCATCATTTTTACAAAGGGTTAATAATCATGATCTTGTGAACAAGAGCCCGATATAGCAACAAAAGTATTATTACTGATAAAAGTTTTATCGTGTCTTAGTCAATGCATATTGCTTCATCAGAAGCATTTCCTTCATCAAGTTTGTTTCTTTCCGTCTGTTTTTGAAACAGCACCCTGTTGTCTTTGCAGCTCGCTACCTTATATTTTAGTGAAGTCACACCTGTTAATCTTCCTATATCTTTGGATATTCTTCCGTAATGGGGTCTTACAGTTGCAAGTGCACCTAATTATTAATTAAGCCTTGTTCTTATATAAAAGAAGTGTAATGACATGGGTTGCCATGGTAAGAAAAAAAGATGTAGAATGACATGAAATGATATGTAGAGTGGTGCTACACTTATACGAATAACGCCTGTTATGGTCGGCAATACCCGCCATTCTGATACGAATATTAGTCCCGGATGAATCGTATTAATGAAACACTTGTCTATCAATCTACCCATGTATCCGATAATTAAAGCATTTCCGGTTATTCATGCTATTGTCACTACTGAAACAACAGATTGAAACAAACAGTTAATATTTTAAACACTAACTCCCCTTATTTCCGAATTTTCACAAACATTTTGTCTGTCATTAAAAAGGCGTTTGAAAACATATTTACCAATGGCACTAGAATTTCATTGTGCAATAAGTAAAGTTTTCCCAATACGTAAAATCTCGCGTATAAACAACATCTTACAGATTCGAAAAAACAAAAAAGTGTCAAGTGGTGTTAGTTGCAGCAGGCAACTTGTATTGTGTTGTGAAAAAAAACAGAGAAAACGTCACAGTAGAAATTTATTTCTGATTCATACAAAAACATACACAAGACATTGAATTTTTTATATATGAGATCTATAGCAAAAGTAATCACTGTACATAATACACCGAAATTTTCTCTACTTTTTACGAACTATATCAAATTTAAATGTCAGTTGCTGTATTATAAATATGTAAAAAAGTTGTAAAAATTATCGAAAAACAGAAAGTAAACAAAAACCATTTAGCCTTAATACGAAAAATCAAAAAAAAAACACAAACCGATATTGTAGTACTAGACCTAACCGACACTTCTACATATTTAAATAGCAAATACAATTGAACCCAAGCAACCAGTTGGTCGTTAGTTACTTTTAACTGCAACTTCTAAAAAGCACAAACCAAAACAAACAAATTAGTAACAAAATTAATAAAAACAAGTGTTTTTCAATAGCAATCAACCCACATAGTATTATGTATGCTCCCAGATGTAAATCTTTCCGGCCATTGCAGGTACACCAATAATTACTCGCGAACATTTAAAATCACGAAATTAATGGTTAATACAAAAACCAGAGAATTTGTCCTAATGCTTTGGTAATTAAAAACTATGAGTGAAGTTTGGTTAATTACCAGTGTAGGACTGCAAAACATTTATTTAGCAGGAAAGACTTACATATTTCTTTCTTTTTCAATTGTTAGTTACAGGATAGAGCAGGACTTTTTACGTGGTGATTCAGTGGGGGACTGAGATGGAACATCTGCAGGCGGATTGTTACTAGGAGAGGCCTGTTTACCCTCTGCTGATGGTGGTGGTGCCTTTTTCTCAACGGTTTCCACGTGTTTAAGACTACTTTTGTCGAAGACTTTCACCTCAGCTCTTGTTTCTTTCTTTTCCTCATTAATCACTTCGATACAAAAACATAACATTAACACAAATGCAATAATTCAACACAAGGTAATAAAAAATCAGATGTACCTTCTATTGTAGGTTTGCTGTCCTTTTCTGTTGTTTGAGTAGTTTTCAACGCTGATTTATCAAAGTCTTTCACAGCTGACATATCCTGTAGTTTCTCAGGCATTAACTCTTCTTTCAGAGTTGCTGGTGTGGGCAAAGTATTTTTTTCTTCGGTTTCAACATGTTTGAGTTTAGCTTGATCAAATGACTTGACTTCTGCACGCGAATCAATGGCCTCTTCCTTAATAACTTCAGATGTAGGAAGAACAGATTTTTCCTGAGTCTCAACATGTTTCAATTTTGAAGCATCAAAAGAAGCAACTTCAGATCTGTCAGGAAGTTCACCTGGCCTTAATTCTTCACACAATGTTGCTGATGTAGGCAAAGTATTTTTTTCTTCGGTTTCAACATGTTTCAGCTTAGCTTGATCGAATGACTTTACTTCTGCTCTGGAATCAAATGACTCTTCTTGAATGACTTCAGATGTAGGAAGAACAGATTTTTCCTGAGTCTCAACATGTTTCAATTTTGAAGCATCAAAAGAAGCGACTTCAGATCTGTCAGGAAGTTCACCTGGCCTTAATTCTTCACACAATGTTGCTGATGTAGGCAAAGTATTTTTTTCTTCGGTTTCAACATGTTTCAGCTTAGCTTGATCGAATGACTTTACTTCTGCTCTGGAATCAAATGACTCTTCTTGAATGACTTCAGATGTAGGAAGAACAGATTTTTCCTGAGTCTCAACATGTTTCAATTTTGAAGCATCAAAAGAAGCGACTTCAGATCTGTCAGGAAGTTCACCTGGCCTTAATTCTTCACACAATGTTGCTGATGTAGGCAAAGTATTTTTTTCTTCGGTTTCAACATGTTTCAGCTTAGCTTGATCGAATGACTTTACTTCTGCTCTGGAATCAAATGACTCTTCTTGAATGACTTCAGATGTAGGAAGAACAGATTTTTCCTGAGTCTCAACATGTTTCAATTTTGAAGCATCAAAAGAAGCGACTTCAGATCTGTCAGGAAGTTCACCAGGCCTTAATTCTTCACACAATGTTGCTGATGTAGGCAAAGTATTTTTTTCTTTGGTTTCAACATGTTTCAGCTTAGCTTGATCGAATGACTTTACTTCTGCTCTGGAATCAAATGACTCTTCTTGAATGACTTCAGATGTAGGAAGAACAGATTTTTCCTGAGTCTCAACATGTTTCAATTTTGAAGCATCAAAAGAAGCGACTTCAGATCTGTCAGGAAGTTCACCTGGCCTTAATTCTTCACACAATGTTGCTGATGTAGGCAAAGTATTTTTTTCTTCGGTTTCAACATGTTTCAGCTTAGCTTGATCGAATGACTTTACTTCTGCTCTGGAATCAAATGACTCTTCTTGAATGACTTCAGATGTAGGAAGAACAGATTTTTCCTGAGTCTCAACATGTTTCAATTTTGAAGCATCAAAAGAAGCGACTTCAGATCTGTCAGGAAGTTCACCAGGCCTTAATTCTTCACACAATGTTGCTGATGTAGGCAAAGTATTTTTTTCTTCGGTTTCAACATGTTTCAGCTTAGCTTGATCGAATGACTTTACTTCTGCTCTGGAATCAAATGACTCTTCTTGAATTGCTGTAAAACAAAATTAATATTTTCAATTATATCCACCTATATGCCTTATGAAATTAAGGGGAGGAAGTGGAGACCTATAAATTGAATACCGTATTTTCTCCAATAAATGCCCCTCTCTATTAAACGCCCCCCTAGTGTGATGAAAGGGGGGGGGGGGGGGGGGGGGCGTTTATTAGAAAAAAATATAATATTTATTAAAAATAAAGCTTTGCTGTTGTTAATTCTCGTTTCTTTTAATTCACATAAATCGGAAACATTCAATAGATATTTTTTCCTTGATGCTTCAACTCCAAACAAGATTTATATCGTGTTTTTCTTTTTTCAATTTCTTGATCCAAGACCATCATCGCATTTTTCTTATCATTTGTCTGAACTGTGCAGGAACTACCAAACCAATTTCACGTTTCCATTGTCCTGTCACTGTAACTGTCATACGGTTTTCAGAATGTGCATTAAGAAAATGGTAAAAAAGACTAGATAACTCAACTGGAACATGTCCAACCAATTCTTTCTCGCTATCTCCGTTTATATGATAAATAACTGATTCGGACGTTGAAGATGCCAATATTGAAGAGAATTTAATTGACTTTGATGATGAAGAAGATGACCTTGTAAATATTGAGGATATATAAAAAATATCTCACATATCAAAGAATCATTTTTTGTAAATAAACGCCCCTCTCTTATTAACGCCCTTCTCTAATAAACGCCCCCCTAAAAAATCTTAAAAATTTTATAAACGCCCATGGCGTTTATTGGAGAAAATACGGTACCTATTTACTCATGCGTTAAAGCATAAAAGGGCAAAACTTAAAGATGCGGAGACCTGACTCAAATTATACCAAAGTTTATACACAAAATAACGCCTACTTTGACTATCTGGTAAAATGTTTTTCTCTTCTGTATCAACATGCTTTAGGTTTGCTGTGTCGAATGAAGCAACTTCAGAAACATCCAGCGTCTGTTCACTCATTTCAAGAAAGATAAACTGAAAAGAATATCACTTTGTATTAATTTTAAGCAACTGAAGAGCGCTAAACTCTTTTATTGCGATAGACGTAAACTTTCATCTTTAGAACACATGCGCGAACCTATTTAAAATCAGGGGGTAAATTCATTGTCTTTGACATTTGGTTTTCTTCTAATTTAATAGGTTACTGTATACATACTGTATAAATAAACCGTGAATTTCATAACTATTTTATGATTTTAAAAACAATATCAACATTTTCATAAAACATGAATCGCGAACCCAAATAAAATCAAAATTGCTCCCTGTGAAACTTTTTAAAAACGATAAGCCTTGCGCCTACTTAAGTAATGCTCTCTTTCGAAGAGGTGTTTACAAAAACTTTCAGCATATTTTTAAATATATACTAAATTATTTTCAGCAAGTGTGTTACTTTGAAATGTAAAAAAGGAACATATATACGATTTTAGTATTTTCCGAAGAAAACAAGGTGTTATCTAAATTTTGAAATATGACACTCTGTTAAAATTTCAACTGCGCGTTCCCTTATAAGGTTTTAGACCACAGCTCGAATTGGGCATGACATGAAGTCACATCCTTACATAAATATTTTTTTTATAAAAATTGTGATTTATATAGTCACAACGGTGGAGAGAGAAAAGCGGAAATGTATATTTTTAATCATGTGACGGGCGACATAAAAAAATATCCAGATGAAGTCATTTACAAAAGTGGAATGCTGAATACGAGAAAATTAATTACAAATACAACTAAATATATAATACAAATACATTTAAAGATGTATCAACGAATATGTAACTAACTAATGTCTGATAGAACGTTTTAACTAACGTGTTAAGCCAAGATAAAATATTTTCTCTTCTTCGCATATCAGGCATGATCACAGTTATATATGGGCGGTGTCATGCTTTCTTTCAAAAACGAATTTATATCATAAAAGTTCTTGATGTTGTAATTAAGGTTAAGATGTGATAAACTTCGTTTATATCATGGTTTTTACTTCTGCACGAACTGTTCGTTTTAAATGGCCTCCTGTGCAAAGAAGCAACGTCATTGCATCAAGACCTGCCACGTTAAACATGATGTGTTAATAATAATTCGAGAAGACCGAATGCAGAATATTGCTGACTTAAGTAGCTCAAAAGAAAACTTCATTCATATCTAACTCAGTCACGTAGCTGGGATGTGAGGAGTTAGGGAGCTGTAATGATTGTTCTTTAACCACTCTTCACTCGCAAATTCGTCAAAGTCTATGTCTCTCACCATTTCCTTTTCGAAAAAGAGATGTGACAAAGCAGATTCTCGCCAAGCACTGCTCTTTTTTTCTTCTTGGTGCATCGATATATGTCATTGCAGAGAAGAGGCACTCGACTCTGGCTGATGCATATCCGCATGTTATACAAAGTTTGTATATGGCTGTAAGGATTGGTGCTGCTTCTGAATAATTTTGAAGGATAAAGTTGTAGATTTCTCCCACATCACATTTTTAAAAACTTTACATTCGCACTGAAAGCTTGTAAAAGGGTCATCGATATACAACGCGTTTAAGTTTCGCTGAATAATTGGTGCAGTCAGCATGTATTCCAAAAAAGGCTGCAAAAACATAGCATTGCAAAATTCAGGATATCATATCGTCTCAATTAATACACGACATACGTAAAAAATGTGATCAGTTTTCAAGAATTTATGGATTTGAAGCTTTAATATAGTCAATTAAAGAAATTTGAGACGCGTATATCTTTATATATTTACCTCATTAATAATAGCAATCATATTCAATTCATTTTTAAAGGTTGAAAATTAGCCATGGCGGTATGCGAAAAACTTCTAAAGTAAAAAGAACATGTCTTCCCACCACCAGATTTGATTTAATATCACTTTCATCAACTTATATCAATGTTGATAATAAAATACATGTGGATTTATCGTTATAGCTAATTGTCATGTTCATTATCGATTTTAATTAGAATATATAGCTTGTTGAAGAACATACTTTTTTGTCATAATGATTCTGCGTCTGCGGTCAAACGTTTATTGTCGTCGAGCATTGTCTGGTGCACAATCTCTGTGTTGCTGCGGGTAAAAGAATTAAGTGCATTCTATGAAAATTTCCGTTCACCTGGTAATTACAAGGATTTGTTGAGGGAATTTTATTTTGTAAAGAAAAAAATCATATCTGTGGCTCAAAAAACACCGGGGGCGGAATTGAATTTAGAAGCAAATTTCAGGGGGCGGCGCCTGATATCCCTCCCCGCCCCCTCAACTATGTGCCTGATCCAACTCATGATTTTGTCGTACTCAACATCCCTTTTTGCAGATAATTTTGCTACTAGCTCGACAAGAAATCTTTCGGTTCCTTATCTTCATCCTCCATATGGTGTAAAACGACGTGGCAGCAAGAGCCATGCTCGATTTCAATAACCCTTTGATTATAATGGCGCTTTTTTTTGTTTTCGTTTGACGCGAAAGCTGCATCCAGCTTTTAATTAAGGTGACGGCGAATGGGTTAAAAATCCTTACATCTATGAATGCAAATTGTCCTCTCTGCCAGAATCCTCGTCCAGACTTGCCTTTTTTGACCGTTTTGCGTTTATGGGAAGATCTTTCCCAGTAATGCGTTGAAGGGGAAGTTCGACTTTTACATCGCAGGAAACTCCTTTAAGTAAGTGAGCGAGCATGTCTCTTCATGCATGACATTGCATGACCAACATCCAATCATGTACTGCAGGCATGTCACTGGATTGCATCTCAAAATCTTAAAACATTTTGAAATTCCCTTTTATTTAGACTTAAGTCTTCTGTTAGTAGTAGAATGGTTGTAAGCCAGCTAGATGCACCCTAAATCATTTTCTCTTCGTTTGGAGTTAGTTGAGTATTTAAGATTGTTCGGTTACTCGTGGTTTATTCACATCCTTCTTTGCTTCTTTTTCTTGATTTCGATTTCCGACGTATCCCTGCCCTGGTCATTTGATGGCTTGTTACAAGGAATCCGTAATACTTCTTGAATTTGTGTGTTCTGATGTCGCCAACACAGTAAAGATTGATATCGCTAGGCCGCCTTTTTCTAACAGGTAACGCTAAAAGCTCTCTCTCAACTTTTGTTCATGACTAACCGTCTGCTGTAGATGAAATAAACTGATTATCTATTATCTAATCAAATTTCTTTAAGCTCTTGCCAATATCTGGAATAGTGCGTATGTGGTATGCGATACGGTGTCGAAAACCTCCTACGAATATCGCATAAGCAGCTTGTGGTTCACTACGAGCGACGACTGATAATTGAGCACACCATGAGTCGACTAGTTTGTTGATATATTAGGCTACAATTCACATATTTGTACACAATTTTTCCTACTTCTTCTCCGATAAATCCTCTCAGATGTTTTCTTCCATCGGTTGTTGATTTGATGCCGATGTCACAGTAAATAAGACTCCCGTAAAATTGCACTCTCCAGTCATTATTTACTAGTAAATAATGACTCAAGGGATTCAGTTTTTTCTAGTTAATAATGACTCCCCCAGTAAAATAATGACTCCCCTGCGTTTTATAAGTTTTAACAACCAGAACATTGCCTACATTTTTAGGGATTTAAACAATACTGATTTTAGCATAAAAGCTAAATTAAATACTTTTGCCTCTGACCATTTAGAAAAAATAATCGATACAAGTAATAAGATGTTTATATTCGTCAACATCAGAATTCGGAATAGGCACACTCTGCAAATCAGAGAAGGCCTTTTTAGAAATTTTCCCTTGTTGTTGACAATTTTCACATGATAAATTCCGCTACGTCGTTTACAATATTATGCCAATAGAATCTTTCGGATACTTTTTGATATGTTGATTCTCGACCTCGATGTGAAGCCATGAACTTCGCTTTAGGGTTTTCACAGCACGAATCTTGATTATTTGACGCTGACGCTCCTTCGATGAAGCAACAACTCGTTATACAATTCAGTATACAAAAACTGACTGTTTACAACAGAAAATTTTCGACATGCTCTTCGGAAATTCGCTTTTTACCTTTATCGCCTACTATTTCTTCAGGATAAATCTTATCTAATATATAGCTAAGTTCGATACTTTTTAACTCAACGTGATTTGCCATATTGTGTAAATTTAATTTTAAAAAACACACAACTTGTTAAAATTGAACATTCAAAGTAAAAGGAATAAATTAAATACTTTTTTTTGTTTTAGCATATTTTAGGAATATAACTAATTAGTGAATAAACTATTAAACTAATATTTATTAGGGGAGTACTTATTTTACAAGGGGAGTTATTATTTTCTAGTAAATTATGACTCGGGGAGTCATTATTTTAGGGGAGTCATTATTAACGGTTACACCGGTTCCAGCGAAATACTCATTTGCCTCTGTGGTTTAGTCATGATTTTTTTCGCATTCGGGTAGTAGCCAAATTTGGGGTTACACACTTTGATCATATTCTACCATATTTTGACAGATTGCAGTTGACCAACCCCTCCCTGATCCTCAGCAAAGGCCACATGTTTTATTGAAGGTCACGTTGTCTTTAAAGTTATCAAGAAGAGTGATAACGTCAATCGCATACACAGGCATGTGAGGAATACGCATGCATACCAGGAAAGAAAAAGTTTTGGTCCCCCATCATCAACTGAATAATTCGCTTAAGTGGGGTTTTGAATCAATTTTCTCAATGAAACGAAGCCAGCAAAATAGCAATACAAAGAATTCTAAGAAAAGAATCGCTAACTTTGAAAAAAACATTAGAAATAGAAACACAGCTTTTTAAAATTCAGTTGTTGTTGTTGTTGTGCAGTTTCTAAACCGCAAGACATCTTACGTAGTTCGTAACATAGCATAATAGTATGTTAAAGATGAAACCTACTGACATTCTTCCAACTAGCGGTTCACACAATTGGCTGGGGGTATTGTTATCAATCCGTCATATCGGAATTTTGAAAATTTTGAAAATTACACCTTCTCGAGTGGCTGAAAACGTACTCTTTTTTGCGTGTTTTACCGAAAATTTAAGACTAAGTAATAAATTTTAACTTAGATATGTAATCAAGTAAGGCCAAAAATAAGAAAGTTAAACAACTTTATGTTTTCAAAGTTCAATTAATATCTTTTTGTAAAAAATTTCCATAATGATTGGTATCTCTTAGATTGACTTTCTACAAAAGTGTTTCCTACTGTAATAAAACAAATTTGATCCGTCAACTCTTTATGCGCATTTCATCGTCGAACGCAGCCAAGTTTAGTATAGTATAGTGCGTATAGTAAATTGGCAATAATAGGAATATCTTTGCGCGTTTCAAAGATTTACTTTTCTTCATTTAAGGAGTATTCCTCTTCTTTATTTACAATCATTCCGAATAAGTGGAAGCTTTGCATGAGAGGGTACGAGTGTGTTATTCTATTATTCTGAGTATATAAATATTATAACGGATCAATAGTCAAATTATTTTTTTTCTTTGCAAAAAAGTGGGGGGCCATGGCTTCCCCGCCCCTATGGCGCGGGCCCTGTTTCCTTCTTTTGTACTATAATTTAAGAATTTAGCGATTATCGTTCTGGGTTGTCCACTTCTATTTTCAAAACTTCCAGAACGATGTGCACGCTCAATACAGAGCTCACTCAGATTAATATTAAGTTTATTTTGTATTATATTTTTGACTTCTGTGTTGCTCTCTTCCCAGGATTCATTGTTATGTCATCAAATCTCAACTTGTTCTGTCGACTTATGTTTTCCAGATTTGTTATTTTCTATTTGAGTTCTTTCCATTATTCAAGTGGTTTTATTGTTTCTTTCACGTTATTTTCCAACTTAACAATCCTTTCTTTTAACTCTTTGTACTCGCGCGAGTATCTTCTTTCGTGAAATTAAAAATGTTTTTAATGTCGCGTACATCTTCCATGACTTTCTCGATCTTTTTATCTTCACTTTCCAAAATCATTTTGATAAAATCCGTCAACATAAACATCAAAGGTTTTTCTTAAAATAAATAAACAAAACACATTAGAGTGTAAATCTTTTTTTTTAACCAAAAATTTACACTAATTACAAAACCGTCATTTTGCTATATTTTTCAATATCTTACAGAAATGCTTATATGTCGAATTACTCAAGGGGGCGGTTCATGGAGGTTTTTTTGGGGCAATCCACATGGTATCGAGAGTCTATCTCAGGAGGGGTGGGGTCTACGGATTTGTGATGTATAGTATGGTCGAAATAAGCGAAATAATAGTGATACCGGGGATTAATTACGTATAAAGCATATTTGGTATCATTGGAAAGATAATTTTATGTAGATTAATAATATCTTATGTCTCAATTCCAATATGTTGAGCAATTTTTTTTATTATTGGTTGACTGGAGGGGGGTATTTTTACTATTTTGAACTTAAAGAATTTTTGTTTTTGCATTTCATATCAAAGACTTTTATTTCTCATGAAAATATAATACCTGTTTCTTCGTCATAAGTAAGTTTTCTTAATATACTGTAAATATACTATCTTCAATGTTAAATAAATCTTTGTCAGCATTTTATTTGCTGATGTCAGCATTTTGTCAAAATAGCAGAAAAGTGATAGAAAATCGGATAAATCTGCTCTAGTTTTTTTTTTATTATTATTGAAGATTGCTCAAAACAAGGCCTAAAAGGCCACTTGCGAGTAAAGAGCTACAGGAGAAGTTAAGCAGATTTAAGGTAGCGATGAACATTAGATTTGAACAGTTGAAGGTTAAATTCAAGAGGAAAGCATGTAGATAGAAAGGAGTTCCAAAGTCTGGACGTTCGCGGAAAAAAACTGTTTTTTTAAAAATCCCTATGACAATTTGGAACACAAACAGTCCATTGGTGAGACGAAGAAGACAACCTAGTTGAACGGAGAAAAATTTTAAGAGAAGGTGTAAGAGATGATAGTTCGCTTAAACAACGACTATAAAAAAACTTGTAGAAAAGACAAAGAGACGCTACGTTCCGCCGGTGTGAAAGAGAGTCCAATTTCAAAGAAAGGTTTTCGCCAATTGCGTTGCAAACACGCCGTTGAACACGGTCTAACAAATTCAGGCAATTATTTGGTGCACCTGCCCATATGTGGCAACTGTATTCCATACATGGACGAATTGATAATTTGTATAAGTAAAGGACACATTCAGGAGTGAGGTAATTCATTTCTCGTAAAAGAGAACCAACCTTCATGGCAGTTGATTTAGCTATATTTTCAAATAAGATCGCCATGAGAGGTCGCTGGTAAATATAAGACCAAGAAGGCGAAATGAATTACTTTCAGGCAAATCAGAACTATTTATCAAAATTCGAGGTAAATAAGCTTGATTGAGATGATCAATGGAAAGAAGATTAGTTTTAGATGGATTAAAATTAACAAGCCAATTCTTACCCTATTCAACTACTGTATTGAGATCTTTTTCAAGATCAGAGGCCATTCTAACCTTATCACAATCATCTGATTTATTAAGGCAGGAATACAATGTTGAATCATCAGCATAAATAACGGTTTTGGATGATAAATTGTCTGGGAGATCGTTAATGTACAGTAGGAACAGAGTCGGACCGAGAACTGAACCTTGAGGAACACCAGCATTGATGGAAAAAGTTGAAGATGAATGACCGCTAAGGACCACCTTGAGTTTACGATTGGAAAGGAAGGAGGAGATAATATTTAAAAACGGACCTTTTAAACCGTATGCCTGCTCGCGCTTCACCAGAGACATCAAGGGCACGATAAAAACGTTCACTTATAACTGTTTTCCAGCCTTATGTATTTCATAGTAGTATTGCTGGTGTAACTCGAGAAGGCTCCAGCAATGAAATCTTCTTAAACTTGATTTTTGAAAGTCCTGTTTGGCCTTGGTTTTGGTAAGTTAAAATAGGCACGCCTTTGTTTCTTATAACATCAGCTACATTTTTAAGCCTCTGTCGAGGTACAGGTGGCATGTTAAATGATGAGGTGATTCCATCATGAGTTGTTGTAGCTGAAATAATTCCTATGGAATGCAATGATCCTTTACCATCAATAGTAGCTGGATTATGATCGACATTGTCGGTTATCCATTGTCTGAATGCACCAGGAAGATAAATTTTAAGAATTTCAGATGTTTCATCATTAGCTAGGACAGATGTTTGTACCGTGTTACTTCGTCGCTGCCAATAGAAAACCTAGCCTAGACAACTGTGTTACCAACCACTTTGAAGCGAAAACATGATCCATCTAAACACCCATTGCAAAGGGTATTAGAGCAATGCAAGACCTAGGTCGAGTAACCTGAACTATGGCTTGACCAATACTTGTAGCTTTAGTTGGCGATTTTATAATGCTGTTCATAAATAAGTTAAGATCCTTCGGTAACCAATCAGTACTTTTAGCAAGGTCGGAGATTTGTTCATCAAAAGGGTATATTTCACATTCAAATGTTTTAGACCTAATATCATCTAATATGACTTTCGCTGCCATTTTAATAATTCGCTCTGTTTCATCTTCAAGTGATCTTTTTCTATTTTCGTACCATGTGCCAGTTAATAAATAGTTTGCAATATCTTTCAAGCAAACAACATTTCTATTTATCTCGCTGAAAAATATATGTTCATTGTGCTTATTTATAAGTCTAGCTTTTAGCCACTTATGCGTGTAAACATTCTCAACACTTGCAAGTTCTTTCATTTTTTCATGAAGTTTATTAAGAGAATAAAGCTCTGCTTCCGATTCTAACCATTCACAAAGAGAGTTAAATGCATCATTACATTCTGGTACAACAGGTCGTCCTATTGTTGTTGCCTATTGTTGTTGAATTTGTTGGTTCTTTCTTCGAACATGAAGAAAATCTCTTATTACAAGCATAATGGTAGCGGGCTTCTACTGCAACAAGATCATTACATGACATTGTTCTTAATCGAACCTCTTCTCCCCAATCATCTTGTCTTCTATCGCATACCCCCAAAACTTGTCTTTTAAAAGGAAGAGTGAAGACATTAACTACAGGATGATTTCTGCATTTTGTTTTTTTTCTCTCGAAGTGCTTCATTACCACAGAAAATACAATTTTCTTTAAAGTTGAAATTGCAAACTGTTGATCGTGTTTTTATCCGTCTTTTATTCACTGATATTTTTTATAGTTTTTCGTGTAACATTGTACGCTTTCTTCTGACATTCTCTATGAATTTTAACATTCTCATTTCTAGATGCTCTATCTTCCAAATATGATTTTAACTCAACGTCAGCTATCTTTGCACTATAATCAATTAAAGTTTGAATTGCTGAAGATGACGACGTCAGCGGCTTATTAGAGAAGTTTTACATATAACACAATTATCTGTTTCTGCATCATCTTTATCTTGCATCTGAAAGAAAACAAGAAAGAAAATTACTTGCTTGCATTTTAAAAATAAACAGAAACTAAGGGGAAAATTATCTTTAGATTTAAGCAAAATAGTTTTAAGTAAGCCCATCATCATGATTAATTTTACCTTGGCTTCATCAATTAACCCAACAAATAATTCTCTTCATTTGACGATGTATGCGATGCAAAGCAATTTCATATATTTTTTTTATATTTTTTGTCTAAATATTAAAACAAGAAATTAATTGGTTGAATGCAAAATATCAACATAACATTACCATTACTTATTTCTAATCAGTTGCTATTATATTCTGAATTATAATTTTCATAATTTTAATACAACGTTCGAATTTCTTTTTTTTTAAATATTTTTTTTTTTTTAAAAAAAAAAACATTGCACGGAGGCTGTCCCGGCACGCCATATAACTAAATTTACATGATGAAAAAGATACAAAAAAATTTATTTATGATTGATTGTTTATTCCGTTCAACGGATGTGAGCTTGATCTGCAAGATGAAAGTCACTCAAGTTGTTGTTGTTGGTTGGTGATCTTGATCTTGATCCGCGGATGCATCGCAACATCAAGCGGACAAACGAGAAGCTGATCTTCGTCCGGATAACACTTGTTGCCACCGACATGTGGACTTTCCTCTTTTCTGCTATTCTCTTATAGAAAGCCTGACACTCACGAGGCATAGCACCGTTCGTCGCAAACACAAGAGGAGTGAATGTCCCATTTTCAATCTGAAGCACTCGCTTATTATATTGGCGCTTTTTCTCATTTTCATTCCTCTCAAAGCATCACTTTAGTTCAAAACACCTGTACCTCTGAGCGTGTAGGTTAAAAACCCTTATGTCAAAAAATACTCTTTGGTCAGGTGTCCAGAAACCGAGAGCGCTTATATCGAGGCGTGCTTCTGGTCTGGTGTTGGCAGTCCGTTCGTTGAGGACTTCCCCGTTGACTTCCACGAGTGGTGGTTCCGTTCTCACGTCGTGACAGATCTCCTTCAAAAGGATCGCAGTGATGTCACGTATCTCGTTGTGGCGTAGCGTAACCAAACCACCTTTCTTGCAGGAAAGGGCGTGGCTAAGGTTGAACCTTTCTCCACAAATACAATGCGATGGCAGCCGTTCGAGGCACCAATTGTTGCGTATCCATGTGGCGTCCCAGAACTGCTGTTTGTTGAGGTCGTATCCCCATTCCTTCAGAGGAAGAGTCGTCAGCCAGTTATAGACGCCACACTCTAAGTTGGCATCGTTTTGTCTCCTTACGTCAATCGTCATATCTGCCCGAAGACTATCGAGTCGCGTCTGCTGCCTTTGTTTTTGTTCAAACTGAACCTGATACTTCGTTTTACCTTCTCTTTCGTTCAAGAAGAAGATAAGTCTGATAAGTTCTTCAGATGGAGCGTGATGTGACACGAGTTGTCATATTCAAATGGCGCTGTTTCCACGAAATTCTTCACACCAAGTCCCCCCGAGACGTGGTGGAAGGGACAGTAATGCTCTTTCTTTGTCGTTGACGATGTGACCGCCAGTGATGGCAGGGATGAAATGGTGTCGGATGACATCCTCAAACGGCTGTAGGTAGTTCTCCATTCCTGAAATCGTCCTAAGAAAATACGTCAACTTGTGCTGGTATCCTGCAGTATAACACTTGTATGCTGCTTGAGGCTGTGTTGTCGCAATTTGGGAGAGAAAGGATACATCGTTCACCCATTTTTCAATGGTGTTACGAATATACCTCTCCTTGTACTCCTCACTTCCGATCACCTCACCAAAATGTCGCTCGCCTTCTACAGTTATCTGGATACCGGTTCCTCCAAAGATTCGTCTTGTTTCCTCCAGCTTTTCCTGTTTTACGATTAACCATGACTTGGAAGGTTGTGGATGATACCCGTACTTTGGTCCTGCTTCTATTAGGTAAGCCCACCATTCTCGAAGCGATGTGATCTTTCCAGTCGCACTTACGTCGTCTGCAAATGCAGCCATCTTGTTATGGTTGTCGCTTGTCGCCGCAATCAAGATGTCAAGCAGTGGTGATATAGCAATTGCGTAAATTGCCATACCCAACGGATCGCCTTGCGTAGTCCCTTCGCGTGACCGAAGCTCTTGTCCACCTATGACAAACAATCGGACGGCTGATTGGTAGCAGTTCTTGACGAAGGTGGCTAGTGATGGACACAAAATTGATATGTTGTGTAGAAGTACTTGTCTGTTGACACTGTTGAACGCGTTGGCAGCATCCACGAGGAGGACAGCATCCGACTGTTCCCTTCCAAAAAGCACCTTTATCGCATGGATTGCTGCTTCACTGCCGGCCTTTCGTCCACACATTTGTGCTTTCGATGAGGCATTGACGACATCTTCTTTCATGATGCTCATTACGATTTTTCCAGCGATTCTTCGTAGAACCTCGCCAACTCCGATCGGCCTGAGTCCTGGATTTTTATCGAGTGGAACTAGTCGAGATGCCATCAATGCTTCCAAAGAGAGTCAGTGATCTCGTCCGTGCACATTCTCTTGATGGAGTTGGCGAAAGCTCTTCTCACATCGTTCCCCGTCTCACCATATACTCTGGAAGTGAGTATCTCCCTCCAACCGTCTGCGTCCATTGCCAGATGGCCCTGACCCCCCCCCCCTTCGTTAATTGGGCCGCTTTGAGCACCATTTCATCGTCGATAGCATCGAAGATTATTGGCTGAACTGTTGGAATTTCACCTGGCAGGAGAGCATCGTCCGTGGCTTTTTTTCCTGCCAGATGCTTGGCGCGGAGGAGATCCATTGTCTGGTCGTTTAAAGAAAGTATCCCACCCTTCATATTATTTGTTAAGAGCTTGATGCACCGTTGACATTGCCTTTCTGCATCAGCTCTTTGAATTTTCTTGATATGGCAGCCATGTCTTGCTTTCCGTTGTTGACAAGTAATCGTGACTGGATCGCCTCTGCTTCTTCAAAGAGCTTCTTAAATTCAACTTTCGTCCAGCTTGCCATTCGACGCTCAAGTGCATTCATGTTTTTTGCATTTCGACTTTTTGGATGGCTTCTGTAGAAGGAGTGCTGGCATGACATGTATGGCTTTCATGGCGCAGGTTTTCAGTGGAGAGGATTCAGTCCATGCGTTGAGAAGACGCCTCACCTTACGGATATACGACTTTTCCGAAGCTCCTGTCGGCAGCATTTCTCCGAAGACTTTGCATTGCAAAATGCTTTTCATACATATAATTTTTTTCTTAAATAATATCGAGTTAAATTCCGGGAAAAATTTTTTTTTGAAAAAAATGTTGACGACAGCATAAAAATGACGTCAGCATTTTTTTTATCAATAATGAAAATGCCATCATATATATGCTCAGATTAAAAAGTTTCCACACTAAAATAAACAATTTCACACAATATAACTGCAATACAGTTGCTTAACTGTTCAAACCTGTTACGGATTTTTTGAATAAATTTCAAAAATACCCCCCTTCCAGTCAACCATCAATAAAAAAAAGTGCTCAACATATTGGAATTGAGGCATAAGATATTATTAATCTACATAAAATTATCTTTCCAATGATACCAAATATGCTTTATACGTAATTAATTCCCGGTCAAAATCTATTTCGACCATACTAGTAACCAATTATGCATACAGATTAAAAAAAATACGCAATATATATATATATATATAAAGTAATATTTATATCAACCATTTTTCTATCAGAAGACAGTTTCAATATTTTGGCAAGGAAGTGAAACAAGACATGTCTTAGGAAGTTGTCTCTTCATAAAGTCCCTACTAATACCAACGTATCATGACCAATGATATATAAGCGCGAAGCGCTAGATGTCTAGCATGCGGTTTTAAAGTGAAGCCAAAGTAGCCATCTTTAATAGTGGCAATAAAACGACAGCGCCAGTCAAAATCAAAGCGAGAAAAAATCATGGTCAAGTCTTGTATAGCTTATGGCTGTACAAACAGGTTTAACAAAAGCATAAACATCCACTTTCATAAATTTCCTCTGAAAAATAAAGATCTCTGTTCAAAGTGGGTGGCAAGTACAAAAAGAGAGAATTTTACACCTTCAAACTATTCTTTCATTTGCAGTGAACATTTTTTATCATCTGATTATGTCTCTTCAACAAGATTAAAATCTGAATCAGTTCCATCCAATTTTAAATTTCCTGAAAGACTACAACCAAAAACATATATATATATACAATGATAATCAATGATAATCATAATAATGATAAGATGTATGCCAGTTGAAGTCAAGTCTGAAGCGGATCCTTCTTCACAACACCATCTGTGGTTCGAGACGTGCAAACTGCATGGTATTTGAGCCTCAATCATGTAGTTCGGTATTTAGCTTGAAGTAGAACAAACAAAATGCTCCACTTGTTGATGAAACTGCCACTGTCGACTCAGCTTAATTTGATTTGCTGATATCTCAGATCAATTCCTCCCAGTTTTCGTTATATAAAAAAGCAATTCTTGGATATATTGCTGGTTATATTGTGAAAAAGATTTCTGCCAAATTATCTTGTGTTGAATGTAACCGTGCTTTATATTATCAAAAGCCACTTGCTTTAGTTGATCATGGATATCCTGCATTTGAAAGTTCATATCTCTCAATCATCAACCATAAAGGTCGGGGTGGACTAGTCAAACCATCTTCATCCTTCTTTACCATTGTCCGGCAAGCTGAGAAAATTATTAGTGTATATGTTTTATCTCCATCTAAAATAAATAAAATAAAACTGCAACATCAAATTAAAATGTCTTTGAGGGAATGTTCATTGTTTCCAGAAATTAATGATCATGATATTCAAAATGAACAGTTGAACGAAGATCTCCATTCATCTCAATTATGCCAACAAATCAATATGTTCATAAAGATCAGACTTCATGCTTATACAAAGAAGTTTAATCGTGAAATTTTACAAGGAATTTAATTCTTTTATTGTGAACAGTATATAGTTGGTAGAATTCTCTAGTTAATACAAAATATAAAAAATTCTTCTAACTGGATATATAATAGCTAGTATATTCAATGTTTTTGCCATGAAAGATTTAATCACATTGTAGACACTTTTTGCAAGCAAAATAAAAAAGCTAATAGTTGTTCATCAATCTAAAATACATAAAACTTCTTTCCTGTGAAGAAGAACTAGATATAGCTAGCTATTATACATGTATACTTACTTAAGTTTATATGTACATACTGCAAAAAAACTATATATATAATATATATAATATTTAAAGATTGTTGTAAATATAGTTTATATTTAGTTTACTGAAAGTATCATATAAAAAAACTTTCTGAATATGTATATTATTATTTCCAAAAAGATATCTTATCGCAGTGGCGGCGTCACTAGAGTTAGTGTCACTCAGTGCGGTAACTTATGTTGTCACTCCGTCGTGATTTATCCCATGGGCCTCCTCTGAGTTCGCCAGTGTCAAAAACAGGACCATACAGATTCAGGTCCAACATTTACAAAGGCCATAGAAGAAAAATTGAATTCGAGGTAAAAGATTGTAAGAAGTTAAGAACTAAGAACTACATAGAAAATATCTCACTTTTTTTAAACTTTAACTTTAGTCGCCATTTAATTTTTTTATCTATTACTGTAAGTACAGTTGACTCTCTCTAATTCGAATCCCAAGGGGGAAATATTTTGTTCGAATTATTGAGAGATTCGAATAGTAGAAAGTCTCTCTTATTCGAATTTTCAGGTTTAAAGGATGAAAATTCGAATTAGAGAGAGAAATCAGAATTTTTGAAAAATTGGAGAAAAATCATAAAGGTAAAAAATAATCTTGATCAATCTTAATCAATCTTGATTGCAGTTAATGGTTAACCAAAGCTGTCTCCTTTTCTCCTTATTTGGAATGCAATAAAACTGCAAATCCTCTCGTTTCGACTTTCTGTTTGAGCAGTTAGCAGCACAGCAGGAACTTGGCATCTTTTAGTTTTGAAAAAACTGTTTTTAATAGTAAAATACTCTTTAAATATGATTTTTCTTCTTGTTTCGTAATCGCTCTACTTCTTTCCTCGCCAATTTTGCTTGCCAATATGGAAGCGCTTCGTTTGTTTTGCCTCCAGTCGATTCGCGCATGCGCATTTAGCTAGCGCAAAATGTCAACAAATAAAACGTCTATATGGTCAGAAAATTGAAAATCTCTCGATTGCGCACTGGGTTATTTTAACACTCGGACATACCACCGTGTTGAGATTGTTAAGCGAACTAACAGTTATTTGTAGCTAGCTGGCTATATTTAAAGAATATGTGAAATCAAGTGTTGATATCCAATATCGTAGCTATATAGCTAGCTAGCTATATATATAATATACTTTAGAAACTTTCTAAAGTATATTCAAACATACTACTACTACTTCTGTACATGACAAAGGTAATATAAATAGTTTCTTTGTCCTCATCAAACTTGTAACCATTTTTAGATATTTCTGTAAGTATGCAAGGCCCATAAAAACATATTTAGACTACTATTTTGGTATTCAATGGGATAGCACAAGTAAGTAATGTATTACCGCCTTATAACTTATACCATCGACGAGTTGATATACATGTATATTGTTTGCTACATTGATATGTTAAACTTGACATGTACAAGTCTAGATACAAGTTATCAATAGGTGATAAAGTTAAAGTTAAATTAGATTTAATTTTAATATATAAAAAAAATGCAAATATAATCCTCAAATAAACATGTTTTGAAGTTGTATTATAAAATCTATATATATATTGAATTCCAGGACAAATGACAGTAAACTGGATTTACATAAAAAACAATGAGGGGGTTCTGAATGTGGACTGTTTGCTCTGGCTGTGGGCACCTGAGTCTCTGTAACGAACGGGTTCCTGAGTGATGCGACTGATCGCAAAAACTCATGAAACTCATGCAAGTTAACTTAATAGAGTGCATCCGCAACGATAAACTGACTCTTTTTGCAACAATTTCTTCCTAAAACCGACACATCGAACATCCAAGAACAGAACATGTACTCATTTAATGTCACTGCAGACAACCCTACCCCATTCACACCAAGCCATGCTTCCTGATCGAGTGTTCTGGGTGCTGCGGTTGATTTCATTGTGGGTGCGAGCGTGTCCCACGTGTGGTGCTTCCAGACATTCCTTTCTTTTGTAAAAACTGTCAGTAATTTTGTATGTTCTCATTTGTATATAATACTTGGAATGTATATATTGCTTCATGTCAGGTCTGGTCTGGATGATCTGCTACAGGTACCATGTAAACCTGTACTACCTGTCTCATGGTTGGGTCGTCGGCGACTAAACCGGCTCCCCCATTAGGCTTGTCCTGGTGAGGCGGGTGTGTGCACACCCAGCAGGACAAAAAATAAGACCTGTCAATGGGCGGATGAGCCCACTTGGCTATGGACATTGATTGATATATTGTTTATTTCAATTTCTGTATAATTGTAATTTCATTTGTGGATATACCTTTATAAATTTATTGCTGTAAAAATTGTTATTCCTCGGACGAACACCAAGTACTACTTGTCTCCATATTTCCCAATTGTTTATGGTTAATTTCCCAATCCCATTACAGCCAAAAATGATAATCTGAGCACAATCCCTGCACAGCCAAAAATAAAACATTTATACACTCAAATACAGTCAAAAATCTAAATTTTACAAGCAAACTAATACAACATTTACTCATATTTTTTCTTTATCCAAGCAAATAAAAAGCGCAACTCCTTAACAACTTCTTACATCGGGTCTTGAAATTACATAATATATTCCATCAATGTCGAGACTGATTGGATTTATAAGATCGGAACCTTTTGCGACTACCATTTTTAAAATCATCGTTCAAGCATGCGCACTAGGTAGTATTACACCTCTCAGCACGTTACACCCCTCCCCCCTCTTTTTAAAGAAAGTGTCCTTTTTAGAAAAGCATGAAAATATATTTTTAATGCATGTTTTGCTTAATGGAAATGTAACCTCTGTTTTGCCAGATCATTTATGTAAAGAATACATTCCATTGAAAATTCAATGAAAAGAGATGTGATTCATAAGTTTGTTCGTTTTAGTAACAATTAAGAAGCAAAAATGTGCGTAGTACATCCTATTAAAGAAATCACTTTTTGAGAGGGCATTGTGATTAGTGTAATCGAAAATGTGTTACCTGCCGCAACAGAGGATGTCCTTCAACTAGTTTTTTGCTCATGTAAGAAGTCCATGTGCAAAACTTACGCATGTGCTTGTGTTTCACATGGACTTTAATGTACGAACCTGTATGCGTGCCCGGAAAGGTGTAATAATGACAGTGACAATAGTTTCGACTCAGAGTTATCCTGCGAATCCGATTCCGACCAGGATGATTAACCTTTCCGCCATATTTTTATTGTTTTTTAAGATATACATATATATATTTATATTTATTGATTGTATATTACAAGCATTTTATAAGGATATAAAGCCTCAACATAAAGCTGAGAACTAAGGCTTGTTTTAAATCGCGACCAATCTTTCGTAATCCTTGTCAAGAACATAAAAATTAAGTATGTTCGAAGGTTTTTGTAAAATTTGAATGTTTTTACAAAAAACACCGTGTATGGATTACTACAATCTTTAACGATTTGATAGCTTACTACCTAAGTCGTATATAAATTTTTGTCTACAATTTTTTGTTCAAACAGAGCTTTCTGATTTTACAGAAGGAGCTGTAGATGCAGCACAAACGTTTTAATTTTAGTGTTTAAAAACTGTGACGTCATCAAAATAATTTTGCACATTATTTCGTTACGATCAAAAGTAAAGGTATAGGTCTCAATACATTTTTTACTCAAAATTCAATTATCTGTCCAATAATATAAAAAAATTTCATTTATAAAGATTTTTAATTTTTATTTGTATTGTGACGTCATCAAAACACAATTAGGGCCTGGGACGACTATTTTGCTAATTTAAAATTGGCCAACAAGTGATTTTGTACTCAGAGGGTTATAACCTACCAATTCCAACCATAAATTTTTGGTCCCCCTTCTGCCAACTTTTTTTTCCCACTAGCTCCCTGACTACATATAGTCAGGGCGCTGAGAGCCAAAAAAAAGATCGAAAATGTCATTTTAGCGGGCAAATTCTAACTTATACCAATATGTTCCTTTACACTTCAGTAAACTTTACTCAGTAAAGTTCAGTAAAGTAAAGTTCAGTAAATATTTACTGGCATTGCTAATTTTTCTTCTGGATTGAGTAAATAGAAAAAGAAGCAACAAAAAAGACCAATTAATCTCTGCAAATATAAGACGCAATTTTGTGTTACACACAGTGCACGTGCGAGAAAAATAAAACGATGGAATGTTTTAAACTGAGGGTTTACTATTCTTTATTATTTATTTTTTATATTTATTTGTTTTATTGTAAGAAAATGTTTTATTATTAAATAGTTTTTGAAAACCATTTATACGTTTTAGAATGTTAAAGAATTAGAATATTTATCAAATTGTATAATTTTTCTTTATTTAAATGTTTCATAACCCCCGTTTTCAATTTTTCAATGTTTTTTTCGACTACCTGAAGAAGAAAAGTAGAGATCCTATGCTGCCAACACAAGATTTTGTTTTTGAATTTGTGGCTTTTTGTTAAAGTTTATTTTTTGCATTTTATTCGTTTGATTTGATTATGACTTGATTTGGTTATGGAAAATGTTTGTTTCATCCATTACCCAGTGCACGATAGTGAATCAAAATTGAGATCATTTGCCGAAAAATCATTTGAAAAAGTCCTTTCTTCATGGATGTTTCAATTTTATTTATATTTTGCATTTGAAGTTGGTATAACCGTAATTTAGCGGCCTAAACAAAATTGCAAAAATTAAAAAAAATATTTTTTTTTATGTTTTCGTTTGCTTTGAAAATTGGTAGGTTTACTAATTAAATTATGCTGATTTCAAATCAAGTACCAGAATTGGGATATTTTTACCCCTAATACCTTATTTGGGCAAATTTGATATATATGATTGAGTATATGGAATGCTGCCAACCCTAGTGTATTAGCAATATTTCGGTAAAAAATTAAGATTATCACCCCAAAGTTTCAACTTTGCAGTGAAGAGGACTACTGGACGTTTCAACCGGATTGCTTCATACCAGACAATCGAGCAGACAATCAACCAAGACCAAAAATGTCATGGCGGAATCACTGGTTACAGCACCACAGAGAGCACCGTTCAACGTTGGGTTCTCACTAGTCATACTCTCGCCCAATGCCAGCTGGCACTTGAGGATGATCTTGCCATATGCCAAAGTGACTGCAGAACAAAAGGCCTTGGTTCAGCACGCATTAAATTTGACAACGAATGTGTAAAGCAAGTTCTGGAAATCCTCTCATCATTCGGTAACCCTTTCAATCGCCGAGACTCACTGGTGAATTTATGTTCCGGTATCGAAGCATTAGCAGTTGTATCGAATGATTTACTCAACGCAGCAACAATTGGGAAAACAGCATCGGAGGCATTCACATCTGAACGGAGAGATGGAGAGGAAACCGAAGCAAAAAATCGTTCTATTCTCCAATCAAGAGGTTAAAGCTCAAAACGTTCAGCGACTTGAAAGTGAAGAAGGTGATACAAGCAAAGGAAAAAGCGCTGACGATAGCTGCAGAGAGAAGTCTATTTGGCCGGCTTTTGGTTTTGGCAAAATCGCGTACTGGAATATCGTTGGAAATCGTTTTGCAGCATTCCCTCAGCCCTATCCCTTGGAGTATTGCTTCGGCAGACGGAGGGATATTAAAGACAGTCAAAAGCAAATTGTTAGGTAATGCCCAATTACGTATTGAACTATCCGTTGTCCGCATTTTGTGTTTGATAAATCAAAATTTCAATTATTTATTTCATTATACTTGGATAATTAATATTTAATTTCTATATTTTAGCTGAAATCGAAGATGTTCACACCAAAGCTCTAATTCAGCGCGATTTCAGCTGCAAGATCTGGGACGGCATGGTTCTGCTCCAAATGTTGTCGCCAGTCACTCTTCAATCCTTCGGAGACGTTTCCCAATATCTGCTGCGACGTATTATGAAACAAAAGCTGGTGTATTTCGTAGCATATCAATATCACCACGGATCGATAAAGTTGCCAATGGTCCTGTCTGTGTGCATCAGTACGGTAGATACAAACATCGCAAGATGGATGTACAGATATTTGTAGAAATTGGCACTGGTGATCGAAAACGCATCCTCGATATCCGTGGCATCTGTTTGGAGTTGGGTGAAGATGTTTGTCGTGCACTGCCAGGACTGCACTGTTTCACTGGAACCGATTATATAAGTGCTTTCCATGGCATCGGAAAGAAGAAGGCATTTGTTTTGATGAGAGATGACCCTGAATTTGTTGAAACATTCGCGCATCTCGGAGAAGGTTACGCAAGATTTACGTTTGACATGTCACTCTTTGACAAATTCCAAGAGTTTACCTGCAAGTTATATGGCCTGAAACGATGTACTAAAACAGATGATGCCAGATACCAAAAGTTTTGCAGCTCCAAGAAGAAGTGTCCCGAAACGCAACAGCATCCTCCAACAGCCGACGTTCTTTTTTGTCCTCTAAAACGAGTGGCACACGCAACAGCTGTCATAAAGAAGGCACTAAAAATCATCCAAACATACCAAGTCCAGATGGGTACGGCTGGACCGTTGATGGTGATGATCTAAAGGTCCAGTGGATGTTGAGAGATCCGATTCCTGAGGAGTTGGTTGATTTCATGTCACGGGTGCAAAAATAACATGTGCAAAACAAATCGATGTGTTTGTGTGGCACACAATTTAAAATGCACCGATCTATGCACCTGTTCTTCTTGCAAAAATTTTGCAAACGACGATTATGATGATAATGACTTCACTGACGACGACACATAGATGTCTGACGACGGAGAATCATCAAATTCGGATGATCCAGACGAGTGACGAAGAAGTTAGATTTTGGATTTATAGTTTTGAAACATTTTTGAATTTTTAGTTCTGAAGTGCGTTTAGGTATTGATTTTTTATGAAAAAACACTTAAATGTGACCGTGACGTTTAACCTTCAAAGTTGAATAACTCTTCTGGGCTTGAAATTCATTGCTTCTGACATGTTTCTTTTTTGATCAGCTTTAAATTATCTTTCGAATGATATTCATATGTTTTTGTTTTGGCGAGATAAAATTTTCAGCCTTGCTTGTGACGCCATCAGTCCCTTTTTTACTGGTACGGGACCAGAAAAAAATTGACATCAGCCAGTAGAGCTTTTTGAGGTCTCTCGGGTATAAGGAACAACATCACATAGGTTAAAATTTGCCCGGAACTTTCTTTTCAAAAAATGGCTCTCAGCGCCCTGACTAATACAAAAGGCGTGTATTTACAAAAAATCAAAACATTCGAACAGAAATGAATTTTGAAAAAAAAACTTTCGAAAATGTTAACGGTTAGTTTACACTCCGAAAATTCGAATTACAGAGAGGATTTTGCTGAGGGGACCTGAAAAAGTTTTCGAAGTATAGAGGTTTTCGAATTACAGAGATTCGAATAATAGAAAGTAAATTATAACAGTTTCTTAAGGAAAATTGACGGTGACTTAGAATTCGTTTGAATTATAGAAAGTTCGAATAATAGAGATTCGAATTAGAGAGAGTCGACTGTATATACAATAATGATATCTTTCATGGTAGTTGATGAAATACGGTGTTTTTTATTTATAACCGCTCTCTCAATAACTTTATGATAGCATGGTCTCGAACTTTCAAAAGAAAGCGGTTTTTGTTATAACTTTCCGTTTGGTATGGCGTACTCCGGTGTCGCGAAAAATAATTACTCCGTAAAATAAGTATCGATTTCTTTACTGCGCATGTGCAAACCAGAGTTTTATAGTTTTGGTGCATGCTGTTATCTTTTCGATTTTTGACTGTAAAAAAGTAGGCATATGTTCTATTTATTATGTAAAATATTTTGTCACTTTTTGAGCATATAATCATTGTATCTGTAGAATTAGATAGCATAATAGCACAATCAAATGTTCTGTAGTTAATATTGTAAATGGGATGGGTATATTTTTCCAAGTTTGCAAATTTATATATTATATAGTGTAGCTAGCTAGTTTTAGCAACGAATAACTTTTGTTTGTTTTTTTACTTTATAAATTTAAATTGTACAGTTTATATTTATATGGTATAACTAAAAGACAGCAGCTACCTTGATTCAGATAATACACAATGGCGAATGGTTCATACTTTAACCAAGTTGCTTGGTACTTAACCAATTCCAATTGTTCTCATCATCCTAGTGTTCAATCAGTGAAAGAACAGCAAAAAATAAGAAAGCATTTGCTAATTTCGTATAGCGGAACACGTTCATAGCGTATTTTTTTATAAGAAACCTGTTTATGCTTTTTACACATGGATCACTTTCTTTACTGAAACTGTAGAGTATGGGCAGTAGCATGTTAACTCTTGCCAGCTTTGTGTTTTACTGTGGAATAAAGGATATGGATGCTTAGCCAATGAGCTCAAAGATGTTACATAACTTGCATAGCATACATTACTTCTAAGTGTTATGTTTAGGTGCTATGTTCGGTAGTGAAGGGGTGAAAAGGAGCGCTCTCTGTAGGTTTATTTCTTTGTTACTTACAGTAGAGTTTTGTAGATTCACGAGGTAGAAATCTTTTTACGTTGTTTGTGTGGAATTTAGACATGGACATATATAACGTGCTATAACATTGATTGTTGACTACTCAACCCTACAACCAAATGCTAACAATACTTTTTCATGTGAGATGGAAGGAACCTTGTCGTGGTTCACATGCTTAATTTAAGTACAGTGCCATTTACATGGGCTGTCTTAAAAACAAATACCTTCCTTTTTTGAAAAAAATAAAACTTAATTTTTAATTTTTACACCTCAAATCCTATGTCTCTAAAACCCCGTTCACCATGACCACATATTTGAATACCTTTGAGCAATTTCTTCAAAAAGCATTTTCAGACATTAACACTTTATTGTTTTTAAACTTTAGTTTTTACTTTTGATTGTTATTATAGACTGAAATTAAATAAAGCACTTTTTCGAAAAATTTTGACGTCATTAATGAAACCAAAAATTTGTTTGAATTTTACGTTTTTTGCATCACCCTAAAAACGCCCCCAAATCCCCTCCTGGACCCATCCCCAGCTGTATACGTGCTAGTCCTGAACCCCCTAGTTAACAAAACCTACCTACGCCCCTGCTACAAAAATATTTCCTAAGAAACCTTTTAGTCTGGTTTTCAATAGCGTCATAAACATGCTAACTTGAAATCGAATGTTTTAACGGGATGAGCAGACATTGTTGTCTGAATAATATATGTATAGGTACGTAATAAGTATAAGGTACATCCCTTTCAAAAACTTATACTTTTATAACGACTTAGTGGTAAGACTTCGAATCAGTGGCATGAATTATTTGTCTAAGAAATTTATGACAATCACGAGATTTAGAATTCCGCCATAATTGAAAATAGAAACCGACAGAAAATGTGAATTGTCCGCCACTCTTTATGACTACCGTAAATGACCGATCTAACGCCCACTCCCGAACTGACGCCCCTCCCGAATAAACGCCCAGAGTTAAAGTTAATTTTTTAACTAACGCCCACTCCCGATTAAACGCCCATTCCCGAATAAACGCCTAGGTCCATAGAGAAAAATTAAAATAAACGCCCATGGGCTTTCATTTGATTCACAGCAAAATTAATACTACTTTCTTTAATCTTTAAAGTGTGGATATTTTTAAACAGTTTCACTAATTTTAAGCGTAAAATGTTCATACAAGTTACTCTTTCTATTCAGTTCGCTAGTAACTAGCTGTAATGACAAACGAGGAGGTAGGTGATACCAATCCCTTTCCTTTCATCAATGAAGAAGATATGGAGGCTGCGACCCAGCCATTCCACCTCCTCGATGACAATGAAGAGAATGACGAGAAACTTGATATCATGTAGTTGACGTACATCTTCTCGATTATATTACTTTTGTTGATGGACTTTGTTTATTAACGTCCCTCCCTTACTAACGCCCCTCCCGAATAAACGCCCAGGGTAAAATTTGTTTGTTAAAGTAAACGCCCAGGGCGTTTAATTGGTCATTTACGGTAGAATTAAACGGTTTGCAGTAATGGCTAAAATAAATAAAAATGAAAAATTGTTATTTTGTACACAAATTGCTTCTATTTCTGTGTTTAATACTCTCATTGGTAGCCGCACGGTTATTTTACGGAGTAATTATTTTACAGCATACTATGAAATAAGTATCGTTAATGGTGTAAAAGGCGCGCACGCGCAGTAAAGAAATCGATAATTATTTTACGGAGTAACTATTTTACAGCATACGGTGTAAAATAAGTATCGCTAAAATGCTTTGAAATGCGCGCATGCGCAGTAAAAAAAATCGATACTTATTTTACGAAGTAATTATTTTTCGTGACACCGGCATGGATTAAGGAATGTAGATGACATTTTTTTACCTCAAATCAATTCTTTAACAGATTTGCGCCCTCTACGGCTTCTAAAAAAATCAACAGAATTAATACTTTACAGAATCAAAGCCAATCATTCATTTTAAAATGGCGTCAAGCGGCAATGTGAAAGTTGTATCTAACGATGAACAATTTGTTACTGAAATGAGAAATGCTGGCCAGAGCTTGATTGTAATAGATTTTACTGCAGCCTGGTGTGGTCCGTGTAAAAGAATAGCTCCGGTTTTTGAGCAACAAAGTATAAAATACCCTTCAGTGTGTTTTCTGAAAGTCGATGTTGATGTATGTAGAGAAACAGCGGAGAGATATAGAATATCTGCTATGCCCACCTTCGTGTTTGTAAAGAATGCGAAAAATATTGACGAATTACGGGGTGGTGATCCAAATGCATTGATGTCTAAAATTAAAGAACATGCTGAAAATGTTAGGGCTAGTGAAGATGGAAATGAGCCTGATGTTCCTGGCCAAACAGATTTGCGCAATTATTTTATGCTATCTGACTGTAATTGCTTAAATGAAAGTGATGATAATACTCACCAAAATGTTTTTAAGGATGACAATTCTTTTCTTGAGAGTGATTGCGATGAACAGTTGTTGTTGACCATTTCATTTAATCAAGCGGTCAAAATACATTCATTAAAGATCAAGTGTGAAGATTCTACCAAGGCTCCAAAGTTAATTAAGTTGTTTAGCAATCAGCCGACTGCAATTGGGTTCGATCAGGCTGAGGGCATGCAAGGCATACAACAAATAGAGCTCACTGGAGATGATGTCACTGGAGAGAAAGTAATACCACTACGATTTGTAAAATATCAAAATGTAAAGAATCTTGTTATTTTCGTTGTAACAAACCAAGGCAGTGAGGAAACCACCATTATAAATTATTTAAAAGTGGTTGGAAGTTTGGTTGAAGTCACTAACATGAATGACTTTAAACGAATTGCAGGGAAAGCTGGTGAAAGTCACTGACTTACATATATAATAATTTTTATTGTAAAATTTGATATATAAATAAATGTGTTGAATTCTAATTTCTGTCTAACTTTACCCCTCACTGTAAGTTTGCAGAGGAAATATCTTGAACTATATATATATAATTTGATACCGTATTTTCTTGATTAAACGCCCATTTAAAATGTTTGACTTTTTAATAAACCCCCTCTTAAATAAACGCCCCTCTCGATTAAACGTCCTTAATCAGAAACAAATTTACCCCCAAAAAAACAACTTTAATTTTTATTCTTTTATTGGAATTTTACAGTACTTTTCACACCTTTCATATTCCCAATCAAAATGTGTAAATTTTTCTTTTATTATATAGAGTTGTTGGCGATGCGTTCAGTCTGTTCTTGCATGATATTTTTCAGAAACAATCAGGCCTATTTTGCAAGAAAAAAAGTATATACTAGTGACAGTGATGATTGATGACGACATTATTGATATTGGATTTAATTTCTTATTTTGATTTAGAAACAGAAAATATAAAACATTGCATCTCAATTTTCTCAATAAACGCCCCTCTTAAGTAAACGCCTCTGTCGATTAAACGCCCCCTTAAAATGTTTGATTTTTGTATAAACGCCCGGGCTATTTTAATCGAGAAAATACGGTATACACACACAGGATATGATGATATATACAACTAAAATATAAATATGTACAAATAAGGTATATAAATATGTAATTATAATGTAGTAAATATATATATATAAATATAATATTTAAAAGTCCCCTTTTTCCAATCAAATTATACACACATATAGTATATCAAATGTGTATATTTATAATTTGAACTTACTTTATAGTGTAGTACCAAGAATGCCAGACGAAAATGCTTTGGGGATGGATAATAAGCACAGAAAACGAAAAAAGAAATTGTTAAACCAGATATGTGAACAGGTCTGTTTGACCATTATGAAAATAAATACAAGCTGTACTGTCATTGTATTTTCAGCTGCAATTTTACTTCAGCGATGCCAATTTGAGACATGATCGATTTTTACGAAAAGAAATTGAAGAAAACAACGGAGGATGTGAGTGAGCTGTAAATGGCAAGATGTTAGAATTTTTTTGGTTACTTTCATATATTTAAGAGGCAATCTCTGTAAGAGTGGGGGCAGATAGTTTGAAAAATGGATTTTCTTCAAATTTTAAGGTCTAATTTTTCATAATGGCGAATATACAGCTATTTTAAGTTTGACTGAGTTTCTCGCAGATGTGTATTTTGTACATTTTACAACTTTGGAGCCTCATATCTTTTTAATGCTATCATTTTAAAGTTTCCAATTAATTTCCCTGAAAATATACCGGGTGAAATGTCAAAAATGATAATTTGCAAATACTTCCTAAAATGGCCACAGCAGCTGTGGCTCAGCAATAATACAACAAAACGCATTTACTGCAAATTTTGTGCTTCAATTACCCAAGGTTGAGGGCAAACCCTGGGTAAAAACCTATTGATTTTTGAAGTACTACCTCTCCCCTAACATTTTTGACAAAACTAGCACCTTTCATATAAGGGGTTTGGGCACTAGACTCTTAAAGCTGTACCAAAACACGTTTTGTACTAATGTTGCCTCGCTTTCCCAAAAACTGGGAAAACTTCCACTTCTTCCCCACAGTTTGAAGCCCCACTTTGTCGTCTTATTCGGGAGATATTGTTGCAGAATAGAACGCCCCTTGAAGGCAACCATGATTTCGTCCACAGATTGGTATTCCTCTGGTGACACCTTCAAAAACTGCTGTGTAGGTCTGAAAGCCAGGGACGAATCTTTCATGCACAATCTTTTTCTTTGGTTTCTTCCGATACCAACAAATTATCAACAAAATGCAAGTTTCGTAAAAGACTGAAAAGCGCTTCCTCAACATAACAGAATTCACACCATCATATGTCATATAGGTTTCCCAAGAAGGAATTCATCAGTGATGAAAATTTTAAAATACTAGTAAGGAGTCATGGTGTCAGAAGGGGTTGGCTGCAGCGATATCTCTTTGAATGTTATGTCTCCGGGATCATTCATTTCAACTTTACGCCAGAGTGGATTCTTGACTACCTTGCATGGTTTTACAATTGAAGATAATGGTTGATCATCTTCATAATCAAAAGTGTTATTACCATCTTCATCACTTTCATCAAGGTTGGTTCCAATCTGATCTTCTGCGGCTGGCTGTGGAGGAACATCATAATTTTCAACAATACACTCATTCAGCTCAACTGTCACTGTCAGAGTCACATAACTTACAGTTACATTTTTTGTCTATACATTTGAAAAATAAATGATACTTTGAACCGCAAACATATGAGAAAATGCCCGTTGTTGCATATCTGCTACATGTTTATTCTATGAAATACTGTTCTAGCCTATAGCAAGGAAAACTGAAACATATTTGTTTGTTTCAAATTTGATTTTGCCTTGATAACCCAAAATCAATGGAAACGCTATATCCCATCGCTTAGAGTATGTAGTAGATGTGATACAATGGGAATTTTCAATATAATTTTCTTTTTGCTTCTTTTGCTTTACCCCTGTGAAACTTTTGTAGCTTTTTTCTACACAGGGCGCTAAAGTGTTATAATAAATTAACTTTTTAACATGGCAGGAGAAGGTGCACACAACCGCCAAATTCCCTTTAATTGTTATTGGTCTGTTATATGTGTTACTGGTCTGTTATGTGTGTTACTGGTCGGTTATGTGTGTTACTGGTCCGTTATGTGTGTTACTGTTCCCTTATGTGTGTTACTATTCCGTTATGTGTGTTACTGGTCCGTTATATGTGTTACTGGTCCGTTATGTGTGTTACTGGTCCGTCATGTGTGTTACTGGTCAGGGTGTTAGCCAGGTCTGAATTTCTTACAGCGTTTTCTCCACATTGGGAATTTTCTCCATAACCTTGGCCTCCCCAAGCCCCCATCTTTTGACTTAAAAGTGCTCTAGATTGGCTATAACAGACAAATTCAAAATAATTGATACAACTCTTACCTTAAAATAAAAATATTTTCGTAGCGTATTTTATTATTACTGGTTATGTTTTCCTCAGAAAAAAAACTGTTGTGGTGTGGGACTGTAAAGACATTTTAAAAATAATTTTTATCTTTGGGGTTAGGACAGCATAAGTAAAAAAAATTCTAACATTTTCAACGATATCAAGTCGATTTTTTATATAACTTTTAGCTACATATAGAAGACCTCAAAAGTGCTATTAGTTTTCGGATTTAGGGTATGGGGTTGGCGGTTGTGACAGTTATAGGTAAAAAATGGCCATACATAAGTATGGAACAATAACACCGTAATTATTACAAATTAGAATTCAGACTTCTTATATCATGTTGAGGATGGCTTCTTCTTTCAGGTAAAAATTCACGAAGTTTTAATGGTAAAAATTACGGAAGTTATTTGCCTTTGCTACTAAATTTTTTTCTTTATGGAATTATCACGGATCCAAGCCAAAATGAGTAATCAAGTGCCAAACTATTGGTTGGAATCACTTAATATTTTACATATAATATCAACATAATATTAACGAAGAGTCCAAATTAATTTTCACATCATTGTCAGATATCGCACACGCATGCGCAGTACCATTTCACCACAGAATACTTCAAACTTTAGGCCCAAATTTGCCCAAATGCGGTATTAGGGGTGAAAATATCCCAATTCTGGTACTTGATTTGAAATTAGCATCCTTTAATTAGTAAACCTACCAATTTTCAAAGCAAACAGAATATTTCAAACTTTTGGGCCCAAATTTGCCCAAATAAGGTATTAGGGGTGAAAATAACCCAATTCTGGTACTTGATTTGAAATCAGCATCCTTTAATTAGTAAACCTACCAATTTTCAAAGCAAACGGAATATTTTAAACCTTTGGGCCCAAATTTGCCCAAATAAGGTATTAGGGGTGGAAATATCCCAATTCTGGTACTTGATTTGAAATCAGCATCCTTTAATTAGTAAACCTACCAATTTTCAAAGCAAACGGAATATTTTAAACGTTTGGGCCCAAATTTGCCCAAATAAGGTATTAGGGGTGGAAATATCCCAATTCTGGTACTTGATTTGAAATCAGCATCCTTTAATTAGTAAACCTACCAATTTTCAAAGCAAACGGAATATTTTAAACCTTTGGGCCCAAATTTGCCCAAATAAGGTATTAGGGGTGGAAATATCCCAATTCTGGTACTTGATTTGAAATCAGCATCCTTTAATTAGTAAACCTACCAATTTTCAAAGAAAATGGAAAACATAAAATTTTTTACATTTTTTTAATTTTTATGATTTTGTTTATGTCACTTTTATTTCCTTGGAATTGGGAATTTTGAGTTCGTAGGCAATTGGGAATACCGCGTTTATCGCGATGCCACAAGGCTGGCTAACACCCTGCTGGTCCATTGTATGTGTTTCTAATTTGATGTATATACTTCTTCAATAGATGTTGATTTGACCACAATGTTGCGCTTCAACAAACTGAAAGGATTGACTTCAGATATTGCAACAGTTGCGAAAGCTGTCAAGAATTCTACCACACTTGAGGTTTTACTTATTACAATATGTGTGTAATGCGTTTTATGACACTTCAGTTTTGTTTAGTTGAATGACGAAAAGACCAAAGTAAAACGAAAGATTGAAATTCCGTCATTGCAAAATGTTGACTCTAAGTCAGTTTATGTGGTGCGTGCTTTAGACATCTTTTTCTCTAATTGTACATTTAATATTCTTCGATTTAAATACAAATATAATAAAAAAAAACGGTATTCTTGCAACGCCATTCATTCTAACACTATCATATGATTCTTGCATAAAATTGTCAATTTGATTTGATTTTTAACATATTTTATCGAACAAAATCTTATTTGTTCTTATTTATTTGATTTGTTTATTCTTATTTTACGGAGTTTAAAATACAAAGTTGATGCCTTGTGTGGGTAATCTCATCACTGTTTTTCCTTTTACTGGTGTGAAGGACATCCAGCTATAAAAACATCTACACCAATAAACCATCAGATGATTAAACCTACACAACTGTGGGAAGTCTTCTTTTGAAAGCGTCACTCTGAGTGGAAAAGGTCACTAATTATCTATTAATTATATTTAGGAACAGTTACCATCTTCAGTTGATCATGATTGGTTGAAAAACATATTTTCCCAATGCGGTTCTGTCGACTACATAAGGTACCCACATCCTCCATGCTATTTCTAATTTTTAATCATTCATGTTCAATTTTCCAGTCTTCCACGATATAAGCACAATAACAAGCCCAAAGGATTTGCTTTTGTTGAGTTTGCAACAACGGAAAGTGCGAAAGATGCGTGTAAGGTCTGTTTACAATCTCTTATCCATCTTAATAGCATGAAATATATTGTTGTTTGGGACTTTAATATCTTATTGGAATTTGAGAACTCATTCAATGGAATTGTAATCAAGCTGTTAATAAATGTGTCAGAATTGTGGCTTATAACGTGTACGCCTGAGGTTTTTCCACTCTCTGCAGGTTTTAAACACTGCCAACGATAACGAAATTAAAGATAAGAAGCGCAACCAGTCAACTGATCAAGGGAAAGATAAACAAACGAAGGGAGAAAAATCACGGAGAAATGAATCGAACCAAGATATCAACCACTCAAAGAAAAAAGAAAATTTGAAAAGAAAACTAATCACTAGTGAATCTTCTTCAGCTCCAACCAAAAGTTTTAAAAAAGAATCGAAGGCCAGCAACTATGCAAAACCCTTAGAAGAAATCCCGAAAAATGAGCCCCTGGCAATCAAAGATAGAACGACAGTAAAAGGTGGCAAACGAAAAACCCACGAATATCAAGAGGATGTTGAAGTTAAAAAATCTAAAAAAGCAATAAAAAACGATGCCGAAGATTCTTCTGCTGAAAGTAATGGAAACGGAGAAAGGAAAGTGAAAAAGAAAAATAGACAGCATAAAAAAAAGAAAAAGGAATGCGAAACGGAAAATGTTACTCCCTCGTTATATGTAATAACAAAGTAAGTTGCGCTGCAGTCTATTTATTCCTAATTTATGGCTAGTCTTCAAATCAAAGGTAGCCCTGTGTAAGACAGATGGATCTGTGACATTTTCGATGAGATTTGCCACTTTTACTTTTTTAAAAAGCCTTTGTTTCAAAGTTGCTCTTTTGCTGGAATAGCAGATGTTTTGTTTTTATACAGACTTGAATGGCTGTCCTTTAAGAAGCAATACAAGAACATTCACAAGAAAGAATACAGTCAACTGAAAGCAACTTTGCGAGTTTTGAAAAGCGAGAAGGTGAGAAAGGCAGAGGTCCGCGAACGAATCAAAGAAACAAAGGCTGCCAAAGAAACTCAGGCTGTTCAAACGGAGTCTGCGGGCCAGAAAGATGACTCGAACCAATGTGATATGACTACAAATGAAGTTACAGAGAAAACAGGAATGAAAAAGTTAGAGGTTGCACTGGGCACAGTTCTATTGTTCGCCTCAAACCATCACGCAGCAACATCCACGAGGAAGGAGCTCAAAGTAAGAACTCTTGTTTCTCGATTACATGAAATTGTATCTTATTCTTCTTACATTAAGAAACTGTTTTAGGTTTGTAAAACTTTGGCTTTGCGCCTGAAAGCTTTTCCCATTTCCATGATTTTCTACCACATTCTCCTACACAAACGTGCTACCGTCTGCACTCTGCCCATAAATGGTTCTCGATGGTAACTCGTTCGACGACATAATAAATTATTTCGCGCGCTTTCTCTGTAGCAATACTTCAGGCGAATAGGTTTGAAAATAGGGAATCCATCATTTTCGAGGTCCACTAATTCCACAGCCATGTATAGCCATGTATTGGCTACATTTCAATAAATTCTCTTGTTATGTAGGAATGTTTATCTCCGTATGATGTTGCCTATGTCGATTACATCGATGGTGGTATGAAGGTAAGACTGACAATGTATTTTTTATTTTAGACATGACATGACTTTAATTAAATTGTACGTGTTTACGGATGTATTGAGAACTAAGCCGAGAAGTTCCTTTTTTATCTTCTCTGTTGTATCGCAGGGACATGTTAGATTTAAAACAAGCCAGGCTGTTGATGATTTTCTGCTGAATCAGCCGTTTAAAGCTTCCAAGCCAGCGTGGTATTTTGAAAGATTAGACGGTGAGAACTATTTGAGACGTTCTCTAAGAATGATGAGTCAATGTATGAAATTCACCGAAAAGGCAACAACATAATGCAAATCATCTAATTTTGATGCATTAACAATATTTAAACGAATAATTATTCAATAAATGTCATATAAAAATGGATTAAACGTCGAATGTTGTGACGAGTAATTCTACAGAAGAGTTGAAACATTGCAAGAACGAAATACATATGCAGCGGTTTCAACCGTTTGTTTTGTGCCGTGTAAGGGGACGACAAACGGCAATTTGTCGGCGGGTTTCCTCCCGACAATCTACAATGCGACGCCTTCACTTAAGTACAAAAACAGATTTCTCATGCCCTATGTCTCCACTAATTCATTGACGCTAAAAATGTTCATCAACTTCCTAAGGCATGAATATCTACTTCAAACTGCACTTACTAATAACACTTGAAACTGTGTGCTCCTACTTTACAGCTGCTCATCAACTCTTAATAACTGGCATGTTTATGTTTATAGAGTGCGCCGAGAAATCTTACTTCGAGAAGGCTGCACGTGACCAAGAATTGAACTACGAAAACAATGAAAAAAAGAAAAAGCGAAAAAGAGGAAAGGAAAAGGTGAGATTCATTGGCGTTTATTCATTTATCTTTTCTATCTTTCTCGTGCGTTGCCATCAGATCATGAAGCGACTTAACGACGTATGAATGGATTACGAAACACCCTCTCGCGTGTCAATCACGGTTGCTGGGAAACACAACGTCTACGGTCGCCAAGCTCACAATGCTGTATCAACAAATATGACGTGTTTGTGGCTTGGCTACTCGCGTTTTGTTGAAAAGAAAAAACTTCTAGAACGTGTTTGTTCGTACGTAAATAATAGTTTAAACCTTGTCATCACAACACCGGAACACATGTAAGATGCGGAAGTTGACCTTCTCTAAAGAAATAGCTGTTTGTTGTGTAGTTTGTTATTTGTGTAAATGGAAGAGCCGCCATCTTAGTTTTTCCAATTTACTCCATTTCTTAAAAACTAATTTTAATGTTTGTTTTACGACTAAGGGTTTTGTGGTATTGATCGGCTGTCCACCATAACACGCCATTACTACGATAAATGTGATTCGAAATGTTTGACTCGATGTTCCACCATTTTGAATGTTTTATTGAATGCGCGAGTCTGTCAAATATTGAGAAGCTAATCCAACGTTACTCGCGAAAGGTTAACCGTTCTTTGCAAAAAACCTAGCAGTTGGTATCTGCACCAAGGATACCAACCAATTAGCATGCCTACTATCCGTGCGACTGCATATTCTGACTAGAGGCGGATGACAAAAAGACTTCACGTGTAAATTTGCGTAATGGGCACGAAATAGGGATTGACAGAGGAAATCGACGAATTTTTATTTTGTTTACAATATTAGTGGCAAATCAATATAAATACAGCGGTTACTTCAGCTTACAATCCAACTATAATAGAGGAAAAACCTGAGTATGTTTGTTTGTTGTCCGCCAATCACGCCCAAACGACTGGACCGATTAGAACCAAATTTTCAGGGTATGATTGTGATGCCCCTGGGATGAGTTTTAGCCGAAGAAACTTTTTTTGACAAGTTTTTATTTAAATAAATTAATTAGATGTGATGTCACTTATCGATTGCGTAGTTCAAAATTTATAATAATAATTAAATATTTTATGGCTAACTTTGTTTCCCAAACAAATTCTTTCTCAATTTAAATGTATAATTAATTTATCTATATGTACATGACTACCCATATATAGACTTTTTTGGGAGGAGATTGGCATAGATTGGTAACATACATACATACAGAATTCCTCAATTATATTATTGTTAACGTCCGTAGGACGGGTTCATTGCTAGTATATTACAATAATGTTAACTCATGACGATAACTTTAATATCTTCAACGATGGTTCTTTTCCTGCATTCGGGATTCATACAAACAATAATTCTTAAAGAAAATGTTATCTAATATGATTTCATGTTTTCTTTCCATCCTTAAGTCATGTGTTTCAGATACTAACATGAACATGTTACTCAAGGATTTCCTGTATATCTGTCCAACTAGTTGAGAAATCATAGCATCAATTTGTTCTTTTAACATGTGACATCTCGGGGCCATTTCTAAACATTTTAAATAGCGTACAGTTTATTCCACCAGGAATAATTGATCGGATAGATTTTTTTGCCTCTCTTGATTTTGGAGGAGCAGTTGGTATTAAGATAGGTAAAACGTTTTGGAATATTATTGGTGTATCTTTGGTCGTTCCTTTCCTCTAAAAGTAAGTCTTTCCATAGCCAACTGGACAATGTTTCTCACATACAACAGTGTCTGGAATATCGCCTCTGGGAATTGATACCATCCATCTTGCCCTTTCTTCTTTATTTTGTTGCAAACGAAATACTTTAACCTTGTTTTCTTCGTCATAATTTCCTTTACACCCAATGACGCAACATTTTCTTGGCATATTACTTATGAGCTATGATAAAAATAAATAAAGTTTCATATAGCGAAATATTTCATCTTTTTTGTATTTACTTCATTCAAAATTTCTTTTCATAATAATAAGACTTTATTGTTTGAATATTCACAAAATAATTAATAATTGAAAATTAAAAAAGTCGAAATATCGAGAAAGAAAATCTCGCCTCCAGTCAAAACTCCGGTCGCACGGAGAGGCCTATTACACGTTGTTTTTTTTATACAAATCAGTTGCTTAGGTCTTAGGCTGAAAAAGTCCAAAGTTAAGCAACCGCTTAGACTGAGTTTATCAGAGTTGGAAGCAATTTAGGCTGGCTTTCTACTAGTTACTTAGCAACAGGTTAAAAAGTAGTCTTGCGCAAAACTAATGGAACAGAAAGAGCTGATTTTCAACATAAAATATTTCTTCCTAATACAGTACAGGATATATATATATATATATATATATATATATATATATATATATATATATATATATATATATATATATATATATATATATATATATATATATATATATATATATATATATATATATATATATATAGATTTTTCTAGCTGAAGATTGTCCAGAACGGGCATGAAACTTTAAGTTCTGGAAAATAAATTATTGAATCTTTTCTTTATCAACTAATTCGCTCTTTCTGCAACGCGCAGTTATCGAGCACTATATCCTGAGTAAAAGAAGATTTCACAATATATATATATATAACAAAATAATAAAGCCCCTAAAAATACAAAGTTAGCCATCTATGTATGTACATATAAGTAGCCCTTCAAAGAAATTGAAAACCCAGCCACCACAACAAGTTCATCTTCTTCAACCACTTATAGTCCTTCCATCTCTTGGGGATCGTCAAAGTCGTCAAAAACATCAAATGGGTTTCTTTCTGGAGCATATGGGTCCTCTTCCGGTGGTGGCAATATTTGTGGAGGGTCAACAGCCAAGTATCCGTTGCATTTTGTACCCCAAACCATGCTATTCTACCCTGCTACTGAATTATTCGTCAGCAAATTGACCTGCCAAGTTATCACAGAACAGAGCAAATGATTTCTTATAATCATTCTTCGAAAAAGACTTCAGTGTTTGATCAGCCCACTGAACACAAAACTTGGTGTCAGCCCATGCGTTTGTTTGATAGTAAACGTCAATATCTTTGTCCCATGAGTTTTCTTTCAGGCGTTTACTTTGTCCACGGAAAATTATAGGCTGTTTACCCTCTGGGCTAAACCACAAATTGAGCGAGCAAAACCTTTACTATCGGCAGAGTTAGGCTGTGCACACTTTCATTTCAACAAAGGTGCCCTAACATGTTCTTTAGGGTGTGTTCGATGTTCCGTTCGACAAAAAACTAAATTTAAAAACTAAAATTTAAAGCTTCGAACTCATCGAAGTTTAAAATGGTGCCGTTTAACGAAACTCGCAACAACATGGTTTTTTAAAACTGCTTCATCACCTTGCTGTTGTTTATAGATGTTCCGCCCTTTACTCCAAAGCCAGTTAAAGTCTACTCGGTGCTTTATCTCTTGCGCTAACAAAAGCATATCTTAATTCAATGAACAGTTCCGCATACTTTTTTGTCGGCCTAATTTTGAATAGGGCTCTCTTCTCAATATCTGCTGCCGCTTCCATGATTTCTTTATTTTCTAACCACTTTGAAATTCTAGTTTTATCAACATTAAAGCCTTTGTACTTGTCAACTACTTCCTTAGTGGATAAACCATCTTCCTGTACGCCAATAAATTTTGAATCGTGTTTTATACGTTGACGGTTTGTTGTTGGGTCATCCACAACAAGCACGAATGTCCAAACCGCGTCTCCTTCAGTTTGTGTAGTTTCAGGATTTACACTTTCATCTGACTCAACTGTCAATGTGGCAGTTACCACGGCAGCAGACACACCATCAGTATTCATAGTAACTGACGTACTTGTTTCTGCAGTGATGATGCTAATACATTTAATATGAACTGCCAGGCCTTGCGTGTTGATGAATTTCTTGTGGCAGTGAGTGCATTCCAATTTAAGTGCACCCTCAACGAACAACTGGATCTTCCACTTTACCTCCATGGTGGAAAACATTTCTTGTGAAATCAAATCTTTTCAATTTTCCTCTTTGACATTTTTAGTTTATAACTACTAAGAATATATACAAATAGAAAAATAGAAAAAACGATTTTGAGGACAATTAAATCGATTTCCAGAATTCGAATATCGAATGCGAATGTGCTCCTGAACTATATTATACGAAACTTTTTTTAGTAGCTGTTACTAGTACCAGAAATAAGGCCAGTCATGGCCTACTATAATAACACGGCCTCACAAGTTGCCGCAACAGGCCAAATCAAACAGGCCAGTATGGTAAAGAAATCAAAGATAATTTTGTAGAAATTTTTTTAGCTTTAAATTAATCCAACATAGCTAATATATGGCTAATAACTATTTTAGCTAGAGTTGATATTATTTAAATGATCATAAAATCTTTATTTTAACACTAAAAAAAAGCGTTTCTGCCACACTTCAGAGTGTGACTACAGTAACTTGAAATGTGAATTTCTGATAATTTTGTTAACATTCTCATATTCCTCATGTTCTATGTGTAGCTAATAACATATAGATACATACATATACATATAGATATATTGACATGATGTTTTAAATAAATTTATTGATTTCTTTTAGTATTTATAAAAACGTTTTGAGACAAATAATGCCAGACAAGTGCTGTATTGTAGGTTGCCGTTCTAACTATAAAGATGGCCCAAAAAGATCATTTTATTTTCCAAATGACCCAGATTTGAAATCTAAATGGATAAAGTTTGTCAACCGCAAAGATTGGGAATGGAAAAAATCCTCCACGATATGTGTAAATAAGTTTGAAGATAAATTTGTTTCTGCACATGCCAAGAAGAGACTTCTAAAATGGATCTTGAATCCAGTTCCATCAAAATATGTAACAACAGAAACAACAACAATACCTCCATCAACTTTGCCATCGATTACACCTGTATGTAAACCTCCATTAAAACGAAATGTGCAAGAGGATGAATTAGAAGTGTTTTTAAATGATGATATTTGTACAAACATGGAGTTTGATGACATAAAATGTCCTGATGGATTTTCATTTGTGTGCAAGAGTTTCCAGTCAGTGAAATATTAGAAGAAATTCGTTCCATATCTCATTTCAAACCACAGGGTCGACCACATTATTCAGCGAATATATATGATTTGTTATTGTCTTCTGCTACGTTATTCTTCTCAACAAGCTTATGAAATATTATTATTAATATTATTATTAATATTATTACTGATTGGAACAAATCAATTGGAAGCATTATCAAACTATTTCAAATTAAATACAAAGATTATCATTCTATTTTTGATCTAAACAGAAAACAATTTCTTCGATTAGTAAAGGTGACTCTCGCGAACGAGGGACAACTTTAATGGTGTGTTAACTGTTCATAGTTATATATTATTTTATATATATACATTATTAAGTATTTTCTTCTTATATTCTGAATATTATTTATTTTGTTTTATTATGGGGTTACTACTTGTTCAGCCTTAGGCTATTGAGTAACTCCCACCAAAATATCAAACCAGATCTCCTTTTGTAATAAAGGTCTTCGTTGTTGTTGTTGTTTTGTTGTTGTTGTTTTTTTATGTAAATGATATTTTGGTAAATAAATTGAATTGAATTAAAAGAATTTCCCTTGCCTTCATTTTCTCTGCTTGAAAAACTGTCTAGTGGTTCATTAGATGCTTTCAAGGTTGCTCAAATGATGCTAACTGAAGGTAAAATATCTGAAGATGTAATGGTTTTATTTGATGAAATGTATCTACAGAAGGGTACACAATACCATGCAGGTAAATATATTGGTACAGATGAATATGGGGAGTTTTATAAAGGAATTGTCTGTTTCATGATTGTGGGCTTAAAAAAGAATGTTGCAACTGTTGTTAAAGCAGTTCCTGAAATAACTGTGAATGGAGATCTCATCACCAAAAATATTTTTGATGTTATCGAAAAGTTATGTTCTGTTGGTTTTAAAGTGCGAGGTGTTGTTTGTGATGATCATTCAAGTAATGTAAATGCTTATAATCAACTAACCAAGAGGTATGGAACACCTGAAACTTATTACATACTCCATCCAGCATATGAAGGAAAATTGAAGACATACTTGTTGTTTGATAATGTACACCTAAAAAATGTTCGTAACAACCTTCTTTGTAGAAAAAAGTTTGTCTTCCCAGAATTCTCATTTGATGGACTTCTTGATGAAATTAAAATTTCACATGGTTTTGTTGAATGGTCTCTTCTTCATTCACTGTACGAAAAAGATCAAAATTTGGATGCTCATTTACAGAAGGCTTACAAGTTAACTTATCATGCTCTTCATCCTGGCAATAATAAACAGAGTGTGCCATTAGCGTTATCTATTTTTGATGAGACAACATCTGCTGCCATTCGAAGTTACTTTCCCCATAGAGAGGATGCTGCAAGTTTCATATATTTAATAAATACTTGGTGGAAAGTCTCAAATTCAAAATCTGAATTCAATTCCAATAATTATTTGGGGAATGCTATAAAATCAGGTGATGGGAAAGTAGAATTTTTATTAAAGTTTGCAGATTGGGTTGTCGAGTGGGCTAAGCTTCCTGGTTATAATCTTACTACCCAAACCTCGAAAGCAATGATCAGAACTCTGGGGGCAACATCTTCTCTTTGCGCAGATTTATTGGCCGAAGGCTATAGATATGTATTGACAGCAAGGTTACAAAGTGATGCTCTGGAACGTCGCTATTCCAATTACCGTAGAATGAGCGGAGGACGCTTTTGCTGGATATATCATTAAAAAGTTAACAGACGGTCCTAACTGCGGTGAATGCCAGAGAATGATGGTTTCTTCAGATGAAGAAGAGAGACCTGAAGGCAAATACTTAAACCTTCTTTCTCGAAGTGGACTAATAACTCCTAGAAAGACTTTTGCTGATTTTACAGCTCATGTGTTTTCTACATTACATGTTTCTGAACCTGTTATCCAAAAGTTCCCTCTTGTTTCTCCTTATCATGCCGCTAAATATCTTCTGAATAAATATTTGGAGGTGAGCAATATTTCGTGTATTGATCATGTGGAAACTTCAAAAAGATTAATATTTCAAACAGCAATAAACATTTTTTATAACAACAAACAGAAGCAAGACTGTGATAAACCTAGGAAGGACAATTTATCTTCATTCAAGAAGAGACAGCGTATTTTATAAGAGTTTTATGTCATAATAATGTAGCTATATATAACAAGTTTGTTTCTCAGATATTTTTTCTTTCTACAGTATATATATATATCTAATTTTCATTGATTTTTATATAAAGGGACTAAAATTATATATATATATATGTTTGTGTATAAATTTTCTTTGCCTTCAGAAAACTTAACTCCTCCAGAGAGTTTAGAGATTAATGCATCAATGAATTTCAAACATTTTGGCTGTATAATCTCATTTCTTGTTTTTTTAGTTTCTTTATTTCCCTCCTAAATTAGTAGTTGCTTTCTCTCTAAACAGTTATTTGTGTGTTAGTACTAACCTACATTCAACGTTTATATTTTGAATAAAATAATATTTCTCATGCTAATGGATGTGATTTATATCTTTAATAGATAAAACGGTTAAATATTTGTATTACTAACCTAAATTCGAAGTCCATTTTTATTAAAATAATACTTCTGATGTTAATGTGATTTGATTAAATATCTTAGAAAAGTACTCAGAATAATCAAATTAGCATTATTCTTTCTCTGGCCTGTTTGATTTGGCCTGTTGCGGCAACTTGTGAGGCCGTGTTATTATAGTAGGCCATGGGCCAGTAGAAAAGTTATTGGTTTGGGCGCATTTGACTTTTGAAATGAAAGTGATAATTGCTAAAATGAGGCAATTCAAGAAAAAAATTCCAAAAATCAGTGAAAGTACGGCACGTTATTTCAAGAAAAGGTATGAAAAAGCCTTAACGAATCAAAAGCAAACGGGATCACACTCTGTAAATCTTTGCCAAAAGACCAGAGCAAAACTGGATGACCACTTTTGTTGGGTGAATTGGATTTAATGATTCAAAAATACATATGGGCTGCAAGCAATCGTGGAAACTAATAAGCAACTTAGGCTGAGATTGCAAAAAGAACCTCAAAATGCAGTTGCTTATAAAAAAACAACTCGTTGTAGGTATTGCACAAATCAAAGTCGATTTTTGCTTATCGGATTATCGTCATATTTTTCGTTCCAGAAATCAAGAACAATTCCCGAGAGGTGATGTAGGATGTTGTATGATGTTGTAGGATGTTGTATGATGTTACTTTAGTTCAATGTTGATAATATTCTTAGTAATAGTTCTTAACCTTTAAAGGTTATTTCGATTAGATCAATTCGAGTCTGCAAAACTTCCTCAGACAACTTAAACATGTCATCCGTGTACACACCTATCGACCTCAATGAAATACACGCTTGTTCTTATAAGAAGATAAAAAAAATCACGAATTGCTGAAATGTTCTTAACGAGCCAAAAGTCAGACTGAAGTAAACTTAAAAAGTTACTAATCGACAGAACGTCTGCACAGTTTTTAAGCTACTATCTATGGAAACCATCTTGATTTGCGTTCAAGTGTTATTTACATCAGAGGAAAAGTTTATGACATTGTTTATTTAGGTTATTTATTACTTATTAATTTATTTATTTAAAGTTATAAATATAAAAGTTTCCTAGTATCTTAAGAAAATTCAGAATGTTATTGAGAAGGTGTAAGTTGACATGGAAGGCATTTCGGAGCTGATATAGAAGAGTCGCACGAAGCATCGAACAAACCGCCCTGCCTGTGGTATTATGTTTATAGACATTTTTATTTCATGTTTCCAAATGGACGCACTAAAAACGTAAGAGTAGCTAGTAGCTTTTAAAGAACTGAAATAAGAGGTTGAGAAGTCAATTATGTCCAACACGTGCACCCGTGATGTTGTGGTTTGTGTATGGGAACAGTCGAACAGGCGAATCAATCACGCAGAGAGCTTTGTTATTGTGTTCTTTAGTCGATTAACTCTATTGACATTAAAGAAATTTTTATTTACCTTTTCTTTAAAGTCTGATTGCATTATTTTTTTGTGTAAACTCTACAAATCGGAGAGGATGAAAACCATCCTTTCATATCGGTTTACAGTAGGATTTTGAGAAATGGACGATTGCAATTTAATCATCATTGCTGCTAAAACCAAACGCTTGAAAACATATCGAATTTTTTCTTCAATTTTTAACGACTGTGAGACCATTTTTAATAATCCCTGCCACTGAGACAATCATTGTACCAACTGTGCAATCGAAAACAAAATTTGATGGAAAAACTCACAAGGGAACGCTTGTATTGAAAATCCTGAAAAGCCGTGAGATTTTGCAAAACATATGTAGAAAAGGATTAAGCCAAAAATGTTTTGTTTGGGCGAAAGAAGTTTGTTGTATAAGCCCTCTACCGCAAAAAAACATTCAAAATTGCAAAGAATTTTAACAACTTTGTTGCTTAACTCTTTATGATTAGGATCTTAACAGTGCGTAATGGAAAGCCATTGAATGCACTGGATAACGTTTCGATTTTCTAGATGAACATTGGAATATTAAAAAACATCTTAAGTGGATGTGATTTGAGTCAAACCTACGAAAACATTGAAAGCGGCTTGTTTGGATCTGAAAGCAAATTGCAATGTAAACATTTTCAAATAAATGTTCGAAAGCGCTGAGTTATTTTCTGAGGTCTTGGGCAAACATGACCTTGTAACGTCGCCCATTTCAACTGCGTTGCACCGCAGATTGCTTCCTTGCACACGCAATTCAATGATTCGTAATCTGTCTTGTTGACAGTCATCAACCAACAAAGCGAGGTTTGCGTTTTGAAACGCTTTCTAGAAAGCAATGTTTTCAACCAAAACTGTGTGCTTTTTCTCTGTTTTCATTACTTGATTCCTCCAGTAGAGAGGCGAGTTTACTAACCGCTAGCTGACGGAAGATCGTACAACGTGACATGTTGCCATTAACAACATCGATCACGAACTTCATTAAATCACAACACTGGCGAAGAATAAATACTAAATACATTTGAGTTGCTTTACAAAGAACGCCCACACTTTTACTACTTCATATTTTTTACAATGTGTTTATATACAACGGAAGCTCGGGGAGGGGGGAGGGTTTATTTCCGAGCGAAGAGACTGACAGATGATCAAAACTGATCATAAATAATCGAGAGAGGTATCATAGGAAATCATATTTGATCATCGCTTGTAAAGTCAAGAAAGAGCTCAAAGCCTCATGAAATTTAAATCTCATTTCCTCTGACGTCTCGCATATAGCGTGCCTCCTCCGAGACAAATGCATGCCCCCGTCGACCATACGGCCGTTCATCAATTCATGTTGTATGGCCTCCCCGTCGCAATAGCTCACTGGCATACACGAGGTTAAGTTTCTCAAATGCATATTCAGCGCGTTGTGTTTCTTCTTCTTGCAGTGGTTGGAACCAGCGCAGCGGTGTTCAGGGAACAAAATATGCAAGTAGCACGGAGGTTCATCGAATCCAGAGTCGTCGGAAAACGTGGTCAACCCTCCGATGGACGAAACCTCGCTGTTTTGTGTGCGTATACTGCTGCAGTAGGATGAAGTGAGAGAAATTTTCGAGTATTCAATGTCGGTTTTTTGATCGTCGTCACGCGTAAGCTGATAGGTGCTGTTCGGTCTGGAACTGGTTGTATTACGACAGCACAACATTCTGAATAAACTACTGCCGGTCGTTAGAGCCTGTATGTGATCGCTACTCGTTAAGTCTGTATGGTGGTTTATTGTCTCTGTGGAATACGTGTTTACACTTTTAAAATGTTCGCACGTTTTGTCTCTCTCTTTGTATCTTTTCGTGAGATATCCTTCCTCATGGAAGCAGTGTTGTTCCTTCAAATCTCCATCCATCATTTCTTTTATACCGTCTACAATAGCAATTGCATAAAAAAATATTATGCAGTATAGCACGTTAATATCGGTTTTCAGATTTATAAAAGCGCGTTTGTCGAAGACTTTTATTTTACCCTACTTTGGATTCGTTAAAAAGGAGTTCTTTCTTCTCCTCAAGTTTACAAATGTCAACAATAAATTAACTTCCAAAACAAAATTCGCATATTTTCAACTAACTCTTTCGTGGTTCATTGGCAGATAATTTTTTGTTTGACTAAGACACTTCTTGTCAAAAACTCAACCGTTACAAAAACACCGGAATGATATTTCGCATAACAGATTTACAACAACTAGCGTACATGCAGAACGTTTTAAAAAGGTGTCGAATTTTTTTTCATTTCTTGCGACTAAGGTCTATTTGTTTATCGCTAGTGTGAAAATACGGTGTAACTTTGCACGGAATTATCAGTTGTATGTAATCGCAGCGGGTCGTTTCTGATATGTAATAGAACAATAGAGAATGGAAAGGAAACAGTCGCAATAACACGACAAGCAAATGTATTCGTCGATAACGCAATGGTAAGGCGTTCGGCCTTAACCCAAAAATTCTGGTATCGAGACAAAGTTGTTTAGTGAGCGGTTATAAAAAAAAACACCGTATTTCATCAAAAATAACCTTAGCACAAATGGGAGCCATTAAATACACTAAAACTCTGGGTCGAGGTCTTCATGATAATGTTTAATGAGCGTTCTTAGATCCTCGTTAAAAACAAACAAACAACAGATACAAATTGGGGGTGATAATTTCTTGATGTGGAAAGCGATTCACGAAATAAGCAAACGAATACGCGATAATAGTCATATACAAAGGTTTTCCGATCGAAAGCTCTGAAACCAATAACAATAATTTTGTTAGAAACTTGAGAGGTGTTGCGTGGGTCAGTCTGACCCCATTCACTGTCCCGACGTCTAATTCCAATAAATACGAATGGTTTTGAATCATTTTGTAAACACAGTAATTGTTGGAAGTGACACCCTGTTGAGAATGAGTAATCGCAAATCCTCTGTCTCCATATAGGTTTTTCATTTTTGGCTCGATAAATTTTATGAAGGGTTTTTTCTGAAACGTGTCACGTGCTACAATGTTGTAACATCGCGAATGGACATTATGACGTCACGCTGATGTTTCGGATAATTCAGCTATCATGCGATTTTTGATTTTACAATTTGACATAATAAGATCTTTGGATATGAATCTTTATAAGTGAATACAACCATGATAAGTATTGTTATGTGAAGCATTTTAAGTTCATCGGACCTTTTATCAAGGGTATTATTGTGAAATAAAGGTTTAAGGTTCTCGTCGTTGTGAAAACAACTCATTAAAAATGCTATGTTACGAGTTTTCTTTTTTTCTGAATATGTTATCATCATCTCCATCATCATCATCTCCATCATAATGATCATCTCCATCATCACTATTTCTATTATCTCCATCATCATCATTATCTCCATTATTATTCACTAATGTCATTGCTGCTACGGTTATACTACGTCCATTTTATTTTACAATTCTTATTTTAATTCTTATTTCAATTCTTGTATCACTGTAGCTGAGGTCTATATAATTGAGTATATACGTTTGGAATTAGGTGGAGCCATAAGTGAGAATCTGGTAATCGTTTGAGGCCTCCTCGTTTATCCAAACAAGTGTGCAGCTGACACAAATCAGTCCCTTTTACAAGCTTCCCACATTTCTCAATTATTTAGGATTTTGAATTTTTAACCATTTCAATTAAATTAGTTCTTAACTTTAGAAATGCAGACATTCTAACCATTTCAAAAGCCATCTTTACCCAAACATTTACCCCAGCAAAAGTTTATATGCCACTTAAAGTGCTCCCATACCATTTAGAAATTGTTCCAACACAATGCACCTAAAAGGTATTAATCCTGAAAAAAGTATCTCCGAAAACAACAAAAGTGTTCATTAAGTCAATCATAGATATACTGTCAACTATCAAGAAACATTATTATTTATTTCGCTATTCGAAACTGAGGTGATTCCGTATTTATTTTATTTTGCGATTACTTCTACTAATTTGTTGTAAGTTGGATGAATTTATTAGCTAAGTTATGAACATTTCATTTACTGTACAAACAAAAATTGAAGTTATGCTTACAAGCCAACTGAATACGCTTTCTAATTCTTTCTGTTTGCCTCTCTCGGAACTAATAACAGGATTTTGTGTTGCAGGGGAATTGCGATGACCTGCCGCGCACATGGGAACCAATGAAAAGAAGGGGATTACAACTGTGCGGAATAGAAGGTAATGTTTGTTATTATGAGGAAAAAGGAGAAAAAGCGATCTATTGGTCGAATCTATTGGTCACATTAATTCATCATCTTGATTTTCATTATTTCTCCTTGGAAGTTAACATGCTAATGAAGATAATCGTTCTGAAAACGAAAAACCGTGGAAAAGTGAAAGAAGTCCACTCACTGCCCAATTTAAAAAATCACCATATATATTAATTGTGCCAGCTTTATATCATCAATAGGAATGGTTTCTTTCTTCAATTTGCCATGTTAAACGTATATATGCGGAGTTGACTTTGAGTCGAATTCGCGTTTTATATGTTTAGTCGGTCAAGTAAAAACTACCTCTTTGCTGATTTTTTAAAGAAAACCTCAGCCAACGCATATATTTATCTGAAGCAAATATAAGGATTTCTACAAATAGGGTTTTATAAATAAGGGTTTTCGCTTCCAAGAAACATTCTGTAATCATAATATCGTACGTAGGTTGACCTTCTTATTGACATCGGAGTAAATCACAGACAATCAATCTGACGCCATTGATTATCTAAACATCTCTCGTCGATTTGCCAAAAACTCTTTTGAAATTTGCGCTTCAGTGCAATATTTGTAACTAACGTAATTTCTTGAAGCTTTGACGTTCAACTGATAATTCAACGTCAATTGATAGCACAGATGTTTCGTTTAAAAGTAAAAAATACGTTTTTACCCAACGCCTTCATAATAGTGCATTAGTTGCATTTGTGACAGCACTGACGTAAAATAAGGTGAAGAAAAAACGTTACTTTGGCGACCATGAAAGTTGGCTTATCTTTGGGGCAATTGGGTAGTCTGTATCTTTTTGCAGTTGCCTTGGATGACAAAGGAGCAGCAATGTGTTTTAGCGGATATGTTCCGGTGTACGGAGAGTAATCAGGAGGTTGAAATCAATGAAGTTGATTAATGAACATAGATTGTTATGTAGCAAGTTAATACAAAGGAATTTTATTTTTCGCGAGTTTCACCCTGTTTCGTTATGCGCAAAGTAGGTTTGAATTCACATCCGCTGACAAACTACACGACCTTTTCTAAGAGTTAAGGCAAACAGAAGACAATGAAAATTCATTATTAGTTCATTGTATAATAATGAAATAATGTCGCGTGAAAACAAGTATGCATATTTAAGTTGGCGGACAATTTTACAATGTCCATTGCACGTGGGTGGGAAATGGAGGTCAGATAAATTGGAATGATAAATGAAAAATATATTGGGGTGAACTTTGTGCAAGAAGAATTGTTCTAGACATGGCGGGGCCATAACAACTTGAAAATGTTTGGGGGACCAATTTTCTAATCTGAAAGCTCTAAAAACACATTATAAGGCTATTTTCATCCCTTGAGAAGAAAATTAATTGTGAAATGTTTCACTTCCATGAAACTTAATAATATGTAAAGTATAATCGAAAAGACTTTGGGGGCCATGGACTCCCTGCTCACCCCTCCCCCCTTGTTACGGTCATGCACGGAGGATCGATAGGGATAGATCAGTGATATGGTCATCCATCGGTTGGATACAATTTCCTTAGTTTGCTCCATCATCAATATTCAAGAATATCGCCATCGCTGTTGAAGAGTTCGAAAAATATTGGACTGGAACTTGCAAGTACCGTATTTCCTCTTATTAGCGCCGGGCCTCATATTAGCGCCGCCCTTTAATAAGCGCCGCACCTTGGAGCAAAATTATGTTATTAGCGCCGCCCTCTAATTAGCGCCGCACTTAGAAAAGCGGCGCTAATTAGAAAAAGAGCAGTAACCCATACAGAAGGATAGTTATACAATACAATACGTTTTTTTAGCTTCTAAATTATTTTTTATCTTTCATAAACCAGGGAAATTTCATAATTTTCACAAACTCAGGCTCGTGCGTAAGTTCGAAATTAGTCAATAGTTCTTTTCGTTTCTTCATTTCACGATCCAAGGTCTCAGCCGATCTTTTATTTTCCGAGAAAGCAAAAAACTTCGCTGCAACCACCAGACCAACCTCACGTTTCCGTTTTCCAATTACTTGGCAAATCAGACAATTCTGCTCATCAGCTTCAAGGAAACAGTGTAATAATGATGAAAGTTCTATTGGCACATGACCGACTAAAGTCTCATCAGCATAAATTCCCAAAGCGTGTTTATCATAATCATGGGCATCTTTGCGAGTATCGAATTTTACATTGAGAAATTCACCTATCCTTGGCTTCCAAATATCTTTATACACATGGTGGCCACGAATGTTTGTACCAAACAAAATTTGATAAACCATTTCGAACTCTTTAACTCTCATAATTCTAGCCATGTTTATCTTTAACTTCTTCGAAGATTTAGAACATGCGCTTCAATTCAATACAACTGTTGAATATAAAAAGTTTGAGCTGCTAAATGTTTTCTGGCGATTTGGTTGAAAAGATTACTGATTCTTTTGTTTTATTGTTTTTGAAGAGCGAGAAAATTCCCTTAAATAAAATTTATTTCTATACCATTTTGAAAATTATTTTATAAGTGCCGCCCTCTTATTAGCGCTGCACTTTTTGAATCAGTTTTTAAATAAACGCCGGGGGCGCTAATAAGAGGAAATACGGTAAGTTTTCAACCTCAACAGTTCATTTTTAAAAAATATTTTACTACCTTTGATGGGTAAATGTCAAATATCCCATAAAATCCATAAAAAACTATTGCCGGAAAATCACTTTCGTATTATTTTTTCAAAGGCTTACACCCGATGAGAAATTTGCTTCTATCAATTGGATGACGTCACGATAAGTTTTTTATTAAATTAAAAAAAAAATCTATGTATTGACTGTACAAACTGCATTAATTTAAGCAAAGCAGTTTTTATAGTATTTTATTAGGAGATAAATATTTGCTTACCTTTTGGAAGGATTCTTGCATATGCATATCTCTTCCTTGTATCTTTTGTTGGCAACAATAGAAAAGGAATGCGCTTAGCAAAATCATTACGTCAATCATTGAAGTCGTATTAGTGGCCAGCTTATATTGTAATTATATACGGTCACCAGGATTACAGAAGGAGGAGTGGTAACTGGAAAGACTGCGCAATGTATTGTTCCATAGCAATCGACGATGTAGTGTATAGGGGGGGGGAATAAGTTTGCAATATTTGCAGAAATATTTATTTATATACAGAAAATATACAGAAGACTGAACGCCTTAGAATGTTCCCACAAGGAGTTGCGAATTTTGCATACACCTGTTAATAAGCAGGGCTACCGTTTGCAACGCAGTGCACTTCTCCTTACAATATAAGCCATGCTAGCGATCATTCCGATCTCTAAGAACCTGGATATGGTTTGTATGTTGTACCACTGCCATGGTCGCGTGTACGCACCGTTGCTTCTCAAGACGGATTGAATCGAATAAACTGTTAGCGCGGTGTAACTAATGCCGAAAGATGCAGTAGTCATGGTGATGAAGATCAATTTTCTTATGGATTTATCGCGGAATTGTGTTTGCGTTGCGGTGAAGTCTGCATCCTTTCTGGAAACAACTTGTTTACTACTTGATTGATCGCCTAAACGATTTGCTACGGGTTGAACGCTCTTGAAGATTTTAACGCCAGTGTAAATGGACGAGCCGCTGATCATCAAGTTCAAAGCGAATGTCATTAGTTGGCATATTATGAGCAGCATGTTCACGTTTGCTGCCACCACTAAGAACATGTCTATGGAAAGAACTACGAACGTGTGCAAAAAAATAATGCAAGCGATCAACTTCATGTTTTGTAAGCGGTAGGAGTAGAGCTGTAGTTTGGTGACTTCGATGAGCGACAGTTGTATTAAACTGAATGACGACGTTAAACATGACCAGCGAAATCCAGAGAGGACGAATATCAAACCGCGCGGCATCGTTTTGAAGTACTCGCCTGAATCGTATGGGTCGAGAAGCAAACCGAGGGACATCACCGCGCAAAAATACCACAGTAAAAAGTTCACACAGATGAATACACGGCGGCGTTGGAAGGGCCTCTTGTTGATGCATAGCAAACCGACTAAGCTGTTCGTAGTATAGAGCATGAGCAGCGCGAAGGACACACCGTAAACTACATAATGCACTGGCCATGCGGCCTTCCATACTTCCTTCGATATCTCGAACTCCGGGGTGGGTTCGGGGGATATAAACCAAGACGACATAGCGCTAAATAGAAAACGACATTAAAAACGAAACATTGGAAATACATCTTTCTTTACGGATTACCTTTTGTTTTATTCTCTAATCAAAAGCTCCTCCTCATCGTTTATCTACAAATATCGAAGCTTTCATTTCTGCCTTAATCCAATTAATGTGACAAAACAAATTTTGCTTACTAATGCAGAATAACAACAACCGTTGTTTTTTCAATTTACTTACGTGGGGCGTTTATATCTCCAGCAAGTCAACAGAGCAAGTGAAGTAATCTTCACGGTGTTGTTTACTTGTAAGCAAACATGAACTTAAAAGTTGACTCATTTTTCCATATCCGTAAGAAGGTATGCGTTGCAAAAGTTCTGCTTCCCTAATGGAAATTTACAAATATCAGATGTAGCCTTTGAACAATCTCTTTCAATCTCGGGGTGACTTCTATTACGTGTGTAATAAAATAATGGAACAAAATTCTAAGCGTATAAGTAAATAGATTTATTTGAAAATTAAACGAAAGTCAACCATCTTTAAAAACGCACAACCTCCTATAAAATACGATGGTATTGAAGCACGACCTGCGTATATGAAGTCAAAAAAATGCGCGAGAAAAAAACTCGTGTTTTCCTTTGTAAACATCCGCAATACGAAATATGTTTGACGTGATTATTGTTGCACGCGTGGCTACCGTAACCATTGGATACACATTGCCGGAGTTCGTGACGGAAATCCTGGAAGAGGATCAGTATTCTCAGCTTATTACTGTTCATCCGTATATGAATGCACGTTTGTTGGTTTGATAGATTGAAAGCTATAAAGACACAATTTGTAATGCAACAGTATTCTTAAAATGACTTAAACTTTACTTGATGGGCTGAGTAGAACACATAAGAAATTATTTCTACACAACCCCTTCATTAGGCCTCTTAATCGGCCAAAATGTTTGTTTGGTATTTTAACCCCTTTCATATCACTTCGAAGTACTTCTATTGTGATCTATCAGGACAACCAGAATGTGTGTTATTGTGTTGAAAAACACTCTTCTAACATAAACCGTAATACTTTGTAAACACTTTCATATGAAAGTTCAAAAACAAAATACTCCAGGGTTCAAGGACCACACAAGTAGATCAATTAAATAGGGTATACATCCAATACACAGAAAGCATAACTTACACTTGTACGAGCTGAGGCATTAAATTATTTCGGTTATTATTTTTAAAACATTTTTCGTACATCGGTTTATGGTATGTTGTAAAATGTTTCATCCTCACATTAGAAACTTGCACATTACTGAGAAAAAAGCTTTCGGCCACAGGCGCTTAGGGTGAAATTTAAGAGGGGGGGGGGGGGGGGGGGGGGTCGATATTTAAGAAAAAAGGGCAGCTTGTATCCTATATATTCTCTTCTTTTCCCATTATAACTCTTAATCGATATCAATAACTCCGATTCATCAAACATTCAACAGCTCTTTCGCAACCTTTTCAGTTCTGCTGCTTATTAATATCATATTAATTTTGATCCGTGCCAATTGACTTTTAACAACAATTAATTATTTTATTAAAGTGCTTAAGCTTTCTGACATAAACTTATTTATTCACGATAAGTTAACTGTAATAAACAAATAATGACACTTAGCTATAATATCTCAGACGACATAAGGAGTAAACAGACAATTTCGAAATGTTAAGAGAGAGATGAAATGGTTTTAGTGTCACGGTGAAGTGTTACGCAATTGATGTTGCCAGAGTAATTCCCAGAGTATTGGTTTAGAACACCAGATACGTTTCCATAGCATGATTTCTTGATCAAGGACCTCGATGTTTGGTAAATCATTTTCGTACATTTCACAGAGTTCAGATAAATCAAGATTTTCAGTTTTCGAAATAGCTGCTGGTACGAGATTCAAAAGTCTGCTAGATTTTTTACTTAAGTCATTGAATCGAAATTCCAATTCCAATATAAATTTATCAAGCAGGGAAATGACAAAAGCTCTTGTTTTGTTTTGTGTAATGGAAACAGTTTGGAAGCATTTTGTACAGAGTATGCTGTTTTCATTAACCTTTTTTTATAAGCATATCGTTTATAAGCATACTTAGGCTGAGATTCCTTAAAAAATGAGAATATCATTAAGCATATTCCGAGGCTAGATAAGTAAGAAATTTTTTCATTCAAATGCAATGCAATGTCTTCAATGGAAAGTTTTGATTTTCTGGTTTCTATTTGCATCCTAAAAACCAAAATGTTATGTGACATACGTTATGTTGTGTGACATACGCGAAGAATGATAGAAATAAGTATGGACTGTTAGGCAAAGATTGACGGTCTTTTTGACAGTATGCGAATTGTGATATTTGTGTATTTTTCGCAGGTCTCCACCAAGGTTGTTTTTAATAAAAAAAAACATTTGAAGGTAAAAAGAACTTCGACGTGGAGGGACCTTGCAATATTTTTATGAACGTGTTGATTGAAGTGAGCGAAGAAAAATGTCTAATATCCAAAGAGGCAAGGGGGGGTCGTTCTCACCCAACGACCCCCTACCCTACGCGCCTGGACCATTATGATCACGTTATAAAAATATTTTTAATTGAGAATTTTGTTATAATCTATAGACAGTAAATCTTAAGGAAAAGAGATATAGACCAAAAAGGTTTATAGCATGTCTACAGTAAAGAAAGTCTAGTTTTTTAAAATTCAATACACCTATCCGCGCTCACACTGCCGGCAGCCAAAAAGCGCGGATAAAAGAGTCTGGGCGCTAACTATGGGGGTCGAAACAAAATCGAAATCACAATAAATGAAGCCTACTTCAGGCAAAGAAATGAAAGCATGTTACAAGTTTCAGTCGTCATAAAGCAATAAATCTTTTCATTTAAGATTCTGTACATTTTTAAATACTTTCTTTAGCTACTTCTTTTCACTACAATGAGATGATTTTTTATTTGTAATTTTAATGGTCTAAAAAGAAATTTATCAAAACCAATAAACTTTTTTTATTATAAGAAACCCAGTTTCTTATGGTTGAAGCGTAAAATTGGGCAAAAAATCTTTTCAAGGGCAGAAGAAACTAGAGACAGATAAAGTTAAGATTTTGACAATGTCTTTACTCGCCAGTTTTAAAAAATAATATAGTGGAGTGGTCGCCACTTATGTAGTACACATACCATATCATTATCATAAAAACTAATAAAATTTTAGTTATATGTATACTATGGCATATGAAGAAGATTTTCTTCCGAAACGATCAAGTTTCAAGAGAGGACAGTAGCTCAAAATGTCAAAAAACCTTCAAATAATTACGAACTTACTATATTAATGATGGAATCTATTATTTGACTTTAAAAAACAACAAATCAAATTTAAGTTATCATCCATCACATGTAAAAAATCACTATCATTTATGACAAATCGGTCTGAGCATCATCCTGGGTAAGCATCCGATAAAAATGTTATAAAATCAATTTGGCAAAATTCCAATAAAAAATTTGAAGGTGTTGTGATGCTTGTAATCACTCCATGTTGCAGCCTGGCAATACACTTTGGTCTCTCGATAAACACCTCAGAACAGTCAATTATCACTCTGCATTTTGAACGACCTGACTTTTTAAAATGTTCAGGCATATGCTGATAGAAATGGGAGCCAAACAACTAATGCTCCACCCAGAACTGTTGATAGCAGCCTGATTATTGTGATAAAGGTGTTTGAGCAGACGGTTGTAAATATTTCAAATTGAAATTTTGGAAATTCCAAAGATTCAGATGGGAAGCAAGCTTTCATTTAGTCTTTCAAGATGTTTCCCTTCTCAAAAATTGCACCCATTTACGTCTATCTCTACAGTTCCTAAGTGTGCGAGGAAAACAAAACAGCTTGAAAGGTACTTCACAACCACAGTTCTTTTGTAAAATTCCAACACGTTTCTCACATAATTCAGCTTTCCACTTGTTGAGTTTGTAGGTACTGTTGGAACATCCAATAACAGCACAATTATCTTTTGGCATTTTTTCTTGTTATCGTAATTAAATAACTTTTCTTGTCAACTTGTGAGTCTTCTCAATATAATTTTGGCTGAGGTTTGTGAAATCGCTTGTTGTTTTACCTCTATAGTTAGTGCCGAGTCTTCGACGTGCACAAAATTAAAAATGGTAGCGCGCGAGCTCGGATAGGTGTTTTCTACCCAATGATATATAATATATATATATATATTATATATCATTGATTCTACCAGAGCTGTTCTTGATTTAAAACTCATCATTTTAAAGCATGAAATCTACGAAATTAAAATCTTATTTCGAAACCTCACATAACGACATCTCCAAAATATTTGAGCAATTATGGAAAAAAATTACATAATATGTTTTCAGGAACGCCGCAAAACGAAACTGTCCTTTGTTATTTTTTAGAGCAGCTGGCATCAATACCAACGCCCGTAAAAACGGCAACTATTAGCGGAGTCGAAAGAAATCTCCTTCACTATTCATACGAAAACAATGAAATTGTAGCGGCAACTCCTTTTCAATAAATATGCTTTTTGAAAAGATAGATTGAACCTTCGCGCTCCTTTACAGAGGATTGTATTTCTATAAAATGTGTTTATTTTTCATTAAAGTTGTCCTATTGTTTTGCATGAACGTTCGAGAGATTTTCGCAGAATTTCAAAAAACTTATTTGCAAAACCAATTGTGTGCTCTTGTGTGTTTTTTTTTGTTGCTATTCCAATTCATTAGGTCCATTTTTTTATTATTAAATATCGAAAATTTCAATATTTGCATCGCTTTTCGATTTTAGTGTTCTAGCAAACTAGGGCCGATTTCCAGTTTTGACGCATTTTCAAGGGATTTCACTACCTCCCTAAAAATTATGTCATTCCCACCTCTAAATATATCCATCCTTGTATGCCGCGGCATACAACAACAACAACAACAACAACAACAACAAAAATTTTATTTTCCAAAAACAACAAATTTACACATTTTCTCTCTTAAATATAATAAAAAGTTTTTAACACAAAAGATTGATTTCCAATGAAAGGAAATATATATATTTGTCAAATTGGATGGTGTCATTCAATAGGTTAACTAGGCAAAGGAATGACACCTTTTTAAAATAAAGAATTAGGCGAGTAAGCATATTATCAAAAGCAATTCGAGTAAAAAATCCATTAGAAAAATAGTCTAATTTATTATTTAAACTAGCAAAAATAACATTAGCGTATTAATAAGATTAATATCCACAACTATAACATATTAAAATAATTAAAAAGTGAGATGTATGTTCGAAGAGGGCAGTAATTATTAATAAAGGTATCTACTCGTACGATGATTTTATATTTTGAAAGAAATACTTTTTAAGTTTATATCGAGAAATTTCATTGATCTTTACCATTTCAATATTTTCGGTGTTCTTGAAAATCGAGTTAATGTTATCAACCATATCATTCCAGTCTTTAACACACTGGTAAATTATTGAAGATTTTCCGTACCTTACAGTATTGAACGTATCGATGGCTAGTTTTGAATTTACTGTACTTCTTGTGACATAGGGATGAGTATTTAAAGTTTTAATAAAAACATGCGATATGGCTGTTGGTAAGCAATCATTTATAAAGTCGTGAATTAATAAACAATTGTTGAGTTTAATCAGGTCTTTGAATTTAAGAATTGAAAGGTCTTTAAATGTCTTTGTCGAGGGTTGTTTACGCGAAGAAAAATTCATTATTCTTAATGCGATTTTCTGAAGGGATGTAACCTTTTTTAAGTTTGGATTTTTTGTCTGTTCCCAGACAAGTGATCCATATGAGAGATGTGAGAAGAATATCGCATAGAAAATTGAGGTTAAAGTTTTTCTGTTTACGTAATGACGTATGATGCTTAACATGCCATTCGCTCTTCTTAGCTTATTGGTTAAGGTATTTACATGGTTTTTCCAGGACAGGTGTTTATCAAAGGTTATCCCTAAGTATTTAATTTCGGCTGAAGGATGAATTATTTTACCTTTTAATTTAATTCTAAAATTCGAATCTATTGTTTTATTTGGAGAATGAAATAAAATGTATTCCGTTTTATTTAGATTCAGCGAGATTCGATTTGCATTTAACCAGTCCGTAATTTTTTTTAGATCACAATTAATTTTATATGCTACTTTCATATATGATTTATCGCAGTAAAGTAAGTTGTATCGTCTGCAAAATGATGTACAGATGAGTATTTTACAGCGGCATGAAAATCATTTATGTAAATTAAAAATAAAACAGGACCAAGTACTGAACCTTGAAACACAAGGCACGCACGCATTCCTCGCTAGAAAACCCATTAAAACCCCAACCAACATCGATTGCTCTGTTTCAACAATTTCGGGCGGAAACAGTGTCCGATCATTTGAAAATATTTCGACAAACTGCAAACACAATGCTAACCCACTGATGCGAGCGTTCAAATTCACGCTCCATTAGTCATACAATGAGAATGATTTTTACGCCGTAAAAGCACTTTGCGAGTGAACCATTACCAGATTCATGTATTATAAATAAACATACACAATTATTTCCGTGACGATTCGAAGACTGGTGGTTTTCGCGGATCGGCGAGATCTAAGGTGTCGTTTGTTGCTATAGAGATGAATAACGAGTTTTAGGGAATGGGTGGATGATGAAAAATGAACGTCCTTCTTCTGTTATTTCTTTCCGCAGTCAAATGCACCAAGCTGCAAACGCAATGTAAGTTTCGTAAAGAACGTCTGATCTGTAGACTGCTTTCTGTTAAATATCATTTCTAGCAGAAATAAGATGTAACATTACCACTCTTTCAATTTTTAACTCAAAATTGTTGATGCCAACAGAGGTTTTTAGACAAAAAAAATTTGTGTAGAAGTTAGACACTAATTCTATTATAAGCTATTTAAGTAGTTATATAAGCTTTTCTTAATGAAAAGGGATCAGACAAGATTCACGTTTGTCTGCAACGTTGTCTTTTTCTAGTCGTTGACAAGAAATCCGAACATTCTGGAGAAAAGAAGCAGTTCGTTAACATGGGGATGTTTGGGGGCGGAGGCTTTGAGGGTGGATTTGGTGGTGGCAGTTTGGAAGGCGGTTTTAACGGGGGTTTTAATGGCGGCATGGAATTCAACGAGAACAATATGGGGGGATTGAACTTACAGAACAACGGTATGGATGGAGGAATGATGTTCGGCGGACAGCAGTTTGGATCTTTAGGTTCATTGGGTGGGGGAGGTATGGCGGGTGCTGACGGTATGAGTGAGCTGGGAGGTGGAGGGGACGGTGGGTGATGTGTTTCGTTTGCTTTCATAAATAGATAAACAGTCTAATTACGTTTAATGTTGTGGTATTTCAATAACATCTCATTACTGGCTATCCAGCTCGATAATATATGTGCTATGCACCGTTTTTTTTAGGATTTAACTCGTTACAACAGTTCTCGGCGAACAACAATGACCAGGGTGGTTTCGGCAACCAAGGCGGCTTTGGGACAGAAAACATGGCGTTAGGTTACGGTCAGGAGCAAAACCCCAACAGAGGGGAGTCGTTATTTAACAGCTTAAGCGATGATAATGAAGGAGATTCGTTGTACGGTATCAACTCCCTCGAGGGGAACTACGAGAACAATGTGAATTTAGGAGATAGCATGAACCCTACGGGGCTCGGGCAGTACGATATAAACAATTTTGAAGGGCTGGGTGGGAAAGGAAATTCTGCCAGCTCTTCACCAAACGGTCATGGAAGTCATTTTAATAAGAATAATCATAAGATCGGAGACGACAGACAGGGGATTGGAGAAGGGACCGGAGGTGAATGCGTTAATTTGAGAAATTAATAGGTGAAATATTCAACAGCAATGGAAAGACAATGAAAATTGCTAAGTTATGATAATTTAAACGGATTTAAGAAACACGCATTCATTCATTTTCCAGACATATCCGTGATTGAAATACCACGCGGATGAATATTTACAGTTTCATTTGTTCAAAATTTTACCGTTATATTCATCACTTTATTAGATATGCTTTCAAATGAGCTCGGGCAGCTAGACTCCTCAGATGAAAAGCTACAGAAGATGTTGGAGTCGGGTCTATCAGGGGATACCTTCGACGAAAATAATAATAATAACAGTCCCGAGAATTCTCTGAGCGCTCTTCTTAATCCTCAGGTAAACGTTTCTTTTAAAGCGTTTCTTACTGATAACAAATAAAGAATAAGTTGCTTGCAATTTTCACGGATTTTTCTTCTTGTGACAATTTAATTCCCACGACTTTTAACGTTTTTGAATTCTTTACTTTATTTTTTTTTCGTGGTCATAAAACAGACCAGGTGATGTCATTACATTGTTGATAACAATAAGTATGCAACAAGAGTTAGATTCAGGCAAATCTTTGGATTTATTATTTTACATATCAAATTTAAACTCTCCGCGAATATACACGTAGTTTATTTTTTTTAAATAATTTGTTCATACTAAGTTTTAAATAATTATTCAATAAAAAATATTGCAACTTAGATTTTTGTGGATTATAGAGGGAGTTTTCCTCCCATCTAGAATCTTTAAATTCCCGAGATACCTTATTTGGGCAAATTTGGGCTTAAATTTAAAAGTATTCCGTATGATTTGGAAAACGCTCAGTTTACTAATTAGAGGATGCTGATTTTTAATCAAGTACCAGAATTATACAGGTATATATTAATATAAAAACTCATGAAGGCGGCTGACACAGTTATTCATTGTCTTTGAAGTACATTAAAACCCAAAAATTTCGGCGGGAAAAAATTTCGGCGAAAAAGTTCGCCGAATATTTGTCCGCTGAAATTTCGAGTTCACCGAAATTTTTTCCTGTCGAAATTTTTGGATTTTAATAACTTTTCAGGATATACTTATTTTCAAAAAATTATCAAAAAAACCTTAAATTATGCTTAACTGAATACAGTGCACTGTAGCCTATCCTAAGCGAATGTACGTTTTTCAAGATAACGAGCGAAAAATACATTAATTTTGAAAGCGTAAGTAGCATGTTTAATGCAGAATGAAGTTGTAAAATTTCCTGAATTTTAGGATAAATATGAAATATCTAACAAATTTTTTTTCTTGTGTGTTCCTCTTTAAGGATAGTGTAAAGTCTACTAACATATGTTCTGTTTTCTTGAAATATCTCAAAATTTAAACAATTTTCCTCCATAAAATCACGTGACTAAACGTGAATTTTTCGTTTTCAACAAACAACAAGAAAGTGGCGGGCTTAAAACTTTTTAAAATCGGACGAAAAGTTTTCATCAAATCAAGATCAAATATGACTTGTTTTTACTGTTTCCCTAATGATTTTTAAATAATATTGAAAAATATGAAATTTAGTTCGGCGAAAATTTGTCCGCCGAAGTTCTAAAAAGTTCGCAGAAATTTTGTCCGCCAAAGTTTTTCCTCCGAAATTTTATCTGCCGAAATTTTTGGGTTTTAATGTAGAGTGCATTTAATCTAAGTGGAAAAGTGAATGCTTGATTTTCCATCCGTTATCCTTTGGTGACTCTAAAAGAATATTCAATGGAGTTATGTTCTCGTATAAGTTGTGTGAAAAAGGAAAAATGTTTTGATTCATTTTTAAATTTTCTTAACGAAAAGGGTGCATTTAATTAAGTTGTAGAGTAGTCTGTTACTTTGTAATCATTGAATTTTATATTCAGTCTGCGCTCGATCAAATGGATTCACAGCCTTCAACTTCTGCAGATGAGCTTCCAAACCTCTTCCAACAGAACCCTGGCTCCGTCGCTGGTTCCGCATCCACACCAGCCGATATCACACAAATGGCTAACAGCCTTAGCCAAAGCGGATTAGGCTCGATAACTCCGATTACTGTGCATGCTCATGCCAGTGATAAGCCTGATAAGACACCATCGTCGTCTGATGAATCGAGGCAGGCTGCTGAGCAGGTTCAAGAGACGGCTTCTAAACAACACAGAACAAAATTGTGCAAATTAAAGAATCGATTAAAGTTGCTCAAGTAAGACAATTTTGAAATGATCCAGCCTTACTTAAACTGGTGTTCAGTTAGAAGAAAACAATGATTTACACAATTATAAACTGTACTTATGTATAGTTACCCATTCATGTAGACTCGTATACAATTAAGTGTTTTCGTGCTTTCATGGAAACCATTTCTTTTACTGGATTTTAAAATGCTCGAAGAAGGTTTACTAATCTAAGAGTGAATTTTCAGAGAGAAACTGAATCAGCTGGAGGAGGAGCAGGCAAAGAAGTCCACGAGCAATAAAAGCAACGATCCAAAAACGGCGCGAAATGATGCTATTAAGAAACTACTAATTAAGAATCTCAAGCTAGCTGCGATGATAGCTTCAAAAGAGATTCAGCTTGAAGAAGCCAAAGGAAGAGGGCTAGCTTGTAAGCATCTGAGTAACAATATTTAAGGAAGTGTGTGTCCACTTGTGGGTAAACAATTTCAAAGTACACCCTCTACAATAAAAGAATTTCTCTTTTAGATCTCTCCGGTAAAAAAGAACAGGATAGCGAGTTATTCGGGGGAATTAACCATGATAAAAGCGAAACTTCGATACCTGGCAAAACAAAACCGTTGACCGAACTTAGCAAAAAAGCCGAGGAGGAGGTCAACCATTTAAGCAGAAATCCAGATTTAGATAAATCGAAAAACAATACACATATAAAATTTCCGGAGGACGAGAAAGTGAATCGTACATTTCCCTCAGAGGGTAGTAATTCCTTTCTCAAGAAGATAAACGAGACATTACAGGTGCTCGATCATACGACTCCAGAAGTGCACACAAGGTCGACGTTAACGTTGAGTTCTCGGAGGTTCCTGAGGAAACTTCAGAAACAGATTCAATCAATGTCGCCAGATCAAGCGCAGATAATGGAGGAGCGAGGTATGTTGGGGTTCTATGGATGCACATAATAAAAATTATGTCAACATTTAAGCGTGCTTTGTCGGCATAACCTTAATCAGGTGTTCGCTACTGACTTTTCTACGGTATTTTTTTGACTAATAAGGACGGCATGCGTTAAGAAATGGGAAAATATTTTTGATCACCGCTTGCTAAGATTTGTTAACTTTCGCGCGTGTGTAAATTGCTTTTACTCCATAGCGCTGACGACATTGTATAGAGCTATAAAGAACAAAGCAAGTGAGTACATCTATTATTTGAACTAGTGTGTCTAACCCCCATTCAAATATGGAACAACAATAATAATTTTCATCTCACCCTCCACCACTCCAGTGACCATCTCTGTAAATTAACTCATTGTAATGTTTGGTGAGAGTTGATTATTGCTTTTGTCAGATAGTGATCGATTACATTTTATATAAATAAATAAATCTTCTGGCAGTGTCTCAGAGCCTATTTGAACCAGTGAAACCAACTCAAATATTTTACCAAGCGTATTAATTAATGTTGGATTAATTTTTGCGATATTTATTTTTGCGATTCGATGGTAATAAAATTTGTGTTTTGCGATATTTATTTTTGCGAATTGTGTCTACTGTAGAATTTTTACGGGATTTATTTTTGCAAATCATTATTTTTGAAAAATTTTGCGGAATTTATTTTTGCGATTTTAGGCCAAAATCGCAAAAATTAATCCAGCACGATTTAATCCAGTATTAATTAATACGCTTAAGGAAGTGCTGCAAAAGTAAATTATAATATGTTTATATATATAAACTGTAGCTTTTTAGTTGTTTATTTTGAAAACAACATTGGTTTTCTGATGTAGATAAAAGTTACATTTTGGTATGGGTAGTTATTTTCCTCACAATGTTATTACAAAAAAGACTTTTCAAGTCTTTTGAATACGATTCATGGATAAAGCATGAAAGGAGATTTAAATTTGACTGATTGTTTCCCACGGGCACCTCTGCTAGTATCTAAAAACAATACAGTATACTCCCGATAAGTGGGACATTCACTAAGTGGGACGGTTTTCTCGGTCCCTTGAACTTCCTAACCTAATATTAATATTTGCTTAAGTGGGACATTTGCTAAGCGGGTCACTTATCGGGAGTATACTGTATAAGCAATATCAGATAAATTTTCGTGCCAGTGTGATGAAAATTAATTTCAAACGAGTATATGTCAGTTAATTGCGACAGTGAAACACTAATCACGACATTTCTTTTACAGCCCGAAGAAAGAATTTATTGAAGACACTAAGGTGATTTTCTTATGTTGTAGCTAAAAAAGACACCATACATTCGAACGAAACACGGACATGATACACATCGCATTCTTGGCTTTACATCCATTATACTTCTTAACGTGTTTAAGACTCAGAAAAATGTTGGCAAAGTCAAAGAAAGCAAAGTCGTCGATGTGAAGTGAACCGCTTCGAACACAGGTCCTGACAAGACACGCCGAAGAAATGCTTTTAAAAAGCGAAAAAACGAAACGTGTAAAAGAGAAAGACGTCATCTGTATATATGCTTATAAAATTATCTTTGTTTTATATAGAAAAAAATATCTTATTTTGTAATGACGGACTCCAGTTTAACGGAGTTGACCATGTAACTTTTGTAACGGTACTTCAACCATTACTACCAAAAATGCTGACGCTTCAAATTAAATTTGGTGGTTTCGTTTTTATTGTTCGGGTCTGAGTTAGGAGATATTCTTTATTTTATTTGGCACCAGACGAGTATATATTTGGCGCCCACGAAAAAACCATCTTAAACCAGCGGTTATTGAACAGTAGTTGGTTGCTAGCTATAAAAACAAATTCTCTCATCGCTTGCATTGTGGAAATCCTGTAGCAATAACCGCAAATTTACCAGCGTACATGATCAGTTTGCTGTTTACTTGGAAAAGATTTCGGGTTAAGCTTTAGCACCCTCGCTAGTCGATAATATAGCCTGTGAGACTTTTTAAATGTCCAAAGCCAAGTGAGTTCACATCACAAAGTGTTTCAGTAGGCAAATAACCTGGTGGTGCCCATCTCCTCTCCAGGTTCGACTATTAGTCAACCCGTGGTAAGTTTTTCAGGCACTTTCCAAAGGTGCCGCGCGCGCAGGTGATTCTCGTATTGTACAATTTACAATTTTTTTTTGTATCTAGCGAGAATCAAACCTGGGCCGTTGCGGCCAGAAACGTAAGTTTCAACCACTAGACCACGCACGCACACAAAGTTGATTTCGTTTCAGTCTGGTGCGCCGTGAGTTAAACGAATCGTTGACCGGATGTTATGTTATGTTAATCCTAAGTACACTTGCAACAGAAGAGTATCATTAGAGAATGGGAGGACGTGGTAAAACGTAAATATGAAGATAAGAAGGTGTTTTTGTGAGCTTTATTACTCGTGCCGTATGTATAACTACATTGTTTAATGACGAACTTCCAAGCAAAGAAGTTAATTAGTTACATAAACCGCATGTCATCTTGCAATCTCGCTCCATCCAATTCCTCATCGCGCTGCCAGGAGCTCCCGTGCAGTGATGGACATAACTTGCACACTTGTCGTAAAAATCACTACAAGGTGGTGCTACAGGAGGGGGAACACAATCAACCTTTACTGATAGGACTCGGACTCGTAGGAAATGAAAGTAAAAATATATAATTTAATAAACGAATGCACAGCCCTCGAATGCAATGGAAATAGATTTCGTGCAGATTAAAACCACTTTATGCTGGGTACTCACGAAAAGCATATGTATCTGCGTATGAGCTCTAAAGGGATTTTACCAAAACAAAATAAATTTATACACGAGGAGTTTTGTTACTTTTTGGTGTACCCGTAGCATAAACAACTTTAATCTGCGCCAATATGTGTATTTTGGCTCGTGAGAATAATTGAAAAGTTTACCTGTGGGAGGTGGTTTCGGCTTGTTACCTGAAATACAATTCGTCCCAACTTATTCATTGAATCATTATATATACAAGCAATGAACCCGTCCTACGGACGTTAACAATAATATGATAATTGAGGAATTCTGTATGTATGTATATACTTCTTTGGCTCAAAACCATCCCAGGGGCATCACAATCATACCCTGAAAATTTGGTTCCAATCTGTCCAGTCGTTTGGGCGTGATTGGCGGACAACAAACAAACAAACAAACAAACAAACAAACATACTCAGGTTTTCCTCCATTATAGTAGGATTAATTATTAAAATACTTCAGAAATATTGTGGCTAATATTTTCTATCAATAAACAAAACAAATTATCGAGACAAACAAACAATGATATCATTGCTTCGGTATTGATATTCTCACCGTCACACTGGTAAAGCAAGTTGACTTGTTTAACATCAAGATCACTCAGTCCATATGAATCACGTGTTCCATTGAGCAAATACTGTTGGCTTGGGTCTAAGGTTTTTATAGTGATACGCCTCGATGTCCCAGACCACGCTGTGCCCGTATAATGCATGATCGATCTAATAGTTATCTCCTGGTATAACATTGGTGTTTTCAAAAGAAAAGCGAAGGCCGATTATTATCTTACTTTAAATCGTACGGAACGTTTAAACTGTCGACTTTAACTCTCCCGTACTTTTTGAAATTGATTTTCCCCTCTAAAAACAAATGCCTTCTTCAATGAATACTTCTTCAATGATTACTTTCGAACACAATTTCTTCATATGATGTAAGATTTTGCAAATTTTAACAAAATAGAGCCAAACAAGGTTTGAAAATGAGAAAAAAGTGCTACAGGGAAAATGTCGCTCAGGCATTTTTTTCTGTTTTGTTTCTGCTGCCATATAATTCCTTATTTCCAATTTAACTTGTTTAACAATGAAGGTCAGTAAACATAAATTCTGAGTAATACAGGAGGAGAAGTGGCAAAAGCAGAAAGAGATGTGAAACCCACAATGCCTCGGGTGGCCCGCGTTCGATTGTCGTATTTCGGGTGGCCGTCGGTCGATTGTCGTATTTCCATTAACAAACCGGTCATTTCAATTGGTTACAATATCGAATCAATTCTACGAAGCAGAAATATTTCATGTGACAGATCATGTATATGTTACCTGATGGGTAGATATTTTCCCAAATGATTTTGACGTAATTATCGCGATCAGGTCGACTTTGTTCATGCCAAAATCCTAAACAATGAACGTAGTAAACAAAAAACGAAATAGTCCTTTTAAAAACGCATGCGCCTCCGACAAATTGAGGTCCAACTTTTCATTTGGTAAAGAAATACCAGTTTTTTGTAAATTGACTACAATTATTTATCTTTTTCATTCTATATATATATATATATATATATATATATATATATATTCTATAAATGATCACACGTTAAAAAGATCAATTATTTAAATGAACGCGCGACGCGACGCGCGCGATACTTGAGATATCTTTACCAATTGCATGCATTAGTTCATGGACTATAACTGGCCATTTGTCACAGCCTTTGTTATTTGGATTAAGGGAAACCTTTCGTTGTCCGCCGGTGGTTCCGATGTGTGAAGAACAGCTGGAAAGGAAAATGAAACAGTAAAACGTTCGTCTATTATTTGTCGTGCGACATCCCGTGTGCGTGTTTGTATTACTTAACTTAACACCATACCTGTTCCCGACGTAAAACAAAATGTATTCTCTTTCGAAAGTCCTGGGAACGAATCTCAAACACGTGTGTTGCTTGAAGTGTTGAAACGCCTTCATGACGCCCCGTTTAATATTTTCCACGCTCTCTGCGAACAACATTTCAGAAGTTTTCTGACCATAGAGATATATTACTCGAGAGTTCTATACTTTTTACAGTTAATCAATCCTTTGCTTGTTAACTGACCTCTTAAATCGTACTTACGCAGTTTCGAAGAGAATTCGTAGGCGATTGTTGTTGGCCATAGCTTTCCTTTAGTAGATGCAAATCCATTCATATGACCATTTCGTATCTGACTCAATTGATCTGGATCTAAGATTATATCACCTTCGAACAACCCAGATTCTAAAAGATGAATTGATTGAAGATTGGTTTTCAAGACTACAGGTCTTGTATAAGACATTTCAGTAAATAATTATCACGTTAAATTATTGCTAAAAATAGCGCTAGTTTCGTGTAAAATATCTCACGGAGAATATAGATAAGTAATAAAAACACAAAGAACAAATATAGTTTCTCCACATCTTACACCAGAAAAATCCACGCCTTCAAGGTGTATTATATTACCTTCGTCTGGGAAGTAACCAAACACCATGATGAAAAGGAGAGAGAATGCCGCGAGACCTAACATTGTGAAAAGTTGTGTGACCGAAACTAACTAAAATCAAAACACAATTTAAAGCAAAAAAGCTATTTCAACAAAACCATAACTGTATAAATACAATCTGTCGGCTAATTAAATATCCCACTACAAAATTTTTGTTTAATTGACGATTGGGCGGGGATCAAAGTATGTACCTATTTCTCTCCATTAACGAGCATTTTGAATGGTAACGTGTATTTTGCAGTTAGAAATTAAATCTTGCAACCTTTTCATACGCATTATCTCAACTTGCACGCGTGAAAATTGGTTTCAGCACATTTTCAGAAAGTTAGCCTATTTTTTAAAGCTATTTTTATGTGCGTCTTGTAGCGCTGTATATATTGTGCTCACGGATATAACAATGCGAGACAACAATGCATTCTTTGTTTGAGCAACAATGCATTCTTTGTTTGAATAATATCCAATCGCGCGGCGATGTATGCAATACAACAATGCATTCTTTGTTTGAATTGTATCCAATCGCACGGCGACCTGCAATAACAAATCATCAAACAATTGTTTTCTAAAACGTCCAAACATTTCAATAACAGTGTTTTACGCTGGGTATTTATGCAGTGGTTTCTTTAAAAAGAAACGAAGATTTGGGATATATTTAAATACAATCATAACCCGCGTCTTTTATAACCATTTTGAATTTTTCTGTCTTTTTTTTCGTGGTCATAAGACAGACCAGGTTACGCCATTGCTTGTCGATAATAACAGAAAATACGAGTACGTCCCAAATGAAATGAAAAAGGACATTCGAGTTTTGAATTTGACAGAATGGTTGAAAATATTCTGATGATGGCATATTCAATACTTGGTTTGCGACAATCTTCATATTTTTCTTTTCTTTTCATTTCTGTAATTTGTAATATTTAAGGTTATAAGGAAGAAAAAACTATATTAATGAAAGCTTTAACAATATTAGGGAAAATTTTTGCGCATTATGGAAGGGTTTTTACTCCGATAATTCATTAAGCTCAGTAGCCAGGTAAGCTCAGTAGCCAGGTAAGCTCAGTAGCCAGGTAAGGTCTGTTCTATAATAATAGGATTTTTTTGCGCAATTTAATAATTTAACAAAAATATGACATTAGAAACGCGGTTCATTTGCAGGGCCCTACGGCTACAAAATATTATAGGTTTTATGGTTATTTTTAATGTATAAAGTCAGTTAAATGACATCTTCTTAGTACGGGATTTGGCCAAGTACGAGTTTTGGCTTTTCACGTATGTTTACGCGCGAATTAAAACATGATGTCTGAGTATGACACTTCTGTATTCTTTCATAAAAGTGCAAGAATTAACGATATAGGTTTTCTTTCTTCTTTTCTTCCACATTTTCTTTAAACTGGCCAATTATGTTCCCCCGCGGATAATAATGCGCCACCACAATTATACTGTCGTCGTTACGAGCTATCCCGAACCCAACTTTGTGCGTATTTTTCCAAACCATTTGTGTAAAATGTCCTGTAGCGGAACTAAAGCGAGGGTCTTTGAATGAGTAATGGTGGATTTCGTTGTACCTAAAATGACAATGAATCATTAGTCTTTAGTATAATGATACTACCCACCCTTTGAAAGTTCTATCGGATAGTTTTCGAGTTTTTGCATACTGCGTGTTTTAAAAGTTCTGATAATCTACATGTAGAAAGAACAACTGTACCAATTATCAGAGGCTTTCTCGCATGTATCTTTTATATTGCTCGACCAGTACAGATTTTCGCCGTAGTTATTATCACTGCTACTGTGTTCAAATAACCCATTCTCAATCAAGTAGTCAGCGTGAGCTTGCGCAGTATCGGAATAGCTAGAGTCATATTCCAAAGACTTGGTGTTTCGGTGGAGCGACCTGTAGTTGTTGTGCGCAGATAGGCATTGTGCTACATCGTAAAATCAAACTATTAATGAGAATGCAATAATGAGAACATTGCAATGTTGTTACAGATCGTTCGTATCGTTCTTGCACGTACTCGATTGCAGTAATTGTCAGCTTAAGACGTTTTAAAAAACGTGTTGTCTCATTATAAACTGACTTAGAATAAACAAAATTACGAACCGTGTTCGACTGGAACGGGTGATTTGAACCACCACCAACCTGTAGAAATAATCTAACAAATTACTGTTCTGAGAGACAACTAAAAGGATGGAAATTGGTAGAGAGAGAGAGAGAGAGAGAGAGAGAGAGAGATAATAATAATACCGTGGACAGTTCCAAGAGATATCAGTATAAAGCTGACCTTCAACATAGTTGATTGAGAAACAAAAGTAAACGAGGAGCTGTAATATACGTCGATGTGTCAGAGGTCTTTCGTGTAGACAACAAATCGGGTAACAGAAAGTGAAAATATCTTTCAAGATATGGTCTTTATTGTGGCGTTTTTTAACTATTGAAATATTGAAATGTACGTAATTTAGCTTTTCACGAGTATGAAAACTGAGAAGCTTGAGACGTGGTAATATATTTTATATGAAGTAAATATTATGTAAGTTGTACCCTCGGAAATGTTTCGTTCAGAAGGTTGACATCCTGGTATAAGATATAACATTTCTACGAGCACAGGTGTTCATTATTATTCACTCCTTATGTTTACTTCTTTGTTGCTCAGCAACGTAGCAATTTCTAATTAATAATTTCTAATAAGAAGCTGTTCATATAAAAAATTCCAGCTCGATTGCCGCGTAACAATATCTCACCTTATCAAGCATTTACAAATATTTTTCATTTCGTTCATATGAGAAGACGAGCCGGTCAGGTTGTTGAGATCTCGATTGGATGAAGTGAGATCTCGATTGGCTGAACTGAAATCTCGATTGGATGAAGTGAGATCTCGATTAGATGAAGTGAGATCTCGATTGGGTGAAGTGAGATCTCGATTGGCTGAAGTGAGATCTTGATTGGATGAAGTGAGATCTCGATTAGATGAAGTGAGATCTCAATTAGATGAAATGAGCTCTCGATTGGATGAAGTGAAATCTCGATTGGCTGAAGTGAGATCTTTATTGGATGAAGTGAGATCTCGATTGGCTGAAGTGAGATCTCGATTGGATGAAGTGAGATCTCGATTAGATGAAGTGAGATCTCGATTGGGTGAAGTGAGATCTTGATTGGCTGAAGTGAGATCTTGATTGGATGAAGTGAGATCTCGATTAGATGAAGTGAGATCTCAATTAGATGAAGTGAGCTCTCGATTGGATGAAGTGAAATCTCGATTGGCTGAAGTGAGATCTTTATTGGATGAAGTGAGATCTCGATTGGCTGAAGTGAGATCTCGATTGGATGAAGTGAGATCTCGATTGGATGAACTTAAATTTTTTGAAAAATAGAGCTAAATGTTTGTTTATAGTTATAACTTCCTTTTCGTCAGCCCGGCAACTGCTCGTTTTCTCATAGAATAAAAAGTTCATCCCTCAAAGAGGATATAACTCGAGGTGTCCGTTTTAAAATCATCAAAGTTTGATTAAGGCTAAATCTCTCTTTTTATTTGGCATTATTACATTTAAGGCTTTTTGAATCTTTTTTCTTAAAAAAAACGCATGGTTTTTAGTGTGCTATATTTCTATATAAAAGCAAAATTAAAATTAGTGTATTCTTTTATCCTATTCGAAAATATTTCCTTATGTACTAAGTACTAGTACGCAGACTTCAATGAGCACCTAGTACGCAGACCTCAATGAGTATCTAGTACACAGACCTCAATAAGTACCTAGTACGCAGACCTCAACGAGTATCTAGTACGCAGACCTCAATGAGTACCTAGTACGCAGACCTCAATGAACACCTAGTACGCAGACCTCAATGAGTACCTAGTACGCAGACCTCGATGAGCAACTAAAGGAAACATATGAAATTATAAAACAATTTTAAGCAGAAGTTCAAATGAAATTAAACCATGATGCTATTAAAAATATTTTGCAAATATTTGGCAGTACTGCAAATTGTAATCTGGCGATTGGGCAATGGGAATGGCGTTCGGTTCTGAACCGAAATGCTCTGAGTTTGAGACCATGCTATCACAAAGTTGCTTAGTCAGCGGTTATAAATAAACAACGCCGTATTTCATCAAAAATAACCGTCGCACATATGGGAGCAATTAAATACACTAAAACTTCGGGTCGAGGTCTTCATGATTATGCTTAATGAGCGTTCTGGAAGCCTCGTTAAAAAACAAACAAACAAACGACAGCACGACGAATTGTAAATGACAGCACGGCAAATTGTAAACGGCAGCACTACAAATTGTAAACGATAGCACTATGAATTCGTAAGTGACAGCACCACGATTTGTAAACGACAATTTGACATTCCAGTGATTGGGAAATATTAAACTCAAAAGTTTGTTATGGATATATTTGACGAAGGGACCGAATGGTTTTGTGCGTTATAACGGAATAAGTGTCCAATAAAAACTAGAGAATAACCTCGTTTATTATTTCAGATTCATCACATTTTCTCTAAAACTTCTCAGATTGTTGCCACGTGGCAAATACTGGGCCACTATGTAAGTCTTGCTCCCTTTCGTCGCCATACCAAATCCTACTTTACGCGAAGCCTTCCAAACCATCTGCGTGAAATGACCTGTTTCGTATGAAAAACCAGGTCTGTTGAAGTTGTACTGACGAATTTCGTCGTACCTGAAAGAACAATAGATGACAAATGGCTGTTTTTCATTCTTCACGCGAAACATGTAAGCCAGGTTCACTAGCATATTTAATTCTTAAAACATATTTTTAACATATATATTTGCCATCTCTTAATTTTTAAGTGGGGAACCTTGAATAAATGCCAGTCCTACTACTGAGTGACATTGACTGAACCCAGCCGGGAGTAAAATCCTAGACATCTTGGTCTTAAACACAACGCCACTGTTGTACTACATATATGTGAGAAAAAAGGTCGGGATAGCTCAGTTGGTAGAGCGCTTGCAATGTTCGATTTCTGAGGTTTCTGAGGTTGCGATTTCAAATCCTCCCGGCCTCGCCGACTCAGCGAATGAGTAGCATTGCGATGTGGCAAAGTACCCTCGTTTACGCCCGTTACTAACATTAGGGTTAAATCGACAACTTTGCTTTTTTTACATCTGTTAACCAACCTCAAATGTGCGTATCATGCAAGCGTGATTGTTATTTAAAAATAGATATTTTAGAGAACATTGATTTAGCATTATTTTGAGTTACTTATACATGTCAAGAACAACCCACAGCGCGGAAATATTGCTAAAAATGAATATTTGTTATACAAAGTGCCTTTCAACAGATTCAACATTTCAGCTTTCCAAAAGAGCGTTACGTAATTTAGGTTAAATACGTAATTGCTCTATCCAGCCAGACCTACCAATTCTTAAAAGCTCGAGAGCACGCTCCATCCGATGAACTGCCACTTGACATGTAGAGATTCTCGCCGTACGGCTTGTTTATGCTGTGCTGAAACGACCCGGTCCTCGCTAAATACTCAGCGTGCTTTCTGGCGCTTTCAGTGAGGCCACTGTCCAAGGTAAAGTCTGGTGTTTCTTTATGCCGTCTACGATACTCATTATGAGAGTTCAAACAGGAGCCTGGTGAAGAATTAAAATAATGAAACATTCATTATGGAGGCAACCACCGCATAAACTGAATAAAAACGCTGAGCGGCAATCTTTAATTTTACTTACCATCCTCCGTTTTAATCAACTTCACAGTGCCTCCACTCCCTGTTTTCCACCAAGCTGCAAATACAACATCATGGTTACTGTTAATTGCTGTCTTATTTTATTTTAAGTCTAAAATCACTAAATACCTTGGCTGACGTGCAGAGCAAGCGCTAGAACAGTCAATTTAATAAACATGATACTTGATGGTATTCTCCAAACTGTAAAGCGAGGGGAACATTGCATAGAGTGAATTTATCAAGTAATTAAGCTGAATAAACAAGAAAACCGCCCGGGGGTCGTACAACAACGAAAGCATTTTTAGGAGAAATTCATAGATTTTCATTTCAGTTAGTCATTCATCTAAAACTAATGGTGCAAGAGTGTAATTATAATTTCAGAAGTGCGTGGAAATTTGATTGTGAAACAAAAACACTATGTTATCAATTGACGCTGGCTTTACCCCTGGATTTGTTGGAAAAGATGTTGTTTCGTTTATTTGAGACGTGGGCATTAAGATGTTGTACATAGTTGTGCAATTAATGAAATAGGTGTTCACACATAGACGTTCTGTGGTCAAAACACTCTCCGTTAATGCAAAATTCACCAAAAAAATTCTAACCGCCCTTCCTTATGACGAGGCTTCCAGAACGCTCATTAAGCATTATCATGAAGACCTCGACCCGGATTTTTAGTGTATTTAATTGCTCCAATTTGTGCTACGGGTATTTTTGATGAAATACGGCGTTGTTATTTATAACCGCTCACAAAACAACTTTGTGATAGCATGGTCTCAAACGCAGAGCCCAGAACCCGGAACCTTTCGGTTAAGAGGCGAAGGCCATTACCATTACCATTGCGCTATCACCGGATTTCTACAATATGACCTATTTTCTCTTAGATTAAATGATGATTTTATGTCAATATATTTAGCTTGTATATGTGATCTTGGGTATCACGATAGATTACGGCAAACAGCAGTCGGCCATATACAAATTGTATGATTTTGTCAAGGGAGGTGCTGATATAATTGATCAGAGGATGGGTACATATTTGTGTAAACTAAAATCATGACGATGGCCTACCGTAAATAACCGATCTAACGCCAATCCCGAACTGACGCCCCTCCCAAATAAACGCTCAGGGTTAAAGTTAAATTTTTAACTAACGCCCACTCCCGATTAAACGCCCATTTCCGAATAAACGCCCAGGTCCATAGAGAAAAATTAAAATAAACGCTCATGGGCTTTCATTTGATTCACAGCAAAATTAATACTACTTTCTTTAATCTTTAAAGTGTGGTATTTTGAAACAGTTTTACTAATTTTAAGCGTAAAATGCTCATACAAGTTACTTTTTCTATTCAGTTCGCTAAACAACACATCTGCGATCTTCTTGCTCTTGGTGTAGCACAAGTACGTTCCAGGCACAACTAGTCCAACTTCTCTGTATCTTTTCCCAGTGACTCGAACTTCGACCATGTTTTGCGACCCAGCCATTCCACCTCCTCGATGACGATGAAGCGAATGACGAGAAACTTGATATCATGTAGTCGACGTACATCTTCTCGATTATATTACTTTTGTTGATGGACTTTGTTTATTAACGCCCCTCCCTTACGAACGCTCCTCCCGAATAAACGCCCAGGGTAAAATTCGATTGTTAAAATAAACGCCCAGGGCGTTTAATCGGTCATTTGCGGTATTGTCGCTTTTTTAGACATCATGGGTACAGCCCATGGCAATGTTTGCCTGAAGCAAGATTCTTTCGAGTTTGGTATTGACCTTGCATTGACTCTGGTCATCCCATACACGCAACATCGCCCTCTAGCAGAGATTAATTATTCTATCTGGATCGCTGCTATGATTGGTTCGTCACCTCCAACTGACATTTTAGCACTTAAAGATTTAAGACCGCAAACAAGTGGAAAGAAATATAGATGTCAACTATGCGTTTCCAAGGTGGTTGCGGAAAAGGAGGTCGAGCAGGCCGCAACAAACTTCCCACTTTGAAGTCATTGTGTCGAGTATGTGGAAGACATAATACAATCTGCATTGAAATGTTTGTCGTGTGAATGATGTATTTCAATGACAAGAAATTGATATGTTTGTTTTTATTATTGCTTTACATTCTATTGTGAACAAAAATTGACTTAATTACAATTTTGTTCACTTACTTTAGGCTTTGTTTTTCCTGCCGATACCCAGAAATCGATTTAACTTTTCATAGAATATTTCTATTTTAACCGGTCATAATTGTATAAAAGTCAATAAACTTTTGCAATCAATTTATGCAGAAGGAGGTTGCTTCCTACAGCCCTTCATTAGATATTAAAATGTCAACGGTAATTTAATTCAAATTGAAGAGTTTATCTCGCAAAATATCTTACCTAATTTTGACAGAAAACGATTTACTCTGGGTGTGTTTGTAGTCCCGTCGTAGGCCTCCCATACAGTGAACTACCAAAATCCTTTTGTCAATGTTGAAATTCTACGTTCCACGTACCATTCGTAAAATTACTTAAAAACTATCTTTGAAAAAAAACAATTCGTCTTTTATATTAATAAACACACTGGTACACTAACAGTCTTGTGTGAGCGGCGTTACTCAATGTTCTGTATTAGGACCATTACCTTTTCTTCTATATATTAATGACATTGCTAATGGTTTCTTTCATATTTCTTAAAGTGTTGTGGATTAGAGAACATGCATGTGAAAACTTACTTAATTCGTCGTTAAGTGGTGATTGAGAAAAAAGTAACCGTGTTGGTGGTATGAACTTCGCGCCAGTTTGTTACGACGTCACGTCATTCAATACAGGGAAGTAAAACCGAATTAATAATATACGAGGTTTATCGAGTAGTCAAAAGAATTAGCATTATGACCGTCAGCTATTGAGAGGTTCCTTACGAGGAAAATGTCTAGTTACAGTCATAAAGTGTGAATAAAGTTGGATTTGTTATAGAGTTGGATTAGCTCAAATTCATCTCTAAAAAGATGAAATCAAAATGCATCAAATTTATATTTGCTCGATCATGGACACAAATATTATCTTACCTAGTTAATCAATCACACCAGCTATACACACCAATAAAATCCAATATAATTAGCGTTCATTAGCAAACGTAATTTCTCCACTCGAGATTTTGCTGTAGTTTTCTTCGTTCAACTTTTCGTACATATTGTTGTGGTAAAAATACAATTTTTCTGATTCTCTGAGTTTCGCGCAATTATATCCATCTGCTTTCAATTCGTTTTTCGCGTACTTAAATGTTCCTGTCAGATTAAATTTACAACCAACTCTGATAAATTGCGGGTGGGAAAACGACGGTAGATGCGCGTGAATGTGTTTGGTCAATATCGCTATGTCAAAATCATTTTTAGGAACATTTACAAAAACCATACCGACCTTCCCTTGCGGTATTCTCACCGGGTAACTAACAACATCCGCAAACGAGTAAAGTTCACTTATCACGTTCTCAATCTGGGATATCGAGACATTTTCACCACCCCACTTGTAATTGTCGGACATTCGACTAACAAAATACATCCATCCCTCTTCATCATGTCTCATTATGTCTCCAGAAACAAAGTACCTGTCTCCATCTTCAAACAAGTTCTCTGCAACGTTCTTTTTAGAAGCCTCCTCGTTATCAACATAACCATCGTACAGAGAGTAAGGAGTAATTTTATTAACCAGCAAGCCAGGTGCGCCATGTGGACACTCGATAGCGTAACCACGTGCATCTTTGATTATTTCCCCGGTGTCTACATTAACTTTGACAATAAATGAAATCCTAGGTAGCCACATTGATATGAACCCTACCGCACCTTCTTTACCACCCACGTTCATAAATCCGGCATTTGCGTCCGTAGCCCCGTAGTACTCAATATGCGTTGCAATTTTGAATCTCTTTTTAAAGAATGGAATAAACGGTCCTCTTAACCCGTTGCCCATGATAATCGTTAGTTTGTGCGATTTGTCATATTCACTTTCTGGTTGCTTTATCAAATATCGACACATTTCACCAACAAAACCACAAATTGTTGCACCGTGATCACAGCAATCTTTGAAGAATGACTCAGGCTGAAATCTTCGTCGAATGACCATGGTTGCTCCGTTTATTAAAGTAAACGTTGGTAGAATCAGAATCCCTCCGGCATGGAATATTGGAATTACGTTATAACAGATATTATCAACACCTTTTAAGAATGTAGCATAATACGTATATGCTTGGAAACATTTAAAAATTGAAAAAGAACAAGCTTTTGGATAACCAGTGGAACCTGACGTGTAAACGTAAAAACATGGCGTGTCCAGTGTAAGTGCATCAGGAACACAAGGAGAGTTATCGGGGATATTCTCGAAATCGGGGAATAAATTGCAGGAGTCGTAATCACTGTTATCAGCCATAATAAATTTCACATCATCCATAGTGACCAGTCTTTCTTTAAAGCTTACATGGTAAATAAGCCCTTTGCATTTGCCGGCTTTAAGAACATGTTTTAGACTATCTCCGTTCAGCTTTGTGTTAATGAAGGCCGAAACAATTCCAACTTTTGACAAACCAAGTGCAATCGGTAGATATTCCAGTTCATTTTCCATCCAAATACCCACAACATCCCCAAATATAAAACCGAGCTGGAGAAAATAATGCGCCACTTTGTTCGCAAGTAAATCGCATTCCTCGAATGTAAGTTTCTTCCCTGTATCAGCTGCAACGATTGCCGCTTTGTTTGGATATTTTTTGGCCGTGATAGAAAATATTTCCCCGGGCGTCTTACAAGATTGTTTGAATTTTCTTATAACAGGTATCATTTGAAAGATCATTATTAAAAACGTGAAATCCCGTCGAAATGTTTTTATGAATACAGTAAGCGTTTTCCAACCATATAATGAGAGCACAAACGTAAGAACACCGACCCATGTCAACAAAAAACCGATTTGCAGTACTAAATGTGCAACCGCAAGAACAAAAACGCCAAACAACAAAAAACAAAACTTATTGAACGACGACAAGGCCATAATCTTTTTGCTTGTGTTTTGAATGTTACTGTCAATATCCCAGAAGTAGAAACATGATCTTTTATGCAAGAAATCGCTTTATGTTACACGGCAGATTATAGGTAATCCTATGACAGCTCGCAGTTTAAAACAGATTATGTTTGCTTTTAAAAATATTTGAAATATTGGGTTTGCTGTTTGTTGTTTTACACATTCTATTACGAATGAAAAATACTGAAAGAATTAATCCACGCTTACACTTGTTATAAAATTTGGCCAACCATTGACGATGACACAGTGTTTCTTCACATCACTGTGGTTTCAAAAGTGCGAACCGAAAGAATATATTACTTGTAAAGTATATATCGGGATATATATTACGACTTAGGTAAATTTTAATGTGGACATTGACCCATCCCCACGCGATTCTACGCTGATATTTGCTGATTAATGTCTGCCAACTTCCGTTGACAATTTGGCATACATTATGAACGAAAACTTTCGTCAGAGAAAGGTTCGGCGGGAAATGTTTCGGACAAATTTTTGAATTTCGGCGGAAATAGTTTCGGATAGCTTTTTTTTAAGTAGAAACTTTCGAAGAAATAACAAGAATTTTATACATAATTTACGCAATTTTAGATAAAGACTAAAGTAGAATGACAAATAAAAAGTCCAAAAACATATTTTTGCTCAAGTGTCTAATTCAAGAAACACTAGGATGATAACAAGACCAAATCATTACAAAGATACATCAAGATCATGGAATGGATCTTCTGGTTCCAACTCAATTGACAATGCCTCTTTAATTCCAACTTCTTCAAAACCTTTACCATATCCTGATTATTGTGCAAATAGTCCTACGACCCAATTAGCCAATTTTGCATGAATAGGCTTCAACAATCAATCAATTAATCAATTTATTTACCAAAATATCATTTACATGAAAAAAAAACCTCTATACAAAACACAACAACAACGAAGACCTTTATTACAAATGGAGATCTGGTTTGATATTTTGGTGGGAGTTACTCAATAGCCTAAGGCTGAACAAGTAGTAATCCCATAATAAAACAAAATAAATAGTATTCAAAATATAAGAAGAAAATACTTAATAATGTATATATATAAAATAATATATAACTATGAACAGTTAACACACTATTAAAGTTGTCTCTCGTTCGCGAGAATCACCTTTACTAATCCAAGAAATTGTTTTCCGTTTAAATCCGAAATAGAATGATAATCTTTGTATTGAAATAGTTTGTTAATGCTTCCAATTGATTTCAATCAGTAATGCACTGGTGTTTTATGGAATAATTGCCATATGATAAGTTTTAAAATGAGGTAAAAACAGTTTATAATTAGAAGCATTTCGTGTTCCCTGTTGATGGGAATTAATAGGGAGATTAAGAAACAAATCTACAACGGGAACGGCAACGGCGAAAATTAAAAACGAGACGTCTTGTGTTCCGGTTGACGTTTTTTTTTATAAAATAGGGAGATTAAGAAACAAATCTACAACGGGGACGGCAACGGCGAAAATCAAAAACGAGACGTCTTGTGTTCCGGTTGACGTTTTTTTTTATAAAATAGGGAGATTAAGAAACAAATCTACAACGGGAACGGCAACGGCGAAAATCGAAAACGAGACGTCTTGTGTTCCGGTTGACGTTTTTTTTATAAAATAGGGAGATTAAGAAACAAATCTACAACGGGGACGGCAACGGCGAAAATCGAAAACGAGACGTCGTGTTTTGGTTGACGTTTTCTTATAAATTAGTTAAGTTACAAAAACGACAACAACAAAACAATTTTTGTTTGTTGATTTTTTTACAAAAGACAAAATGTTATTGAAAGTGGAAAGTTATTGAAATTACGAGTTGTTATAGAAAACGCAAACACTATTATTGTGGCTTCAAGTAAATAAATAAACAAATAAATATAGAAAAATAAAACAACTTAATCAAAAATATTATTTATTCTTAGCCATTTTATTTTCAAATCACACGTTTTAACAAAACGCCAATTTTGATGATTTGAGGTTGTCGCAGCCTGTATAAAACATGAACGTTGGGGTTTCCACTAAGAACGCATGCGCAGTTAGATTGTTTACATCACGCGCGTTGCAGTCCCCGTCTCAGGTTTTATTTCTTAATCTCCCTAATAGTTTTAGAGAAAAAATGACTGATTGAAGAAGGAACATATTGTTTTAGTGAATCGAAAGTAAATAATAAATTTGAAATTTTGATATGAAGTTGAACTGGTCAAATATTAAATTTTTTCATAGCATCAGAAGTATTAGAGCGAAAAGGTTGAAAATTTATTGTTCTAACCACAGAGCGTTGAGATGACAATAATTTATTAAATTCAATACTTCCTCTTTGACCCCAGTTCAGACAGCAGTAACACAAGTGAAAAGAAAATATTGCAAAATACAAACCTTTTAGAATTGATTTATTAACAAAAAAATCTAACTTTAGCGAGCATACTGTTTGCTCTGTTCAGTTTCATACAAATTTCATTGATATGAATTTTCCATGACAGGTGTTCATCAATATATATATATAAGCGTTTGACAAACAGCAACAATATCAAAAGACAAATCAACAAAAAAAGAAAAAAGTCAGAGTTCAATGGGCAGTTCTCTGAGCCAAGATCTTGTTTCGGCATTTGGACAGCGAAGAGCAATGAGGTCTCCGGGCGACTTGAGTAAGACGCAATCAGTCACCACGTGCTTCACGGTCTGGGTCTGGCTCAGGTGGCCACATGGACATGAGGCTGCTTCTTGTATGCCCCAACGCAAGAGAGACTCACCGACGCGAGCAGTGCCGGAGCGAAGACGGTTTAGTCGCACCCACTACACTACGCGGTAGGTCAGCACCGGGCGGCACCGACGGGCTGGGCGGGGAACAGGCAGATCGAATGAGAAGTGGGCCAGCGTCAATACGGTTGTTCCATGTCATGGGAGGGGCATAGTTGTTTGTGACGAAGTGGGTAGCGTGACGCTAGAAAGGTTGGTGCGACTTGAGGCGCTGTACGTTGGCGTTAGTGACTGCGGCTGAGACCCGATCGTGGAGGAGGTGACTCGTATTGTCCATCGCCTTTTTCGTAAGGCGAGCAGCCTGTGACTCGCACAGGATGTCTGGTGGCACGATTCCAGCGAGGACGGGAAGGAATATTGACTCCGTTGGGCGCAAGCAGCCGGTGACGATGCGCATTGTGTCGTTCAGGCTTACGTCCGGCTTTCTTGTATGGGCGCTGCGAGACCATCAATTAATACCCCCAAATATTTTATATAATGCGATTAATACAATCGTTTGCCATTTAACACAATTTTAATTACATCAACAAATGCCTTTTTTGGTCTCCTAAAAATCATAAATTCAGTTTTATCTGTGTTCAAGGCAATAAGGTTGGCGTTTAACCAATCATTCAATCCTTTCAAATCAAAATTAATTTTTTTACATAATTGTTTAATTGACCTGTTAATGTATAATAAGTTTGTATCATCAGCGAAATGATGCACCGTTGAATACTTAACACAGTTTACTAAGTCGTTGATATATATCAAAAATAAAAGAGGCTCCAACACAGAACCTTGAGGCACACCGCACGATATTTTCTTCAGAGACGAATTGAAACCATTTATCGAAACAAACTGTTGACGATCTGATAAATAGGACGCGAACCAATCTTGTACAATGCCTCGTAATCCATAGTGTCGATGCTTCTGTATTAGAATTTCATGGTGAACGGTATCAAAAGCATTTTTTGAGGTCAATAAAAACACCACATGCAAACAGATCACTATCAAGAGCTTCTCTGATTTTTCAGTTATGCTTATTAAAGCATGATTAGTCGAGTGATTAAAACGAAAACCAAATTGTAGTTTGTTTAAACATTTACAACGGTCCAAAAAATTATAGATACGAGAATGCATAAGTTTTTCTAATAACTTGCTTACGTTAGATAGAATAGATATCGGTCTGTAATTTGTACACTCTAGTTTAGAACCTTTTTTAAATAATGGAAAAACAGATGACGTCTTTAAGATATTTAGAAAAACACCTTTAGCAAAAGAAAGATTAAAAAGTTTTGAAAACACAATGGATAATTCTTCGTTTAAGTCTTTCAGGATAAAAACAGGAATGCTATTAGGCCCTGAAGCCTTGGATTGTATGGTTAGGCCTACAGATATGAAGTGTGAATTGAATTGTTCAGTAATCATATTTAAATCTGTAACTAAAACACCGTTATTATTTAAGCTCGTGGGAAAAGAATCACTTTTCGATTTTAAATTAACGAGTTTGCAAATACCATTCCAAACTTGACGGAGATTTTTTGAACAATGCGAAAAGTAATTTTTATAGTACGTTTGTTTACTGTCTTTTATTAATTGTTTCAAGAGATTTCTGTATAAATTATAACGACGTTTCAGACTGAATTTTTTAGATTCATTTATCGCTCTAATGGATTTACGAAATAAATTGCTACGGACATTGATTGACTTTAAAATACCACTAGTTAACCAAGGTTTTAAAGAAAGTTTAAACCTCTTGATACTGATCTTCTTGAGTGGTGCGTGATTATCTAATAAAAGATTAAAATGTTTATAAAATAAATTAAAACTATTATTAACGTTTGACATATTAAGCTCCATAATTTCGTCCCAGTTGATATTTAAGAAATCAAAAAGAAGGTTTTTCATAATCAGAAATGTTTCTGCGATAAATATTATGCTTTCTAGAGACAAAACTAATTTTCTTTTTGAAAAAACAAAATAATAAATAAATAAATATAATAATTACATGGCACTCAAACATATAAACAAAAAATTATAAAATTATTGAAAATAAATTATTTAGAAGTTAGCGTAGACCAGTTTCATTTGCGGTGATGTTTATGTCCGTAGTAGCAACAGGTTCGTGAATGTTTTTTTTCGTCGATCAGCACTACGAATGCATAAGAGAGCTACACGAATGAGGCTGAAACTGATTCTTGTTCTAATCCAGTTCGTTGTTTTTGACATGTTATCGTCACGTTTGATGGACAACTTTTCGCTAGGCCGACGGTAAAACGCATCACACTCAAAACTCACACCACCAAAACAAGAAAATACCACAGGTGTGAACGTACCTTGTTCCACTTCACGAATCCTTTCCCCGTAACATCTCTTCTTTTCATTTTTGTTTCGCCGGTGAGCATCATAAAGCTTCTGGTCAACGTAAGTATTTGCTAACGGGCTAGACACCCTTATATAAAAAAACGCCTTACTTTCGTTTGTCCAGAAACCTCTAGCTGATACGTCGACTCTTGCTTCGTCTTCAGTGTTCGCTGTTTTGTGGCTAAACTTTTCTCCGTCAACTTCATCAATGGTGGTTCTATTTGAACATCTTTGCACACCTCCGCTAGTAGTTCTGCCGTAAAATCACGTATCTCGTTGTGGCGAATAGATATAAATCCTCCCCTTGCACATGATAAACAGTGTTGGAGAGTGTTCAGAGTGTTCAGGTTGTTGGAGAAATAATGTTGCAGTTGACGGAATTCCGAACTCCATGGAAGATCAACATCTCGAAAGAGCCATTATCGAAATTTTTGACGCGATGGACATATCGATTGATGGCTGCGATATCGAGGCGTGTCATCGCAATGGAAGATCGTCACCAAAGAAAACGATTGTGAAATTTGTCAACAGGAAGGCCTGTGTGCAAACCTTTCAGAACAGGAAAAAACTAAAAAACTTTAAATCGCATAGTCTAGGCCGCAAAGTGACAAAGATTTTTATAAGAGAAAATCTTTGTCCTTATTCTGAAAAGCTTTCCTTTTTTTGCCGTATGTTAAAGCGGGCAAATCTCATCTCTGAAACGTTATCTCTCAATGGCAAAGTTTTTATTAAACGTACCACAAACAAGAACAGAATTTTAGTTGACCATGTTAATACATTGGTCAATTTATATCCTGATTTTTAGTTTTGATATTTAATAAACCTCCTAGCTTGATTAATGTTTTTTGTTATTCCAAAGTTCGTTTTTATTTCTGCTAATTAACAAAACCAGTTTTAGTTCTTATTTTTTCATGGAAAGATGTTTTTGCAAAGTGTGCAAAAAAAACTGTTAAAAACAACCACCATGCAATACAATGTGATATTTGTAACTCTTGGATACATAACAAATGCAATGGATTAAATGACATTGATTACCGTTTATTACAATCAAGCGTCTCTAATTGGTTTTGTATTTTATGCACTAGTGAAATTTTTCCATTCAGTCACATTTCGAATAATGAACTTTTCCAAGTCTTCAACTCTAATATTATTATAGACTCAAATGAAATTCCTGCTAATATGAAATTTCTTCCTTCTTATGACCGTAACAAACTCTTTTCTAAGTTCAATGACTTTTTTACCACAGATTGCGTTGATAATTCAAAAGAAGGAAATGACTTATATTCAAATTTTATTAAATGTAAGTATTTCAATATTGATGACTTTGTCTCCTCCAAATTTGACAGCAATAACTCTTTTTCAATTTTTCATTTAAATATATCTTCGCTCAACAAACATTTTGATGAATTTTGTATCATGTTACGTTTACTTAACTTTGATTTTAGTATTATTGGTTTAACCAAAACTAAACTAAAACGAAACGTTCAACCACCATTTCCAATATCATTAGAAGGTTATAATATTGAACACACTTCTACTGAATAATCTTGTGGTGGTGCACTTCTTTATATTTCTACAAAATTAAATTACAAACCAAGAAATGACTTGTTGATGTATAAAAAATTACACTTAGAATCGATTTTCATTGAAATAATTCGTCCAAAAAAGTAAACATTATTGTTGGGTGTATCTATCGTCATCCATGTATGTCTATTAATGTTTTTACAAATGCTTTTATTCTTCCTCTTTTTTCAAAGTTAAATTCTGAAAACAAAAGTATTTTTTTACTTGGAGATTTCAATATAGATTTAATTAAAGTTAATTCTGATAATGAAACTTCTGATTTTTTCAACTTTATAACTTCTAATAACTTTCTTCCGCATATTACCTTACCAACAAGAATTACTGAGAAATCTAAAACAATTATTGATAACATATATTCTAACTGTTGTGATAAAAATATGTTGTCTGGTAACTTAACATCAACAATTTCTGATCACTTACCTCAGTTTTTCATTTAACCTAACTTTAATGCAACATTTGTTCCTCGTAAACACAAGATTAAAGTTAAAAAAAAAAAAAAAAACTCATAAACTCACTAATAAACTCGAAAAATATGGCATATTTTTCTCGTTTTTGATATTTTTCTTAAATATTTAATTCGCCTAAAGGCTCGTTAAATATTTTGAAAAACATAAAAAACTCAAAAAAATATTCGCCATATTTTCTTCGTAACTCGCGATAACTACTACATATCGGGAACCGTTCGCATAATATACGTGTAGCGGTACTGAAGTCCGAGTATATATTTATGTATATATTTGTGTATATATATATATATTTTGCCTTTGAAGTCAATAAAAAATTAAGGTAAGTGGTCCGAAATCGTAGATGTTAAATTTCCCGACAGTATATTCTCACCATAAAAATTCGTATAGATATTGTCTGGTAAAGAACTTGAACTATTTTCGCAGATAACGTCAACAAAAACTGATTCGAAAAATAACCTTTTATACATTAACAGGTCATTCCTTGGTTTATAGTTTAATTTTTTTAAATATAAAGCAAAGCTCCTCCACATGAAGATTCAGTAGCAGTGTGTTTCATGACATAGTTTTCCAGTGAAATAAGAGTCGATGGTTGAACGTTAAGTTTTAATTTTCTTTCAGTTAAACACATACTATCGAATTGGAAATCAAGTAAGCTAAGAAAAGTGCAGGATTTATCAAAATGTTTGGTTAGTGAGGATATGTTTAAATGAAATATTGAAAATAAATTATTGCTGCCATACTTTGAGGTGTAAAAGTCAGTAGTGTCGTAATACTTGCAGTTTATAAGATTTGTAAAAGTATTATTTTCCTCGTCCGATGGATTTTGACCTTCTGTAATGAATTTGTTAAATTTAGAAAACAAGTTGTTTTGTTCATTTGACGGAAAAATCTTGTTAATAAATACATTTTACAAAAATAAAAACTCATTGTTCATAAAAATTCATTGTTAGATATTGTACTGAAAGGAAATATTTCACATGAACACAAAATACAAAACCAATCAGAAGCATCAGATTTCAACAAGTGATAATCAATGTCGTTTAGTTCATTACACTTTTGATGAACCCAAGAGTTACACAAATCACATTGTAAGGCGTGATGGTGATTTCTATCTGTTTTGTTACAAACATTGCATAAAAACTTTTCCATTTGTATACTAAATTTTCAACGTAAAGAGACAATGCATATTAACGATTAACCCGTGGTTTAATGGAATGATTTGAAAATTAAATAATACTATCAACAAAAAATGCGTGTGATTTTGAAAGCAAAAACTTAAAACCAGACACAATGACAATTTTTTACATACCCAAAGGATAATTAGGATGTCTGAAAAGTTGATTGCAAGCAATTTCCCAAGGGAGAAAGTAATTAAAGAAGGCGTGTTTTAAAGTTGTTTTGATAAGAAAATAATAATAATAATAATCAGACTTTAAAATTTTACATTAAAATATATACAATTTGTTCATTAAAACTCGCCGAAAACTTTCGTCAAATCACTGATGTGTCCGACCACCGCAACGTTCCCATGCAAGTCTGTATTTAACAAAACCGCCAGAAAACCAGAAAGAATGAATAGCTTTAGTTTAACTTACTGTATAAAAATTTATAATGGGGGCAGAGACTTTCGTTAATGTAAATAGGCGCTTCCTTATTGCAAAACTCTTTCAAATACTTTCTCTTCAACAGAATTCGCGAGGCCGACTTACGATTAACAAATTTAACAATCGTTATTCGTCTGTTCTTCAGTCGATTGCAAGCCTGAATTTTATCAGGTTGCACACGACAATCGATTGAATCAAATATATCGCATACCTCAACCTCGTGATCACTATCACTAACTGTGTTCGGAATTCCGTGTACCTCCACACAATCCCGTCTAGAATAATTTGGCGTTTTTGGCGCAACACTGATAGTTTCAATGGCACTTCAACATCATGCATATTTTTTCCATTGTTAACTTGTGATTTGGGCCGCATACCAAGACTCGAACTTTTGTTTTAAAAACTGCTTTAGTCCAGCCATTGACAGTCAAGTCTAACGGTTAAAAATTATTTGTCATGTTGGCAGGGACAAATACAATCACACAATCATTACTCCCTACAATTTCCTGGTATGCAGCTGTTGTTTGCCCCCTGAATACATCAAAGATAAGAAGAGCTTTTTGTGTTGATGGCAATTTCCATTCTTCCTGTTTTTCTCTCAAGTACGGTATAGCAATGCACTCAACATGTTGAATGGCCTTTTCTTCGTTACTCCAATGATTTGATGTCACACATATACTATAAATAAACTAATTGTGATAGATTGACCTTTTTATTGTATTTTCATTGATATAAAATCAATCTTCTGTTCCATTTTTTTTTCTTGTTATAAATCTTATCTATTTTTCAGCGTTATTATCAATTCTAAAAAAATTACCAAAATACAAAAACTTTCGGACGGAAAAACTTCCGCCAGACGCAAATTTCGGACGGAAAAACTTCCGGACAAAAAGAATTCGAAAGTTTTTCCGTCCGACAGTTTTTGTTGTTAATGTAATAGACCTTTTTGCAATTGATCTAGAAAAATATTTCAAAGATGAATGCTTGGATTTTATACGGGGTGTTTACACATTCAAAAGCATTTCTCAGTCATTTCTTAGGGCACGCATTGTAAAGACATTTAATTTTTGCATACAAGTACCTTAATTATAGAAAGGAGAAGTACAGTATAGGCAAATCTAACTTTTAAATGTTTAAAACAATTTTTTAACCCGTACATCCTCTACGTCGATCTCAATTAATCAATCAGGTCAAGCTAGTTTGGTTTGAGTCATTTTAAGTTTTCAGTGGGTAGTTAAGCACTTGCAAGCGCCACGCCATACAAGTGTGTAACGTGTTGAGATGAAGTCGCCTTGCCACTAGTAGAGTGGATCAGAATAACTGCATACTTGTTACTTGCTTCGGCTACTAATCCAACATCCTGCCGGCCGTTGTTTTCACCTTTTACCCTGGCGGGGTGGCTTCAGGGTGCTATGCCTTGCTTAAGGGCAACCCGAGATTTTGTCCGGGACTGCTTATATAGTATATTCGCAGCTAACCTTCATACTTGAAAGCCATTCCCCTATCCACATTCTGAAGACTGGGCAAACATCCATCTACATTATCTAATCTACTGTCTACAAATTCAACCTGCCGTTCTACTACTTTTTAACCGGTACATCCAATCTACTGCTGTTTGTTTTGTTCGTAGTAAACACTTCATTCATTAAAAAATATTATTATATTTTATATGATTGTACTTTTCTAGGAATGTCTAACATAAAAGATGGGTGGAATAAATTACCCCCCCCCCTCCCCAATCTCTTACAAGTCAAACAAACTCATTTAAACAGTTGAACCATCTTTAAATCGTATTTATCTGTTTAAACATAAAAGGGACAACATGTGAAATTTTTCTCTTGGAAAACTGAGATATATAACCCCGTGCATATTTGGTTGGGTGTACAGTTTGATGATAAAGAGGGTTGCGAGCTTAATTATTTTAAAGAAAACTACCTATGTTTTCCTTTGTGTTGCTGATATTTCGACTTACATCTATAGGTCATCTTCAAAGCGGTTACAGAGAAAACGAACGGAAATATATATGTTGAAAAATATCAGCAACAAAACTTACATAGTTTTTCTTAAAAATGATAATGCTTTTCGCAACCCTCTTAATACTGCATATGTTCTATATAGATATAACCATGGGAGGGAAGAATAACTAAAGCATATACTTAAACAACGTACATAAAACAAAATTACAGACTGTATTTTTCACAGAAAACTTGTTACATTGTTACTAGACACCATAAATATCTAAAGAGGTACAATATGAAGTAATAGCATAAATGAAGTACATCTTTCATTGATAATGGCAAAACAAACCTTTTAGAATAGAATAAGAATGGTCAGTTGACAAAGAAGGGCTAAAAATGGAATCACTTAGCTCTGTGAAGGTAAACATCGAGTTAAATTACTAAATTCAAAATCTTCCTTTTCATATTCGTACTTCTGTTCTTCATTTTCCGGAGGTTTTCTTAATTGTAAACGAGTAGTGGGAGGTTTGACAATTAAAACTATATATATCATAATATAAATTGTAAACCAAATCGTTCTGTTATGCAAACTACCCAAACACTATGATAAATTGAGTCGTGGGATCATCCATGCATGTCGCATTAATAGACAGTATCAGTATCACGTTTACACGTGCCAAACACGTGCCAAAAACGGTGGACGTTAGGGCTATCTTCCGTTTTTGTGTTGTATGGTGCTAGTTTATGACCCAAATTCTAATCACGCTTCTATTACTTATTTAGGTGATTCCGTGGTGATGGAGGTTTGCGTTCCCACGTCATTGTTTTGGTAAAGAGAGTTCGACTTCATCACCGATTGTTGAGCATAGACAAACAGTGTTCATTAATACCCTCCTTCATACATGATCATTCACACAACGAAGATCAATCAGTTCAGCAAGCCACAGAGCTCCCAAACAACGGAGAATATCAAAAAACAAAACTGTCAACAGTTTTGAGAGTTGGAGACAAAACTTTCAGTCTGTTCTGCGCCTCGGCCCAAACTTTGCTCCCTTTCTCTCCATCGCAATGAAGTGGGAGAAGGAAAGAAAAACAACCCTAATATGGGGCAGGAGCCCTTAACGGAAAGACCGCCGAACAGAAAGTCGCACAACTTAAATTACGTCTAGTAGAGATCGGAAATTTTTGTCCAATTATCACACGTCGCGCCCTCATTTACAATTCCACATCGTTAAGCCATATCTGACAGCTGATCCGTGCAAATTATGGTTTTTAATCTAACAGTTCGCACTTCCTCGACCTTGCAGAATTTAACCTGGAACTTGGCGAACGGCCTGAAGACCTATTTCAAAGACTAACCGCCTTCTTCGGGAACAATCTTCTGCCAAAATCAAATGATATAACACACCACGAGGAAACAGCAGAAAATGACGAAGAGATGTCACAGACTCTCGAAAACACCATCGTATTGTTGTGTTTTATCGTATGCAGTTCCAGTGCATCCAGTCCCATTTTCCCAACCCAAAATCAGGCGAATCCCAGTTCGAATTCAGAATAAGTTTTATTTTTAAGTAGCGTAAAAGCAGTTCGTCTTTCAATGCATTTTCGACTATATAATTGTCAATAAATTCCGTTTTTTCTTCCATTACACACCACAATTAATTCAACGAGCCCCCTTCTCAGAAAGCAAAAAATTAAATAAACGCCCGGGCGGAAAATCAAAGCATTACGGTAAATAATGAACTTTTAAAAAATAACAATAACAAAAATCTAAATCTCCCCAAATATCTTATTTTCAACAACTTGACGGATAACTTATCATTAATAGCTATTCGTATGGAGCCCTGCATTTTATTATGTAACTACCTTCATTTGTTTTGAGGAATCACTGCAAATACGTTATTACTTGACTACTTCCAATTGCGTTACGGTTTATAAGAACTACATGTATATATGATATAATACGTCTAAATAGGGTGGTGACATTTTTTCTTATTTCAAATGCCATGACCCTCACAAGATCGAAATTGGGGTAAATCGATAAATGCTTGGCCACACGTGAAATGATGGAAAGTCAAATGTTTTGTTTGGAAATATCAAGCAATTTTTTCTTGATTTCTGATTGTCAAAATATTTGAAACTAGAGATCCTGTTTATTTTCTTCTAGATCGGAATCATTTTGAAAACAGTGCAGTTCCTAGACATTCAATGGCATCATGCCATCGTTTAAGAATGTAGCTTACATCTTAAGAGAACTGAAGATTTACATATATTACCTCCAACAATGAAATTACCATTAACATAACTAAAACGAGCACTGTCACAAAATCCAGGGAATTAGTCAGGTATTTGCCATTAGTGGTTGTATTGTCCCTGGAAAAGAACGAAATTGTTTTTGCGAGATATTTTGTAGAAAACAAATTCATATTAATCGTATTTAACCAAAATTATAAATGCATCTCTGTACAAAAACAATATATGTTGTTCAATTCAACAAAAAACCTACAGCATAATCTACAAATAATCGACCTACAGCAATTTCATTATGATATATTCTATATGTTACATTCAACTAGAATAAGATGAAGTAACCAGAATCTTTATATCAGAATCTGTATATTTACTTGATAATTATAATTGATTCCAGATTGTTGAACAATGATTTTACAAACGTTACAAATAGGTAATTAATTAACTCTGACGGTTAGTAACCTTTAAATGGTTTACAAGAAGAAAACTTTACTAACAGCATTTTGCAATTCATCACACCAAAAAAGAAACAAAGATGTAAGTCGGGCACCATGCAAAAAGCATACTTTTAAATATATCACAGTTCATTTCACACAGGTTTATTTAAAACTATATTAAACTTGACAAAAAAAAATACATCAATCAATCTTTCGATGTACAAATTAATCACGATAATGTAGGTTTGATGTTGATGAACCAGTTTTGAAGCTTGTATTCTTTAAGAGCAACATTGAAGTATTTCCACCACACGATATGCATGTCTTGAGTATTAAGTAATGGTCCTTGAAATGATCGAATTTCTTTCCTTGATGCAGCTTTCTTTTTCCATGGTTTTCCTTTGCTAGTGGTGTAGTGATAAAACTTTATTGGGTGATAAAGCAAGTTTACTCTATCTTCAAACATATTCATTCGAACATTGAGCGAAAACGGTAGCTCGTACCACTTGTTTTCATAGATCTGATTCAACAGCCTTTGATCATCTAAGCAGACAATAGCTTTCTCAAATTCCCATTTTCGCATGATGTGCAGATAATTTTCCTCACTTGGCTTAAACAACAAAAACCCAGCATTAAACTCTCCACGAACAACACCTGGTTTTCTTGTATGAATGCCAGCGAGGTCAGTTTCTATTGTGAAAATGTTATCAATATTAGCCATAGGAATTACATCCGGATCTAAATACACCATGTGTTTGAACTCAGTATAATTCCATGCATGAAAACGCATATGTGTTCCTGGTTTCCACCGATGACGTTCTTTACGCCCAAACCTTCTATCCATCCAATCACAATCAAGTGATTCTACAACTCTAACATCAAAACCAGCGTGTTGCAAAGCAACTTGGGAAGCCTTTGTAACACCGTCAGATACCAGAGCAATCATTTTCTTTTGACAAGATAGCTTACTTAACATAAAACCCAATGCTACCGCTCCAACCACATAATTATCATTCATCATGGCTGTTAACCAAGCAACTCGAGTTTCTTGTGGTGGATACATTTGACACAATTTTTGATTAAACATCATCTCCATTTCATGTAAGCGATATTCAATTTGCGTAGAGACGAATTCAGATTCTTTTTGCCGCAGGTGATCATTTAACACCATGGAAACAATCATTTTTAAATACGAAAATCCGATAATGATGGTTGGGCGATAAATATAACAAAGCCAAACACATATAAGTAAAAGTAAGCCAGAAATCTTCAAGCAGCGGAATGAAACAGTCCATGTTTTCATGCAGCATAATGGACCTGTTTTAATTTCAATCATTTTATACCAAACTAAAGATGCATAGCACTAAAAACACTTTTTTTCAACTCTACATAGATAATTTAATTTCCTGTTTTACAAAACAACTACCATGAAGAGGTTTTTATGAAAAGGTGTAAGGAATTTTTGCAAAAATAAAGTTACTACATGATGACATAGATACTGTATATATATAGATAATATATTTTAACAAATATTAATGGCATAAAAACATTCTAACAAGCTTAACAACTATATACACCTTATATACATCTATATACACTATCTTGTAAACCAGAATTTATAATACAGAATTGATACAGCAAATTTTCAGAAGTTTTGCCTGACTTTTCCTTGATTTTAATATGATCTTCCCTGACCAGAAGCTTAAAAACCTAATGTTCTTCCCTGACCATTTGCTAAAAAGGTTTACTTTTTTCCTGACCTTATGACACACATACAAATTTGAGATTTTAACTACCCGAAAATTGATTGGGCTTACGTCAAAAATCCAATTCCTCATTCATTGCATGCCTCTAACTTCCACGATTCCACTCGCTAATCTTTTCTCATTCAGCATGTTTTCAACCCTGCTCATCTCCGACATCAACACAACCCAACCACAATTGACCTAATTTTCTCATCTGAAAAAAACATGATAAATCCATTTCCCATTAGCTCCAATTGCTAAAAGTCATCATATGGTTTTACTTTTCAAACTGAATACAATGCCTGAGAGTATCAATAAACACACAAAAATCTATTTTCTCAAGAAGAAATCTTGCAAAAATAAATTACGATCTTGAGCTATTAAACATACCCTCAACTCTAGATCCCGATGGTCTCTGGGATCTCTTCCTCGAAAACATCACAATCTGCACAAATGCGAACATTCCAAAACATAACAACAACCCGAAAATACAAGTAAAATGGATTGAAAAGAAACAACTGAAGCAATCAAATCAAAACAAAGAAAGTAGCGGAACTATCTTCATGAATAGAACAACCAAAACTATTGAAATTACTGCAAAGCAAGGAACAAGGCGAAATCACCTTGTCGAAGAGCGGCAGTTCCTTTTTAATTCCTAAGCTTTTTACTCCCATATCAAATCCAAAAATATGTTCCCTAATATCGTATACAATACCATTGCGACTGAAAACCTCCAAAAAAACACTTTCTTTAATCAATTCTTTTGTAGCGTATTTAAAAGAAGAAAACAGGCAATCGCTGCCAAATTTCTCCCTGGACCTTTAAGTCCCCGTTAATCTTAAAAACATAGACTTGTTATCAGAAAATGTTGAGTTTTATCTACGTAAACTCCACCCACCCACCCAATACAATACAACAACAGTAGCTACGAGGCAATAATACAACCAAACCAAACGTAAAATTCTTTCAGATAAAGTTACATGTATCGTTTGTAACTTCTTCTGCGATCAATACTTCTCTCTTTGTCTTGACAGCTTGTTGACACTCTTGGGAGTTATTATGAAATAAATTACGTTTGACTTCGACAAGTAATTCAGTGAAATATAGTACAAGATCAATATATTTACGCGTGTCAAAAATCATACACACCGTACAAATAAACTACACGTATACGTATGAAACTCGCACTAATGATATGAAAGGATTTTCACCAGTGCTTCCCTATAAATACTTTTAAACAAATAAAAGAACTGTACAACACTGAGCGTGCAAAAGGGTGATTAAAAGTCATTCGAGACGATCCTTTTGTAAAACCAGAAAACCCGTGAGAAACGAGGAAATCGTGTGTTACTAAGGCATCGTCTCTGGGGACACAAAATCAACAGAACAAAAAATACATAAAATATAACGAGTTTAGTGAGGATCACCTCAAAGGGAAACCAGTAGATTTGAAACATGAAGTGACTAATCCTGAGCTTTACACTCATTTTATACCACTTGATGATATAATTACCAATTCTGATATCCCAACTAATTCAGAGGTGCATGATGCTTGGAAACGTATTAAATATGGCAAACGTCAAGAGACCGATAAGATATACGGTGAAGAAGTGAAGTATAATACTTCCCATCGATTTATGATTACAATACGATACGAATATCTGGAATAAGAGGCACATATGAAAAATTAACATCTAATTGCCAATTTGCTTTTCGATCGACCACCGATGCAACTTTTATTTTGCAAAACTCGATAAATATGACATCAGAACAGTTATTTGTATGCCTTATTGATTTAAAAACGGCTTATGACTAGATAAACTAGTTATGTTGTTCAAAATTTTAGATATCCGTATTAAATCCCCTATTTTGGTGAGAGTTCTAAATGTATTATACTCAGGTATAGATCAGCTTGTATAAAAAAAACAACATTTTTAAAAAAGCTTTACTGTAGATGAAGGAGGTCTTGAATCCCCAGTTTTTTTAAAACATATATTTGGATTTTATGCGTTGAGTATGAAGTATTTCAAAAGATCCCTGACACCGGATTGAAGTCCTGATAGAGAATACCATGTCATTGTGTTCCACCAGAGAGCAGTGCAGTGTACATGGCCTGAGTGGAACTCAGCGACGTAGGATGATCCTCTATGCTGATGATATTGCCTTACTATGCAGTGATGTTAACGATCTCGCAGAGGTTTTGGATATTTATGATAAAATTAGGATATCAACCTCCACCTTTAAAATGATTTAGCTTGCCAGACTCGCCTAAACAACCACACAAGAAAAAAGAACTAGAAGACTAACTCCAAAATTAGTCCGGTAAAACAAGTATGGTGATATCATTCATCGTTTTATTGAAAACTGTTTTCATTATAAGCATCAACATCCTCTTCATGAGATTCGATATCGTCGTGGTATGTCGAAGAACTTCCGCAAGAATATCTCAATTGCCATCACAATTTAGGAATGTTTTGTCTGCAATTTCATTTCATGCTTTTGCATAAACGTAGCTAGCTGATAAGATTGAAAACCTGGAAACTTAGGTTTTTTTTCCATTTTTTCACTCATTGGTGTAGCCATCCATCGGAGACTTTTCGAAATCCAACTTTTTTGCAAAATACATAGTATTCTTTCACCAACGGATCTCTTACTGATATGGTGAAGTGAAGTGTGAAGATGTCTCACTAAAGCTTTGTTAACTTCACAAAAGTATCGACCTTCACTCTCTTTGTCTAATGATCATCATGCAAGCCTCAGAGATTTTATCTTTATTCTTTTTCCGTGTCGGAAGAGTATTTGGAGGAACGTTAAAGGGGTCGGCAAACTTCTTATTCGCAAATCAAATGACCATGGTTACTCTGTGTAATAAGGTAAACTATGTTAAACCATATACCCCATATATATACAAATCAGTGCTTGAAATCACCATCTTGCGGCCTCAGCCGAGACAGAATTCACTACAGCTGTCCAGTATACCCTATCATTCATAGCTGTCAGAAGGTCTTCCATGACGATGGCGTTGTCCCGGCCTATTATGTCTGGAAAGGTGAGCTTTTGAGACCGCTTAACTGATGACGAGTGCCTCCATAAGAGGAACGATAAAACAAGAATGTTCACAATGTTCACAATGTCCAGCGAACTGGATGCGTCTCCTGTAGAATAAGGTTGACACCCTAGCTAGGTAGATCACCGTATATCATTTCAAGAGTTGGATGTTTTTTCCACAAAAGATTTGATACTCTTTTGAGAAGACGGGTATAGCATCCATCTAGGCGGCGGTGTTGTTTGACGGAAAGAGTCTATGTTTCAGATCCGTAGAGTAAAATGGGTTCGATTATTACCCGAAAAATTATAGTTTTAATCTTACGTTCGAGCTTGGATTTCCAGATCTTATCTATTTTGTTGCATGCAGTTGCATTGTCGTATTACAAGAAGAAAGCTGTAAATACCGATGCTGTAAACACTGTATAAAATGTAAATAGTAGTGTAATTACTGAAGAAACCAGTTCAGTTGTGTCTGGTGCCTCTAGTGGAGTTCATGATTCAGTGCTGCTTGAAAAACTAAAGATTTTATCTTTCCTAGGACAACGTTTGCAGCGCACGATCCCGCGTGTATATATCAAGGCAGTAATGGAGTGCATCCTATATCTTGCTTGCCAAGGGCTGCCTTTAAGAGGATCTGATCACATCAATGATAACCTGGCACAATTGTGCTGATTTTGAGAAGTAAAGAAAATCCGGGGATTTTGGAAAGAATTTCTTCTCTAACTCAAATGCCAACAAGAAAAAGTTCCCACATCAAAACTATCAAGAATGAACTTCTTACTCTCATGGCAAATGAAGTCTTAAAGAAATAGTCCACTCAAATTTTGCCATATAAACTAACATCATATTTGAAACCCTCGCCATTGAATTAGTATAAAAAGAATATTTCCTTTTCACAAAACTGTTTCATTATTGTGTAAACAATGCCTAAAGATAGTTCTATTTTAATGCTATTTTGCCATGACCATTTTGCTGACGTCATAGGTGGCGATGTTTGTTTTTAAAAAATAGAAAGCTCGGTGAAAAAAGAGCAGAAGAAAAACATAGCAGTAAAAATGGCTGATAGTGAGAATGAATCTGAATATTTTTTTACTGATGAGGACAGTGAAATTTTTTGAATTTGTCATGCCGATTATGTCTTCTTGTTTTGAATTTGTCATGCCGGTTATGTCTTCTTGTTTTAAATTTGTCATGCCGGTTAAGTCTTCTTGTTTTGAATTTGTCACGCCGGTTATGTCTTCTTGTTTTAAATTTGTCATGCCGGTTATGTCTTGTTGTTTTGAATTTGTCATGCCGGTTATGTCTTCTTGTTTTGAATTTGTTATGCCGGTTATGTCTTCTTGTTTTGAATTTGTCATGCCGGTTATGTCTTCTTGTTTTAAATTTGTCATGCCGGTTAAGTCTTCTTGTTTTGAATTTGTCACGCCGGTTATGTCTTCTTGTTTTAAATTTGTCATGCCGGTTATGTCTTGTTGTTTTGAATTTGTCATGCCGGTTATGTCTTCTTGTTTTGAATTTGTTATGCCGGTTATGTCTTCTTGTTTTGAATTTGTCATGCCGGCTATGCCTTCTTGTTTTGAATTTGTCTTGTTGGTTATGTCTTCTTGTTTTGAATTTGTCATGCCGGTTATGTCTTGTTGTTTTGAATTTGTCACGCCGGTTATGTTTTCTTGTTTTGAATTTGTCACGCCGGTTATGTCTTCTTGTTTTGAATTTGTCATGCCGGTTATGTCTTCTTGTTTTGAATTTGTCATGCCGGTTATGTCTTCTTGTTTTGAATTTGTCATGCCGGTTATGTCTTTTTGTTTTGAATTTGTCATGCCGGTTATGTTTTCTTGTTTTGAATTTGTCATGCCGGTTATGTCTTCTTGTTTTGAATTTGTCACGCCGGTTATGTCTTCTTGTTTTGAATTTGTCTTGTTGGTTATGTCTTCTTGTTTTGAATTTGTCATGCCGGTAATGTCTTCTTGTTTTGAATTTGTCACGCCGGTTATGTTTTCTTGTTTTGAATTTGTCACGCCGGTTATGTCTTCTTGTTTTGAATTTGTCATGCCAGTTATGTCTTCTTGTTTTGAATTTGTCACGCCGGTTATGTTTTATTGTTTTGAATTTGTCACGCCGGTTATGTCTTCTTGTTTTGAATTTGTCACGCCGGTTATGTCTTCTTGTTTTGAATTTGTCATGCCGGTTATGTCTTCTTGTTTTGAATTTGTCATGCCGGTTATGTTTTCTTGTTTTGAATTTGTCATGCCGGTTATGTCTTCTTGTTTTGAATTTGTCACGCCGGTTATGTCTTCTTGTTTTGAATTTGTCTTGTTGGTTATGTCTTCTTGTTTTGAATTTGTCATGCCGGTTATGTCTTCTTGTTTTGAATTTGTCACGCCGGTTATGTTTTCTTGTTTTGAATTTGTCACGCCGGTTATGTCTTCTTGTTTTGAATTTGTCACGCCGGTTATGTCTTCTTGTTTTGAATTTGTCATGCCGGTTATGTCTTCTTGTTTTGAATTTGTCATGCCGGTTATGTCTTCTTGTTTTGAATTTGTCATGCCGGTTATGTCTTCTTGTTTTGAATTTGTCACGCCGGTTATGTCTTCTTGTTTTGAATTTGTCATGCCGGTTATGTTTTCTTGTTTTGAAATTGTCATGCCGGTTATGTCTTGTTGTTTTGAATTTGTCATGCCGGTTATGTCTTCGGAAAAATATGTGATTTTGGGGCCCCACTTGTTGATTACTGAGTGATACACCTCTAACCTCAGTGTAAGAAAATTTTGTTAGATGCGCCAAATCCTTCAAAATTGTTTTATCAAAAACGATTGCTTGGAGGGCCTCAAAGGCGTTTGACTTTGGTGATAGCCATGCTTTACTACGCTCGCTTTCTTTCGACAATTGAGGATGGCTGCAGGAATGATACTCAATGTTTCCTGTCCGGCTATGTTTATTTTGGACATTACATTTTTACTGAAATGCCATACATCAAATTGATGCTCTATGTTTTCCTCTTCTTCACGCATGTACCTTTTAATTTGTAAATGACGGTCAGTAGTCAAGCGTTTTACGTTCAATTCTTTCCTTTTCACCTCATCTAATACCTTGATCAAACCCGCATTTTCCATTCGATTTGTATTTCCACCTGTCTCTGTCACCTGCGTCATTGAAATAGCAATAACCTTTTTTAAATCTTGATCAAACAAAGAGTATGTTAAATACTTTGCATTATGTCCAGGACTGTCACACCTGCCATCAACACTTAATATTAGATTTCTTTGATACGAGTTAGAAATAATTATCTCCTGTTCCTTTTGCCATGTTTCATTAGTTATCCCATACATGTACCTCTCATTGATCTTATAGTACCAAGATTTTGAAATCCATGCAATGTCAAGGATCTCAAAATATTTGCTGAGTTTTTAATAAGTACCGTAAAATGCCGTAATCAAGCGCACCCGGTTATAAGTGCACCAAATTCTTACCAAAATTTTATTCCCGTTTATAAGCGCATCCTTAGAAAAGCGGGTTTTGAGGAAGGAGATATTGAAAAAAATGAAATTGAAAAAATGAAGGTTTTGTTTCACTTAAATTACAAGATTTTTTCTCTTTCTTTAATTTTGTTACGGATATAGTTTTTATGAATTTTTGCAGAATATATGTAATATGTACACGGAAGTTCAATTCCTCCTCCATGAACCCAAGTGTCTTCAGGAGGACGACGCTTTTCACCAGTAATGACTGCTTCCATCCATAAAATTTGCCACTCTTTCATCATTGGATACAAAATCTTGTCCAAAGCTTCTGGCAAATGTCCTACAAGTTTTTCTACCGGTTTCACAATACAACGTTTCTTCTGTTTCTTTTTGTTCTTTGACATAACTTTAATAGCATTGTCGCTGTGATTGTTCTTGTCATCTTGTCAGTTAAGATTATGTTACGAAAATGCGGCACCACTCTTATCAATGTGCCACCTGGAACAACCAGTCAAGTTCAACCATTGGATGTGGCAATAAACAAGCCATTTAAGATGTACCCGAGAGAACAATTTGAAAAACATTTAAATGAAAACTTACAATTGTACCCTGGCAACAAATTGACAGCAGGTGACAGACGTATTCTAGCTACAAAGTGGGTTGCCAACGCTTGGGCAAAAATAAAACAAAGATTTGATTGTTAGGTCTTTCTTGAAGTATGGAATTTCGAACAAACTTGACGGATCGGAAGACCATCTTGTTAAGATTCGAGGTTTAGAAAACTACATTATGCCAAAACCACAAAGCGAATTCCACTTAATGAGTGACGAGGATTCAGAATGCTTTGATTTGGATAGTGTTGAGTACGAACAGAGTGATGTTCATTCTGATATTTCTGATGATTCAACAACTGACAAAGATTAAGGAGGAGAGACATTTTAGAGCATATAGAGCAATTTTACTTTATACTTTATATGAACTTTATGGGGCAATACACATCATTGAAAAAAATTATTTAGTTATTCTTTCTTTTTTCCTTTCACTTTTTAATACTCCATTATAAGCGCAACCGTGGATAAACGCACTCTCAAATAAGCGCACCAAAGTCTTACTATCACCGCTGATAAGCGCTGCGCTTGATTACGGCATTTTACGGTATTTGAACTGAAAAGCACAGCCGCAATTAATTTCAAGTTCCCTATATAGTATATATCTGTTCTGCATTGGCTGAGAACGCCATATATGTTCATGGCCGTTTAAACATATAATTTTTACACATAGGGCCGACCTTTAACGATGACCTTCTTAATAACAGCAGAAGATGCACAACTGAGACAACGCAGTAGGAGTAGATATAAACATGGCCAGAAAATGATAAAAGCACTTTTTTGTGGATTTTCTCCTTCTCCTGGTATTTGTGCGTCCTCTTCAGTTTCAGTTTCATCAGCGGTGTGAAATGATGTATCCAAATCAAGCTCTGACTGCGTGTCAGCCTCGCTCGCCTGCGTATTAGTTTCGGATATATCAACGGTCTGTGCAGATCTTTTTACGTATGTAACTGAAAATGGTATTGTGATATTTGTTTGTGTTGATGCATCCACTGATTCTTTCTCAGTCTGGCATTCTTTAGAAATCTGTTCGTTGATTTCAACAGCATCGCGAATAAGCTGAAACAAGAATTTTCTAAACGTTATATGTATATATATATATATATAAGTATATAAAAAATTATTGACTAAAATGAAGATGCTTTTACCTGGCTTTTGTGAACGTTTCTTGTTGTTTATCACTGCTCTTTCGTTTTTGAGATGGTTTGTTGTACGAAAATATCAAATCAAATCAAAAATCAAATCAAATCAATATATTTCGTGCTTTTATAAAAGCATTGGGTAAATATCTGTGTACAAATACAAGTAGCACAGGAACGTTGCAAATAGTGAAACACTACAAAATACGCAACGACCTCATATCGATAACAATTCAAAAGTAAAAGTATGTCTGCAGAGTACGATCAAAAAGTCTAAATTAGAAGTTAAATGGATTTGGTGGGGAAAAATAAGAATAAAAAATGTCAAAAAGCGAAGAGGAACAAACGGAAACAAAACAGAAACAACAACAACAACAACAAAAATAAAAACAAACAAACTAAAAAACTGTATATATACACGTGAGATAAACTTCCCTATTATATAAGATAAAAAAAATATTATGAATTTTTTTCTCCGAAGTAATTAAGAAGGGCTTTTGAAATTTTCCTTTTAGATTGGAACCGGTTCTGGTCCATTTTAAGTTCTTTAGGCAGGGTATTCCAGTCACGGATACATTAATATGTAATAGAATTGATACCATATGTAGATGTATTTTTATGGGGTACTAAGAAGTTGTTGTTTTCAACTGACCGTAGATTATGATGGTCTCCAGTTCTTTTCATAAATATGTTATCAAACACAGAGGGTAGTCTAGAATATTGATGCTCCCATACTAATAAAAAATTGAGACTATGAACTAGATCATGAAAAGGGAGTATGTTAGAGAGAGTAAACAAGATGTCAGTGTTACATTGAGGAGGTTAAAAGAAGATTAAACAAAGAGCTTTTCGTTGAACAGAAGAGATTCTGCGAAAAGAAGTTTTATGAGAACCTGGCAAGCATATCTGAGATGTGAATTAAAGATGGCATGATTGATGTTTAATAGTGTATCGAAAGATACATAGTGCCTGACCTTAGCCAACATTCCGTTAGAGCGAGACAGTTTTAATGAGATATTATGAATATGATCTTTAGAATTTAAATTCACATCTATATGAATACCAAGATATTTAATTTGGTTAGATAAATTAATTTTCTCTCCGCTTAGCTTGAAATTTAGATGTTTAGGGATATTTACATTATTTTTTTTATTAAGAAGAGTATTAAGAGATCTAATGATAATTATTTCAGTTTTACTAACATTTAGAGAGATTTTATTGGCTCGAAGCCATTGCAATAGAGTTGATAGGTCATGGTTAATATATTTGTTTACTTTTTTAAGAGATTGATTTATTATCAATAAGTTAGTATCGTCTGCAAAATGATAGCAAGATGAATGTGATATAGATTTGTTTAGATCGTTTATGTAAATGAGGAAGAGCAAAGGTCCAAGTATGGAACCCTGGGGGACTCCTACATTAACAATGTGTGTGTCAGAGAAATGGTTATCAATGGATACAAATTGTTGACGGTTAGAAAGATAGGAGACAAACCATTTGGAAGGTATACCTCGGATACCATAGTAGTACAATTTGGAGATTAATATGTCATGGTTCACTGTATCGAAAGCCTTCTGCAAGTCCAAAAAGACACCACATGCATACTGACCCTTATCAAGAGCAAGTCTGATAGATTCAGTGATTTCAATTAGGGCATGTGTTGTTGAATGCTTATTCCTAAAACCAAACTGATACTTGTAAAAACATTTGAATCAGGATAAAAATGAATATGGTTATCAACCTCTTCTTTAGTTGTTAGTGAAATGAAGAAATTATTGGTATTAGGTTCAAGCAGATGTTCTTTAAAATCCATGTTAGACTTTTTAATTTTATTTGAAAGCTTGTATGCTATGGAAAAAAAAAATTATTGAAATGGTTGGTTATGTCCTTTTTGTTTGTTACAATGTTATCATTTATGTTAAGACTATATTATTTTTAGTTTTAGATTTAATGTTTATGAGTTATTTTATGCCCATCCAAGTCTGTTTTATATTGTTAAGGATCCTATTAAAAAATGCAATGTAATTTTTTTTTTATTATTGTAGTTGCTCAGAACAAGGCCCTAAAGGCCACTTGAGTGTAAAGAGCTAGAAAAGTTACAGGGAAAGTGACGCAGTTGAAGGTTATAGACCGATAGAAAGCATGTAGAAGGAAGGGAGTTCCAAAGTCTGGATGTTCGCGGGAAAAAACTGTTCTTATAGAAAGAAATATTAGAATGCAAACAGTCCATTGATGAGAAGATGACGAAAACCTAGTTGTACGGTGAAAAATTCTGGGAGAAGGTGTAAGAGATGATAGTTCGCTTGAACAACGTCCATAAAAAAACTTGTAGAAAAGACAAAGAGAAGCTACGTTTCGCCGTTGTGATAGGGAGTCCAGTTTCGAAGATAAGTTTGCGCCGATTGCGTTGCAAACACGCCGTTGAACACGGTCTAACAAGTTCAAGCAATTCGCAGGAGCACCTGCCCAAATGTGGCAGCTGTATTCCATGCAAGGACGTATTGACGATTTGTACAGGTAAAGGATACACTCAGGGGTGAGGTAACTCATTTCTCGTAAAAGAGAACCAACCTTCATGGCAGCTGATTTTGCAATCATACATTGATGAACGCCATGAGAGATCGCTTGTAAATATGAGACCAAGAAGGCAAAATGAATTGTTTTCAGGCAAATGAGAACCATTCATCAAAATTGGAGGTAAATATGCTTGCTTGAAATGATTAATGGAAAGAAGACTAGTTTTAGATGGATTAAAATTAACCAGCCAATTCTTACCCCATTCAACCGAATTGAATACCGAATTGAGATCTTTATTGAAAATAGAGGCCAAATTAACCTTATCACAATCATCTGATTTATCAAGACAGGAATACAATGTGGAATCGTCAGCGTAAATAATGGTTTTGGATGATAAATTGTCTGGGAGATCGTTTATGTAGAGTAGGAATAGGGTTGGTCCGAGAACTGATCCTTGTGGAACACCAGCATTGATGGAAAAAGTTGAAGATGAATGACCACTAAGGACAACCTTGAGTCTACGGTTGGAAAGGAAAGAAGAGATAATTTTAAAAAAGGAACCTTTTAAACCATATGCTTTGAGTTTATGCAATAGACCCAGATGCCAGACTTTATCAAATGCCTTGGAGATGTCAAGAGCAACTGCTCGCGCTTCACCGAAAACATCAAGGGCACGATAAAAACGTTCAGTTATTACTGTCAAAACATCAGCAGTGGAACGACCAGAACGAAACCCGTACTGGGAATCATAAAACAAATTATTTTTTTCAATAAATTCCACTAAGGTCTGGTTAAGTAAAGTCTCAAAAACTTTGCTTAAAATGGAAATGAGACTAATCGGTCTATAATTTCTAGGATTAAAACGGTCACCACAATTTTTAAAAATTGGAATAACGGAGGCAAATTTCCAGGATGAAGGAAAACAAGATTCATCCAAACACTTTTTGTAAACAGCACACAAAACAGGAGATAACTCGGTAGAACATCTCTGAAGAACAATTACAGGAATTCCATCAGGTCCTGTAGCTTTAGTGGAATCCATTTTGGAAATTATCTTGGAAACGTTATCCGGAGATATAAAGCAATCCTGTAAAGTCTGGTCAGTTTTGGAGGTGAAATATGGGAGATCATGTCCAGAATCATCGAGGGTAGAATGAGAACTGAAGAGTTTAGCAAATAGTTCAACTTTATCCTTAGATAAATTAATGACTTCAAGACCATTGAATAGTGGAGACACAGACGATTTAGAATTGCCCCGGACATTTTTAATGATATGCCAAAATTTACAAGAACCTATTTTTTTTGAATTGATATGATCTTTAGTTCTTTCAGCAAAAACAGTTTTTGCTTTACGAACAACATATTTACAGTTATTGCGAGAGACAATGAACAATTTTCTGTTAAGATCAGTCGGATGACGTCGGTAGCAATGAAAGAAATGATTATGATGGGCCATGGCTGCAGCACATGCTGGTGAAAACCAAGACGAAGAATGAGGTTTTATCTGATATTTCCTTGAAGGAACGAATAATCTTATTGCTTCAGATATTATTGAAGTAGTTTCATTAACACAATCATCAGCTGAGTTGGAAAGAATTTCCTTCCAAGGGACAGACTGAATGTGTGCTTGAAATTTTTGCCAATCCGCAAGATCATATCTAAAATAGGTTCTATGCATGAGATGTTCATGAGAAACTTGTCTATTGAAGTTAACTTTGACCGATATAACAACATGGTCAGAACGACCTAAAGGAGCGCCATGAGATAATTTACAGATGTCCGGGTTAGAGGTTAAAAATAAATCCAACAAGGAAGGCGATTGACTGGATTGATCAGGAATGCGGGTTGGAAAATCAACTAATTGCAAGAGAGACTGAGATACTGCAAAGTTATAGGTTTCAACACCAGAGCTACTTGTTCCGTTAAAAAATTTTAGCCATTGTTTATGGTGAATGTTAAAATCACCAAATACAAAGATGTTGTTTGAGCAATGTTTAAGAATAGCTGAATCAGCGGACTTTGAGACTGATTTGATAACAGAACAGTCTTGGGAAGATGGAGAGCGATAGAGGAAAAATAGAAAACTAGTTGAATGAAGAAGAGACAAACGAAAACACATGAAAGGTTGGTCGGGGTCTTCCAGGTCAATTTCTCTAGATATTGGTAACGTTTCCTTAACATAAACTGCTAGACCATGCATATGAATGGAGGAATCCATTCTAAACAAAGGAAGATATTCAGGAACAAGGAAATCATTAGAAGATATACCAGCATTTAGATTAGATTCACAAAGCGCTAATACATCCGGTTTATTTTCGAACAAAAAAGCTTAAACATCCGTAAAATTTGTTCGTAAACCTCGAATGTTACAAAATGCTAAAGAGAAAGGAGGATGAGAATTCCTTAGTCTTCTGGCTTTGTTATTCCAAGATTTTATTTTGAAGAGGGCTTTTTTCTTATTTGTTTCACAAACAGATCCCACGGTGGTCCTCTTACTCTGTAGACCTATTCCCCCGAACTATCTTCTGCCTCCTTCAACTCGAAGTTTATTAAACAGATCTCTTTCTTCTTTGCTCCTGTCCTGATTAATATAGATATTTTCATCTACTTCTTTTAAAATCCTTTTATGTTTTAAAATGGAGATTTTTGTGCCATAATCACAAAGAGTAACTTTTAAAGGTCGAGTTTTACCGGATTGAAAAGTCCCAAGTCTTTCACAACTTTTAATATCGTCTATGCAAATATTTAGTTTTAGCTAGCTATTTAAGAGATCCAATACTTGCACAGAGTTGTTTTCAGAATCAGTTTCTTTCAGACCGTAAATAATTAAATTATTTTTGCGCCTGTTGTGCTCCTCAATATTTTTAACAATTTTTTTACTCAGAGTACGTTCAGAGTCTATACATTCATTATTAAAATTATTTTTTAAATTGGAAATTTGCTTATTCAATTTTAAATTATCGTCCACTAATTTCTGAATTAAAGAGGAGTTTGTCTCAAGGCTGTTTTGGATGTTGATCATTGAAGAATGGTTCAAAGAATGAGACGCTTCAAGAGAAACAAGGCGAGATTCAATTTTTTCAAAGTAGACGCTGCATCTATATTCGATATCTTTTTCCAAGAAAATTGCATTTAGAGCAGGTTTAGTGCAGTCCGGACAGAACCAAAAGTTATCAACTTTCTCATTGAGAAGCTCAATGATGTCCTTACTAAACTCACAACACTCACTGCAATAGTATTTGGAACAACGTGTGCAGTGCCTAAAATATATAATGCTGTCCTCACTGGTGCAATTTTCGTTGAAACAATGGGCACTCAGATTGGACCGATTTTTATTGAATCTGTCAGGTTTTTTCAAAATTCGACCGAAGGATGACTTATTATTATTATTATTATTACCGGAAGATGTAGTAGTAAAAGTGGAAATGAGCAAAAGAAGGTGACCTGAGAACAATAATCTTCACCTAGAAATAACCACCTCGACCGTCCAACGACCCTCGTGGGAATCTAGGATTTACTAATTGCCAACAGGTTGCACACTTCAGTTAAGGGAGAAAGTTAAAATATTAAACAGTTTATTTTTATATATATACAATTAAAAAGTTAAAAGATAAAATGATTAGAAATAAAGAAAAAGAGATGGTGCTTAGTTTAAAACAAAGCTAAAATTTTGTATACAGTTTTTTTTTTAAAAAAAGTTCAATTAAAAACAAGAAAGTAAGCAATTTATTTGGCTGAATAGGCGTGTAGTGATAAGTTATACAGCAAATTGTAACGATCAGTTAAATGATCAGTTAATTGTTTTGTATTAAGGATTGTTAGGGTAAGTAAGAAATGTAATTATGCTGCAAATGGAGCAATTAAGATTATTGGTTTTCTGTATTAGATACAGGAACTAAAAGTACTTATGACTTGAGAACAGTTGGGAGAATGTCAATCTTGATCGGCAAAGTCAGCAAATATCAGCTGTTTTTATCCAAATTTCAAAGAACTTTACCAGAAAACACCACCACAACTACACCAAACTGACTCCACAATAATATAATGAGTAAACTCCAATAAGAACAAAAACTCAATCCAAAAATAACAACGAACTGCAAAATTTTGAAGAGCTCCTCAAACACACCTTCTGTTAACTAATTGCAGTCCGTATGATTTTTTTACTTGTTTTAAGGAGGTTGTCAATGTTATTTCGATATGTTTTAAATTTTTTATAAAGATTATTTTTAGTTCTCATGTTACTAGCTTTGAGAATTTTTTTATGGATTTTATTTTTTATTTTGATAGATGTTGAGATGCCTTTACTCACCCACGGTTTGTCATGGTATTTTAATTGCCTTTTAGTTAGATTTTTATACGGAGCATGTTTATCTAGAATACTCTCAAATTGTTTAAAGAAAATAGCTACCGAGTTATTTACATCGTCAGTCTCCTTAATATGTAAATCCCAGTTTACACAGGAAATATCATTTACAAACTGATCTTTTTGAAACCTTTTGAAAGAGCGTCGACTGATTGCTTTCTTTTTAGATTGATTATTCCTTTTAAAATTTTGATGATCAGAAATTGTAACATTTATATTGCCAGATGTGATATCTTCACTGTAGAAATTAAGGAAAATATTATCAATGAGAGTTTTTGAATGAGATGTGATGCGAGTTGGGTACAATACAAAAGGAAAAAATGTGTTTGAAGTTAAAGTATCTAGAAAATTGGCTACAATGCTGTTATTTTCATGTTGGAGAAGGTCAATGTTATAATCTCCCATTAACATAAACTGTTTGTTTTCTAAAGATATTTTTTCCAATAAGGGACCAAAGTAAAGCACACATTGTGCAATGACGATATACACAACCGATAACTAAATTAGTTCTACCAGAATACATTAGTTCGATAAAGCTGGATTCAAGTTCCTTTGGTTTATAAATGTTTAGATTGTTGCAAAGTTTAAAATTTAACTGAGATTTAATATAGATGAGTGTTCCATCCTTTTTGGCCTCAGTTGGTGTGTGAGTGTAAGTGTAACCATTTATATTAATGTCAGTTATAGAATGATCATTATTTTGGAGCCTTGATTCAGAAATGACAATGATTTCAGGTTTTATATGCAATGAGTTTATTAAAATTTCAAGTTCAATGAGATGATAAGACAAAGAAGCAATGTTGTGATGAAGAAATGTGAAAAAAGAGGGATTGGTGAGGTTATTTATCTCAGCAGTGTCAGCATATCTACAGTCAATGGGAGTGTCAAGAGTGTCAAGATTCAAAATATAGCTAGAACAGCGTCTTCAGTGAGGATTCTTTTAGAAGGTAACCCAAGCAACTCATTCTAAAGAAAAAATGAGAGTAAGATTGCTAACTAGCTACTAGCAAACATAACAAAATAGCTACTAGCAAACTTAACAAAATAGCTACTAGCTAACTAGCTACTAGCAAACTTAACAAAATAGAAACATCTAGCTTTTAGTTCTTTTACTTACTTTTAGATCTCTTCGAAAACAATATTCTTCAAAATGGTGATGACAAACCACTATGTTTTCTTCTTTGGGTAAATTTGCTCTTTAGCTTTGCTATCCAAATTTTCTTCATATTCTTCTCTTGTCCTTTTGGAGTTTGTAAAAGCTTAATTTTCAATCGTTTCTCTTACAAGAGCTGTTTGAACAATCAATTGCCGCGTAATGAACCATTTTTGACTTCGATTAAAAAATAATTTGTTTATAACACTTCTCTCTTCTCTTTTTTCTCCAGTACTGTTTAAACCTTTTTGTTTTGAACATTCTCTATTCAAACAAATCGCCATATATGACGTCACGCGCCAAGTGTGCAAAAAGAAGAAAAAATAAAAAAAAGCTCAAAATCAGTCAATAGGACCTTTTTTTAAAAAAAAACCTCGCGAGGAACAAATTGATTCTCATAAAAGAGAGTAAACTCTCTAGTACAATTTGCGATGAGTACAGACATAGAACATACAGGACAATTATCCTTTTGTGTGCGCTGGATTGACGAAAATCTCTGAGCAAAGAAAGACTTTCTAGGATACTACGAGCTGCCTAACATGAAAAATGATACGATTGTCGCAATGATAAAGTATTCCTTGGTCAGATTTGAATTACCTATCTAAAGTCTCCGGGGAGCTTAGACAGCTGTGTGACAAAAGAAATTTAACAATGTTTTTTTCTGGACATTTAGTTTGGATTAATTAGTGAAATGTCTTACGAATAATTGCGATTGTTCGTATTTGTAACAAATAGAAAAACTATTTTAGCAGATATTATGAATCCTCCAAGCGGGTGCTTTTAAACAACTCCTTGTACAGGTTTCAAAGAACTACACACAGCTGATGAAAGTTTGGGATAAATGACGAAAACCTTGAAGCTGGAGTGAAATGTATAATAATTGGATGTAGAGCCTGGAGTCATTTAAATTCTTTTATGGTATAAATCTAGGGTGCATGACTTCTTCGAATACAGATAACCTTGTTAAAATATTTTCTTTATATTTGCAAAGTTACATCAACTTTTCTCCTACTAAACTTACAAATGTTGTTGATAAAATATGAAATAATCCAGAAGGTTCACATATATTCTGTACGTGTTTCTAGATTGTTTATTATGGCAAAACATTATGTGCCCCAACAGGCGGCTGAAGACTAATCCACATTATTCCGATATTTCACTTGCCGTGTTTCTTCACGGTGGAAATACAGCATGTTCTGTATTCTCCGGGTATTCTGTATTCTGTGTTCTGTATTCAAGCCGGGTAAATGCAGCGAAATCCACGGCGGTGAAGAATCATGAACGTCGTCATGGGACTTTGTAGAAGTTTATACCGATGTGAAGAAACGTTGCACAACACGCAACTAAATCAAAATTAACCTTAACCGTTAAAATGATTTAGTTTGCCTGACTCGTCCCAACACAACAAAAAACCTATCTAAACAAATAAAAGAGACTTTCCGTGCCTTTGTTCCACTTTTCCTCGGAGCCTATTGAATGCGAAGCAGTGAGAATATCTCAAATTAGATACCTTATTCGTACAAATTTTGGCGTGGAGAAAATTTGGCAAAATTGGCGATTTTGGTCTGAAATCGCCAAATTAAGTCCACGCCAAATTTAATTTTTTTCTTCTATCACCAAATTAAATCCGCGCCAACTTAAATATTTCTGCTATCCCTAAATTAAAACCATGATAAATTCAACGTTTTAATTAAGTACACTTTTCTAGACAATCTTACAAAAGAAATATGCAAAATATAAATAATGAATGTAAATAATGATTATAAAATTAAACTAATTAATATTTATAACACTCAACAAAACATAACACTCTCTACAACCAACGTTTGTAGTGTTTCTGCCCCGTCAAATTTAATCCACGTCATAAAGATTATTTTGGTCCATCGCCAAATTAAATCCACGCCAAAATTTGTACGAATAAGGTAACTTAGGGATGCAAAAGAATCATGGGCAACAAATTTTTAATTTGTTTAATTTATTGTGATTTTTTTTTTTTAATCAGTCGCTAGTGCCAGAAATTGAGAAACATTCCCTGCGAATACTTTCTCACTTTGGAAATATCAAGCAATTTCTTCTTCATTTCTGATTATCAAAATATATGAAATTAGAGAATCATTTCGGAAATAGTGCAGCTTCTAGACATGCAATGGTACTATTCCCTTGTTTAAGAATGTAGCTTACTCATTTACCTTTCAATTATATTCAAGGTTTTAAATAAACGTGGATCTAACATTGATGCATTCTGTTATGCTGATTGTACGGGGAGACTTGGTGTTAAAAACTGATACGCACATACTTGGCATTACCATGCTGCACGTAACAGTCTTTACAATGTAATGGTTATGCGAAAGGTGTTGATGCACTAAAGCTAGGTTTACACGTACACGTTACACAGCCAATCACCTTTCAAGTTTGCATAGAAAGATTCGATATGTGCAACGATGTTACGACTTCAATGACATGCTCTAAACCGCAAATCATCGTTCGTTCAATGATTAAATTAAAAAATATAAAAGAGAAAAATATTACTCACGAAAAAGGACATGATAAATGAAAAAATCTGATTTTGTATAATGAATACAAAGCAAGCCAAAAATCAACAAACGATGTAAATTATCTGCTCGATGAATTGGTAGAAAAAAGAAGCATGAAAATAATTCTTGTCCGCATAAAAATCAATATTAAAAAGGCTGGAATAAAAAATTAGTTAAATAGTTATCTCGTTAGATATTTCATTGTGCCATTTCTCTAAGGAAAATTCTTTGAGGGCGTTGTTATAATGTCTCCACCACATTGTGTACATATCACCAGGAACAAGAAAGGGACCCTTAAATGATTTGATCTCTTTGTTTGTGGGGAAACGCTTCATATTCCATGGTTTCTCAGCTTGTTCGTCAAAGCGGTAAACTTTCATGGGATGGTAAACGCTCTGTCGCACATTATATGCATAGGGGAGGGGGTGCCACTTGTTGTTGTCCACAAAATAGCGCCACAACACATCGTTTTCGTTCGCACAACCACCAACGGCTGACAATTTTGTCCAGTACTCAACAATACTCAAATATTGGTTCTTGCTTGGGTTCAACTTCAACAAACCGGTGTCAAACGTTGGGTCAATGAGACCGGGCTTCGCACCGTACCCTGCCACCAAACCGCTACCCATTTGGAACAGATCATCTATGTTGATCAAAGGCATCACAGTCGGGTGCAGGTAAACAACAGCGTCTAGTTCAATCAACTTCCAGCTTTGAAGTTTCATATGGGACCCTTTAACATGTCTACTTGGAGTTCTTTTGTGTTTTCTATCCATCCAGTAACAATCAAGAGCCTCAACTACTCGCACATCAAATCCAGCTTTTATAAGAGCTTCTTTTGATTTTTCGTTCACTTGATTTACTACGAAAGCAATTCTGGTATTGACACAAGACAACCTCTGCAACGCATAACCCAAGTAAACACCTCCAGCAATATCATTGTTGTTGGAGAACGCTGTCGCCCATGCCATTTTTGTCGCATTACCAGGGTTTTTCTTGCACCATTCCCGATTGAACAACATTTCTAGCTGATGAAGTTGATACTGAGAATTTATCGAAGTCTTCTCAGCCTTTTTATGTCTCGTTTTATCAATTTAACCCATTGAGAACGTGAGTTTAATAAACGAGACTCCAAACAAAAACGACTGCTTGTCGTAAAAGTAAGCGCCTGCTACTACCAGAGCAAATAACAGATATGTGCGTAAAAACCACTGCAACCAGACTTTGAACTCCATTTTGTTAAAATTGACATCAAGCTGACAATAGCACACACTCAATGCCACACACCTTTGTTTAAACTAATTAACTTAAGATTTATAGCTATAAATTAAAATAAAATGTAATACACTTACTTTTAAATATGAGATAGTGATAATCTGAAGACAACTGAATATTTATATTAACTTTAATTTAGTCTATCTTAAAATCTCCATGCAAAAAATCGTTTTGTTTTCTGAATAAACCTTTGAAATAAAAGGAATAATAAAATCATTAGTAAATTCGTTTATAGACATACAAGGATGGCGATAAATACAGCCAACAATAATATTGGCTTTCTTAGGTTGAATTATTTCAATGAAAATTGATTCCAAAAATAATTTCTTATACATCAACAAATCATTTCTTGGTTCATAATTCAATTTTTTAGAAATATAAAGGAGTTCACCACCACATTAAGATTCTGTGGGCGCGTGTTCTATATTATAACCTTCTATTGAAATTGGGAAAGGTGTTTGGATATTACGTTTTAGTTTTGTTTCTGTCAAACCAATGATATTGAAATCAAAATTAAGTAGAGACGACATGGTACAAAATTCGTCAAAATGTTTGTTTAACGAAGATATATTTAAACGAGATGCAGAAAAAGAATTACTGCTGTCAAAATTGGAGGAGATAAAGTCATCAATCTTAAAGTATTTGCAATTCATAAAATTTAAAGTCAATTCGTTTTCTTCATTTGTTATTAAATTCGGAGAATAGTTTGTTTTGATGGTCGGAAGGAAAAATATTCAGATTAATTGGAATTTCATTTGAGTCTACCAGGTGCACCAAGAAAAGGTATACAAGTTTGACTGGATATTGTGAGTGACAAGATATAAATTTTAATATAAACTTTTTTCCATCGTGTAGAGGAATGTTTTATGTCTTTCTTTTTCTATCTCTTTTTATTGACTGACCATACTCAAAATGTAAGATCTATATACAATAAAATAATAGCAGCTCTCCACCGCGGAGCTTAATATCACATCTCCCTCTGTATCGATCGACCGGTCTTCTGTCGCGAAGAGGATATCGCCGTGCAGAAGCGGCACGTCTTTCTTCCGCTGGTAATGCCGGACATCTACCACGTCCTCTTCTTGTTCTTCCCGTTTAAAGTTCAACGGAGGATTTGGTCGGAAATGCTAGACATTGGTGTGCGTGTGAACCGCCCGCTTGAATCGGATGCTGTAATCATGTTGTGGTTGCTTGCAATCACTTTGTATTGTCTCGGCTCTAAGTTTGTTGACAGTTTGTTGTGTTTTCGTTGTTTCAATATCACGGTATCGCCTACGTTGACGTTGTGATCGTTTGCGTTCGTCTTCTTGTCGTAGTACTCTTTACGTTGTCGTTTCGCTTCCTCTTGTCTCTCCCACACTTTTCGATTGGTGCTCTCATCGATCGTCTTCTTCAATGACGGAATGGTGAAGCTAGTTTCTCGTTGAAACAAAACTGATGCTGGAGATAGTTTCGTGGTACAGTGTGGCGCGTTTCTGTAAGTGAACAGGAAGTTTTGAAGCTGCTTTAACGTCCTCTGGATCTGGCATGTGTTTGATTTCGTTGAGTTTCTGTGGATCTGGATGCATCCCTTGAGCGGAAAATACGAAACCGAAGAATTTCAGAGTTTGTTGACTGAAGAGGCATTTGGATAGGTTGAATGTGAGCCCCTTCTCCCCAAAGCGTTGCAGAAGGCCGAACAGTGCTGTGTCGTGTTCTTTTTGGGTTTTTCCGTGAACGATGATGTTGTCAATCAGGTTCATCGTTCCGTTGATGTCGTTGATGGTCTCTTGTAGAGCGTGTTGTAGCTCCTCTTGCGCTGAGTTTACTCCGAAAGTCAGTTGTGTAAAGCGTTTGATGCCATTTTCAGTTTGAAATGTAGTAATGAATCGCGAGTTCGACTTGATGAAAGGCGCTTGTCAGGTCCAATTTGGTAAACACCATCGAATCTTTCAGCTTGAAGGTGAGGTCCTCTAGCGTCGGTATCGGGTACCTCGTTCTCTCGATTGCTTGGTTTCGGCCTTTCATGTCGATGCATAGCCGAATCTTCCCGTCTGCTTTGGGAACGATGACCATCGGGCTGATCCATGCGGTTGCCTCGTTTGTGACGGTTTCGATTATTCCGTCGTCCTCTAGTTTGGCGAGCTCTTCTCTCACTTTTTCGCGTATTGCGAAAGGTAGGCGTCGTTCACGCTGTTCAATTGGTTGTACGTTTTCGTTGATTTTGAGTTGCACTTGATGGTCCTTCAACTTACCGATTTTTCCACTGAAAATAGTGTCTCTGTAACGAACAAGCTTTCCTTTCAAGTGTTCTGGAACTTTCTTTTCAAAAGTGTTCTCCGTCGTGGTTGCTTTTCTTCAACGTTGTTTATCGTAATCAAATTCCTTTTGATTACACTCGCCATCATGCTTTAGTGTGTTCTTCTGTCGATATATTTGATTCATGTCTCTCAATTCTTCACTTTGCGACTGAGAGCTGAACATCCCACCTGCACCTTCATTCAAGTTATCGTAAACGGTTTTCAATGACGTTCCTTTTGAAATCATGTCTTTAGCTTTTTCGAAAACCAGAGATGTTCTGATGTACGGTCTTCCTACCTTCTAAGCATTTCCATGCGGTAGTGTGATACACTTTTTTATGACGTTTGCTTGATACAAAACTGCGATGTAAGGGAGTTCTGGACCATTTACTGGATACAATAAGGAAACTATTATTCGTTTTAGAGAGAAACTTCTAGCTGTACCATAGCGCCTGCGAAGGCCAACTACATCATTCTCTGAAACATAAACTTTTTGTAGGACTTGTATGATTCTTTAACTTTGTGATAACACTTTCCATTTTCGTGATGAACGATATTCACCTTGTTATCTTTACAGTAGTAAGCTCTGTAAGTGTTTCTTGTATGATTATATGCACCGTTGTCATTGGTCTTTGCGTCAGCTAAAGAGTACATGGAAATAAAAAAGAAACTGGATCGAATTTCTTTTGGAAAATGTTCATGAAAATGTTCCGATTTTGTTGGCTCATTTGTCAAAACGCGAATCAAGAATTCAGCAGATGCGTACTGTTGATCAGTATGTTATAAGATATGTTATGGTTTGTCATAGGTGGGTTTACTTCAGCTTTGTTTGGATAAGAATTATAAGAGGCTGTATTGTAATTTATATTTGCATCGCCGTGATGTTGTGGAATGTTGCTAGCTGAGTTTGTGGCGTTAGTGACATTGCTTGTTGCTATGTTTCTTTTTTCTTCAAACAAGTTAAAAGCAATTTCATACGCATCTTGGCTATTTTGTGGAATTGGCAAACTGAGAGCGTACGGACAGAGTCCCGAAATCAACCGCATTCCACAAATATTTGAATCATATTAAACTCTTTCGTTAAAAAGTGACGAATACGTAGCATCTTGAGTATCAAAAAGGATCTCGGAAATTTTCTTGGAAGTTGTATTTTTTGGACTTTTTGAAGTTAAAAAATCGACATGAACAATATGATGAATTTGAATGTCCACTATATAACATTGAAAGTGAACATTATCGCATAGTGGAATTAAAAGCATTTTTTCCTCTCAGTGTGCTCTTTCTTAAGGTACCTTTCAAAATACGGTAGGTTTACAATATTGATAGGAGACAAACACGACATGACTTTATTTGTTGATGTTGATAGTTTTGAAAGTAAGTGATTTATAGTAAACGTTTCAATCATTGTGTTTTTATAAATGAAACTACGTAAAGTTACTTTTACTCTGGTAGTGGTGTTTGTATTCAGTGATAATGCTTCATGGTCTGGAGGAATGAACGGTGTATTATCTGTACCTCGATCACTATCTGTAAGTAAATATATATTATACAGTTTATAGTTGCAAAAGCTTTTATTTCCATCAATAAGAAAATTAAAATATTTCTCAATACTGTATGAGTTTTATTTGCGAAGTAATAAGTACACTTACTTTGACGCGGTTCAACTTCTTTTCCAATAATGTTTTGAAAAATGGGTGGGTGTGGCTTTAATATTAAAAAAATGGGTAGGAGTGTGCCTTAAATTTCGAAAAATGGGTGGGAGTGTGCCTTAAATTTTGAAAAATGGATGGGAGTGTGCCTTAAATTTCAAAAAATGGGTGGGAGATGCCTTAAATTTCGAAAAATGGGTGGGAGTGTGCCTTAAATTTTGAAAAATGGGTGGGAATGTGCCTTAAATTTCGAAAACTGGGTGGGAGTGTGCCTTAAATTTCAAAAAATGGGTGGCAGTGTGCCTTAAATTCGGGAAAATGGGTGGCAGTGTGCCTTAAATTTCAAAAAATGAATGGGAGTGTGCCTTAAATTTTAAAAAATGGGTGGGAGTGGGTCGGAGTGGCTGGGAACGCAAAATGATAATGCCCTAAGATCTATATACAATAAAATAATAGCGGCTCTCCACCGCGAAGCTTATATATCACAGAAAGGCTGACTTAAATTTTGGTATATGATACATTTAATTTGGATAAGTGGTTCAAAAGTTGTAAGAAAAAAAAACAATTTCCACAAACGTCAAAATATGGCTTGAAACAGTGAACAAAACTTTCCCTTGGGATTCGCATCACTTAAGCATTTAAAGTGCTTCTCTGTTGTTAAAACTCTTTTCACAATTCCCAAAGGGGGTAAGAAATCTCAATAAAAAAATGAAAAGATTCTCATCAAGAAGCTTTGATGCTTTGTGATGTGTTGCAGATTTTAAAACGTCTACAAGATGCCTCGTCTGACTGTAGAGGAAAGGAAAGGACTTGGATTTGCATTGAGTTTGCACGCGTTGGTAATGCTGACGAAGTACTGATAAGATGGAAAAACCGTTGGCCCAATATTCCACCACCAACCGTTAGAACAATTTTAAAACCTTTTGAAAAATTTGGAAATGAGGGGACCTGTCACAACTTAAATAGACAGGGAAGTGGCAGGCCTCGAACTGCTAGATCTCCGCAAAACATTGCCAGGGTAAGAAACACACTTCAACGTAATGGTAAACGCTCATCAAGGAGAAACGGTTTAAATCTGTCTCCAAGTTCTTTTTTAAGAATAGCAAAAGAAATTAAATTTCATCCCTACGTTTTGGTAACAAGGCAAAAGCTGGAACCAGTTGACCCCCTTCGGAGGATGGCTTTTTGCAATTGGATTCTTCAGATGATAAACAGCCAAAATCATTTCCTAGAGAATCTCATTGTTTCGGACGAGGCAATATTCAGTCTTAACTCAGGCGTCAATTTGAAGAATGTCGTTCAGTACGCAGCATATGGGCAAGGGCACCCTGATGACCGTTACATAGACTTCAAGCAAGGCGCTGACCAAGTGATAGTTTGGATGGGGCTGACAAGTGACGGTAAAGTGCTTGGACCTCATTTCATCCAAGAACGTTTAAACACAAGAGAATACCTAATGATTGGCCAGCACGCTCTCCAGACCTCCTGTGATTTCCTTCTCTGGGGATACTTAAAACACAAAATTTGGAGTCAAGATTTCAGAATGCAGCCGAGAAACTTAAGAGATCTGAAAGCAGCCATTAGAAATAAATGTGCAAATTTAGACCCAGCGATGATAAGGCAAGCTTTTCAAGGAATAGTGCATCGCGTGACGAAATGTTTGAATGTAAATGGGCATACTTTCTCTAATGAATAAAAAGAACAAAAAACATTAATGTCGCGATTTTATTCCAAATCCCAAGAGAAAGTTTTGTTCACTGTTTTTAGCCATTTTTTGACGTTTTTGGAAATTTGAAAATTTGTTTTTTTCTTACAACTTTTGATCCACCTATCCAAATTTAACGTATCATATACCAAAATTTAAGTCAGCCTTTTCTCTACACGATGAAAAAAAGTTTATATTAAAATTTATATCTTGTCGCTCACAATATCCAGTCAAACATGTATACTTTTTTTTGGTGCACCCGGGATAATAATATCAGAAGTAAACATAAAACAGAGTTCATTATCTGAAATTTGGAATTCAGAATTTTAGTTCTGAAGTTATTTTCGATGGCAACGGACTTTTCAAGTGGTAATTAGAATTTAAAATAAAGAATGGTAAAATAAAAAAAACAACACATATATATATATATGTACATATGTATGTACGTATGTATATATATATACATATATATATATATATATGTTTAACACAACAACAAATTATTAACAGTAACCAAGCAACAACATAACAAAGAGAGTTTAGTCGTGACAGAATACGTAATTGGTTTGTTAGTAATTAATAGTTAACATGAGAGCAGATATTGGAGTTAAGGAGAAATTAATCGATAATTGGTGAGTTGATTTATTAACAAAAAAGGGCGGTTAAAAATCTCGTGAAAATATATGAAATCATAATACTGAAATGTTTACGCGATTTCGCCAAAAACCTTCGTTAGGTCGTTAAGGTGACCAACAACCGTCACATTTCCGTGCTCGTTTAAACGAACCTCCGTACACCCAAAAAGAAAGTAACTTCTTTTCGCGCCAGAGAACTTTACACTTACTAAAATCATTTACTAAAATCATTTTGTAGTAAGGGTAGAGCGACTCATCTATATAGAGCGGAGACGAGTTTTCCGTGAATTCCTTTGATAATTTTCTTCGCAAAAATAATGAATAAACGGACTTACAGTTTACGAATTTAACAATCGTAAAAGACTTGTTACGGAGGCAATGACAAGCTTGGATGTCATTGGACCCAATATTGCATTCAATATTACCAAAAATCTCGCATACTTTTCCTTCCAAGTCCTTATCCGCAACGGAAGCCAGTATCCCACAAATCTCCACGCAATCACGCGGAGAATACTGCTGCGAAGCGTAGGATTGTCTCTCAATACGTTCGATTCTTTCGGATATGCTATCGATGTTTCCGGGCTTCTAATCACGCAACTCTGTTACAGCTCCAGAAAGTTCAACAACCTGAGCTTTTAATTCAGTGAACGATTCTTTCAACAAATCGTTTTCTGATTGCAGATTCAGAAACTTCGCAATCACCTCCTCTTTGTTAAGCCTCTGCAATTGAGCTTTATTGAACAAAACAATTCTTACAATAAAAAATCCACGCAATAAAAACCCACAAGAAAATCGTTTGTAATTACAACACGTCCGTTCGCATTGACAACAAAATTGGAACTGATACGGATATAACTGATACAATGATATACTCGCCTGTTGGAATCTTCAAGTAATTACAAATTTGAACTTTTGAGAGCGATTTATTTTCAGGTAGAGTTGCAGGATGTCCAAGAAGATTTTTAAAATGAGAAAGCCTGTTTTCCAGTCATTGTTCTCGGCTAGCTCCTTGTTGTTGTTGGTGGTTTTGATCCTTTCCCAGAAACTTCATTTATAGTTTTCCAGGCTGCTGAGTGTTGTTGAGAAGATAGGCAATATCATTTATTTTCCCATTTATGAATGCTAATTCCGCCTCAAAAAATGCATTATCGAGGTATTTTTTGGCAGCTGTTAACTTGTCTTTATTTGTTCGAAATGGATGAGAATGGTGAATAGAGGAGATTTTCTTGAGATTTACTTGTGACATTGGTATCTGGTATCTTGGTGGAATTTTACGTGATTTGGACTTTCTGGGAAGTGGGGATAGAGCAACCTCCTCGTTAGCTTTAATCAAATTTTCATAGATCGAGTCAATGTTATCGGAATCAATATAGGAGTTATTAGAATAAAGATGCGAAAGCACTTGGAATCAATTGAACACGCTCACTGCATACTGAGAAGATAGATTTGTATCACGGGAGACTTTTCATAGGATCAGCAGGCGACATTTTCGAGACTCTCTTTACTTTAGCAGATATGATGCGATTATGGGATCCAACAGGGGAGAAAGATGAATATGCTTGACAATCTTTGATGCTGTTCTGACATTTCTTACGGACCAAAATGTAATCTAGTTGGCCTCTGTTGCCATTGGAATATTCAAACATCCACTGCTGATATTTGGATTTCATAAACTTGATGTTTTCCGGACAAAGATTGAACTCCTCCATGAGGTCAACAAGGTGTCCAACGTTACGATTGGTGTTGAACAACAGGCAGTAACAAGATGATAGTTTTCAATTTTGTGGTACACAATCTCAGTATCAGGATGAAAAAAGCGATGCTCTTGAATAGCAATGATATCAATTTTCTGATTCTTAGCACTTTTGATAAGTTCGTTTAGACGAGATGGTGGATTTAGTGTTCTACTGTTGAATGTAATGATGAAAATGTGATCTAAATGAAACCAGTCTTGATTTCATTCCTTGATCATCATCAGGTACAGCCCGCCCAGAAGGGTTTATAGCTGTACCTTCATTAATCATAGTTTCAATAGATGAAACAGAATGAAAAAGTTGACCGTGAATAGCAGGGGCTGGACAAATATCTACAAGTGAACCAGAATAATTGGTTACCGGAGTATTTGGAACCCTGGTGCAGTTAGTAGTGTAATTCATAATCTTGTCAATAGCTGAATACTTGATGCGTCGCTAGGGCTATCAAGGATGTCTTTACCGTGACATTATCACTAGATGGGTTGCCTACCACGGCTTAGAGAGGCCCACCCTCACCGAAAGAAAGCTATTTCGCGCCAGTTTCCCAACCTGGTATTTTCACAACCTCGCGGAAAAATGTTTATTTAGGAATATTCAATAATTTTAGTAAAGGGAGTATTTATCTTTGAAAACTATTAATCGTGAAGCATGTTTTTGAATTCTGAATATGCTTTGACTTACTAGTACTGCTACAAGCAGTATTTTAATGATTAATATAACTGAGTATGAAAGACAAGTAGAACAGTTTTAACAAATAGATATTGCATTGCTTTGTACATTATATTACCGATATTCCTTTATTCAGATATGTCGATCCTTGCTGAAGTTTTGATCTAAAATGACTCCTAACAATTTGACTCCTATGAACTGTATTCGAAGCATTTTTTTAAATTTTCAAATGCGCAGGTAAACAGTTATTCTTCTTTGATGGAATGATACTTTGATTTATCACGATGCGAAGAAGAAACTATTGTGGTATTTAGTATTTTTAAATCTCATTACTAATAGAATAAATTAGATTTTATAGCTGGAAAGAAAGATGTTACTGCCATCAGCAAGCAAAACGGGTTTAGAACTTTTAATAACGTTAAACCAAGTCGTTGGAGCCATGAGGTATTCCGAAAATGATGTAGGAAAATGATCTTAGCAAAGATAAAAATGTTTATCTCTTTACATCTAATACTTGAACTAGTGCAACACAGATCATTCATAAAAGGATATATATTCAAACAATAGATTGTTTGTAAGGGACCGAAAGATTGTGTTCTTTATAAGAAAATGAGGAATTCATTAAAAACCTGAGAAAGAGAGAATAACAAGTAACTCGTTCATTATTTTAGATTCATCACATTTTCTTTAAAACTTCCAATTGAATTGCCGCTTGGGGAATAATGGGCAACTACGTAAGTCTTTCTTCCTTTCTCCGCCATACCAAATCCTACTTTACGCGAAGCCTTCCAAACCATCTGCGTGAAGTGACCTGTTCCGTATGAAAAACCAGGCTTGTTAAAGTTGTACTTACGAATTTCGCCATACCTGAAAGAACAATAGGTGACAAATGTCAGCTTTCCATTCTATTCACTACAAGCGCAAAGCTTAAGAGTTACAAACATATTATATATTTTGGACTTATTTGCTCTCCCCTAATTCTTAAGCTTCTAAACAAAACTTCGTATTAATGCAACACGACAAGAATAATTACTCAACCCAGCCAAACTTACCAACTCTTCAAAGCTTGAGCGAAAGCTCCATCCGATGAACTTCCACTTGACGAGTAGAGATTCTCGCCGTACGGCTTGTTTTTACTGTGCTGTAGCGATCCGATCTTTGCTAAATACTCAGCGTGCTTTCTGGCGCTTTCAGTGAGGCCACTGTCCAAGGTTAAGTCTGGCGTTTCAATATGCCGTCTACGATACTCATTATGAGAGTTCAAATAATGGCCTGATGAAGAATTAGAAAGATAAAACATTTATTTTGATGCCCATCATTTAATAACAGTGACCGATAATACTTCATTTTACTTACGATTTAATATTGTTAAAATGATATTGACTTGTCCTCGATCTGGCCACCAAGCTGAAAATACGAAAGCATGGTTACCTTATTACATTAAAATAGTCTGCGGCCTAAATAAGCCGCTTTAAATTAACCCGCATTTTATCAAGCCTACTCTTTCAAAAAACGCACATTGGCCGTCATTAACTAAGCTGCATCTCAAATGATGAAATAAAAGTGATGTGGCAGAGGAGAAGGCTTTTTGGATGGCATCGATTATTCCAGCAGATCAAAAACCCGGATTTTCTGATGCGTGGATCGGTAGACTTGAAAAGTCTATAACTTTCTTCAAAGCTTCGAAATTGAGTGACTTTGGGGCAGACAACCGTAAATTCATTTGGATGGGACCTCTTTTGTAAAATCTTTCGCCGGACCGTTTAAAAACTCCTGCATGTCGAGATATGTAAAATAATTACTGAATTCGCGTCATTCTATTTTCTTGATTTCAGCTATCGTTGTTAAATCAAATGGTTGTAACAAATGTGTAAGATTTCCTTTTCACAGTAATTCCCGTTTCTTCTAGCCTCTCGCTGATTAGTTTAGTATCTTGTCCTGTGAACGCATCCAAAATAAGGAGGGCGTTTTGCGAAGCAGGAAGATTCAACTCCTGCTTAACATTCTCAATAGATTGTATTATAGAATCCTGATTACTTGAATGTGTTTAATTATTGCCTTTGAGAGCTGCGGGTTGAAGGTACGTGAAAGACATTTCTGCCTAAATAATTTGAAAATGTAACCGCTTTGAGTTTCCACAACAGTCAATGTTACGGTGCGTTTACCATTATACGGCACTCTTTTCATTCATTGTTATCTTGCTAGCTGCCACAAACTTAAATGGGATTTGATCCAGATTCATTATCGGTTCCTGAAATGTCCTCAACAACAGCAATGTTTGCTATATTGTGTAGATACTGGGTACGTATTCCTCCTATAAAGAAGAAGTATTCTCAGGTCTAGTAGAGGTTGTTGTTGTGAGACGAGATATGTTCATTCGTTTATACGGAGAACGCCATGCCTTGTTAACATTAAAATCAAGGTACTGGTCACACCAGTTAACCCTGTACGCTTCTTCTTCTTGTCCACATGATCATCAAATTCTATAGCAACGTTCTGCAGCTCAGCTAAAAGTTTTTCAGCTTCTTGACGACTAACAACATCTACACCATTTTATTGTGCGACTACTACCATACTTCCTTTTTCACAAATGTTTGTAGATTCGTCCTCCTGTTTGAGTAAAATATTTAAACAAATACCAGATAGTTAGAACCTTGAACCAGAACTCGATTCAATTCGCCTGCGACCAACGATTCATTAAAATATTTGGCAATATTCGAAGGACAGAAGAGAATTCGAATGTGATTTGAATAAGTCACATAGCCAAAAGAGATTCCTTTATATTTTATGTGAGATTGAGAGTATCACATTAAAGGCAATTCGATTATTATCGTACGTGTTAATTAAACAAGACACTGGAAATCACCCATCGCTTAAAATGTGCGTCTACTGTTTGGGGTTATTATGTTGACTGTAACACACTCAACTGGATTACTTTCTCCGAGGAAACGCTGGATTTTGCATGCAAATTTAATAACAAACAATACAAGTTTATTCGGCGATTGCGCAATGGTAATGACTCTTAACCGAAAAGTTCTGGGTTCGAGATCATGCTATCACAAAGTTGTTTAGTGAGAGGTTATAAATAAACAACGCCCTATTTCATCACAAATAACCGTAGCACAAATGGGAGCAATTAAATACACTAAAACTCCGGGTCGAGGTCGTCATGATAATGCTTAATGAGTGTTCTGGAAGCCTCGTTAAAAAACAAAGCAACAACCAACAACAGTTTGCTGATTCTGTAAAATGTATGTTTCCAGGATAGATTGCTTCTGTGGTCATCGTTCATATCCTTCACGAAATGGATGTGTCTGGTATGCTTCGGAAGGGTTTAAGTGTTTCAGGAAAGGTGAACGGTCCGAAACCTAGAAGGTCACTGCTAGTGCAAGATGGCCTGAAAATTCGTAAAGAAATGACCCTGTAGAACAATGCGATCAACGTCATCTCAAATTTTGGCGAGGAAAATGTAGAAAATGTAAGCTTTCTCGAATACAAAGACGATGACAAAGCAATATTGAAAGAGTTAGGCCATGGAAAGAAAAGATGAAAACGATGATGATAGTGAAGATGATATGTAATAAGTGTAATTTTCTACCGAAGTTGAGCAAATGTTCTACCCGAATTTTCATTTGCCTCATAATGTTTCCCGTAGATTTCCTGTCTGGCATATAATTTAAAAACAAGACAAATAAAGACGCGTTATATTAAGTCGCTCCATTAACGAAGCTATATTAACCCTATTTCATGAAATGGCATGGGTTGTTAAAGTTGCAGTCTAATTTAGCGCATTAACGTACTGGTAATTGCTGTTATTTCATTTTAAGTCTAAAATCACTAAATACCTTGGCTGACGTGCAGAGCAAGCGCTAGAACAGTCAATTTAATCAACATGATGCTTGATGTTATTCTCCAAACTGTTAAGCCAGGGGAACATTGCATAGAGTGAATATATCAAGTAAGCTGAACAAGCAAGACAACCGCCCGGGGGACGTAACGACAAAAAATTTTTTTTAAAGAAATTCATCAGATTTTATCTTAATTGAAACATTAAGTGTTAACGCGGAGCCGCTACGCCAACTACAGATTGCGCGAAAACTAGTTGTGCAAAAAGTAATTATAATAATAAAAGTTCGCGAAAATTTGATTGTGAAGCGAAAGCACTTAGACATCAACTAACGCTGGCTTTACCCCCTGGATTTGTTGGAGAAGATTTCGTTTTGTTTATTTGAGACGTGGTCATTAAAATGTTGTACACAGATGTGCAATTAATGAAATAGGTGATCACACATAGACGTTATGTGTTGAAAACTCTCGGTACGTAAAGTGCTAACTCGCTCCCGTGCTTTTAGGGAACTGAGGAAAGGACTAACTTTGTTTAAATAATTTTTTGAACAGTGATTCTTGAAAATTTCCGATAGCAGACATAAACCACTCAAATTAAAAACTGACGCCCGTGAATTATATTCTGATAATTTCGATTTTCAAATAAGTTTAGTTGGTATTTATTGACTTCCTTGTTTATGTTTAAAGAACATCGAATGTAAAAAAAGTTTTTCAATCGATTCTCTGAGAACCTTTCACCACGGTATGCGGGCTGTCCCAGCTCGATAATAACCATGCCTGTAGTTAACAGTACCAAACTGTTATGTGTCAAATAAATACACGAAGGTGAGTCTATATCTGTCTTCTCAAAAATGTAACGTGTACATTAAAAAACTCGTTATACATTTTACTCATCCCTCCGTTCTCCCCGGTCCGCATCCTCGTGACACGTTGACTTAACAGCGTCATGTAACACACGATCTCGGCCACCGGTACTCCGGCACAAAAATAACAACAAAACAAACATGACTGCACAGTCAAATGAAGATGCAACACAAATATTCTTCCATGTTACATCTCCAACGTAACGATAGAAAGGGTCGCCGAATTTCTCTCATTGCCACTTTACTACTTGTTTCATTGACATTTTAAAGATTTGTTTTCTACAATACGATGGAGATTCAACAGTGTTTGTTGAATTTCTATCGTAGAAAGAAAACAAGTGTAATAATAGCCGAAATATCTGTGTAGCGAAGAAATAATGTCCAAGGTAAATAGATTTTAATCGAGAGCAAGAACAGTTTTCATGATGTTTTTCAGCCTTTAACGTGGTTGACCATATTATATTAAAACCACGGTATTATTGATATTGCATTATGCATTTTACGCTCTCACTTCTGAGTTAATTTTATAAAATGTCCCAGGAAACGACATCGTCATTCACTCATTATTCCTTCGGGCAACCGCTGTACAGTGGGCCGGATGGCCTCAGACCGCGTAAGGTCGGTTTGGTGACGTCACGTTCAACAGAGATCTCCTACATCACTCAATGTACAAGATCACACGTGCCGTTCCCTAGGAAGCTATCGGAGCATGTCGGTGGTATTGGATGGAATGTTGGAGAGATGAACAATAGGAGGGGGTTGGCGAATCAGATAAAACGTGGAAACTTTAGGAAGGAAGCCGACGAGAGAGTGAATAGATGGCCGTTCTCATGATGAACAACTTCATTAAAATTATTCGGCTTGAAAGAAACACCTGTTGATGTTGTTGTTTTCGTAAATCTCGCGTAATGGATTATGATGAAATTAATGTTTGCTTTTATATTCGAAGCAGCAAGGGGAATAATTCTCAAATAAAATTCCGTTTAAAAGGATTACCACTCTTATTATCTTCAAAGCAAATGCCAATAATAACGGTCTCTCATATCTCTCATATTTTGGTATGCTTTAAATAGCTTTAAGGAAAAAAAATTGAGAAAGTGTAGCTTGCAAAGCGTTTCATTTGAAAAGTTATTAGAGAATCGATCAATCAGTGCACAAAATGGTTTCCTTTGTTCTTTCATTTTTGATTGATATAAAGAGAGCATTTATACTGCGAACGGATATCACGCAAGTGCCGTGTTTGTTGTAGTCGAAATGATTCTTAAAAACCGCTTGTTTACAGCAAATAAACATTCCGCATGTGTCGTGTTTGTTCCAGTCGAAACGATTCTCTAAATTCTAAATTCTCTTGTTTACCGCAAGTTCTTGCCGAACGCATATTTTTGAAACAGATGTGTCTGATTCGAATCACGATTACCAAAGGTGAAGTTATTCCTCCTTTGTACCCCTAAGAATAAATAATAACGTCATCACGAGCAGCCTTGAGCTAATGCCCTTCGGCGACATGTCAGTTAAGCACGTAATATTGCACAGCAAACATTCCTCTTGTTAATTCGGATGACGTGTTGACCTCAACATTTTTCGTGTTATCATGTCATTTGATAATGTGTTTTGTTTACGAAAGCATAAATAATGGCAAAAATTCTTCCCCACTCTGAATGATTGAGCACGTTCCTAATGACTCTTAATCATGCCGTCTAAACTAAATAAAAAAGTTTCACTTAAGGTGGCTCCTATAGAAAAAAATAAAGTTCTTTGAAAACATTCCAACTAGTTTTTATTTAACGTTTGATTTTAGATAACAACAACTCAAAGAAACATAAAAAAATCGCGAGTAAATTTTTTTTTTCAGGAATTATTATTCAAAATCAAGCACAAAAGTTGAAAAAAACACAAAAAATTCAAAACACTGTTAAAAACTAAATATTGGTGCAACCTTGATAATTTTTAGTATATAGCTCAATTATATAACTACTTTCGGGTTGTACTAATACTAGTACTTAAAAAAAATAAAATAAAAATAAATCATAATGGTGGACAAATTTTAACAAAGCGAGAAAGACGTTCCCATAACCTTGTGTGAAATTGTTCATTGGCACAGTTTTAAATCTTTTTAAGTGATAATTTTAGTACAACCAACAGTTATGTTGTTAAGCAACAACTCCTGAAAATTTCAACTAAATAGCTCCCATAGATCTTGAAAAATCATGTTTTGAAACTGCAAAAAAGCGGCAAATCGCAAAACTTAGAAAAACAAGGAATAAAGTCTAAAAATGCATAAAATTATCCTACAAACGTCTATACAAGTCTAAAAACTACCAGGAACATAGGATTCAACAATTTCTTTATCTTTTTCCGTGTTTGTTAAACCTTTTTTTTTGGATCGTAGATGCTTTCGCCTTTTTTTAGTCTGTTGACTGGCTTTGTTCAATGACCACCGAACGCTCGACTCATTTAGCGACTCATTGCCTTTATCGGAAAATACACCACAAGAAACACCAAACTCCTTAAGAATATAACCTACGGAATCTGCACCATCATTAAAATGTATAACTGCAGAATTTACACCAATTTGCAGTACATCTTTAGTGACAAAAATATTTTTCGGGCATCTCGACCATACAACATTGTTAAACCCTTCGTTTGCATTTTGGGTTTCCCCGTGCAGGCATTTTGAAAGTAACTCGTCTTTACCTAATTCTCTAAAGGTTGGTAAAAGTAATTGAAATATACATGGTGGTAAGTTTATGTTTTGTTTGTATGTGATCGTACCATTTATTTGGTCCTTTTTATATTTACACCAACTAGAAGGTCCAGACGGACAAAACTGGTGTCGTACATCCTCTCCTTTTTCGGTTTCGCAACAATGCCAAAGAATTGCACCGACAGCTTTTTTCATGGCATACAAATTAGTTGTGTTTTGTCTAATTGCAAGTCCATAAAAATTTTGCATTGAATTTATTGTTTTGTCTGTCAATTTGTTACGCCAAGATAGAGGTGTAGCTGTTCCTTTGTACTGGTTTCTAAGGCTCCGAAGCCTATTACCGCACTTTTTTTGGACATGACCAACGCACTCTAGTTTTATTGGCACAATATCAAAATCTTTGTATGTTTTGGCTGCAACAACTTCTTTGTATGAAGATGTGTCCCCATCACCAAGGTACTCACTGTAAATAAGACCATATTTATTTATAGATCGTTGAAAAATCTCAACAGCTCCTGCAGACTCCATCAAACCAGATAATTTTTTATGATTGATTGGACAATTGTGGGTAATAACCCAATTATCATACTTCACAGTTCCTCTTTCCTTTTCCCAAATCTGACATGTCTACAATACTTTGTCATCACATGTACATCTATACACTTTCCATTATTAATGGCTGCCACGTATCCATTTAGCGACGAAAAACCTCTTTTCTGCCATGATCCATCGAGCAAAACCCGACATGTTGTCATACCCTGATGCATTGCATTGACTGTGTTGCTCTTGATTTCATTCACAGCTTTTGCGATGCTTTTGTTAGCTGCATTTTCATAAGCTTTATAGAGATGGATTCGGATGTTTCGGTAACTTGGTTCGGACAGTGATTCCATATTGTGGCATCGAGCAAAACTTACAATGGCAGCATGTCAATTTTACATAAAATGCAATAAAAAACCAAAATTTCAATTTTTGATAAAAAATAATGTTTTTTTCCTATAGGAGCCACCTTAACATGACGAACTTTCACATGAAGTAAACGTTTCTGTGTATTTGTTGATCAGCCTTCGAAATCAATTTTGTCGTATTATATACAAGAAGAAAGCTGTAAATACCGATGCTGTAAACACTGTATAAAATGTAAATAGTAGTGTAATTACTGAAGAAACCAGTTCAGTTGTGTCTGGTGCCTCTAGTGGAGTTCATGATTCAGCGCTGCCTGAAAAACTAAAGATTTCATCTTTCCTAGGACAACGTTTGCAGCGCACGATCCCGCGTGTATATACCGTCTTAACATATGTTAAGACAGTAATGGAGTGCATTCAATATCTTGCTTGCCAAGGGCTGCCTTTAAGAGGATTTGATCACATCAATGATAGCCTGACACAATTGTGCTGATTTTGAGAAGTAAAGACAATCCGAGGATTTTGGAAAAAATTTCTTTTCTAACTCAAATGCCAACAAGAGAAAGTTCCCATATCAAAACTACCAAAAATAAACTTCTTACTCTGATGGCAAATGAGGTCTTAAAGAACAAATTGATTTTCATAAAAGAGGGTAAACTCTCTAGTACAATTTGCGATGAGTACAGACGTAGAAAATAAAGAACAATTATCCTTTTGTGTGCGCTGGATTAACGAAAATCTCTGAGCAAAGAAATACTTTCTAGGATACTACGAGCTGTCTGACATGAAAAATGATACGATTGTCGCAATGATAAAGTATTCCTTTGATCAGATTTGAATTACCTATCTAAAGTCTCCGGGGAGCTTAGACAGCTGTGTGACAAAAGAAATTTAACAATGTTTTTTTCTGGACATTTAGTTTGGATTAATTAGTGAAATGTCTTACGAATAATTGGGATTGTTTGTATTTGTAACAAATAGAAAAGCTATTTTAGCAGATATTATAAATCCTCCAAGCGGGTGCTTTTAAACAACTCCTTGTACAGGTTTCAAAGAACTACACACAGCTGATGAAAGTTTGGGATAAATGACGAAAACCTTGAAGCTGGAGTGAAATGTATATTAATTGGATGTAGAGCCTGGAGTCATTTAAATTCTTTTATGGTATAAATCTAGGGTGCATGACTTCTTCGAATACAGATAACATTGTTGAAATATTTTCTTTATATTTGCAAAGTTACATCAACTTTTCTCTTTCTAAACTTACAAATGTTGTTTATAAAATATGAAATAATCCAAAGGTTCACATATATTCTGTACGTGTTTCTAGATTGTTTATTATGGCGAAACATTATGTGCCCCAACAGGCGGCTGAAGACTAATCCACATCATTCCGATATTCCACTCGCCGTGTTTCTTCACGGTGGAGAATACAGTATGTTCTAAGCCGGGTAAATGCAGCGAAATCCACGGCGGTGAAGAATCATGAACGTCGTCATGGGACTTTGTAGAAGTTTATACCGATGTGAAGAAACGTTGCACAACACGCAACTAAATCAAAATTAACCTTAACCGTTAAAATGATTTAGTTTGCCTGACTCGTCCCAACACAACAAAAAACCTATCTAAACAAATAAAAGAGACTTTCCGTGCCTATGTTCCACTTTTCCTCAGAGCCTATTGAATGCGAAGCAGTGAGAATATCTCAAATTAGATACCTTATTCGTACAAATTTTGGCGTGGAGAAAATTTGGCGAAATATGCGATTTTGGTCTGAAATCGCCAAATTTATTTTTTTTTCTTCCATTGCCAAATTAAATATTTCTGCTATCCCTAAATTAAAACCATGATAAATTCAACTTTTTGTTTAAGTACACTTTTCTAGACAATCTTACAAAAGAAATATGCAAAATATAAATAATGAATGTAATGATTATAAAATTAAATTAATCAATAGTGGATTTCATTTGGCGATGGACCAAAATGATCTTTTTGACGTGGATTTAATTTGGCGATGAACAAAAAGTTTTTAATTTGCCGTGGATTAAATTTGGCGGGGCAGTAACACTACAAACGTTGGTTGTAAAAAGGCAAACAAGGATAAGAAAAAAGAAGAACGATGTGAAAATATCTGCTCGATGAATTGGTAGAAAAAAGAAGCATGAAAATAATTCTTGTCCGCATGAAAATCAATATTAAAAAGACTGGAATAAAAAATTAGTTAAATAGTTATCTCGTTAGATATTTCATTGTGCCATTTCTCCAAGGCAAATTCTTTGAGGGCGTTGTTATAATGTCTCCACCACATTGTGTACATATCACCAGGAACAAGAAAGGGACCCTTAAATGATTCGATCTCTTTGTTTGTGGGGAAACGCTTCATATTCCATGGTTTCTCAGCTTGTTCGTCAAAGCGGTAAACTTTCATGGGATGGTAAACGCTCTGTCGCACATTATATGCATAGGGGAGGGGGTGCCACTTGTTGTTGTCCACAAAATAACGCCACAACACATCGTCTTCGTTCGCACAACCACCTCCGGCGGACAATTTTGTCCAGTACTCAACAATACTCAAATATTGGTTCTTGCTTGGGTTCAACTTCAACAAACCGGTGTCAAATGTTGGGTCAATGAGACCGGGCTGCGCACCGTACCCTGCCACCAAACCGCTACCCATTTGAAACAGATCATCTATGTTGATCAAGGGCATCACAGTCGGGTGCAGGTAAACGACAGCGTCTAGTTCAATCAACTTCCAGCTTTGAAGTTTCATATGGGACCCCTTAACACGTCCACTCGGAGTTCTTTCGTATTTTCTATCCATCCAGGAACAATCAAGAGCATCAACTACTCGCACATCAAATCCAGCTTTTATAAGAGCTTCTTTTGATTTTTCGTTCACTTGATTTACTACGAAAGCAATTCTGGTATTGACACAAGACAACCTCTGCAACGCATAACCCAAGTAAACACCTCCAGCAATATCATTGTTGTTAGAGAACGCTGTCACCCATGCCATGTTTGTCGCATTACCAGGATTTTTCTTGCACCATTCCTGATTGAATAACATTTCCAGCTGATGAAGTTGATACTGAGAATTTATCGAAGTCTTCTCAGCCTTTTTATGTCTCGATTTATCAATTTGACTCATTGAGAACGTGAGTTTAGTAAATGAGACTCCAAACAAAAACGACTGCTTGTCATAAAAGTAAGCGCCTGCTGCTACCAGAGCTAATAACAAACATGTGTGTAAAAACCACTGCAACCAGACTTTGAACTCCATTTTGTTAAAATTGACATCAAGCTGACAATAGCACACACTCAATGCCACACAACCTTTGTTTAAACTAATTAACTTGAGATTTATAGCTATAAATTAAAATAAAATGTAATACACTTACTTTTAAATATGAGATAGTGATAATCTGAAGACAACTGAAGATTTATATATGACCTCCCAAATAAAAACAACAATACACATAAAGGGTAAATGTGTAAATAGACTAATGCAAAATAAAATGAAACTACAATGATGCCTTAATATCGTTGAACCAACTTTCAAGTTTCATTTCTTTTAACGCTGCGAAGTAGTGCCTCCACCATAATAAATAAACGTCATTAGTTGTAAGCAACGGGCCGTTAAAATTTTTCACAAGTTTTCGCGCTGGCACGTTACCAGGTTGCCATGGCTTTAGTTTCGGTGTAGTAAAATGAAAAACCTTGATGGGATGGTATAGATGGTTTCTATCATGAGGAAAAATATTCATTCTGGCATTAAATGGAAATGGTATTTCGTACCATGTCTCATCATAAATAGTGTTGAGTAGCATTTGATCATTGGGACAATCCTGACCAACTAACTCCCATTCTTTCATAATGTTTATGTAGGACTTTTCCCCAGGAGTAAAAAGTAAAAAACCTGCATTGAATCCTTCACGTATTATTCCAGGTTTACGTGTGTGCACTGCACCTATCTCAGTGCCCAGGTTAAATACTTCATCTATGTTACTTAAAGGCATAACATCGGGATCAAGATATAAAATCTTTTTGTACTCTGTGTAATTCCAAGCATGAAAACGCATGTGTGTTCCTGGTTTGAATTTGTGACGTTCTTTTCTGTGTTGCTTTCGGTCCATCCAATCACAGTCCAAGGATTCAACTTCTCGAACATTGAAACCAGCCGTTCTCAGCGCTTGTTGCGATTTTGCAGTAACACCATTAGACACAAGCGCAATCATTTCATGATGACAGGACAATTTTTTTAGTGTGTATGCTAAATACACAGCTCCAACCACATACTTATCATTCATCATAGCTGTTAGCCAAGCCACTCGTTTTTCTTTTGGGGGATACTTTTTACACCATTTCTGAGTATACGCCATCTCCATTTCATGCATTCGATACTCCATTTGTGAATAAATTAACTCTGCATGAGTGCCTCTCATGTCGTCTTCATGAATCATTGTCAGTGCCATTTTAAATTGAGAAAAGTATAAGGACAAGGTCTGTCGATAAATAACAAAAAATGAAACTACCATGAACAGAACTAAAATGAGCACTCTCACAAAATCATGGGAATTAGTCAGGTATTTCACATTAGTCATTGTATTGTCCCTGTAAAAGAACGAAATAGTTTTTGCGAGATATTTTGTAGAAAACAAATTCATATTAATTGTATCTAACCAAAATTAAAAATGCATCTCTGTACAAAAACAATAATTGTTTATTCAATTTGCAACAAAAAACCTACAGCATAATCTACAAATAATCGACCTACAGCAATTTCATTATGATATATTCTATATGTTACATTCAACTAGAATAGGATGAAGTAACCAGAATCTTTATATCAGAATCTGTATATTTACTTGATAATTATAATTGATTCCAGATTGTTGAACAATGATTTTTAAAAAGTTACTAATTGGTAAAGGTACTTAAGGAACCCTGACGGTTGGTAACCTTTAAATGGTTGACAAGAAGAAAACTTTACTAACAGCATTTTGCAATTCATCACACCAAAAACAAAACAAAGATGTAAGCCGGGCACCATACAAAAACCATACTTTTAAATATATCACAGTTCATTTCACACAGGTTTATTTTTAAAACTATATTAAACTTGACACACAAAAATACATGAATCAATTTTTCGATGAACAAATTAATCATGATAATGTAGGTTTGATGACAGTAAACCAGTTTTGAAGCTTGTAATCTTTAAGAGCAACATTAAAGTATTTCCACCACAAAATATGCATGTCTTCAGTATTAAGTAATGGTCCTTGAAATGATCGAATCTCTTTTGTTGATGCAGCTTTCTTTTTCCATGGTTTTCCTTTGCTAGTTGTGTAGTGATAAAACTTTATTGGGTGATAAAGCCAGTTTACTCTATCTTCAAACATATTCATTCGAACATTGTGGGAAAACGGTAGCTCATACCACTTGTTTTCATAGATCTGATTCAACAGCCTTTGATCATCTAAGCAGACAATAGCTTTCTCAAATTCCCATTCCCGCATAATGTGCAGATAATTTTCCTCACTTGGCTTAAACAACAAAAACCCAGCATTAAACTCTCCACGAACAACACCTGGTTTTCTTGTATGAATGCCAGCGAGATCAGTTTCTATTGTGAAAATGTCATCAATATTGCCCATAGGAATTACATCCGGATCTAAATACACCATGTATTTGTACTCAGTATAATTCCATGCATGAAAACGCATATGTGTTCCTGGTTTCCATCGATGACGTTCTTTACGCCCAAACCTTCTATCCATCCAATCACAATCAAGTGATTCTACAACTCTAACATCAAAACCAGCGTGTTGCAAAGCAACTTGGGAAGCCTTTGTAACACCGTCAGATACCAGAACAATCATTTTCCTTTGACAGGATAGCTTGCTTAACATAAAACCCAATGCTACTGCCCCAACCACATAATTATCATTCATCATGGCTGTTAACCAAGCCACTCGAGTTTCTTGTGGTGGATACATTTGACACCATTTTTGATTAAACATCATCTCCATTTCATGTAAGCGATATTCAATTTGCGTAGAAACAAATTCAGATTCTTTTTGTCGAAGGTGATCATTTAACAGCATGGAAACAATCATTTTTAAATACGAAAATCCAATAATAATGGTTGGGCGATAAATATAACAAAGCCAAACACATATAAGTAAAAGTAAGCCGGAAATCTTCAAGCAGCGTAATGAAACAGTCCATGTTTTCATGCAGCATAATAGACCCGTTTTAATTTCAATCATTTTATACCAAACTAAAGATGCATAGCACTAAAAACACTCCTTTTCAACTCTACACAGATAATTTAATTCCCTGTTTTAGAAAACAAAACAACTACCATGAGTTTTTATGAAGAGGTGCAAGGAATTTTTGCAAGCATAACCATAAAACAGAAGTCAGCTAAAAGTGCTTGCTAAAATTCTAGGAGAGCTCATTTCAAAAAAGGATCTATAATATATATCTCAAAGAAAACTCAAAGAAAACTGAACTTGCCTTTTTGTGTTTGTATAAAAATTCATGTAATATATATGCGTGTGTACCCGTGACAATCCGTATATTTAAAACTTTCTTATTTAAAAATCAGTTTCGAGAATGTTTTTCCTGCTGAAGTTAGCCCTTTTTTGCAAAACGATTTTCTTTTAATTTAGATTTTTCACGCCACCCTCCACACTTAAACAAATACTTCAAATTATACACCAAAACACCAAAAGAAGCAACAAACTCTTAGAAATAACAGAACTATTAGAATCTGTTACATCCACTACGTGCTATATTTTTATTAGAGAAAAAAACCCACAAAAGAATCATTAAAATAATGAATCTCTTTATTCAATGTCACCCACGCACACTTCTCCAGAGGGTTTATATCAAACAATTACTAGCATTCAGAAAAAGACACAAAAGAACTCAATCATTTACTTAAAGAGAGCTTAGCAACAGAAAATCTTTTATCTTTTAAACATGCAAATGAACCTACTAATGAATAAAAAACACTATTCGCTAATCAGCTTTCTCACAGACTTCCTTATTTTTAACTGGTAGGAAGTTTGAGGTTTTTTGCATAATTTCTTTAAGTTTGGTTATGCCTAGGTGGAAACTAGCCCAGTTGTTACCTTATCGGTTTATACTTTCTGTCTATTAAAGTATGCTGCGACGATGTGACGTTTGCTGTTTTTAAGTCCAAATGAATATATAAACATATAGCCAATATAATTTAACCTAATAACAATTCTCAAAGATACAGTTCAAAATTGTGATGTAGTGACAAAGTAAATAAATAAATATATTATGTATATATACCATACCATATTAAAAAAATTAAATTTATATTTTTGTCGAAAAGAAAATCAGATACTACACACGTACTGTGAACCCTACAGCTACATCTTCTTTCTAAAGAAAAAGCTTTCCGAGATGTGCAACTGCAAAATATATCAATTAAAATTAACTCATCGATATTTCTGCTATGGAAAAGGCGATTAGGGGATAGTTTCGTTGACGCATATAGTAATGCATAGAAAAATGTACTTTTGAGAACTGTTAGTTATTGCTAACCATGTGGTTAGGAAAATGCTATTGGCCATAAGCGATTGCGCCCTACGTCATAAGACACGTGACTAAACACTATCTCCGTTATTTAGAAATTAGTTTTTACACGATTTTAGTTACTTCGCGTTATAAACAAAACTTAACACAGGTTTATAAGGTTTATTAGTAAAAATGGATGTTCTACAAAGGAAAGGTATATATTTTTAAACTTAACATTATTTATGCTCATTTTGCACTTGAACACACATGTTCGTTATTGAATAATGTTTATGTTTTTAAAATTTAGTTTGTGGTTTTAATTTAAAAATATTTCGAGGTTAGCTAAGTTAAAGGTGATTAGATTTTAGTTTGTGTTGTTGTTTTTGTATCATGTTTGTAATACGTGTTAGTAATTTATTTGTTTCTTTCTAGGCATAACTGATCATTTAAACATTTAAAGCAGCTCCACTCCATGTCTTTTCTAATTGACAACAAAGAGGCGTTTGATGTCCTCAATGAGCAAATGAGAGAACGCATTAAGGTAGCAGAAGAAAACTGCCCTATTGATCACGGTTTGATGCTTCATCAAAAGCCACCATTGGCAAAGGAATATAGATCTTCATCTTTCGCTCAACTTCCAAAGCCAAAGAAAAGGTTATTAGGTTGCATTGGATTGGCATTGGTGCTGAAAACAAGAAAAAGTATTCAACCATTGAAGTTGAAGTTCATCAACCTTTATCAAGTTCTAAAATCGAGACATAAGTTGTGTCTGAGCCTCCAGATGATGAAACGTAGTGCTGGATGGATTCCTGCTTTTTTAAAGCCACAAGTCTGATTTTCAGACACTCTAAAACGGTTTTTTTTAAAGCCACAAAAAATTAAAACATGGCTCAATAATAATAAAAAATACCCCTGGTTTTTTTCAGGAACTGTGATTATAGAATCTTTCTAAATTTTTTGGATATAAGAGTTAACTGTAGAAGTAGATATTTGTGTACGGTAATAGTTTACGGCATGGTTCAGTTCTCCTTAATTCTGAAAATAACTTCTAAGATTTAACAACTTGGTGTCAAATTATATACTCCCCCTGCCTAATTGTAGGGAGGGTAAAATAGCTGGGGTGGGTGGAGACAAAGGCAAAACATCATAGACTGGGAGGGTTATAATAGTTGGGAGGGGTATAGAAATCTTTATATTACCGTAGATTGGGAGGGTAGGCAATAGTTGGGAGAGGTGGAGGTAATATAATTTGTGTTAAACTTTGTTCCATGTGCTTCAAGAGAATTTGATCGAATGTCTGGAATCAAGTCGAACATTTTATTAAGATTTATTGATGTTTTTATGAAATGTTTTTGAGACGGAAACGTTCAGAACTTATTGAATAGACTGACAAACTTATTATCAATAATTTTCAGTTGTGTTAAAAGATTGATTTATCCTTTTCATAATTGTGTTAAATTTCCATAGTTTGTGGTGTCAATTGTTAGAGAGTGACTTTTGAAGAAAACAATATTGATTGGGAGGGTCATAATTAATTGAAATCGAGGAGATTTTTTCCCAAAATCGGAGATTTACCCTCCCCTACAATTAGGCAGGGGAGAGTAGGTACTAGCTCGCCTGATTTACGTAAAGTTAAACCCGCGGAAACTTAAAAAATCTTTAAAGTGACCTATTACAGTACAGGTTTAGCGGCATTTTATCGTTAAATTTTTATATTTAATATAATATTATATTTTGTTATTATAAAACTTAAATTGGATAAAATAATAAATATTATCTCCCTTATCGCAAGACCTGTGTTGTAGTTTTTATATTTTAGTGTTTAGTCACGTGTAGCGCATTATGACGTAGGGCGCAATCGCTTATGACCAATAGCATGTTCCATGTGGTTATTTTGATGCAAAATATGCGCCATTTTGCTTGCATATCAACTTTCGTTTTCGTAAATTCTTTTACGTTCCGGTGTCAAGCGAAATTTATGACCTTGCGAAATACGTGATCATGCGTGACGGGTCATGAATTTCGCGCACGTAGGCGCGAAATACATGATGTTTGCGAAATTTATGACCCGAACGAAAAAACAGCTATAGAGTATATAAAATCGGGAACATATTTTATCATGAATTTATGGTTCATTATAAACACCCATAATCTTTTGCTATGAATTACAGAAGAATAGACAGTTCGATGATGCCGAGGACATCGATATTTTGAACTGAACACGTATGAAATATTGATGAACATATGCATATATCTTTTTTCTGGGTTAGTCATACCACATTTTTTTATTAGCCCCCCTCGAATAAACTCCCACTTAAAAAAATCATAAATTAATTAGCCCCCGATTTACGGTATACCCGAAAACGTGCACTAATCGATAGATATCATAAATTTACAAGGCTGTCTCAATTAATAGGCTGTAATTACTGAAAAAATTTGAAAGTAAGCAGATGCTGCTGTGATTAATAAACTCAAGCGTCAGTCGTCAAAATAAAACATTTTTTAATTTAAAGTTTAAACTGACTATAGTCGTTCATCGCTATTACGATTTTGCTTCATCAAATCATATCTAGAACATAATTCTGTTACTTTATTATTGCCTGGTTTTTGATTCACTATAAATGGTCAATGCCACGTTTTCTCATATATAATAAGAAAGATATTTGTATTAAGATCCTTAATTGTATTTTGGCCATACACACAAACAAACAAAACTTGTTAAGGAAAAATTGCTCGTCTGTGCGGGGCTTAAATATATGCTTATCATAAAATTCACCTCTGGGAAGTTTCAGAAAATTTTCATTCCAAGAACAATTACTGCGGAACTTACCTTAATGAAACCCCAGTAACCCCACCAATTTCTAACCTAAAAGTCATTCTAGTAAAAACTGGTGTCTGTTAACTTAAAACTTATAAAAAAACTTCACAAATAACACAAGTTTCTGTCTCAAATTAATTTTTGACCTGATCAAAACTACACATAGTCACATACCTTATATTTACAGCTTTTTGGTTCATCTGTAACGTCAGGACAGCCAACAGAAATGCGTGGTGCAGACTCCATAGTCATTTTTAAAGAAGCGAACGTGAAGTTATTTGCAGCGATATAAAATATATAAAATACAACTAGTAAATGCGTTGCGAAATTTCTGACCGGATGTCAATCATGAGCATCGTGTGCGCATGTGCAGATCTGTCATGATCATAAATTTCGCAGATCATAAATTTCGCGCGACACCGGCAGACTTCCGCCAATGACGCAATTTTTAATTCGGAAGAAATTTTGGTGGATTCGCAAAGTAGTGAAATTTGACGTAATGGATGACAAAATATATATTATTTAGTTGATGGGTTGTAAAATTAAGTTTTAATTAGTTAATTAAGTTAATTTTACTTGTTTTGAGTACAAAAAAGAACATATAACATTTGTCATCTTTTATAGAACTTTTTGTCCGTGAAACTTTTATAAAAGATTTATGCGAGAATTTATTTTTAAGGTGGATGATAATCAACAACACGTAGCGGAGTTGAATATCACGCACCAAGAATGATAAATCTGATGAATTTAACTTGGCAATATTTTAGATATTAAGGAAGATCTTTTGTCCATAAATACGGTCTGTTGCTCATGTAGGTTTTTTAGTGGTTTCATGGGAGCCCATTGTTATATATAATATATACAATATATTTTATATATATTAAATAGTAAAGATGATTTAATATGTCGTTAATTTTGACGTCTTGGCGTAACTAATTATTGCTTTAAAGTGCACATTCATGGTACAGGAAAATGAAAAAATGTTTATTGTTAAAAAAAAGGTGAATTTATGACTTGCGACGGCGCAAAATGCGCCCTTATTGGCGTAAAGTCGACATTTGATTGTGGCGAAATTAGGACTGACGGACACCTTGTTCGCAAATCTGTTAAGTAGTCAAAATTATGAAAATTATCCAATTAGATATCAAGTTCTTAGAAGTAGTTTCATCGAACTAATACGCGCAAATAACATTTAAAAATATGCTAAACACCTTGCAATTTTTGGTGGTCTTCACCAAACAGTTATGTCCCAACAACTATGTCCAAAATGTGTTGACGAATCTCCACTGCAGAGTTCGAAAACTTCAATGGTTTATCTAACAATCAATATAAGTTCTTTATTGTACTTAGACGAAGATGTGTAACTGAGGAGGAGTACTAACTGGGACGAAACAGCTATCTTGACATGAACCATGAACACTGAGCTACTTTCACTATATATAGACAATAGTTAGTAACGACGAACACTTAACATTATAAATTTTAAAAAGAGAATTTGAGCATTATCGGTAATAAAAATAGGATATATAATGCAAATTAGAAAGTGTACCCAAATTAACCTAGCGTAAAAGCAAACGTATGCACCACAGCTCATACCATCGGGTTGCAATGTGTGCTCGATATCTGTGATTTCTACTAGATTTTTGCTAAATTTACGAAACAATCGAACTCCAACCATCTTTCCGTATGCAACTGTTTGTGTTGAGGCATTATTAGCAAAGGGATCAACAAGGGTCATTGAATTATCCGATACGTTCAAACCATCAACATCCCAGTGTGCTCGACTCAGATTGATTGGTATTACATTAAGATCACGTCCCTTCCACAGTATTCTAAATGACCTGCCAGCCGCAATAGCCTGTACTTCTACAGAGCCACAGTAACAAATCTCTACATACTTCGACACTAAATAGTTTTTTCCATTGCAAGTAATGATTCTAAAAAACAAAAAATCTTAAATGATTCTTAAAATTCATCTTAGAAATCCTCATCTATAATATCAGTGTTTATATCTGTTCCCAAATGTTTAGAGCATTGAACCGTTGAAAGAGTTAATTTTACACTGAACAATAAAATTGAATATGTAATATAGCTTGCTAATTAATTTTCAGTTAATTTAGTTATGAAATAATCTTCATCTTATAAGAGATGATTGTCTTTAAAGAGCAGCCAAACTTTCAATTTCAATAATACACCAACATAACTCCAAAACTGCAGTTTCCCACTGCTTGAAAGTTATATTTTTGCAAATTTTTCCCGCATGACGTTGGAATTTAATGGTTGTTTCAGCCAATGTCCTTTATTGTCCTTTATTGCGGAACATGAAAGAGGGAATGAGGAAGTCTGCCGGGACGTAAATTCCGTTTTCAATATGATTACCATGTTGTTTTTTTATAAGCAACCTGGTTGCCACTTTGTTTCATCTGAAAAATGGTTTCTACAACCCTATTAAGTGGGTCAATGAGGATGTTGGTGGTTTTATGTAACGAAGATTCCTTTCCGTTACGTCTAAATATGCAAATTACACCCGCCTAAATGCTTATTTTGGCCAAATCTCGCTAGATGACAAAAATTGCCAAAAAACGCTTCTACCTCCTTTATTACATGCTCAACGATATTTGTATAATGAGCGAGACATTCTTTACTGTAGTTAATTCACGACGCCATTTTACAGATAGTTAAACAGTTATCTCTACACCTTCTTTTAAATACGGGCATAATTGACTAAGGACGTTTGTTACACCGTTTATTATCTTCTTTTGTTACTCGCGAACAATTTTCAAAATTGATGGGTATGCAAGTACGATGTATATACAGTTCTAAGTATTTTTATATGTCAATTTCACAGAGTTGAAAAATATAAGCAAATACAGTAGACTCCCGCCGGTTATTCGAACCTCCACGGGGGATAGAAATTAAGTTCAATAACCGAATGTTCGAATAACTGAAAGTCTGCTTAAAAGAAGTTTATTTCTGGTTAATAACTAGTTTTCCATAGGACAACTAGACAGGGCAAGACGAGACTATAATAAAAGAAATAAAAATCCAGAATACGGTTGAAACATGTCTTTAATAGCGGTAATCTACAAAATATATATAACAAAACTATGTAAGTAACTATGTGATTAGAAAGTTTTTAAAAGTGAGGTATTTTCGATTGTTTTTTTTTTTATTATTAGAAAGAGTGTTTATCAAATCTATTTGAAATAAGGCTGAGAGATTTTCTCATTTCTCCCCCGTTTTTGCTGAATTTTTCAAAGCAAGAAGCGTTTTTTAAGGAATATCAGTTAAAAATTTGAAGAAACAATTTAAAAAATTAAAAAATCCAAATAATTGACAGCCTTATTGGTCAAAGAGGTGCAAAAATCAGTTCGTATAAACGAAAGTTCGATTAACTGAAGGTTCGAATAACTGAAGGATTTTTAGTTGAACTTGTTAAGGAATTTCCACGGGGAATAAAAAACGGTTTGAATAAGCGGAAAGTTCAAATAAGTGCCGGTTCGAATAACCGGGAGTCAACTGTATGTCTAACAGGAAAAGATGCGCTGAAAATACAGATCAATCTAAGCGCTTCTCGCCTACATGTACACTACACATTACTGCACCTCATTCCTAATGGTCTTTTACACCTCTCAACTTTGAGATCAGATCCCGTCAACCCTGCCTGATGACTTAGCAGGTATAGGCTATCAAGGAAAACAATAAACATCAAGCGGCTCAATGACAGCAGATCAGACCAACAAGAAAATGAAACGCCAGAATCAGCTCGTATTCAACGAAGTCGCTCCACTCGTGATGTTCCTTACCCATTTTCCCACCAAATTTTATTTTCTGCAAGAAATCAAAGAATGAAAGTAGCAGCAATACAGAATGAACTGGGAACAGATTTAGCGGGCAGAAAAATTGACTCGTGAAGCCGACTAGTGAAAATCTCTTTGACGCCAAAGCCAAACATCACCCAACGTGCTTAAATTATTTTTTCAAAGAATTTGCAAACCACGAGAGTAGCATTGCCAGAGCGGAAAGTCCAAACGAAGCAAAGATAGAACATTCTCAAATTTCCAGTGCATATGGTAAGGCATTCGAATCGCTATTAGCTCATTACAAATTCACATGTTTGAAAATGTTTTGATCTGATCATACATGATCTGACAATTCATGTTTTTATCTGATCAATCTCCATCGCTGATGCAAGGACGTGTTTTTGTGGTTCAGAGTATTGAGGATTTTGTGAGTGATTATTTGCGCTTTCTATCTTATCTTTAGATAAGACATTTGACTTAAGACGCTTCACATTGCAGGTATACTTGTCATTATTTCTACCGTTTGTTCCTTGTTGCGGTTTTTCACATTTTTCAAACATACAAGTTTTCAACATCAATCATTTTCCGGGTTATTGAGGATTTTCAGAAGCTTGGGTTGTAGCCCCAGGGGACTGCCTCATATCCCAAAGAAATATGATTTTTGAGTGTGGGAAACCTGTAGCATACTTGATACAGACACTCGACAGCGCCTCACTCGACAGCAGCCTCACTCGACAGCAACCTCACTCGAGAACCGCCTAGCTCGACAGCAGCCTCACTCGACAGCCGCCACACTCGAGAGCTGCTTCATTCGAGAGTTGCCTCACCCGACAGCCGCTTCACAGCAAACTTCAGCCGTCTGCATTATTGACGCCGCTCCGCCGAACATGCTCCAGAGACATTTTCGCTTTGTGTGCGTATATGTATATGTGTGTATAAATATTATTTTTATTATTATCGTATGCTTCTTTATCACTCGCATTCTAGGAGGGGAGCTATTGTAACAAATATCTACATATCTTTTCATGTCATTCTACATCTTGTTTTCTTACCATGGCAACCCATACCTTCACATCATTCACAAACCCATACGTGTCATATGCTCAGCGTCCCACAGGTCTCATTATCACCTCATTAACCTTTTGTTTACTCGTTGACATTTGTACATATATTGAACGTCAAAAACTTCCTTTCCCTTTTGTAAAGAGAACGCCAACGGAGATAGAGCAATAACAGTTGCGACGTTTTTAATTCGAATTAATGGTTTAAACAACGAAGCCTTTGAATTATTAAAAACCTATACTTTTCCGTACCAGTGCATCCAAATTAACATGATATCTTCCGTCTTTGACAAATTAAAAGGAGTGGAAACCAAAATTGATAAACTAACTAAAAATAATAATGCCGGTCAAACTGCAATACAAAGTTAATATGCCGAAACCATCAAGTCATATTCTAATGTAAACAAAAAAATCGAAGAAATCGCTATAAAAGCTAAGTCAGTGCTTTTTTTAGAATGTCCCAAATTGTAAATTTGAGATTTTTGAAAAACACATTTTTTGAATAACTTTCTTAAGACTGGACATTCGGACATGAAACTTTTGGACATATTGTTATTTTGCCTACGGAATACGTGGCGAAAATCTTAGGAGCCCGAAAGGAATATTTATTCCAAAAATACGAATTTTGTGTTTTTAACCATAGAAGTGCTCAAAAGCTCTTATTTGTTTACTTTTTGGCTTAATTCTATTCTTAGGTACCTAAATTTATAAAATTCGTTTTCAGGAGCACTTTCGGTAGAAAAATTCTGTCTCTAAATAAGGTCAAATGCTAGGAAAAATTATTCCAAAAATAGTTTTACAGAATATCAACGATAGGTAAAAACTAAGGAACATAACAAAAATGCAAAGTAATAAAAACAAAAACTAAAGAATATTGCTATGAAAATATTAATGAAAAGTCAAGTTGTAACCAGGAATAAAAAATGAAACTTGAAAGAACAAACAAATAGAACCAATTGGATAAGAATTTGCAAAGTCTTTATTTTAAAACAGATATTTATTGAGGAATATTTCTTCCTCCAGCGCTCTTAAATATGTGTTCAATTGATAGAAGTGTGTTTACAACAAATATTTATATAGCAAGAGGTATCGATAGTTATACGCATCTTCTAGACAGAATTTTCATGGCTTTAAATTTACATTTCCTTTTTAAAAAATAGAATAATTCTTCCTTTAATGCTCTTATATGAAAGAAATATAGATGAAATTAAGATATGGGGTCTTTATTGAGCATAATAATTTCCCTATTTAGCATTTATACTAATAATCAACCTTTAACTCATTCAGCTATAAATTACTGTTTGCCATATCTAATCTACTAACTATTTAGAACTTCGATGGAATATTCCATTCCCAAAAGGCTCCTGACACCTCCGAAACAGTTTTTTAACAAAAATAGAACACATTATGAGCAAAATTCATCAAGAATGACAACTAAAAAGAAATTTCTTTAGTCGCTACAGGTGATTTACAAAGAGGCACAATTGAACTAAATGTTGGAATATCCCTTCCTACGGCGCTCTTAGTAAAAAAATTTGAAATGATATGAAAGATGTATTGCTTTGCTACTCCGAGACAAATTTTCAAATCTGTAGGTATCATAGATCACGAGCTATGGTTGATGGAACTTTTCTTCCTTTTGGCCGGTGGAATAATTCTTCCTAGAAAGCTCCTAACTTTACAGTGCAATATAACAGGCTGTGGTAACATTATAGTCACGGGGAAAACGATTCTGGAATATTTCATCATTTGCGAAAAAGATCTTTTCAGTTTAACAGTTGTCGGATTCTCGATCATTCCTACAGCGCTCCTGAGATTTGATATATCGAAATTTACAATTTGGGACATTCTAAAAAATACACACACCTAACGTTATCAACGTAATTTCAGATCTTGAAGCTATACCACATACATCAACTAAAAAAACACCCACATATCCGCACCACTCAGTTAGAGACTGGAACGTAGTCATTTACAACTTACCTGAACAGTTTAGAATGGTTCAGCGGAAACTGCAATGTTATTATTGAAAAAACGGAAATTGCGTTAGACGGCTTGGAAACAAAATGGATTCTTGAGTTAGGCCGTTTCTTGTCTTATTTAAAAGATTAGAAACCAAGTTTAAAGTCATGTCAAAATCAATTAACGTGAAAAACCATGACAGAAATAAACGAGAACGAAATCTCCTTAAAACAAAAATTGACGAAATGATCTTAACGATTCATCGGGGGAATGGTTCTATCGGATCACCGGCCCTACGCTAGCACCGACAATTATCAAGAAACCGAGAAGAAAAAAAGGACTTACTATAAAACTTCCTCAAAACTAAAACGGGTCAAGTTCAGACCTAGAAAACCATTAGGTACAAGTTTCAAAATTCTCTATACAAATAGCAACTCTCTAATGCAGTGTTTCTCAACCCCGAGGTTGCGGACTCATTTGAGTCCCCTTGAGCATCTAGGTAAGCCCGCGAGAACACATTGACTTTGCAAATTTTGGGCCTATAACTTGACAGAGTCCTGTGCATTGGAAGTTTCATCTTTCTCTCCTTTCCCATTAGGTAGGAAAGAATGGATACCTGGAGCATCCTGTCTGGTTGGGAAACCAATGACATAAGCCACCAATAGCAGCAGGATTGGTGGTATTTCACCTGGGCGTTGGGTTTAACCCAACTACCACCTAATAATGAGCACACACAATCGCACATCCACTTCACGTAAACTCGTTATGGGTATTGTTCGTCCATCTGTTTTGATAACTTTCAGTCTTTCAATAATGAGCTAAGAGCTAAGATCATTTTACTATTTAGCACCAACAAGTAACAAGTTAATTTAATATATATTCATGGCGAAACGAAAGCAAGTATTTGCGTATAATGATGATAACATGAAGCTTGGTTTACCTCTGTTGAAGTAAATGGCGAAGTAAGGTCACAGTGTGTGTTATGCTTAACGGTCTTAGCTCACAGCTCTTTGAAATAAGCAAAGCTTCGTCGGCACCTTGAAACAATCCATCAAAAATTTGTTAATAAACCTCTTAAAGTGTTCAAAGAAAAAGAACATCAGGTAAAACAAAGTCGCATTTATTGCCCAGCTGCTTGGAGAGGAGTAGTTCACTCTCACGATAAAGCAGTGCGTGCTTCTTTTTCTGTTGCTTTGAAAATTGCTCGAGGGAAAACGCCCCAAATAGCGGGATAAAACTTAATTAAACCAGCAGCTGTGGAAATGGCCAGAATATTGTGCGGTGATACTGTTGAAAATAAGTTAGCTATAGTTCCTTTGTCAAACGACACCATCCAAAGACGTATCCAAGAACTCCCGAAAGATGTTCTGCAACAAACATTGCGTCAGTGAAGCGTAGTGGAAAATTTAGTTTGCAATTAGATGAGACAACAGATATTGGGAGTGACACGACTATGTGGAGCAGTTTTTGTTTTGCCATCCACTTGCCAAAAATACCACAGGAGAAGAAATATTTAAGAAAGTAGATTCTTTCTTTAAAGAGCATCAGCTTGAGTGGTCTGACTGCGTGTCTGTGTGCGCTGATAGCGCTCCATCCATGATGGGAAGTAAAAAAGGTTTCATGAGTTTTATAAAAAAAGAAAACGATCTCAGATGTGCAGTGACATCTATGATACCGGATTTTGACAAACTTGTGAAAGGAGGGACAAGGTTATCATTGAGATTTACATTTGACAGTGCATGAGTGTCCAATATAAAAACTGCAATAATATACTGTACTTCCAAATTGATCTATCGTGTTAAACTAGCAGCTAGCTCAATATTTTTAATTTTATTATATGCTTGAATCCGCGAAGATTTATGCTAATGTGGAAATAGTCCGCGGGATAAAAAAAGTTGAGAAACACTGCTCTAATAAATAAACGTAACAAAAAAAGGTTATTTTAATCCAACACAACCCGCATGTCATATCGTTGACTGAAACACTACCAAAAAATTCACGTTACAACGTTCACACCAGCGAACCGGCAATCCAAAACTACCAAACTTTTACAAACTTTTCTGCTGCAAGCTGCCATCGAGGAATCACTGTCTATATCTGACTCCATCGAAGCTAAAAAGAATTAAACAAACTACCAAGTGAAGCATTGTGTTGTGAAATTAGATTTAAAAATTACAAACTTCTAGTTTTAAGATACTACCTTTCTCCTAGCGGCAATGAATAGAACAATGACAAATTAACAAACACATTATAACCTGCTGCCTTAAATATCAAAATTTAAGCTGGGAAACTTATCAACTTCCCAGATATAAACTGGACAAACAATGCAAACTCTATGCCACACATGATCACTTCTCTCTCACACTTACCGCCGATTGGAAAGAGTCACCATCAACTTCTATCCTTTTAAACATAATTATAATAAAGGGAATTACAAAAAAATAAACAACGACCTGTCTATATACAACGCAGACTCTTCTCTTGACACTATTGATGATATATACAACGCAGACTCTTCTCTTGACACTATTGATGATTGGAATTCTTTACTCAGCACATTAGCAACAAGCATCGATAAAAAATTTAAAAAAACGGTAACTCGATGTGACGGAGTGTCATACATTAACTGAAGGAAAAAATTACAAATATTGCATCTACCTATCAAATAAAAATGTATCAACTTACCAAGATTATTGCAGAGCGAGAAATCAAGCAAAATCCGCCTGCAGATTAGCCATTAGCAAACTATCTAAACACTTATCTACCATATTTATAGAAGCTCTCAACACTGGAAAACTTCCACAAGCATGGAAGGACGCCAACATAATGTCACTGTTTAAAAAAGGAGATAAAACACAAGCCTCAAACTACCGTCCAATCAGTCTTACATCTGTTGTGGCTAAAGTCTTTGAGAAGATTATTAAGGATCATCTGTTATCTCATCTCTTAACACATGATTTACTTAGTAGTTACCAACACGGCTTCCGACCTGGACATTCATGTGCCACAAATCTTTTAACAGTGTTAAATAGTTGGACACAAGCTCTTGATGAAGGGTTTGCTATTGACAATATTTATCTTGATTTTCAAAAGGCTTTTAATAAAGTTCCTTACGTTAGCCTGGTCAGGAAATTAAAAGCTTACGGGATTGAAGGTGCAATTTTGAGATGGATCAAGGCCTTTCTACTTAACCGTTGTCAACGAGTTGTAGTGAATGGGACATACTCTGACTGGAAAAAAGCAGTAAAGAGCGGAGTACCTCAGGGTTCAGTCTTAGCCGCATTGCTTTTTATCGTTTATATTAATGATCTCCCTAATGCCATATCATCGACAGCTGCACTATTTGCTGATGACACAAAAGTAGATCGCGTTCTCTCTTCAGTCGTATCACATTTTCATCTCTAAAATGATATTGATATTCTAATAGATTGGGCCAAAAAATGAGGGATGGTGTTTAATACTGAGAAATGTGCCGTTCTACATCTCGGTAACAGTGATAAACAAAACACCTATTCAATGTACGATCATAACATTTCAAAGGAGTTGAAATCAAAACTGTCAAATGCGAACGCGACTTAGGTGTTTCTGTCGACTCTGAATTACTATTCTTCCATCATATGAAAAACCAAGTCAACAAAGCAAACCAACTATTTGGTCTTATAAGAAGAAAATTCAAACTTCTGTTCACCACGCTAGTCCGACCACATCTCGAATACTGTTGTGGAGCTGTCATCAATCCGAGCTTGCTACAAAATAAAAGACGCATTGAAAAGAGCCTTAGGAGAGCCAGCAAGCAAGTTCCGGGAACAAGAGACCTTCCTTATGAGGATCGTCTTTCTCGTCTCGAATTACCAAGCATGCGCTTCAGATTTATCCGCGGTGATCTCATAGAGATATTCAAATGGTTTAAACAGTGCCGTATTCAGCTACAAAAGTTTAGAGGGGGGGGGGGGCTAAACATTTTTTGGAATTGCCTAAAATGTGCCGCCCACCATGGTTGTGCGGCGAAGAAAATTTTGACACCTAGAACCTCCGACGCCTATTAGCACTTAGGTACGATAGCATGCGATTTTAGGAGCTGTGCAGCTCTCTCAACGTTGTCATGTGTTTGATTGCTGTTAATTCTTTGTAATTATTATGATGTGCATTTAAGGACAAATCCGTTTTCATGTGTTTGTTTTTAAACAGTTGTTAATATATCCATATGATTGATGTTTGTAAGCAGAGTTTACTGTAAAGAATAGTGAACATATATATATTCGAATGCAAAAGTGTGTTTCGTAGTCCCCAAGTGACAATGTTGCTAAGAAACAACTCTTTATATGAGCAGATATTTATTTTCCGACCATTCTCTCTAGAAGCTTTAAATATAATAAAAATATGCTCTATAATGGAGTCGTTTAGAAATGATGAATATGAGCAGATATCTTTCTTAAAATTCCTTTATTAAATCCATTAATTTAATACCTGTTAGGTAAAATTTCTTGTAAATATGTACAAGTAAACATATTTCACCAGCGACATAAAATCAAATGAATAGTTTTGTAAATGTATAAATGAAGTATTGACGTTGATAAAAAAGAGATAAACTTACGAGACGTCAGGGCATCATTTCTAGGATTAATCGATGATGATAGGATTTTTACTAGTAATAATGGTTGGGAAAAGAAATCACAAAATGACACACCAGGTTATGTGAAAGTGATCCATACTCTTAAACCTAGACCTGTCCCCCAGGATTTCTGTAAACTTGATTGATTATACCTAATTTTCCTGACTGAATAATTTCACTGACATCAATGATTATTTAATAAAAACTATTTCCTGATTGCTCCGACAGTTTTGACATGAAAATGAGAAAGCAACAAATCTCTCTTTAGGTTGAGTTTCTTTTGTTAAGATTTTGTTAGCAAATACCATTAGAAAATTAAGTTTCAATTTTTATTTTTGAATTTCTTTTCTTGGTTATAAATTTACAAATTTTGTTTGGTAGTTATGAAAGCATAGACGTATAACTCGTGCTATATAAATTAAGAATCCAATTCCGTGACAATGACCAGAGCACACAAGTCTCCTCAGTAAACCTGGTGAAAAATCTGGTGATATTAACTAACGTATTTATCCGGCAATAGCGCAATGGTAATGGCGTATTTCATCAAAAATAACCGTATAACAAATGGGAGCAATTAAATACACTAAAACTCTGGGACGAGGTCTTCATGATAATGCTGAATGAGCGTTCTGGAAGCCTCCTTAAAAAAAACAACTCTGTCGATATTCGTCTTTTTATATTTCCTTCTGTGTTGTATTTTCCTTGTCTGGTTTTTAATCATAGGCATGCTGATGAGCCCTCACATTGGGCAGTTTCAAAAGATAGAAAACACTTTCTTTAATGAAAAATGATGAAACCTCGGAGTGGATTAAATGAGTTCTTGACTGGTGTACTAATTTATATCTTTCTGGAATTATCAAAATATAGGTTTATCTTTTCAACTTTTTAAAGTCCAAATAGGCTTAAAATCGCTTTCAACTTTTTAAACACTAATTCAATTTTTGCTCGTTTCACACGTATATTGCAGGGGTTGTTTGAAACCCTACATCCGCGCCTGGGCATTGTATAGAATATTGAAAATAATGATAAAATTTGTAATGAATTATATAGGTCTGCTAACTAGACATAAGATGATTATTATTATTATTATTATTATTATTATTATTATTATTATTATTATTATTATTATTATTATTATTATTATTATTATTATTATTATTATTATTATTATTATTATTATTATTATTATTATTATTATTATTATTATTATTATTATTATTATTATTATTATTATTATTATTATTATTATTATTATTATTATTATTATTATTATTATTATTATTATTATTATTATTATTATTATTATTATTATTATTATTATTATTATTATTATTATTATTATTATTATTATTATTATTATTATTATTATTATTATTATTATTATTATTATTATTATTATTATTATTATTATTATTATTATTATTATTATTATTATTATTATTATTATTATTATTATTATTGCATATTTATACAGGTTAATCTCGTCAGATATAAAATACCTGTAAAACTGAAAAGAAACTAAGAGAAAAATTCAAAACTTTAAGTTAGAGCTTATGCCCAAATAATGCAAAATTAGATCTAAATAAGCAAATGAAATGGGGGAAAGGGTATAAATAATAAATTATTAGAGGTTCGTCTTTTCAAAAGAAAAATCTTGAATAAGACGTTTGAATTTAATAAAAAACTTTTCGTTTCTAATGCTACTGGGAAGACCATTAAATAGCTTTGCTCCCATAAAAGTAGACATTTTTCTTCCAGCTTCTGAAGAAACTTTAGGCAACTTAATTATAGAGTTTCTACCGCGAGTACCGATTCCATGATTCATCAGCTGATAATGATGATTTGGTTGCCTGCCCTTAAGGCACTTGAAAACATCCAAGACAATTTTCCTTTGGGTTTCAAGATTCGACCAGGAAAGTTTTGCGTTGACAATTACTTTGGCTTTGTTTTGCAGCGATTGGTACTTCAGTTTCCAGGTGTTATTCATTTCCTAGAATATTGGGTAGCAATACAGAAACAGTGGCTGATTCATGGAGGTGTAAATAGATTCGGCTACGGTTGGTGATAACATATGACGTATTTGCTTGAGCAAGTTTATTCTTGAGCTAATTCTTTTGTACAACTTTTCATAATGAAGATAGCAGTTGAGATGTCTGTCTAAGGTTATGCCAAGGTATTCATAATGGTCTGGTTGATAAATGTCCACAGCATTAATTTGTATTTGGGTGGGTGGCTGGTTTGATAAACACCAGCCATAAACTACGAATTCAGTTTTTCCTTTTTTCAGGTTAAGGACAAGACAGTTCTCAGAAACCCAGCGTTGCACACGTTCTGCCTCTTTGTTCACAACAGATTCGATAACAATTGTGCATTTATGTGAATAATAAAGAACTGTGTCATCAGCATACATAAGAAGTTGACATTTCTGTAGTTCGAATTAGAGGTCATTAACCAGCATAATGAAGAGGAACGGGCCAAGGATTGACTCTTGAGGCACTCCATGTGTGATACTCTCGGGGTTTGACTCAGTACCATTATATACGACAACTTGACTACGATTGAACAAGTAGCTGCTTAACCATGATAGATCATTATTCAGGATACCATAGTAAGGTAGTTTATGAAGCAAACGAGCATGGTTGACTGTATCGAATGCTTTTCTAAAATCTGTTGTCGTATTAAAACACGGTTGTTCTCTCATGGTACGTTACGTAGATCATTTTTAAAATTATCTTTGTTGTATTTAGAATATTCTTGTGTGTCGATATTGTTACATGCAGTTTACGTATAATACCAACTAAATCATGGTCACTTAAAGAGTTTGCATATACAATTGTAGCTGTAATTTTTGAAGCGTCATTAGTGGAGACAATGTCAATAAGTGTTTTGCTATTAATTGTCGTTCTTGTTGGCTCTTTGTGAAAACCCATTAGCTTTTAAAGTTTCTTTTACTGCAGATTGGTGTCTTGGGACCAGGTAATCACAATTAAGGTCACCAGCAATTAGCGTTTCTTTGTTCTCAATTGAAACTGTTGACAATATTGAATTGCATTTTTCTACAAAGTTTTTATCGAGATATTTCGAGCCTTCAAGGGGTTTGTAGGCTACAGCAAAAAGTAAAGGTTTAGTTTTTTGTGTAAAAACCTTGATCCAAATGACCTCTAAACCTTCAACTTCCAAATCATATTGACGTTGGTAGTTAATATCCTCTCGAATGTAGCATAAAACTCCTCCGTAATTGCCATTAGCTCAATCTTTTCGCTCAGTGTTGTACCCCGGAATTTCTAATTCAGAGTTTGTAATGTTTGTGTGTGTGTTTCTGTGATACCAAGGATGTGAATGCAATTTTTCGCTTCCCGTAGAAAAACCTTTAAACCATCGAGTTTGTTTACATGTCCATTTATGTTTTGATGGCAAAATTTAAAGCCTCTTGAATTCAAAAACGTTGAAAATTTCTCGTCTAGAATAATGCCAGCCTCATTTACTACCGGATCGTCATTCGAACATATTAAACAGAAGAACTTTTCAGCTTGGTTGAGATAAACATCCTTCAAACATTTTAAGTGAAAAACTTCGTTACTTTACGCATAGTTTTCATACAGGAGTTACATGTAAGTCTGCGAGCCATTGCAGGTTACGATCTAGAAATGCCCATTAAAAGTTTACTTCCCGGAGGTGCGCGATAACCTCTGGCTACTAGACTGTTAAATCTTAGCAGAAAGAGATTCGGTTGATTTTTTATCAAATTGTGTTTTTGGAAAAAACACTCTTAACAAACCGCTAAGCAATTTGAGCCCTGGAAACGACTATCAATTCCAGGGCTGACTTGAAAAATATGGGTTGCTTATATCAAAAACGTGTACACGACTTCAACAAAGAAATTAATTATAAAAAACGTTTTCCAAAGTTTTCCATTTTTTTCTTACAACATTACGACTTAACATAAAACAATAAGTTACATAACATATTATGTTAAGAGAGTATTATGACGCGGGATATTGTATACCGTATTCTCATTGATAGTACGCCCGGAAAACATACAGTACAATCCCGATAACTCAAACCCCCAAGGGACCGTGTAAAATAGTTCGAGATAACGAATGTTCGAGTTATCGGGAGTTTTTATGAGAAAACATTAGGGAGATTAAGAAATAAAACCTGAGACGGCGACTGCAACGCGCGTGATGTAAACAATCTAACTGCGCATGCGTTCTTAGTGGAAACCCCAACGTTCATGTTTTATACAGGCCGCGACAACTTCAAATCATCAATATTGAAGTTTTGTTAAAACGCGTGATTTGAAAATACAATAGTTATGCAATGTTTAATAAGTTAATGAATGTTTGTAATTTTAATTGTAATAGAACAATAAAAAACGTTATTTTTCATCTTTCAATAACATTTTGTCTTTTGTAAAAAAATCAACAAACAAGAATTAGTAGGGGGTGTAGCAAAAACTAGGTTTGTGTGCAACGACTTGTTACAAGGAAAATTATTTTTCAGATCGATTCTTTAGTTGGTCTGGATGAAAAAAAAATATGGTGTCAATTTTTTATAAATGGGTGCGGCCCCTGCGTGACGTCGTAGTTTCCCAGTCAGATAAAAACGAAAGTTAAAACTAAGGTTTAAAATATAGCTTAAATCATAGATCTTATTATGAGAAACAAAAAACATAAGAACACTATGGGTCAAAATTCAATACTTCCAGAAATACGGGGGTTTGAAATTTCAGAAATCCAGGAGGTAAATTTTTTTCTTTTCGATAAAATACTTCGAAATTGACTAATTCGAGATAAAAAAATTCATAATTTTCTTTATATTTATCTTATGTTACAAAGTTATATTTTAAACTAAATATTATAGTTAGCCATGTGTGATATATGTTAAATCCTTATTAAACTTTACCCCCGTCTATAACTCAAACAGTGTTAAAAGAGTTTCTTTTTCGACTAAAATGCTAAAATGAATTAAGTTTCTTTTTTTTTAAAAGGTCACTTGTGTGTAAAGAGCTGGAAAAGTTACATAGAAAGTTAAGCAGTTTTCAGATACCGATGAACATTTGATTTGAACAGTTGAAGGTTATAGACAGATGGAAAGCATGTAAGGAAGGGATTTCCAAAGTTTAGATGTTCCCGGGGAAAAACTGTTCTTATAAAAATCCCTGTGACGGTTTGGAACACAAACAATCTAGTGATGAGAAGAGGACGAAAACCTAGTTAAAAAATTCTGGGAGAAGGTGTAAGTGATGATAGTTCTCTTGAACAATGTCCATAAAAAAAAACTTGTAGAAAACACAAAGAGAAGCTACGTTTCGCCGGTGTGATAGGGAGTCCAGTTTCGAAGGTAAGTTTGCGCCGATTGCGATGCAAATACGCCGTTGAACAACACGGTCTAACAAATTCAAGCAATTCGGCAGCTGTATTACAAGGACCTATTGAAGATTTGTAAAGGTAAAGGATACACTCAGGGGTGAGGTAACTCATTAAAAAGAGAACCAACCCTCATGGCAGCTGATTTTGCAATGGTTTTAAAGTATGATCGCCACGAGAAATCGCTAGTAAATATGAGAGTGTGATATATAAGCTCCGCGGTGGAGAGCCGCTATTATTTTATTGTATATAGATCTTACGTTTTGAGTATGGGGAGTCGATAGAAAGAAATAGAAAGAGAAAGACATAAAATTGGTGACTAGGAGAAAGGAAAAACAAAAGGAGAAAGCATGGCTGTGAAGAATTTAAACCTGCCTGCATTTCCGCCCTTTAGCTGTTCGGAGGAAGATACAAGTGTCTTGTTCAGCAGTTGGAAAAGGTACGTAAAACGCTTCAAACTACTTTGCAGTTCAATGGACAGACAACAAACAAAAACTTTCATTGCTGCTTACCCTGTGTGGAGACGAAGCATACGAGATATACGAAAACATTTCAGAACAGCAGGATGGCGAAACATTCGACCAAGTGGTACAAGCGTTCGAGAACCACTTCAAGCCACAAGTAAATCTGAGTTACGAGACATTTCTGTTCCGAAAAATGAGCCAGAGGGAAGACGAAACAACCCAGCAGTACTACGTGCGACTCCAAATTAGACCTGATAAGCGCCTTCCATCAACTCGAACTTTCCAAGGCCTCGCGATTCATTACTACATTTCAAACTGAAAATGGCATCAAACGCTTTACACGACTGACTTTCGGAGTCAACTCAGCGCAAGAGGAGCTACAACACGCTTTACGAGAGACCATCAACGACATCAACGGAACGATGAACCTGATCGACAACATCATCGTTCACGGAAAAACCCAAAAGGAACACGACACAGCACTGTTCGGCCTGCTACAACGCTTCGAGAAAAAGGGGCTCACACTCAACCTATCCAAATGCCTCTTCAGTCAACAAACTCTGAAATTCTTTGGTTTCGTATTTTCCGATCAAGGGATGCATCCAGATCCACAGAAACTCAACGAAATCAAACACATGCCAGAACCAAAGGATGTTACAGCACTTCAAAGTTTTCTGGGACCGATGAACTATTTCAAGCGCTTCATACCAAAGTACAGTACATTGACACATCCACTAACGCGAGCTACTACACAAAAACACAACATGGTGGTGGATGTCTGAGTGCCAGTCAGCCTTCGCGACACTAAGGGTCAGCCTCACGTCGAAATCGTGCGTCGCTTACTATGATCCAAAGAAATAAACTACAGTCTACACGGAGGTCAGCCCTTTCGGAATATTCGCCGTCATCATCCAGAACACGCCGAATAAGGAAGACCACAAACTGATATCATACTTGTCACGTGCGCTGACTCCGGCAGAACGACGCTAATCTCAAATCAAGAGAGAATGTCTAGCCATCGTTTATGCCTGCAAATATAACAAACTCTACCTGTTTGGAACGACCTTCAATATGTTCAGCAATCACAAACCAATCGTCAACCTTCTGAACAATCCAAACTCAATCGTACCATTACGCATCGAACGTATGACCCTATGCCTCCAAGGATACACGTTCGAGAGGACAACATATCAGATTATCCGAATCGACATCCAGTCAGCAACTTACCCGAAAACGAACATAAGGAAATCGAACAGTACGTCAACTTCGTTATGGAATACACCTGCCCGAACGTATTGTCAATCGACGACATACGCGAAGAGACCAAGAAGGATCCAGTTCTGCAAATAGTAGCAGACTTAGTACGACATAACGCCTAGCACAAATTGGAGCAACTACACAGATACCCGGACATCAAAGAACACGTCTGCACGTGAAAATCATGCCATACAAAAACATCAAGGATCAACTGACCGTCAACCAGGAGTCCGACATGCTACTGAAACTCAACAGAATCGTCATTCCAGAGACACTGGAAACAACAGTTCTACAACTCGCCCATAGAGGACACTTGGGGATTACGAAAACGAAAACACTCCTTCGTTCGAAAGTTTACTTCCCGAACATCGACGAGATGAACGAACGTCTCATCAAGTACTGCGCAGCATGTTAAATTCAAACGAAACCTGTGCAACCAGCGAAACTGTCTATTACGTAAACGCCTACAAAGGTGTGTGAGACAGCAAACATCGGCTATCTCGGACCCCTACCAAACGGACACCACCTGATCGTACTCATCGACCAACTCTCCAAATTTCCGATCGTCGAAGCCATACGCAACACTTCTGCCGACCTACTTATTGACTTTCTTCAACGAACAATCGCTGTTTTCGGAATCTCGCACACCGTGGTATCTGACAATGGTCCACCTTTCAAATTCTACAAACTGAGGAAGTTCTTCGAGAGTCTCAGAATCAAACATCAACGCATCACACCGCATTGGCCAAAAGTCAACTCTTAAGCCGAAAGTTTTATGAAACCTCTGATGAAAGCTGTCCAAACGGCTTACTTCGAACGAACGAACTGGAAGAAGCAGCTTCAAAACTTCCTGTTCACTTACAGAAACGCGCCACACTGTACCACAAAACTATCTCCAGCATCAATTATGTTTCAACAAGAAACTAGCTTCAACATTCCGTCATTGAAGAAGACGATCGAGGAGAGCACCAATCGAAAAGTGTGGGAGAGACAAGAGGAAGCGAAACAAAAACGTAAAGAGTACTACGACAGGAAGACGAACGCAAAAGATCACAACGTCAACATAGGCGATACGGTGATATTGAAACAACGAAAACACAACAAACTGTCAACAAACTTCGAGCCGAGACAATACAAAGTGATTGCAACCAACCACAACATTATTACAGCATCCGACTTAAGCGCGCGGTTCATACGCACACGCAATGTCTCGCATTTCCGACCAACGCCTCCATTGAACTCGTTGAACAGCGAGGGCATCACAGCCAGCAAGCTCAACGTCATCGTATCATAGATAATATGATAATGAAAGTGTTTGAGTACTTAGTAATGTTGAAAGGGTAGTCCTTTTTAGTTGTAAAACTATTTGCTGTTGTTTTTAGCTATCATAGATTTGTCAGGACTTTGCAGAAATATTCAATACTCAGATAAGTGTGATACAAGGATTCCCGCAAGTCCGCTTAGTTTTCGATCGCTATTTTAAAAACTCCTTGAAATCAAGAACGCATGATAAACGAACCTCTGGGAATGAAATACGATACAAGATTACAGATGTCACTGATATTGCAAATGTTTCACTCAAGCAGTTGCTGCCACATGTTGAGACAAAGCAGGAACTCACAATATTCTTAGGAAAAAAGGCTAAACCCTTTCTTGAGTAGAAGGGCATCAATTATTCAGTAACGTATGATTCATCTAGTGAAAGTAATATCACAGGTCATGGAATAACAAGTCACGATCATGAGATCGATGTTGCACAACTTGATTCGTTAACAGAATGCGTGGTATATTCTCTAGATACAGACGTGTTTCTTCTTACTACAGTGTACTATTACGAATCTTTACCACAGGTACGCAATATTTTCTATGAAGCTTTGATTTGTTTTGAAGAAAAGGTGTACATCTCATCTTATGTGTTGAAAAATTTACTTTAAGGTGACGTATTTTCGAACCGGAAAAAGTGGACGATTTCGCGATTTAGATATTGGCGAGAAACTAAACGCAAAAAGATATTAAGCGATCCTTGGATTTCATATATTTACTGGCTGTAATCAAACCGGGAGATTCAATGGCAAATCCAAGTCATGCTATGCTGTTAGTCAACTTTCTTAAATTCTCAAGAAAATGTTTTAGATGCGTTTATAAGTCTTGGAAATGGGTTGGAGCTACCGAGTTTGAATACACTGGAAGCATTGGAATGCTTTGTTGTACTCTACGCATCTAAGAAGAATATCAAAGTTTTATCTTTGGCAGATCTTTGATGATACTTATTCTCACGATACCAACATGACGGAGAAAAGCTTCCACAAACGTTTGGTGCCTTTAAATACAAAATTTTTCGTGCTCATTTTGTAACCATAGTACTGAAAAGATCTCACATAGCTGTGAAAAATCTGCCAACCCCGATTAGTTACAAATGGGAAAACAATGAAGGAGTACTTGTACCGATTCTCACGGACAACCTACCAGCTCCAGATGCGCTTAACGAAATGATGCGTATGAAAATTACGATGAAGACGATGACGATTGCGATGATGAATTATTTTATATATAAATTTTGAATTTTGTGATGATGTCATCTCTTATAGGCTACCATTTTAAACAATTTATTTCATAATGTTGCTCTTTTATCACTAGCAATATATTAGCTAAATTTCTTGTCAATACTATTTGTTTTTAGTTCGTAATTGCACTTAAAATATCTTTTGAGTTATAGACGGCAGTACAACGTTGAATTAATTAAATTAAAACATAAGTCTGATATTTTCGTACGTTTTTGTCTATAATATTTAGTTTAAAATATAACTTTGTAACATAAGATAAATATAAAGAAAATTATGAATTTTTTTTATCTCGAATTAGTCAATTTCGAAGTATTTTATCCAAAAGAAAAAAAAATTACCCCCTGGATTTCTGAAATTTCAAACCCCCGTATTTCTGGAAGTATTGAATTTTGAAACACAGTGTTCTTATGTTTTTTGCTTCTCATAATAAGATCTATGATGTAAGCTATATTTTAAGCCTTAGTTTTAACTTTCGTTTTCATCTGACTGGGAAACTACGACGTCACGCAGGGGCCACACCCATTTATAAAAAAATTGACACGATATTTTTTTTTCATCTAGACCAACTAAATAATCGATCTGAAAATACTTTTGCTTGTAACAAGTCGTTGCACACGAATTACATAATACACCCTACTAAATTGTTTTGTTGTTGTCGTTTTTGTAACTTAACTATTTTATAAGAATACGTCAACCGGAACACAAGACATCTAGTTTTCGTTTTCCGCCGTTGCCGTCCCCGTTGTAGATTTGCTTCTTAATCTCCCTATTTTATAAAAAAAACGACAACCGGAACACAAGACGTCTCGTTTTCGATTTTCGACGTTACCGTCCCCGTTGTAGATTTGTTTCTTAATCTCCTTATTTTATAAAAAAAAACGTCAACCGGAACACAAAACGTCTCGTTTTCGATTTTTGCTGTTGCCGTCCCCGTTGTGGATTTGTTTCTTAATCTCCCTATTTTATAAAAAAACGTCAACCGGAACACAAGACGTCTCGTTTTCGATTTTTGCCGTCGCCGTCCCCGTTGTGGATTTGTTTCTTAATCTCCCTATTTTATAAAAAAAAACGTCAACCGGAACACAAGACGTCTCGTTTTCGATTTTCGCCGTTGCTGTCCCCGTTGTGGATTTGTTTCTTAATCTCCCTATTTTATAAAAAAAAAACGTCAACCGGAACACAAGACGTCTCGTTTTCGATTTTCGCTGTTGCCGTCCCCGTTGTGGATTTGTTTCTTAATCTCCCTATTTTATAAAAAAAACGTCAACCGGAACACAAGACGTCTCGTTTTCGATTTCCGCCGTTGCCGTCCCCGTTGTGGATTTGTTTCTTAATCTCCCTATTTTATAAAAAAAACGTCAACCGGAACACAAGACGTTTCGTTTTCGATTTTCGCCGTTGCTGTCCCCTTTGTGGATTTGTTTTTTAATCTCCCTATTTTATAAAAAAACGTCAACCGGAACACAAGACGTCTCGTTTTCGATTTTCGCCGTTGCTGTCCCCTTTGTGGATTTGTTTTTTAATCTCCCTATTTTATAAAAAAACGTCAACCGGAATACAAGACGTCTCGTTTTCGATTTTCGCCGTTGCTGTCCCCGTTGTGGATTTGTTTCTTAATTTCCCTATTTTATAAGAAAAACGTCAACCGGAACACAAAACGTCTCGTTTTCGATTTTCGCCGTTGCCGTCCCCGTTGTGGATTTGTTTCTTAATCTCCCTATTTTATAAAAAAACGTCAACCGGAATACAAGACGTCTCGTTTTCGATTTTCGCCGTTGCCGTCCCCGTTGTGGATTTGTTTCTTAATCTCCCTATTTTATAAAAAAAAACGTCAATCGGAACACAAGACGTCTCGTTTTCGATTTTTGCCGTTGCCGTCCCCGTTGTGGATTTGTTTCTTAATCTCCCTATTTTATAAAAAAACGTCAACCGGAATACAAGACGTCTCGTTTTCGATTTTCGCCGTTGCTGTCCCCGTTGTGGATTTGTTTCTTAATCTCCCTATTTTATAAAAAAAACGTCAACCGGAACACAAGACGTCTCGTTTTCGATTTTTGCCGTTGCCGTCCCCGTTGTGGATTTGTTTCTTAATCTCCCTATTTTATAAAAAAAAACGTCAATCGGAACACAAGACGTCTCGTTTTCGATTTTTGCCGTTGCCGTCCCCGTTGTGGATTTGTTTCTTAATCTTCCTATTTTATAAAAAAAAACGTCAACCGGAACACAAGACGTCTCGTTTTCGATTTTTGCCGTTGCCGTCCCCGTTGTGGATTTGTTTCTTAATCTCCCTATTTTATAAAAAAAACGTCAACCGGAACACAAGACGTCTCGTTTTCGATTTTCGCCGTTGCCGTCCCCGTTGTAGATTTGTTTCTTAATCTCCTTATTAGGGAAGGGGAACTGAATGAAAAAGAGTCCAAGTTAACGCGAGTTCGAGTTATTGTTAGTTCGAGTTAGTGTGGTGTACCGCAAGGGTCTACGTTAGGTATATAATAATATATTTACTCTTTGTAAATGATCTACCTCAATCGACCCATTTGGACACTTTAATGTTTGCAGATGATACCAATTTATTTTACTCCCACAAAAACATTAATCCGTTGTTCCATTACGTAAACCATGAACTTCTAAACATAGAAATATGGTTTAGCTAATAAATTATCATTGAATGAAGATAAAACTAATTACATTTTACTTCATAAGAAACGTCAAAAACAAAATTTATCGAACTTAATTCCCACCTTATTATTAAATAACATTGAAGTTAAAAGAAAGAAGTATTTAAATTTTTTGTGAGTATTTATTGATGAAAATATGCCATGGACAAAACATATTAATTTGACAGTAAGTAAAATCTCAAATAATAGGCATTTTGTACAAAGCTAGCAAATACCTAAATATTAATTGTCTAAAAAGTATACATTTTTCTTTAATTCATTCCTATATAAGTTATGCAAATATTGCATGGGCAAGTTCATACAAATCTAATCTTAAACCCATTTATGTAAAGCAAAAACAAACCATTCGTATTATTCTTCATTCTGATAGATACCATCATTCAAGACCCCTAACAAATAATGACATTAAATATTTATCAAATAAATCTTAACCAAATTTATGTATCACGTAAAAACCCGCGCTGTTTCGCATGCAATTGAGGGCAATTTTCGAACTGTCTCCGGGCGAGGTTCGGACTAAATTGTTTCCAAGTAACTGGATCACGCAAGACACAAAAGTTTTCCCTTTTAATTTGTGGCCCGAAAATATGGAATTAAACTATATATAACTTGTTTCAAATAAAATTCTTAACTTTGAAAATGAACTCATATATTTTTAAATATTTTGATGATAAGGTCTATTTTCACTTTTCACAAGTCCCTGACCATATAAAGTTATTTATTAAAAAGGTTATAGATATTCATTGTAAACGTTATTTGGTTAAAAAAGAATATAATTGAATTGAATTGATGTTCATATCGATCGTTCAAAGTTATATCACAGAATCTTGTAACTTTGATCTCCTAAACCGATCGGTTGATCATGCCAAAAACTTTTTTCTTTATCGTCATTCAACGTTTGCTTCTAATTTGAATTTTCGTCAATAACCGGTAAATAAGTCTCCAAGAGAAATTAGTCGTGCGTCCGTGAAATTAGTGACTGCGCAAATAGGTTCCGGTTCTCTGTTGTTCTCCTGGAAAAGTTAATTTACACTTACGTCAATAATTCTACTTTTCACCATGAGAAAAATTTGCTGCGCCAAAAAACTACCATTGTATGGTGCATTAATCCGTTTTTGAAGATTTAATTTTGCATTCAAAAGAAAACTAATTAATAAAGATTTTAACTGTTCGTTTGATTTCGCAGCTTTTGAAACTTTATTAGATGCCACACCCAGTCAGTCTGGAACAAGCGCTCGTAAGTAGATAAAACGCGTTGAATTGCATCCACCCATTTTAACTTTTTCCCAACAGGATTACCGCTTTAACCCCATTACAATGCAGTTCGATTGGAGATTTAATGACATTGGAAAGCTTTTGTGTCGCCATTTTGTTAGCTTTCGTGTGAAAATATTTATTTTCTCCCTTTAAACTGAGGAATTTCGTGAAATTAGTGAATCGCTCTTTATCAGTAGTTTAAAAGCACCAAAATCTCAAGCAATCTCTTTACAAGGTATAAAACGTCACAAATACCGTAAATAATTTAATTCTCTTCACAAAATATTTACCTGAAAATAAAAAAACTCCACAGCAATATCGATTTCTTTGTCTTCTTTGTTAGAAAAGAGGAAATATTTTTCTATAGACTGTGTTCTCAAATTATTTGTTACGTAACTTAAAAAAACAACAATCACCTTAGCGACAAAAACCTATTAGCAACACTCTAGAATGGAATGAAAGAAGTTGCATCGATGTTGGGTTCTAAAACGTAAAAAAAAGCGCGTAAGTACATTGTTATGATAAAAAGTAACTTGGTACAAGGAACGTTGTTTAGAGGGTGTGGGCAAAGCAAACAACTCAAACAAGCTACTTAAGATTGGTAAATATATGAAGAGAGTAATCCCGCGAAGCTCATGACATATCCTATTAGTTCTGGAAGCAAACACGATTCAAATAGCGAACGATCCAGTGACGAAAATAGAGTTATTGTAATTAGTCTCGGCGTTAATCGCAGTGATATTGTGTGCCAACTTTTCCTAGAGCTATATTACATAATGCTGACGGTACAATAAACCGGTCGCGTTTCTCCCAAATAACTCCGTATTATTATATAGATTGTTTTTTTTACAATGCTTACTAGAGTTTACATACAACTAAAAGAACCTTTCAAAATTGCCCTTTCAGTCCAGACGTTCAAGACAAGACCCATCCTAGATAATAAAACTCGAATTAAAATATACTTCGAAAACAGAGTAAAACTATAACATCTCCGCTTCTATATCTCAAAAGATATGTACTTTAACAATGTATGACGTTGATTAATCCTATGCGGTAATCGATGACCGTGTGACGTCACATATGTGATGAGTGGGCAAGACTTTAGGCAAACAAGAGGATTTGTCTCTCAAATGCGCTGATATTGTTTCAATTTCGAGTGGTAAACACAGTATTTTGATGAGTTTTAATGAGTAACAGCGTTAACAGTTAAGTCTTTATCTTGTTCTATGATTAGTGTAGGTGGTAGGACATGGGGTTAAGTGTTTGTTACCTGTAGTTTAACTTAAATAAAAAAATATATATATAACATAAAAAATATTACAATTTACAAAAATCTTTAAGAAGAAAACAATGTTAAAAAGTAGAATGATCTGCAAATAACTTACCTATATATAGATATATAAGGAATCGAAATTGAATTGGACCATAAAAAAGATTAATAACCACATAAAATCGAACGGCGTCAGTGGGGAGATGTATTTCCGAAAGGAAATGTCAGTGGGAAATATTTCTAGAAAATAAACAATTGGTTGTTTTTTCCGTGACCGGAACGCATTACCAAGACTAAAATAAATTGAAATAAGAAAATAACTGTTTGTAATTGGCTTAATTATGCTGGTAATAACAGAAAGAAGGTTGGTATGAGAGAGGCAGTGCATGGATGAATGCTATTTGAAACTGCAAAGCGTTTAGAAAGATACGGCAGTGAGCTCAAGATCAGTTACAACAGTTCTGTCTTTTAGCACGAGTTAACTTGGGCAACATCACAGATCATAACTTAATGTTAACATCAAATTAAAAAAGCAATCAACCGTCTAAGACTAAACATCAGAATGTCAAGGCAGTCACGAGAATATTCGACATGACGGTTGCTTACGTACAAAAAAAACAAAATAACGACTAGAATCTTTGCTAGAAAGCCATAACTCGAAGCGATTGCCTAACAAAATATGTGACGTCACGTGAACTAGTTATCCTTAATAATTGTTTTGAAATAATGAAAAGTAAAGCTAGAAATATAAAACTCGTTTGTCTAATAACAATTTTACGGCCATCTTTTTATTATATGAAATAAAATTGATAGAACTAATCAACCTTGAGTTTTTGAAGATGGAACTTCCAGAAAAATCCTTCGCTATGTTCTATTGGGTCATGAAGACCGGTTATTAAGCGAGACTTTAGCAATATAAAATTAACCATTTAAAAACAAAATGAATTTAAAGAATACCCATTATAGAACAAAAATACATTTAAGTTTGATGTTCGATTCAATAACATGATATGTTCGGTGTCTAATCTGTTTATAAATTGAAGATTATCTACTAAAGACAGAAATTGTTTCCACAAGAAAAACCTGCGTTTTCCACAAATTTATTCACATTCTCTGAGAGACTCAAATCGTAGATTTTTAAGTAACATTTTTTCCATGAAAATTAAAGTTATAGTCTTCGATTTAAAAGTAACTTTTCATCAGGAAGAACAGTAGAACACAAATGCAAATGTTAACACAGTATTAAAGAAGAACAGTATAGATGACTGCGCATGTTAACACAGTGTTAAAGAAGAACAGTAGTAGATGACTGTGCATGTTAACACAGTGTTAAAGAAGAACAGTAGTAGATGACTGGGCATGTTAACACAGTGTTAAAGAAAAAACAGTAGTAGATGACTGCGCATGTTAACACAGTGTTAAAGAAGAACGGTAGTAGATGACTGTGCATGTTAACACAGTGTTAAAGAAGAACAGTAGTAGATGACTGTGCATGTTAACACAGTGTTAAAGAATAACGGTAGTAGATAACTGTGCATGTTAACACAGTGTTAAAGAAGAACAGTAGTAGATGACTGTGCATGTTAACACAGTGTTAAAGAAGAACGGTAGTAGATGACTGTGCATGTTAACACAGTTAAACCCAGTAAATACGGTTTTAAATCAATCTGCGTTTCAATTCGTGACCGATATTAAGCTCTTTCAGATGACGAGTTTTTACTTGTTTCACAGAATGTATTAAAAGGTGTTAATTTACCGTGATTGTACTTAAAAGGAAATATTTTTGTTTTTGACATTTCGTGAACAGCGGCAGAAGCTTCGGCGACATCACAACGATGGTGTAAGAAGCCAGAAATAGATGTTTAGTGTTTAGTACGCCTTCATCGAATAATCCATCAAAATTCGTCCATTGTTGTGCAAATAGACGCTTCAATGGTTGTTCAACAAATATTCGGGAAAACAATTGGCTACCACAAAAATCTATTTAGCACCTCTGTGCAACTTCTGACAAAAACACGCCAATGCGAAAAAGAACTAATTTATGCAAGTTGGGTATAATTTATGCAGGAATTTATTAAAGATTCGGCGAAGTCATCTTTGGAAAAAGAAAGCCAGCCGTTTATTTAAACAGTCTTTCGACCTTGTTTTTTTGTTTCTTTACAAAAATAAATTAATATCACATATGTACAACGAAAATCATTTTAAAGAATTGTCGAAATAGTTATATATATATATAAAATTACAGTCACAACATCTACCTACAAATACAATTAAACAAAATAGTTGTATATAAATATGCTTTAAGTTATTTCCTTTTATGGTATAAATAAATAAGAGTTCATTATTAACATTGACTAATATTTGCATCGATAGGTGGTTAAAGTTTCCTGGCAAGTCTTACATGCGAGACGACAACAGTAGTGGAATATGCATTTACAAGACTTTTTCACCACTTCTGTGGTCTGTGTGTAACCTTTCCCGCAGCAAAGTTTTTCGCAACTATTTTTCTCCATACCGTTAACATCGCACTTTCTTCCTTTCGGACCGAGCACTCCTATCTCCGGGTTCCGTTGGCAAAAATTCGGGCTGTCCGCCATGTACACCAGATCATGCTTGGTCGGCTTGGTAAGACCGTCGGGTATTAAATCGCCGCTGTTGTCCGATTTCATTTTCACGGGTCTCTCATGCTGCTTTTTCAAAAGTGCTGCCACTGAGTGAAACGGCGGTAATTGTCGAACACATTTTTTAACTGCGCATGCACCAGACAAACCGTGACAAACGCAAGCCATGGGACGATCCAATTCTCCCGACAGCAACACCTGTTGTAAAAATTAAGTAAAATATACCTAGGTTCTTGTTAGAAATTACTGATTCATTAGATCTCTATTTGCATTACGTTCATTTCGTAGTTGATATCTAAGAAATTCGTGTTGTTTTTTTTAACAACTGCACATTCGAAATAGAAATCTTTACTGGCATTCCGTAAATATTGAGTAGCTTACCGATCTTCCAGCCTCCTTATTTCTTTTGTTGAGTTTCCATAGAGCATCACTCTCCTTTTCGTTCTTTAGCAACTCTCTTGACTCCTTGACTCCGTACTCGAGACTGGTTTCCATACACTCTTCATCCTTGTAAACGATGTTTTTGAGCGTGGGTTTCTTCAACAACTCAGGGTCGATATCCTTGCATTTGCAGTCGGCGATGCGACCACTGGAACATGCCGTAGCGAGAGAATGCGCCAAACTAGCAGAGAATATCGCGAACAGGAATGCTGTTTCAGGTGTGGCTATAAAGATAAAAATGAATTAAAGATGGTTCTATCAGTAAGCAGACACTAGAAAGTGTGGTCTTGTGAGACGATAACTTCGGATGGTAGATATCAATATCAAAATTATGCGTACCTTGATTTGCTGTTTTGATAAGGGTATTGGTTGAGCAATTCCATGGGTGATTTTGAAACTTATTTTGACATTCTTTAATCGCTAGTATGGAGGCATTGTAAACGGCTTTCTTGGAGATGGGATGGCCTTTAGTTCGCAAATAGTTTGTGTTTATTCGCATGAAGGATGGTAGGGAAGACGAAATTATGCTTGGAAAGTTCAAATGCGTGTTTAAACGACTATAAGAAAATAACATTTAAGTTACTTATTTAGGGCGTGATTTTCCTGTTGTTAAAGGTCAGTTTTAGAGTACAATTTCTTATTTTCCAAAAGAAATAGTACATATGTAAATCCAAATGAAAAGAATAAATAATTTGTAAATTAATCGATTATAAATAAATATTTACCTAATGATAGTGCTGGCAGCGGCATATTGACAGAGTAGTGCACAAACAACTATTTGGGCAGCCATCATTCCTTCTTCTAAGTGTACTCTTCGAGTGGTTAATAAAATGTGAAAGTACAACCCCTTCTATTTATACGTAAATGGTACCTTTTCTTTTTTTTTAAGTTGATACTCAATTGCGAAAACGTCAGAGCAAAAATCCGCTAAGCTAATTAGATCATACAGAAGACCGATAAATCATTAATTGAGCAGTTAATTTCGAAGCGTGTTAACCGATTAATACCATTCATATGCTCTGTTTGAGTTGCTTCCAACCTTTTCGTAAACTACTGCAGACAGAGAATTTAAGCCGGGTGTTTAGTTATTCGGAATGGCGTGTGATTAGTGACTTGTTTTAGAACGTTGACGTAGCTGTAGCATGATAAACACGTTGAATCATTGGCTTCACGTGTAAATCTTTTCAATTAACTTTTTTCTGCAACAACAACAGTTCAATTTAATCTTCTATAAGGGAAGTTTATTTGTCAAATATTTCTTTTCATTGCGCGAGCGTGTGTGTGTTTTTTTTGTGATTACGTGATTGTGATTGGATATTTTAACAATTGGTTTCGTAATTTATAAAATTTCGCGGCAAAGTAGATCTTATTTCAGAATTTTCTTTATTTTTAAACTTCAATAAAAATTAAATATTGCAGCTTTATATACTCGAATATACTCTTCTGATGAAAAGAATAAATTCCTCTTCTGTTACATATTTCATAGTTCCGAAACTCATGTTTGTGTGATTACGAATGTGATCAATTGATGTTTGTGATATAGGGATTGCATGTATTTCGTAGGTCATCGATATGTCAACACAACAGGCGTAACACGGTCTTTGTAAATACACTAACAACGTCTGCATTGATTTGTCTAGCGGTAAACATATGGATAAAAATAGATGGTTTATCGATGCAGCGGGTTCCCATGGCGTGGCTATAATTAGCAACTAATGATATCAGTGATGCCACTGATACCTGAGATTAACATTAAATGACTCGGGCTGAATCTGGGACGATGCCAAAAAGTTACATTCTTAGTTTTCTCTTATGTATCTTACAAATTACACGTGGCGTTGGTTTCCAAAAGATGTTTGTTGTTTTTGTCCCGGTCATCGTTTCACGGTCGGCATCAAAATGTTGAGTGTTTTTGTGAACAGCTCAAAGAAACGAAAACAACTCTACTAGCACTTTCATACTTCACACTATAAAGTAAAACTTGAAATACGCGAAAGTGACGGCTCAAAGCAGTAAAAGTTGAAAGGTTTTTTTTATTACTAAATGGTATTAGGATCTTTAAATTCCAGCTATGTGCCTCGACCTTAAGTTAGATTAGCGAGCTTGTTCCCATTCATTAAAGCTTTTTAAAACCTTATAACTACTATGCCGATTTTTCAATTTTCATCTGTAAAAAGCTAAAACCTCTCCTGTTCGTATGCTCTGGGGTCATATTTGACTGACCGGAGCATGTTTGAGTCGGTTAGGATCTATTATAAAAACGAGAAACTATTCCAATGTAGTCAGCAATTTAATACTCAGGACATTAATCTTTGTTACAATCAATAGAAACCTTCTTGATAACAAATTCAATTGCTTTGCTATTTTTTGCCCAATACATATTGGTATAGGCAAGTTACAGTTCTTAGAACTTTGATGAAAGAGTTGTATGTCGTCTTGTGACCAATGTTGTTCATAACTCCAATTCGTTGTCATTTGACGTAAACAATATTTAGGAGGCAAATTGCATAGCTGTCCATACCACAAATATTTTAACCGCTTTCTAATTCCATGTCATCTGAACCATATATTTTGGCTGGGCAGTCGTCCATTAGGGAAATCATTTACGGACGTTTCCATTAAGACTAATTAAACAACGCTAAATTTAAGTCACCTTTAAATAAACATGCAACCGCGGTCATCCGATCCAAAAATGGGGGATGGAAAACCGGAGCCTAGTTTTAAAATTTTGAAGTACTTCATTTACCAGGCTACTGGCAATCACTCCGTACAAATTCTCTTTGTTTTAAAGTAGCAATATATACAGATTATATCATCTAGTCCATTCAAAAAATCTCAAAAGTATAATTAATTTCAGTACGTGTGACCAACGTTAAATGTCCTCACTTACCGAGACAAACCATATAAAAATTTACAGGTTGCTATTTCTTTTTAATAACAAATATATTATTTTGAAGATATTAGAATAATACCATTACCCTAATGACAGTTTATAAAAAGCGCTTTACTCCCATATCGTTATCTTTTTCTAAGTCTTTAGAGTTTTTATTGAGACAAAACATATGTTTTGAACCCTTGAAGCTTGGTTGAAAGTATGTAAGCCAAAACAATATCATACAAAAGTTTTTTTATAAAATTTGAAAGCGTTTTTCGCGGGATAAAAACAAGGTTATTTGTTAGTAAAAAGAATAGAAAGGTCGGCCACCATGACAAGCATCCCGCTGTTTTTTGTGGATTGTATTTTTGCGCGTTTGTCAGATTTATTGAATTAAAATTGAACTTGTATAAAGGGTTAGGGTTAGAGTTCACGCTTAGGTATCTTAACGCTTTTTCCCCATCAAGAACGGCAATTTGTAGATTTCTGTAAAACTGTAACCTAGGAACAGTGAGTAAGCAAGTTAGTAATAGCTAATCGCTGAACTGCATGCCGCCATTTTAATCTCACATCCGGACGAATTTTGTTTTTTCAACCGGCAGTGTTTCAAATGAAAGTACATAATCGCCGTGATTTCAACTTACGCAGATACTTGGAAAACAAAAAGCCGTAATTGGATTTCGCATTCCGCAGTGTAATGCTGATGTATTTCTGATGTGAAATAATTACCCCGAAATTAATGTTCCCACATGACTCAAGAGCAGGCGTTTTTATATATAAACGCAATAATAGCTATATATAGAAACGGTCTTGAACAAAGCACATGACCCACTCGTCAACAAACTGCATCAACAATTCTGTTTAACGTATCCTTTCAATGTATGCGACATTGTCTCACAACACAAATCGACTGTACGGGAGTCCAATTATATTTAACTGTTAAAGAAAAATAAAATTTAAAGTACTTATTATTAATACAGTTTATTACTTCATGCAATTGAAAGATCTATCTAACGCTCTTCATTCAACTTTCGAATTAATCTGATGGTTGAAAAAACAAAGACATATTTATTTAAAATTATTTATTTCAAATATCAGACCAAAATGTTTAGAAATATATATATATATATATATATATATATGTATATATATATATAGAGAGAGAGATTGTGTTCTGAGATTTGTTTTCATCGTTTCCTCATTCTTATCGCATGATTTATTTAATTTAATTTATTTAATTATTTAATTATTTTTGCTATGCGACAAACCTAACATACAATAAAAGAGGGTTCTGGTTAGATCTAGGTCCATACATATCTTGGTCTATCCTTTCTTTTGTAAATAAAATCTTATAAAAATTGCATTCGACCGTAAGAATGAGGTAGGTCCAATGGCAATACAAAAACATTTTTAATCGACGTTTGTAAGGCAATAATCTAAAATGCTCATTTACCACCTACCTTGATAATTGAAACAAATATTTATTTACCTTTAAGACTAGCAGACGACCCGCAATATAATCGTCCATGATTCATTGTTCGGAGCTATTATTAGAAGCAGTACTAATTCCATCAGGTTATTTACGAACAATCCTTTTCGCTGTAAACAAAGCTTTCAAAAGTTTCTTGCTGACCTGCGAACACAAGTAACGCAATTATCTCAATGCAATCTCCTAATTACAAAAAAAACAAAATTTCATATGCAAAATTTGGACGAAAGTATCACCTGATGACCATAGCTGTGTTACTATGTGGTTCCACTCGCGCATTAGGGAATGAGACAACGATCAATATTCTTTTGTTTCGCCCCCACAGGCGTCAAAGATTGTTTACAACTTTTCTTTATATTAAATGCAATAAAGGATGAGGACGATAAGGAAAATTAACACAGCGATATCAAATGCCTACTATTACGAAAGGCGAAACGCAATCTACAAAAAACCGTTCAACATCAATTCTCCTCCCAATGAATTGTAGTTTTGAAATGAAATTGGAAATGAAATGGAAATGTTACCTTAGTTTTGATTTTATTGGATTGAATTGTGATGTTGCTGAGCTTCTTGTGGAAAATCGTGAAAATTATCATGCATCAAGTTTGTGGATTTTCAGAAAAAATGTTCGCAACAGACCTCGCCCAAGTGGCACATTTTCCTGCTTGATTCTACTACTCTGTGGGGATATTGAAACGTTCCCTGGGCCGACAGAAGGTAACGAATTCACAAGATTTATCTCAACTAAGGGATTAGAAATTTTCCACCATAATATCAGAGGATTATATAACAACATTGAAAACATCACAGAATTTTGTTCACGACACAAAAACGTTGACGTATTGACTTTAAGCGAGACACATTATTATTATTATTATTATTATTATTATTATTGACAAAATTTATACAGGATAAATAAACCTCAGTTGTAAAATATATAAGTATATAAACACTGGTATCATGGCCGTCCTGTTAACTAAAAAATAAATTAAAAATAGAACAAAAATAAAAATTTAATATAAGTCAAACTTAAAGTTACAGTAAAAATTATTTATTATAAAATGTAGAAGTGTTGTAAAGAAAAATGAGTTAAAATGGAAATCCAGCATAGTGTATAAACTTGAATTAGAGAAAAAACAGGCAGACGCCAAATCAAATAAGGAAAGAGTAAAATATTGAACTAGGATTGCTGGTGAGTTGATATTGGCAAATAAATCAAAGAAAATCAAAGAGTGTGCTTAATAAAATAAGAAGATAGACACAAGACCTCAAATTTCAAATCACAAATCATCAAAAACTTTTTTAAAAACTTTTATTAAAAACTTTTTTTAAAAACATTAAAATCATTTTCTAATTGGGCCTTGATAGGAAGTGAATTAAAAAGTTTCACTCCCTGGAACTTAAAAGAGGCTCTAGCAGCTTCTAATTTAATCTTTGGAATGATAAGTTTATTCCCGTTATCTCTCGTATTGATATAAGTAGTCTTAAATTTGAAATAGTCCTCAAACACGTCACATACATTGTTTTTATGAATACAGCGATGAACAAAAGCACATATTCGTTTGACCAAAACAGCTTCACGCGTAGGTACAGGGCATCCAATTATGCGTTCAGAACGACTTTCAATTTCAACAATTCGATTTTTCAAGTAGTTGGGAGTGGCTCCATAAATGTTGAGTGAACAGTATGTAAAGAGTGGTAGGATCAAGGATTGGTATACCAGTTTTGCTGTATCCTTATCCATGAAGTGACGAGTTTTCTTTAGAAGCCGCACTCTTGTAGATGCTTTTTTGATGCTGTCTATAATTTGGGGGGTCATGTTCGACGATGGTGTCAGTTGAATGCCGAGGTACTTGTAGGATGCTGTAGAATTAATGGTATTTCCATTGTAGTTGATTTTTACAGGAGTGCAATTTTGTGGAGTCTTTTTTGTGTTCCAAAAAACATCATTTCAGTTTTACCCATTTTGTAATTGACAATTAGTTCATTATGGTAAAGCCAAGAGAGTTGAAATCAAACTCAAGGTTTTCTTTAACTGTGCTGATGTTTTTGTGAGAATAGAAGACAACTGTATCATCTGCAAACATAAATACTTTTGATCTTGTAATTGATTTTACAGCATCATTGAAGAAGATAATGAAGAGCAGAGAGCCCAATATAGATCCTTGCGGTACACCACAGAATATTTGTTGGGGTGAAGAGATTGTTCCCAGGTATGAGACTTGTTGAGAGCGACTGAAGAGGTAGTCAGTCAGCCATATCAACGATTTACCAGTGACACCTTTCTAGCGGAGTGTTTTCAGAAGAAGAGAGTGGCTGATTGTATCGAAAGCCTCGCTGAGATTGACATAAATTGCCAGTATATTTACCTTCGTCCATTGCAGTGCCTTTTGGTCTGTAAACAGGGTAGCGGCAATTTCCGTCGATCTTCTGGAGCGAAACCCAAACTGAAAGTTCGATAGTAGGTTGCTGTTCTCAAGATAGTCGATTAATTGTCTGTAGACATATCTCTTAAAAATCTTGGACAGAATTGGTAGAACGCTGATCTGGCGGTAATTGTCTAATGAATTGCGGTTACCAGATTTGTAGATAGGATTTACACGGGCCTTTTTGAGTTCATTTGGCAGGGTCCCTTTCATCATTGATAGGTTGACGATAAAAGCAAGTGGTTTGCTGATAACGAATGCAGTGTCTTTTAAGAAACACCTAGGGATGTTGTCAATACCAGTGGCGCATTTACGTTTTAAATTTCTCAGGTACTTTAAAACTTCCGTTTCTGGAACTGGTTGAAAATCAAAAGTAGTCTCCGACTGTATAGGACTGTGGAAGCTCCAGATGAGGTTTTTCAGAGGAAACGCTGAAGTTTTAAACGTTGAAGCTTGGATGCAATGTTCGTAAAGAAGGAGCAGAACTTGTTTGCAATTGTCTTCTTGTCCGATATGGTCACCCCGTTGATGGTAAAAGACTTAGAGGAGACAGTGGATGAGTGTTTAATAGGGAAAACCTGTTTTATGATCTTCCAAAACTTGTTTGGATTATTTTTAGACTTATTCAGCTGATCTTTGAAGAAAGTACGTTTGGCACGATTGATCAGGTTGGTGACGAAATTTCTCAAGCGACGATACTCAATCCAATCACTCTGAGTTTTAGATTTCTGTGCTTTGCAAAGTTTGCAGTCTCGGGAGTTCATAGACTTTCTTACTTTGGTTGTAAGCAAAGGGGACGGTTTCCCCTTGATGCGTTTCGAGATGAACGGGGTATTCTTATTCAAAACATTCAAAATAATGGATGTAAAGTTATTGTAAGCTATTTCAGGTGAGTTCGAACTGTAGACAGAATTCCACGAGGACGCAAGTAACTCACTATTAACTTTATTGACGATATAGTTGGAGAAATCTCGAAATCTTATTACTGATGGTTGGTATTTGATATTGTTCATTATACGAGTACAGGCTATTATACTATGATCACTCAAACTGGTTGTAATGACTGTTGTTCGCGATATATTGTTTGGGACATTACTCAGAATAACGTCAATTAATGTTTCAGATTCGGGAGTAATACGCGTGCATGATTTTATCAATTGCGCAAACCCATTAGCAATGAAGTTGTTTCTTATTGCTTTTTGATGACTCTTGTTGTTGTAATTCGCGTTCAGGTCCCCAAGGATGACACACTCTTTCATTTCATTTGTAATTATCTCAAGTTTCTGTGTTAGAAATTGATCAAAGTTTTTAGATAAATGTCTTGGGAGGTTTGTATAGAAAAGATATGATGCAATGTTTTGATTTTATCGGCATTATTTCGATAAAAATGCTTTCGATCTCATCACATTGTAAATCCTTTCTAAACTCGAAGTTTATACTATCCCACACATAAACACAAACTCCCCCACCAAGGCCTGATTTTCGATTTCTTTTAATCAAAGTAAAGCCAGGAATTTCATAGCTAGTTGTGTCAACATCGGTTAAAAACGTTAAATGTCAATTTTATTGCAGCTCAGAAGTATGTCTCTGATTTCATCAAACTTAGCATGTAAACTACGAATATTCAAGTGAAATATTCTCAAACCTTTAGCAGAGCAGTGTTCGTTTATAGCATTATATAGAGAAGGACCAGGGTTTATCTCAATGTCTCCAGCCAACAACATAAAAATAGCCGAAGAAATCTTTGGATAGCCATTTTTTCTCTTCGCAACAAACAAACTTGAATAAAAATAATTTTCTCTCTGCACAACACCATTTTCCAAATAAAAAGTAATACTAATTCCACCATCAGTTATATAACATTTCTGTTTAATACAGAAAATCAAAGTTATGAATAGCGAAGCACGAGCGATAAAAAACACGTCCGTTCTCTCCGCCATCATAATCAATTAATCAATTCAATTTAATATCCATCATGATGAACCGGGGGAAATATTCAACATTAATGGATACATATTCGTTAGAGAAGATCGCGCGGGTGGTAAAGGAGGAGGCGTAGCTGCATATATATCTAGCAAGTTTATTGAAGGGATGCACTGGAGACGGAGAGAAGACCTTGAAACAGAAAATATTGAAACAATGTGGATTGAGTTTATGCAACAAAAATCGAAATACTTCCTTATTTGCATTACGTACAGACCCCCCGATACATCTCGTTATTTGAATGTCAATTTTCCAAAACGTTTTAATAACCAATTAACAAAATGTGTGAACAATTTTGACGAAGTAATTGTTATGGGAGATATAAATGTTGACATTTGGAAAAGGAATTGCCGTGACAACATTAAAAACATCTTTCAAGTAAATAGTTTTAAGCAGCTTGTTAAAAATGTTACTCGAATCACCGAACACTCAAAGACATTAATTGATATAATCGCGATTACCAAACCAAACAACATTTGTGAAACTGTAGGCGTTCCAACCGCTTATAGTGACTACGATATTGTTGGATGTATTAGAAAAATAAACTTTGTTAAATACCCGCCAAAGATTATAGGTAGCCGTAATTATTGTAATTATGATCACCAAAATCTATTAAATGAACTTAATGATGTGGATTGGATACCACTCCTCAGCCTTACCAATGCAAATCGATCCGTAGAAATGTTCAATTATGTCCTGACAAATATCTTCAACCGTCACGCACCTTTTGTCAAAGAAAAGATCAAAGGCCGTCCCTGCCCATAGATCGACGAGGCAACAAAAGTAAAAATGGACGTGCGTGACCGATACTTACGAAAAGCTACAAAAACAAACAATTTACCTGACTGGAACCGATTCACATCTTCACGAAATAGCTGTAACAATATGCTACGGAAGGTCGTTCCAATTACCATCAAAACCTACTAACTGAACATCAGGTCCATTCAAAAAATTTCTGGAACGTTATACAAAGGACATTTCCTACCAAAAATAAATCTTCTTTCGTCCAATCGAACGGGACAAAGTGACAAAGCAATCGAATTCTCAAAGTATTTTTTATTAGTTGTAAATAAACTCAGGCAAGTTTCTTTCAACACACACAAGTTAATACGGAAAAGACCCAAACCAATAACACCGGAGACTGATAGGAGGTTTGTTTTTAGCTATGTATCAAACGTATTCGTACGTAAACAGCTTAAAAGTTTAAAGAGATCGAAAGCCGGTTTGGACGAAATTCCGAACTCAATGCTAAAAGACTGTGCCGATGCTATATCTCCAGTGATAACTCCCATTATCAACCACATATCACTAAAAACTGATATTTTTTCAGAACTATGGGGGAAAACCAAAATCACCCCTGTACACAAATCAGGATCAATGGAATCACCTGCCAACTACAGACCCATTTCTGTATTACCAGTACTCTCAAAAATCCTCGAAAGAGCTGTACATACACAATTAGTTACTTATCTAGAAGAAAACAAACTCCTCTCAAACTGCCAGTTTGGGTACAGAGAACATCGGTCAACTGAACAGGCTACAGTTCTTCTAAGCGACAAGATACGCAAGTGTGCCAACGATGGATGTCTAGTTGGTACGATATTTATTGACTTGAGTCGTGCATTTGACACTATAAACCATAGTACGTTAATGGACAAACTCAGTGCCTACGGAATTAGACACAGAGATTGAGTGGTTTAAATCCTATCTGTTCAACCGACGTCAAGTAGTTGGTTATGAGGGGCATAAATCAACCGAAGAAGCGGTAACATCTGGTGTCATGCAGAGGCTATAATTTATGCAGATAATACTGTATTATTATACGCACATAGAGACATTGACGTAATCAACAAATGTTTAACTGAAGACATGAAGTCCTTTTCCAAATTCTGCAACGAAAATGAATTAATTCTAAATATGAAGGAGAGAAAAACCGAAGCAATGCTGTTTGGGACGTCAAAGCGAATAGGAGGAAAAAAGATGGAAGTGAAATATCGTGACGAAACAATCAACGAAACAGAAAGATACGTGTACCTTGGCAATGTGCTAGATCCTACATTGACTTTACATGACGACTTCCAAACGAAATACAAGAAAGCTTCAAGCAGAATGAACCTTCTAGTAAACATACGACCATTACTGACTGTTAAAGCTGCAGGGAAAATCTTTAACATGATGATTGTGCCTTTGATAACTTACTGTGGTAGCCTTCATCTTGAATTGACGAAAATGCAACAGGATAAGCTAACATCATTGGCAGGCAGATACAAGACCATCGTAAAAGAATGTCAAGAAGTACGATCGATCGAGAAATGTCTAAAACGAAAAGCTTGTGTTGCAGTGAGAAAATGCTTAAATGGAGACGTTTGCAAAAATTACATTAATTATTTTCAGATAAATCGACACGAAAAGAAAACAAGAAACAAAAATTCTCTAATAAAACTACAACTTGAGTATGCACGAAAATCTTTCTACTTTATGGGTGCACACATTTATAACAAGCTCCCCGTTGATACAAGGAGGGAAGAGTCGTTAAGGCAGTTTATATCAAAATTAGATTCCTTTTATTTTAACTCCTAATTATTTCTTTTAAATAGCATATATAAATAAATAAATAAATAACTTTTATATTTTTATTTTGTATTATAATTTTAACAGGACATGTATGATAGCAGTATTTAGTACTGAACAGTTTATCCTGTATAAATATTCACTTTAATAATAATAATAATAATAATAATAATAATAATAATTTGCGCTGTGGATAACTGTCTCAAAATGTGAACGTGCCATGGTTCACGTATAATGTGGTCGGTGGCACGCCACATCATGGCTAATACAATGGGTCTCAATGTGAAACATCCGCAGGTCTGTAAATAATATAAAGAACACAACAGAAGGTACAGAAATTTTCTTGATTATTTTGCGTTTCGTTATTGCAAACCACATCAAGTGGCCTTTATGCTACCTCTTGCAAACTTTACCAACACTTGTTTCAAATATTACGTTGACAATTGATATATTTTGAGTTGTAATCCCAGGGGACTGCCTCATATTCCGAAGAAACATAGTTTTTCAGTTTGAGTGTCGCATTCTTTTCTGTATTCTGTATACCATTTTATATCATATTTCATTGATCATGTCATCTTTCGGTCGAATTTTGAAAAAATCTGACACATTCAATAAAAAACGGTCTGATCTGAGTGTTCATTGTTTCAATGAAAATTGCACCAGTGAAGACAGCATTATATATTTGAGGCATTGCACACGTTGTACCAAATTTTAGGTGGTATTGTTAAACCCAACGCTCTGGTGAAATACCACCACTCCTGCTGCTATTGGTGGCTTATGTCATCGGCCTTCCCCACCAGACAGGATGCTCCAGGTATCCGTTCTTTCCTACCTAATGGCAAAGAAGAGAAAGGTGAAACTTCCAATACACAGGACTCTGTTGAGTCGTAGGCCCTGCCTCTCCTGTGTATTTCCTTCTAAAAAGAAAAAAAATACTATTGCAGTGAGTGTTGTGAGTTCAGTAGGGACATCATTGAGCTTCTCAGTGAGAAAGTTGATAACTCTTGGTTCTGTCCGGACTGCACTAAACCTGCTCTAAATGCAATTTTTTGGAAAAAGATATTGAATATAGATACAGCGCCTACTTCGAAAAAATTGAATTTCGTTTCTCTTAAAGCGACTCATTCTTTGAATTAATCTTCAATGAATAACATAAACAGCATTGAGACAAACGCAACATTAATTCAGAAATTAGTGGATGATAATTCGAAATTAAATAATATAATTTCCAATTTAAAATAATAATTTAAAAAAATATTGAGAAACATAACAGGCGCAAAAATAATTTAATTATTTATGGTCTGAAAGAGACTGATCTGTCAGTAACTCAATGCAGGTATTGGGTCCCATAAAAAGCCATCTTAGACTAAGTATTTGCATTGATGATATTAAAATTTGTGAAAGACTCGGGCCTTTGCAATCTAGTAAAACTCGACCTTGAAGAGTTACTTTTTGTTATTCAAAATGGTAGAGAGTTCAGTCGTATTGCGAGTTGCTGTAATATTATTTTACACTAGAATTTATACGATCAAGCGGCCGTATGTTTTGGGGAATGATTTTTATGGATTGGCGTTTGGCATGAAGGATGAGGTTGCAAAATCGTCGCTTATTATGGCTTCGTTGTGGAATATTCGCGAAAAAACATCAATTCGAGCGAGCAGGCAAAGCTGTATTTGTTTACTTCTGCTATTATGCGGTGACATCGAACGCTGTCCTGGACCAAGCGCTGCAGGCGACCTGAAAAACTTCACTGAGCAACGGGGTATGAACATATTACATCAAAACATTCGCGGTTTGCAAGGAAATTTTACAGAATTCGAGTTTTTTATAAAATTGAATAACATTGACATTATAACACTGTCTGAAACTCAAATCGCAAACAACGGATTTAACGACATTGACAATTTGTATAAAATTGATGGATATGAAACAGGGAGTCTGGAAATGGAGGTGGAGTCGCGATGTTTATCAAATCTGGCATCGAATTTAAGCGACGTTACGATCTGGAAAATGATGGTCTTGAATCTCTATGGGTGGAAATTTGTCTAAGAAACACGAAAAACTTTATTATTGCATGTTTTTACCGACCACCAAACGGATCGAATTATCTTCCTGCGAACTTTAATGACCTCTTTCAGAAGTGTTTAGACAAAGTAAATCTAATTGAAGCAATCATTCTCGGTGATTTTAATGTAAATTACCTCACTGCAAATGACAATAGTGCAAATCACAGCGAGTTCAAAAGTTTGTTGACACTGAATGGATTTAAACAGTTGGTTAAAAAAGCGACTCGAACAACGGATAATTCTAAAACGCTTATAGATTTAATAGCAAGCAACCGTCCTGCGAATATTACCAACACTAATGTATTCGCCACGTCGATCAGCGACCACGACATGGTTGGATGCAACAGAAAGACAAATGCTGCAAAATTTGCGCCACGTACAATAACAGCACGTGATTACAAGAACTATCGTCCGGAAAACCTTGTGCATGACCTCAGGACCGTCGACTGGGCGCCAGTGTATAGTGCGCGAGATGTAAATGCAGCTGTCACCTATTTCAACAACATACTTGTCAATCTTGCCAACCGTCACGCGCCCATGAAAAGCAAACGCATAAGAGGGAAGCTATGTCCATGGATCAACGAGAACCTCAAACGAGAGATGGACAGGCGTGATCAAGCCCTACGAAGGGCTCGGAGAACGGGTGATGCAAACACATGGACCGTGTACAAGCGTTTGCGAAATATGTGCACGCAGCTAGTTTGTCATGCAAAGTCGAACGACCAGAAAAACCTGTTGCTTGAAAATCGTTTAAATCCTCGCGATTTCTGGCGAACGATAAAGTCAATTTTGCCGATAAAAGCAAAGGCGATCAGTATTACGAGCAATAACGATGCAGCAAGCAGTATAAGTAAAGCAAATGCTTTTTGTGAGTATTTTGCTAGCGCTGTGAATATGCTGAAAACAAAGGCCTTGCCATTCGTCGACTTTATTTGGAAAAAACCTAGCTTTGGGGGGTTAAGAACAACGCAACAATTCAAACTGGGATACGTACCGAAAATATTTGTTGAACGTCAACTGCGCGCGTTGAAGAAGCAGAAAGCAACTGGCCTGGATCAATTACCATCTATCACTGATCCTGCATGATGCAGCACCTGAAATATCGAAGCCAGTTGCACACATTTTAAATCTGTCGTTACAAACAGCGACAGTACCATGCATCTGGAAGATCGCCAAGATCGTGCCGATACACAAGTCCGGTAATACGTCAACTCCAGAAAATTATCGGCCGATCTCCGTGCTCCCGGTGTTGTCCAAGGTGTTGGAGCGATTTGTACATACCGAGCTGCTTGCATTCTTAGAGGGAAATTTCCTTCTAAACGACTGCCAGTTCGGCTATCGTGCGCGCCGATCAACAAAAACTGCGGCGACACTGCTCTTAGACAACATACGGCGTGAAGTTGATAATGGCAGATTGGTGGGAGCAGTTTTCATCGACTTGTCGAAAGCTTTCGACACACTAAGTCATAGTGTGCTCCTTACAAAGTTGGAAGCTCATGGTGTTCGGGGTATTGAACTCGATTGGTTCACCGATTATCTGTTCAACCGAAAACAGCTTGTCGAGTTCCAGACTGAGTATTCTGAAGAAAGTTACGTGCGCAGTGGAGTGCCTCAGGGTTCCATTTTAAAGCCTTTGCTGTTTATTGTCTTTTTAAACGATATCAGTGAACAGCTTAGACATTGTAAAATCATTAAATATGCGGATGATACGATTGTTTATTTCGCTAGCAACTGCGTAAAAACTATCACGAAAAACATAAACGATGACCTAAGTCGCATTGCCATGTTTTTTGACAACAACGAGTTGATAGTAAACTTGAAAAGAGGCAAGACGGAGGCGATGCTCTTCGGTACTTCTAAGAGAATCGCAAGACAGGAGCTTCAGCTGTTCTATCGTGGTGTGAAGATTAACTTTGTGGAGTATTACAAATATCTGGGAATCATCCTGGATAACACGCTCACAATTGATCTAGATTTTAACGCCTCATTTTGAAAAGCTTGCGGGCGTTTAATGCTTCTGAGGCGGGTGAGATCAAGTCTCACAACATTGGCTGCAAAGAACGTTTATGTCAGCATAATCGTCCCACTACTGAAGTACACTGGCAATGTTCACCTTGAGTTGAATAGAACACAGCTTTAAAAACTGCAAAGCTTTGAAAACCGTGCGAAGACCATCGTTCATGATGAGTCATTGCCCAGCATCTACAACCAAATCAAGAAGGAGGCGTGTTTGCTTGTGCGAAAATGCTTGGATGATGAGTTGTGCAGTAATTTTCGTAATTACTACAAAGTCATAACTCATCGTGTGAACACCAGGAACAATGGAAAACTTCTTCGCGTGCCACGAGTTAAGCTTGCGTTTGGGCGCAAGGCGTTCTACTGTGTAGGTGCAAGCCTGTATAATGGGCTACCTGTTGATGTTTGACAAGAAGAAAACTCAAAGAAATATAAATCATTATTGAAGCTTTGCTTCAAATGAATTCTTAAAATTTTAATTTTTAATAATTTTTTTATTTTAACTTATTTATAACATTTTTAACTAATTTATTTATATATAACAGGTCTAACGTTGATAACAGATGAATATTTTTTATCTGAAGATTATTATCCTGTATAAATATTTTAAAATAATAATAATAATAACACGAAAATCTCCTTTTTAAATCACAAAAGGATTTTGAAAGAAGTAGATAAAAATATCTATATTAACCAGGACAGGAGCAAAGAAGAAAGAGATCTCTTTAATAAACTTCGAGTTGAAGCTAAACAGAGGAAGGCAGAAGATAGTTCGGGAAATGGGTCTACATAGTAAAAGGACCGCCGTGGGATATGTTTGTAAAACAAATAAGAAAAAAGCCCACTTCAAAATAAAATCTTGTAATAACAAAGCCAAAAGAATAATGAATTCTCATCCTCCTTTCCCTTTAGCATTTTGTAACATTCGAGGTTTTCGAACAAATTTCGGATGTTGAGGCTTTTTTGATTGACAATAATCCGGATGTATTAGCACTTTGTGAATCTAATCTAAACGCTGGTATATCTTCTAATGATTTTATTGTTCCTAAATATCTACCTCTGCTTAGAATGGACTCCTCTATTCATATACATGGTCTAGCAGTTTACGTTAAAGAAACGTTACCAATATCTAGAGAAATTGACCTGGAAGACCCCGATCAACCTTTCATGTGTTTTCGTTTGTCCCTTCTACATTCATCTAGTTTTCTATTTTTACTCTATCGCTCTCCATCTTCCCAAAACTGTTCTGCTATCAAATCAGTCTCAAAGTCCGCTGATTTAGCTCTTCTTAATCATCGCTCAACCAACATCTTTGTATTCGGTGACTTTATTATTCATCACAAAAAATTCTCTAACGGAACAAGTAGCTCTGGTGTTGAAACCTATAACTTTGTAGTATCTCAGTCTCTCTCACAATTAGTTGATTTTGGAACCCGCATTCCTGATCGCTCCAGTCAATCACCTTCCTTGTTGGAAGAAAAATAATTTGTTTTATGATTCCCAGTATGGATTACGTTCTGGTCGTTCTACTGCTGACGCTTTGACAGTAATAACTGAACGTTTTTATCGTGCCCTTGATGTTTCTGATGAAGCGCGAGCAGCTGCTCTTGACATCTACAAGGCATTTGATAAAGTCTGGCATCTGGGTCTATTGGATAAACTCAAAACATATGTTTTAAAAGGTTCCTTTTTTGAAATTATCTCTTCCTTCCTTTCCAACCATAAACTCAAGGTTGTCCTTAACGGTCATTCATCTTCCACTTTTTCTATCAATGCTGGTGATCCTCAAGGATCAGTTCTCGGTCCAAATCTGTTCCTACTTTACATAAACGATCTCCCAGACAATTTATCATCCAAAACCATTATTTACGCTGACGATTCCACATTGTATTCCTGTCTTGATAAATCAGATGATTGTGATAAGGTTAATTTGGCCTCTATTTTCAATAAAGATCTCAATTCGGTATTCAATTCGGTTGAATGGGGTAAGAATTGGCTGGTTAATTTTAATCCATATAAAACTAATCTTCTTTCCATTAATCATCTTAAGCAAACAAGCATATTTACCTAAATTTTGATGAATGGTTCTCATTTGCCTGAAAACAATTCATTTCGCATTCTTCGTCAAGGACGTTGTTCAAGCGAACTATCATCACTTACATCCTCTCCCAGAATTTTTCTTCGTACGGTTTTCGTCGTCTTCTCATCAATGGACTGTTTGTCGTCCAAATTATCGTAGTGATTTCTACAAGAACAGTTTTTTCTCGCGAACGTCTAGACTTTGGAACTCCTTTCCATCTACTTGCTCTCCTTCTGACTATAACACCTTCATCGATATCTTAAAACTGTTTAACTTCTCCTGTAGCTTTAATATATGTCCCAGCCTATATTAACGTATTGCTTCAAATTTAACTACACGGATACACATCGTGAGAAACTGCAGTCACTTGACAGAAGAGAATAGAAGATGATAGGAGACCAACGTACTACCTCATGAAACGGCATGTTTGAACAAAATGTTTGATGAAAGTGACATTAATGTTAGGTTATGTTTATTACGTTTTTAAAAAAATTACAACACTAAAATACAATTATAATGTAGAAACAAAATATTACCTATAAAAATATTTCTACACTAGGACCCCTGGATAAATGATAAATCTTTTTGTCCACTTGCATTTTTATTAATCGCTTAGGCTAAAACACCCAACTTAGCTGGTAGCCTGGTTGTAGGAGCTCCCCTAAGTGTGACCATGTTTTAGGTCCCTTCGGTTACAAAGCCCACATAAGTGGGAAATAACGTGAAGAAGTTACGCCATTTATTTTTTTCTGTTTTCATGCAGTTTAATTATTGCCACTTTTTGATTTGCCAATTATATATTTTTTACGATTTTTAAAATTGATGTTACTGTCTGAATTAACAACAGTCCTTTACTCATTTTTTGTTTGCATATTTTGTATTTCAAAATTTTTTAATTTCTTTGGGTTATAGTCTTTACATGATGCAATACGGCCATGTTGGCCATGTTGACCATCATGGTGCAATTCAGGAATAATGTCTGGGGAAAAATCATGTGGTGCAACTTTGTGCAAAGAAGAAAATCCCAAGATTCTTTATACCCACTACTCATAAAAGATGCATGTTGCAAAATAGAGATATTAAAGGAAACGTTTGAAATTGGTCGAGAAATAATAAAGTTTGTAAAAGACTCATTTTTGACAAATATGAAATTGATGCAAAATTCGCAAAGAGTTTTTTGCCTCTGAAAAAGTATGCATGGTTTTTGTCGCACAAGGTAAATTGAAAAGAGAGACACTTAATTCTATTATCATCAACTTCAATGACGTACCAGGTGATCGTTAGCAAATCTCCCTGATAATGAGATGAAAGCACGGGTAAGGGGTGTGCCACGTGTTATGAAGAAGTTTTCCTTTCGCTTTTGGTTTAAATTGTGGCGTGAGTGTTAGGGGCATTAATGTTAGGGGCGTTTGTGTTAGAGGGATTAATGTTAGGGGAGTTAATGTTAAGGGCGTTAGTGTTAGAGGGATTAATGTTAGGGGAGTTAATGTTAGGGGAGTTAATGTTAAGGGCGTTAGTGTTAGGGCTAATCTTAGCAAATCTTTACAATCATGATATACTTTATCAGCTAATGAAGATTAGGAGAGGACATAAATTTGTTTTTTTTTCAACTTTTCAATAGGCGTTCAGAGACATAAAAACAGAAAGATCTTCTAACAGTAAAGATTTTCAGCTGAATCCGAATTTTTCCGGTTAGCATACTTACAGGGGCCGCGGAGCTATGGGAGCGGGGAGGCCAGGGATCCCCCACTTTTTTGAAGAACAAATTTCAGTGTAAAGGAAATAGTACCCGATCAACTCCAGTTCCCCGTTTTTCCGTCCTCCCATTATAAACGCTCTGCCTCCACTGACATAAGATTAGGAGTCCAACGCTGAGGTTGATTAATTGCCACGTCGAAAACAATAATAGTACAGACCAACCTTAAGCGGGACTGAAAATCTTTGGGATCTTAAGGCATCAATTTTTGAAGGGATTTAGAGACATTAAAAACTGATCTTTCGAAGTTAACCCAAACCATCTCAGAACCCCACCCCCCACCCAGATAAAAATCCATAGATACGGTCCTGATCCAAACGCAACAAAAGGGTGGAAAAATATTTTTGTTTTCAAAAAAAATATATCAATCTACGTATATTTATAAAGAAATAAAACAACATTTCAAAGACGGGTTGTGATGATATAATAAATGTGGAGAGGCATGGGACCAAACCGATCATGATTCTCTGCGGTAAGGGACATTAAAAAACTCACAACCGACCTTGATGGGACATTTAATCAATATTCCCAAGCTTCCTGAATATAAGATGCCCACGAATTTCACGAATTTCGCTGTGGACAGTGAAGGAGGAAAGTCAAACACTAGCTTTAAAGCAAACTTAGAAGACAGTGATACTGACTAATATATTTAGTGCACATAAAGTAGTAAGGTATTTTTTTTCATATAACTCATATCTTTTTTATTCCAGATTGTCTTTCTGTCGTGACGCAACTAATCGCCTGATTAAGCCCCTTCCAAATAAACGCCAATGGGCGCTTGTTAATCGAAAAATGGCTTTGAAATTCGAGTTTTATCACATATTAGTAAATACTACGGTATTTTAAGTGAAGTCCAATTTTCAGTTTTAACGCCCTTTTTCAATGATTTTCAGTGGGCATCCCTTTAATTAGGGCCTATAAAATCTGAATATATTAGCAACATAATACATTTGTTTCTTTGTAGATTCTCGTAACTTTAACATAAAATAAAATAATTACTAACAAAAAGTTTCAAAACTAATCGTAAATTATATACAAATATATATATATGCTTTTATCGTAATGCATGAAAAGTTCTCTGTATTGACCGTAGTAGGAGGTAAGTTCAGCGTTGCGAACGACCGAGTTATCTTAGTTTCTTATGCTCGGACCAATAAGATGCCATGCTACTGACTGAGGGATACTCGATGATAGGACGGAAATAAGTAACGTTACACTAAGATTTGACTTCATGGCGGCAGGTTTGTAAGTTCCGTTGAAGGAAAGCACGAGATTCATTTGGTTTTATTCACGATGTGATCGAACAAACACATGGAGTCACGGAGTTCCTTGTCTCACACGCTGCACCCTTACCATGACGATTCCTACTATAAAACGTAACAAAAACGCAAAACGATGTATGACGAATGTTGTTATAAAGTTTTTAAATTCGGAACTTTTTCTTTCTTATATTATTTTCTCGTGAAGTAGAATAGAAAGGCGAAAGAACATAGCTAAAACAAACGAAAATAATTAAAAGAGACGCATGCCAAAAACCAAAAACAAAAAATACATGACATGACATGTTTCTAAAAAAAGATATGTAGGTTTCGTAACTTACTGTTCACTGCTTAAAAATGCGTGAAATTTGCACGTGCATTGCAGATAGTTACATAAAGTCAAGTAGGCTTTCAAAAAGTTTCTTTCGGCTAAGTGATGAGTAGATACACATATATATATATAAAGACGCAACTGACAGAATTACTTTTTGTTGTAGAATTAATGTGCAATTTGCATGGGTTATAAACATGGTGATGCCAGTGTTTGTTTTTAACTGCACCAGTGTAAACTCGAGAGGGCAGGCACAAACACAACGAGGTATTTCAATATAGTTACATCTATTTGCTTTATCTTTTAAAGAATTAACTATTTAAACAAATCTTTCCCATTCATCCAAACTGGATGTCATACCTTCTTGTGTCGTTGAGTGAATTTTTATTTTGTCTCCTGTACGAAATTCCGACTTGCATTTTCCAACATAACACCAACTTAAAAAGGCATGGTTAAAATATTAGCTCCATATAAAAAAAACATGGTTAAAATCGCATCGTCGCAAAGGCATTCAAGAGGAGTCGGTCGAAATGATACATCTCGTGGTAGTCTTCAAAGCTTCTTGGTGTTATCATTTTTCGTGCTGTTTTCTTGCGTTTACTTTCATCCGATGATATGGTGAAAATTCCATCCGCTGAAATCACTGTCCCTGTGTTTTCGTTTGCCGTTACTTTTCAAGAAGCTGCGATGTCGTTCGTTTGCCGTTTTTGAGGTGTACGTTGTAGAGCTCTAAGCAAGACGTGTTGACAGTTTGCGCCAGTCTAAAGTTTTTCCCCGCCATATCAGTGTGTGTTCAGGATCTTTAAACTGGCTGTCGATATGATTGATGAGTATTTCATGCGCAGGGTATGATTCCAGTAATAGTTGTTTCAACACGTGTTCGATACTTTCACAGTTATTGTTCGTCTGTGTGGAGCTTACGGCTGAGGTGCTGCGTGCTGCCGTCATCACTTCTTTTGTCAGTGGGACCACTCATAGTATTTTATAAATGACGGAGCTGTGACATTGATTGTTTCCTCCAATGCTTCAGCTCTGATATTGAATATCATGGCTTCATCTGCAGCCACCAGTCTATTTACTTAAAATATTTTCCGCAGGTGGTGTCTCTGTCTCGACGTTGTTTTGTTCTTTGAATGCCTTCGAAGTTGTTTGTTAGGCGCCGGGTACAAAACATCATCTTTGATTTCGGAAAATTAAATTTCATAGTGTTTCAGAAAACCTTTTCGCCGTGGGAACCAATTACGAGGTGTGCTGTGTAAGATAGGTCAACTAATTCCGAAAAAACAGGTGGTAGCAATCTAAAGTTGATGAAGCTTGTTGAAAGAGTTGTTGGTCCTAACATAATTGTATGCTTGTCATTTGCGGCGTTGATTAGGGGTAATTCTTTGTAGCTACCGACAAGTTTTTGTCGAATCCGAGATACCCTTGCCCTTGCAGCAGCAACGTTCAATATCTATAATTTCTTCGTCACTGAATATCGTCAGGGAGTAATTCTCATGACTAGTTTCAACGGAATGAATCATTGCGTATCGGTTTTGCCTGTTAGATCCACCAGGTTTCTTGTTTGGGCACCTACTGCTCAGATGACTACTTGTTCTCATAATGCTTTTTTGTTTCCATCTTTGCGTCGAGCTCTTTCTGCACTCATCTTCTGCTTCTTCATCTTTTTACTTGCTTGGCAATGCGCTCCGTTGTTACTCCTGGTGTCCCCGTGTAGTTTGTATGCAAATCTTTTAGTTGTCTCTCATCTCTGTAACCATAAACGATTGGAAACTTATTTCGCAGTCAAGGATTTTTGTATCCGTTGCGAGCAACACCATTGCAATCCCCAATTAATTGTACAATTATAAAGTAGGTTGTTTACAACTTCTTATCCTGGCGACAGAAGATTTTTTAATAAACTTAATTATTATGATGATAGATAATAATTATATTACAAGCAATGTACCCCCGTCTTACGGACGTTAACAATAATATGATAATCGAGGAATTCTGTATATGTAATGTATAAACTTGTCAATAAAAATTCGTTGGCTCAAAACCATCCCAGGGGCATCACAATCATATTCTGAAATTTTGGTTCCAATCGGCCCAGTCGTTTGGGCGTGATTGGCGGACAACAAACAAACAAACATACTCAGGTTTTCCTCCATTATAGTAGAATGTTTACACTTGCTTTAATTTCTTTTATTAGAAAAATAATTAAAATGAACATTTGTATTTTGTTATTCTTCGCAAAAAGTAATTTATATGTTCTCTCTTTTTTATATTTTATAAAATGTAGAATGTTCATTTTCTTGTCGATTGTGCAAATATCTCCCTATTTCTATATTAAAAGATACAAAATGTTTTTAAAGTAAAAAATCGTACTTAAACGTCTGAAAACTTTTTCAAAATTGGACATTTACATAAGACAAATATCTACTTATTTTTTGGGGGCAATTCCCCGAAAAAGTCAACCAGAGAGGAAAGGACAGTCATCCAAGGGGAAACATTTCAACATCTTTCTGCCACCGTCCGTCCCATAAATTCTGCAAAACTTAACAATAATCCTTGGAAAAAACACGACACAAACTGCTATAATAATTGTGTATGTCTATTTGCAATCGAACTCCTTCTCAACCCGTGGTCCGTTCAGATGAAACTTGGCATTATCCTCTAGGTTTCTTGGAGTGTAGTTTATGAAAAGATGTCAAATTCGGAAGGGCTAGTGACAGATGATGGAGCGTAGGTATTTCACTAGCAAACAAACTGATGTTCATACGAGACTTTTATATGTGAAACCTTTTTGACATCAATGTTTACAATTAGAGGCAATCTCCCAGGAAGACTGTGTATAAGCAGTTATACCAGGCTCAAATATTCACAAAAATAAGCGCTTGTTAATTATCATGATAGGACCCAGATTTCTATGTTGAGATAAGCAGGGGGAACATAAAAAACAGGCTGACGTCAATTGAAACCGTCCTTCATGTTAACACTTGTTCTCGCTGGAGTATTACATAATTACATAGTGCCGACGGGGCTTTAAGTATAACAAATCAACTGTGAAGATCTGCTGAAACTTGGACTTTGATTCTGTACAAAAAATACTGTTGGTTTATTATTACTTGAGGTTCTACAACTGTAGGGTTGTTGCGTTATTTAAAAGTGCTTTTACTCGACGGTTATTATTGCATGCTTGTTGGCGCGTTGCATTCACATTGTGTTTGACTCTACTTTAATTAAATACGCAAGGACAAAGTACAGGACTGGGTGGGTAAGACCATATACTCTACTGTTACGGTTTAATAAGAGGTTTCTTCGTCGAAGTTTTTCTTTCACGTTTTCAACTATTTTTGGCGAACGCTTCTTCACAATAAATGAAGTCAGCTTGCCTAAGTTCAGAGTTAATTGATAAGCTGTGTGCAAGAATTCAGTCTAGTGACATGCGTGTCTTTTGACTTCAAGAGAGCAAGAATTTTATACTAAGAGATTGTTAGCTTATTTTCATAGAATTACAATAATCTATTATATAAAACTAAATACTTTCACTGACTGCCAGTTGAAAAAAGCGCCACTAAACCGGCAGCCATTCCAGTTGAAAGGGTAAAGTTAACAGCAGGGGTGAAAGATCGCAAGAGGTAGAATGACGCAATGATGAGGATGAAGAGATAGAGGGTGTTACTGTAGAAAATCGCAAACGTTGTCGCTTCCGTGTCCGCTACATTATTCTTCTTCCATAGAATGCGATCATCTTTTTCCTTGCGCGACAACTTCTTCGTTTCGGCTTTGGAGTCAAGCTCAGCAGTTACCTGAAGAAACAATATTTATAAACTAATATTAATATCAATAATAATAACATTATAGGACAGTTATTTTGAAAGTAAAGTGACCAAATTAGCCTGTTGGCGAGTTTAACTTTACACTGTATATTTGTTGTTCATGGGTTTGACGAAGGGATTCCGCGATCCTTGCCTTCGCCCTTAGTGCAAGGTGGACTCGAAATACCAATAAGGGTCAAAGTTGTTTGGCCTCTGATAGATAAGCTCTAAATTTATATTACTAGAGTGGAGGAGATAAAATACCCAATTACTGGACAGTATGTGCACGATTCAAAAGAATTTACTAGAAAGAGTTTGTTGGTCCCGAGGGTGTTGAGACTCTTGATGATGATGAGGAGCAACACCGATGATGTAATCAGCGAAGAAGATACTGAGATTATGGAACAGCTTACAATATTTCATTACTAGTAGAGCTGGTGAATAAACGTTTAAAACAACTCGATTGTTATTTTATTTGCGTTATTTTCTCGTTGAAAACTAGTTTTTTTAACACAAACCTAAAACTAACACTGGTTAAAATAACACAGGTCAGAAATTAAGAAGTGTTTTTATTAACAGGTACCGAAGCCAAGCACGTTAATTACTGACCCGTTTACATTTCGTGTAATATGGTATATCATTATTTAGTTATTTTAATTTTGGGTAAGAATATCAAAGTATTGATATTGCTGGCTGTATATACAACTTTGCAGAGAGGGGGGTTGTTTTTCATTCCAATTTACCTCACGTGAAATGGCGGCTTCGCGTTTCTGCGCAATTTTGTGCTTCAGCGTGAATTTGGTGTTCTTGTACGCAAATGCAATGAGATATCCGGATAATAATGTCCCAACAACAAACAGCACGGCATATGTCATCGGATCCATTAAATGCACTTTCCAAAACAACCCTAAAACAAACATCTCATGTTTAAAATATTATCAGTTATTTTACAATTATTGTAGGATGGTGCTCACCCATATAAGACCACCACCCTAAAATAACAGGTTCATGTACACTGTGCATATCCTTTTTATTTTACCCTTTTTTACATGTCTTCCCACTCAGAGTGGGTTCCATGTTTTCAAAAGGTGATACTCACAATTGTGTATATAGGTTTAATCATCTGATGGTTTATTATTATGTTTTACAGCTGGATGCGCGCTCAAACGCCAACCCCAGTAAAAGAGGAAAAACGATTGACTATATACTGTATGCAAGGAAACATAAAATTTTGTCATTCACCTGCGTACTACACTTTAGCAAAATATATTATAAGGTATAGTCTATTGTGATCTAGGAAGTAAATGCAGACTGAGGCCATTTACCACACATGTCGAGTAATATTGATGTTCATTGCAGTAATAAGTATTTCTCAATTGATATGTATTTGTGTTTGTGAAGAGAAAAATTCTTCTTCTACTAAATAACAGTAATTCTTCAATAAAATCAAAACATCTTAAATAATATGATTGCCTACACTGTAGTTGCCCTGCGAAATAGTAAGGAAGGTTTCAGCTGACAGAAACAGGTTGGGAGGATTGAATTGTTCAATCTTATCCATTTTTAGATGTTTTGGGGTCATCCCACTAATATATTGATCTATTCAATATTCATATATTGATTAAAAGCCAGACTATTCTTCGTCTAAGCAAACGCAATGTGTTTAAAATGGTGTATCTAATTTCTGAACGCCATTTAGTCATCAGTGAATTTGATAAGGAAAAGTGTTACAAGAAAGTTGTGGAAATTTACCAAGCAGCTTATGTTGACTTGAAAAGGTGGAGGTGGGGGTAGTTGCTGGCAGACGTCCCATCTGGGGGTGGGGTTGTTCGGAATCTTAGGATACATGTAGACAAGGTAGAAGGGATAAAAAAAACTTTAGGGTACATCATTGATATAAACTTGTGTTTAATAAACTAATGTCTAAAAATAGTAACAAAGAGGTTAGTGAAGTAATACAACATTAAACACAAGTTTATTTCAGGATGTGTGATAACAACAGACGTCAAGAAACTGGTGAATTGTGCGTTTCTGATGTAACCAGGCTTTGTCTAAACTGCTTTTGTTTGGAGTTTTGTCAAAACGCTCAGGTCTTAGAAACTTCTCCTTACGAACTAAAACTCAGCATTACATCGAGTATGTCAAAAGTCTCAATGGCAGAATCGTCTGTAAAAATAAAGTTGTAAAGAAGCCTACAAACGACCAACTGATATTGTTTCTTCTTTCTTGTCTGACATTATCACAGTCATAAATGTATATCAATCAATAATAAAATAAAAAACAACTTCAACAAATAGTTTCAAACTACTATTTCTTCAAGAGATTGACGCCAACAGCACTAAAGATTTCATTAATTAAATAATTAAAAGTGTTGCCATAATAGATAATAATCCTGTCACTCTTTTCAACTCTTCCGATTTCAAATTTATTATGAATATATTAAAGAATCATTTACAAAAAAAAAATCATCTGTCACAATATTCCAACTAGTTTCTTAAAATGATTAGAAGTTCAGCTTATATTCGCTTAAATCATTGCTGTTTACTGGAAATGTAGAATGAATAAAACTTTTCAATAATCTTACATAATGGAAGAACAGCAACCATTAACGCATTTCCATAAAATAAAGCCTGAGACTTCTTGGAGACAGTTCGACTGAAGTCTCGCAGCAGAAGCTCTTCTTCCTGTGTTAATTTATTTTTATTTGGCATTTTTTTATTCCAACGTTTCTCTTCCTTTTTCGCAACTCTTGTTATGTTTTAATGACGGTTCTTATGCCACGACACATTAACAAAACGACGGTGTTTGAGAGCCCTGGAATCGAAACTGCACACTTCTTCTTAGATGTTCCTAGCTGCGTTCTTGTTGTACCGATTTGCTGATGTCAGCAGAATTTGTTTGTATTTCACAATTTAACAGGACAAAGTCCATCTCTTAAAAGATTAAAAGTTTATCGACATTTGGAATTGAAGGTCAGTTTTTAATTCAAATTCATGCTTTCAAATTATATTTCATTAATATATATAAATGTTTACAACATGAATGTTTTCACTTTTACATTTTAAATTTGAGTTTAATTTCTTTAATAAAATTTAAATGAGCTTTGAAAATACAGAAATGAAAGATTGTAACTTGATCACACTTTATACAGTGAATTTTTCTCATTCAAATTAGAGCCAATTCTGTTATATATAATATCATAGTCAGTAGAAATAGAAAGTCAGTAGAAATAAATAAATAATAGGGTACTACTTCTACTGACTATGATTATGCTTCAAAGGCAAAACTAAAATAGTAAAAGTTGAAAATATTCTTTTGTAAATACAAAAGTAGAGCAAGACCTCCAAGCAAGGGAATTAACCACATTTTGAACTCAAGTTTAATGGTTTCAATTGAAAAATCACGTCAGTTTGGATTTGGTATGCTGTATAATTTTTTAATACCATGACATAAAAAGGTCAATTTGGAATGTAGCCAAGGTTGCAAAAAGTCAGATTGATTGCATTTTGAAAAATCTGAAAATTTTACCAACTTTTACTCTTTTTCTTAATTCTTTCCACCTGAAAATTATACCCCTTAGGACTGGACAAAATCAAGCAGACAAGCTGACAAACAAATTTAAATCATTGTTGAGTATTGTTTGCATTTTATGTCTTCTTTTCCAAGTTGATCCGGTGTATTTTGGACCACCATGGTATTTACCTTTTCACCAATCTCAAAAGATAGCATCTTCTTTGACCATTTGCTTTCCTCCATTCTGTTGTATGTGACCCAACCATTTCAGTGTGATGTCTTCCAGGTGAAATATGCCATGACTACCTCTCCGAGCATTTATTGGTGTCTCTTGTCCACGATCCTTGCAGAGCATATCTACCAGATCATGCATTGGTCATTTCTCACCAGTCTTTTAGCGTCCTGTGGTGGTTGCCTCACTGTTGGTATGAAGCAGAACACTTTGCACACCAGCCGTGGAAACACTTCCACAGGATTTAATTAAAAAAGAAAAATTCTTTCTGTGACAAACATGAAAAATTATCACATGTGTTTGAAGACCAAATAAAATTGAAAAACACATGTAAGGTTGAAACCATCAGCATATCAAAATTCAATGTCTCAAGTATCAAAACAGGTAAAAATTATGATCAAATGAATATTTTGAAATTTTCAGCCTCATGCAACACCCTTTTCAATTTTCCCCATATACTACTGAGTCCTTAAGAATGGGTTATTTATCCTGAATGCTGTGGTGGTGTAGGTCCTCGTAGTTGTTTGTTTGTGAAACTTAGCCCACAGCTGCCAAGCAGATAAACCTTAGTAGTGATATTAAGACCAGCAATAGCAAAGTATTTAGGTGTTCCTGGTCTTAGTGCAGGCAAGCTCGATGACACTGCCTCTGGGGTCATTCCATATCAATTCACCAAATGGTCCCATGGGTACCACCTCAGATTTGCTTCAAATTTTGACCACATACAGATATTATGGAGAAAACGCAACCCTGAAAATTTCAGTTCAATTGACCAATCTGTTCAAAAGTTATGGTTGAATCAATTTTGCACGAAATTAGCACTATTTTCTAGGCTCACTAAGTGAATGTAACTTTTGATCTTTTTCAAAAAAGTCATTTTTCAACAGGCTGCTGCAAGTGTTTAAGTCACTTTTAATGCTTATTTTTTATTTTTACCACAAGTGGTTGTCCCAAGTAAACAAAAGTAACAAAGATTTGTAACAGTTTGCCTGTAGTTGTGGAGCTGTAGCGCGTCAAAGTTTGAAAAGACCCCCTAAAATTTGCAATATTTAGCAACTTTGAAGCACATTAACTCCATAACCATTTGAGAACAGCCAAAAACAGCCCCATAAATGGGTTATTTGGGTGAAAATCTATTGGTATACAAAAATCATGTGCTCATCTTTTTTATTTGCAAAGTTATGGGCCATTGAATATCAAAAAAATCTACTGTCTGCTCGCGACACCCAAATTTTGCTAATTTCGTGCAAAATTGATTCAACCATAACTTTTGAATAGAATGGTCAATTAAACTTGTGTTTTCTCTATAATATCTGCATGTGATCAAAATTTGAAGCAAATCTGAGGTGGTACCCATGGGAACTGTTAAAAAATTTGGTGATTTCATATGGAATGACCCTCTGGAAATGGTGCAGCACCAGATGTTTATAGCATATGTATACGCACTAACCTGTGTGGAATTGACAAAGGTCCGGAGAATTAGACTGGGTTTTAGGACAATGACAGTTTTCTTACGGGAAAGGGTTAGATGAAGAAGAGATTGGAAACTTAATTTTGAATAAATATTTATGTTCCGCGCTTTTTATGGACTTACACAATCTATAGAATGCGCAACGTAATCTAGGAATTTATACAATGCTCACCAATCTATAGATTGCCACCCATTCTATAGAACGCGCACCCAAATCAATTAGTTGCTTATTCTATGGAAGAATTCTAAGTTGTTTTGTGACTTTATGGGTCTCTTACCCAGTGTGTCAGTGAGACTGATGTACTAAAACATCCTTGCGATGCGCATTCTATAGATTGCGTAAGGGGGCATTTATAAAGTACGTACGCAGGGAGGGGGGGGGGGTTATCCACAAACGTACTCATGCGTACAGGGGAGAGGGGTATCAAAGACGTACTCGCTACGTACGCAGTAGTTTGACTATCTTTCTCGATGATTTTTTTCTTTTTAATCACTTTTAAGGCTGAAATATTTCTTGAAAGTGTCTAATATAATTATATAACATAAGATTTTGAATATAATAACCTAAGCAACTAAGCGAGTAATTCTGGTTTTGGGGGTTGTTGAAAAAGTACAGGTTTGTACAGGGGGGAGTCCAAAATTGACGATTTTACTGTGTACGTACTTTATGGATGCCGTAGAAAGTCCGTAGAAAGCGCGGAACATATATACTCGTTTAGCTTTATACATTTACAATTTAATTATCAAAATCTTTTTTTTGAAGTTCTTCTTTAAAATTTATCTATTTATCTTAAATTATCTAAGAAAATGCACACATTGAAAGTGGAAAAAATGTTCAGAGGGTATAATGCTACAGAGACATGTTCTACATATACATATCTCCCACTACTGTATACGTGACAAAAGTTACACAAACCATTAATTAAAATTAAAAAAAACAAGTTAATTTTTGTTAGTTGAATTTGTGACTTTTTGGTGGTTAAACCTCTTCAAATGATTTCTTTATTTCTTTTCTATCATCACTCCTCACATTTAAAGTTAATAAAACTTCTCAGTTGTGCCAATTATTTATTGTATTTTACAAACAATCAAGTACCTTAAGTGGATTAATTTTCGCAAGGACTTATTTTCGCGAGTCGAAAAAAAACGTATTTCGCGAGAACTTATTTTCGCGAATCAGAGGTTTTCGAAATTTTCGCGAGGACTTAATTTTGCGAATCAGAGGTTTTCAAATTTTTTGCGAGGATTTATTTTCGCGAATCGGAAAAAATGAAAGATTTTGTAAACTCAGAGGCCTATCATACTAAGGGAAATAAACATTAAAAAACTTTAAAAGTAGAGCATTTTTTATGCATATAAACATTTTTCTTGTCATATACTATATTTTTATACCTAGTTTACAAATTAAAGGTTTTCTTCGTCATCAAAAGTTACAAATATGATTCTGTTGTACTCTTCATTTTCCTCAACCCACTCATCGCTTTCGCTCTCATTTCCATTTTCATCTACGTACTTAGATCCTTCTTCGTGCGTATCAATCATCTCACGAGATGCATTTTCTCCTAACATAGGATCAATGTTTTCAAATGGGTTGAGGCAGGGTAATTTAGATAAACCTTTTTCCACCGCGTCCTTGATGCCTGCTACTTGCCATCCTTTCAGGCATATCTTTTTCTCCTCGGTTGACGTCATCTCATTAAACATTTCAATGATTCATTTTGCGTGCAAAGGTGCCGGGGAGCATTAAGGCCGCCTTCTCCTTCAAAGATACGAACAAATGGTGGACCCATTATATTGCCAACCCAAAGAAGTCATAATGGGGTGTTTTGTTGAAAGAAATGACGAACGGAACGAGCCACCCATATCAAAGAAGAAAAAGGCAGATGTTCCAAAGAAACCAAAAGAGTGCAAAGACATAATTTTTTTGGGCGTCAGAAGAACAACAACAATAATAATAACAGATACTAATAATATTTTTATTATTTGTAGAAAAAAGGTTTATATACAAAATTGAAATTTTGTTTTATTTCCGCGAATGCTAATTTTGCATTTTTGGATAAATTTTGCGAGGACTAATTTTCGCGAATCGGGTTTTTTCAAATATTTTGCGAGGACTAATTTTCGCGAATCAGCTGTCTTCAAAATTTTCGCGAGGACTTAATTTTGCGAATTTTGGCAAAATTCACGAAAATCGCGAAAATTAATCCACTTAAGGTAATTTCCACGTCGCTGCTGATGTCGTGAGGTGGCCATTTACTTAAACCGGATGTTAAAAAAAATGATTAGTAATTACTATTTCACAAAAATTAGTAATTGCCACAGAGTTTAAAATGCAAAGTTGATATCTTGCATTGGTTAACTCACCACTGTTTTTCCTCTTACTGGGGTTGGCGTTAGGAAGGGCATCCAGCTGTAAATACGTCTGCTCCAATGAATCATCAAATGATTAAACCATTTGGAACAACAGAATATAATCTGTTGAAACTCTGTCTAACCCATGCTAGCATGGAAAATAGACGTAAAAAATGTAAATGATGATGATGATGATGACTATTACTCACAAAAATTAGGACTGATCAGGACTGGCCTGAAGCTAAAATGCGTTCCAATATTAAAAAGGGTCAATCATATCGCTTCCAAGTTTTGGTACAGGAAGGAATTATAGGTAGCAAGACACACTGTTTCATATCTTAAAATCTTTGTTCCGTCCGTGTAGAAGAATGTTCGAAAACTATATATATATATATATTCAACTCATTCAGCCTCTTATGCTGTTTAGTGTGTTTGTGTGGATCCATAAATATTCAAAAATATTCTCCATTTTCTCTAAATTAAATTATTAAAAAGGCAGAACCTGAACTAAACTTGTGAAGAATTTAAGTGTCCACTAGATTACTGTCATATTTTATTATTGGTCTAAGTTCTATCTCTTTTTTAGGCATGTTGAGCACTCGATTATTAAGATCCACAAAACACCTCACAAAATCATCCAGAATCATCATGAACTGTGCTATACGTACCAACAATAACTGGTCTGCTACTGAACCGGACCGTGACCCAAAGGAATTGCGATCGCGGTGGCCCAAGCCATCATTTGACATTGAGAAGATGACAGCATTAATCGATCATGACAACCATGAGATGAGGCAGGAAATGAGAGAGTTTCTAAGTGATCCCATCATGCGACCAAAGTATGACATCAGCTTAGCGGAGGAAAGAGAGGTAAACTATTTCTATTGGCTCATTTAGTTGTCTTGATTGTTCTGAAGGTGTGTCTCATCTTCATCATTATCATTGTTTTAATGCATATCCACGTTTAATGGACTGATAAAAAGATTCACTTTATCCGTGCCATGGATAGAATGTGACTTGTACTGTTTTCAAGAGATACATGATAGGATCGCGGTACTCAAACTAAATGTTCGAATTTTTGACCTGCTTTTATTTATTGGAAACCTTTATGAGTGAAAAAGCTAGACAAAGAAAAATGAAATAAACACGTGATCAGTGTTCAAATGGAATATTCTTTTTGAAACTAATTGCTTTCATATGATTATACGTTTTTCTGTACGTTGGTAGTTTCGATTAAATACTCTCTCCCACTCAAATGGATGTAATTTTTTTCTCAAATGAGGTTATTGTGACTTGCAAATTTTTCTTCTTTTAACACGCGATTAAATTATCCATTAGTCCCAGATTTCTAGACTGTTAACTGATTTCACTTATCTATTCAAAAGGCGAAACAATACTGTGAAAAATACTAGCTCTCATAGAACCTTCAGTATGATTTAAGCCTTTCATAGAAATCTGAATCATTCCCTTTAAACTTTTTGGCAGGTGGCACTCCAGCGTTTAAAGAAAATATGCGAGAAAGGTTTCATTTCTGTTCTCGACTTTAAAAACAACCCCCTGAAGATCTTTGCCGCACATGAGCTGGCGAGCATCGTGGATCCGGCCATGTCAACAAAAATGACTGTGCAATTCAACTTGTTCGGGGGGACAATATTAAAGTTGGGCACATCTCGTCACCATAAGAGGTACTTGAAGAGTATCGATTCGCTCGAAGATGTCGGATGCTTCGGATTAACGGAGTTAGGGTAAGGGAGAGGGGATCTTTGTTTTCATCCAAACTAAGGGTTTACGAGATTAAATAATTTTGATGCCGCTATTAAATTCTGTTATCTTGATCCCGACCAAACCAGCATTCGTTGAATGTAATGCTGGCACTTCCCTTTGCTTACATGCAGATATGGCAACAACGCTGTAGAGATGGAGACAACGGCAGTGTATGACCACGCCACTCACGAGTTCATCATAAACACGCCCACCCCTTTGGCGCAAAAATATTGGATAACAAACGGAGCGATCCACGCGAAACATTGCATCGTGTTCGCTCAGCTACAAGTTGCAGGTGAAAATCAACTACAAAATGTCCTTTTACGCGAAAGGAGTTAAAAGGGGGAATCATTGAATTTGTAACTGCTAGGGTAAAAGTGGGTAAATCAGGTGATTCTGGTGTTATTTTTCTTCTTGACTTAACGCTCCTTTAATTTTTTTAATTGCATTTATTTCTCCAAAATATACATATTTGAAATTATAAGTTATATATAAATTACGTTTTTGTGTTGCTTTGTTACTGTTCCCAAGAAATAATAGTAATGTCTCTTTAGACAGCCATTATGGCATCCACGGCTTTTTGGTTCAAATACGAGACGACAACCTACAAACGCTTCCCGGGGTGACCGTTGAAGATATGGGACACAAAATGGGAGTCAACGGGGTGGATAACGCCAAATTAAGTTTCGATCACGTTCGTATACCTCGAGAGAATTTGCTAAACAAATTTTCCGACGTGTCAGAAGATGGTACTTTTCAAACGGACATCAAGAGCAACCGGGGAAGATTTTTGACTGTCGCTGATCAGCTTCTATCAGGGCGTCTCTGCATTGCTGCCATGTCGCAGGGTGGTGCAAAGACCGCCCTAGCAATCGCTCTCAGGTGAGCCTATGAAAATAAAAAACATGATTTTCAGAATTTTTTCATTTACTGCCGTTGATATATAAAAGACAACGGTGCTTGGAATCATTGGATATTAACTATATAAACATTCGTGTTATTTTTCTTTCAGATATTCAGCTACCAGGCTTACTGTCGGAGCAAAAGGCAAATCGGACACATCCATATTAAGTTACCAACTGCAGCAGAGAGCTCTAATTCCACTACTAGCGGAAACCTACTGTTTGAATTTCAGTTTGGATCACATCAAAAACAGATGGGCCTTTCAGAAAGAAAACGACGATGCGGACCATGCGGAGGTTGTTACCATGTGCTGCGTCATCAAGCCATTATGCGGGTGGAATGTGGAGAATGTGGGGACAATATGCAGGGAGAGAACTGGGGGACAGGGGTATCTGTCCGTGAACAGGCTGGGCACTGTCATCACATCATCTCATGCTTCCATCACAGCGGAGGGCGATAACAGTGTACTCATGCAGAAGGTTGCAAAGGAACGACTCACCGCATACAAAAAGTATGACCTCATAAAGATTTGGGCCTCCTCAAAACTTGCAGTCGGTATCTTAGCAAGGATAAATTTCGACAACCTGGAACATTTGCATGGTTTGTTGAAGAGACGTGAGGAGCTTCTGTTCATGGAGTTAGGAATGAGAATGGGAAAGGCTGGACGACGTAAACTTTTCGAAACGTGGATGTTCCAGTCTAGTGATTTAGTGCAGCATGCAGCGCGATCCTACGGCGAGCGTTTGACGAGTGAAGTATGCACGGAAACGCGAAATTCTGCCGACCAATCACTACGCGACGTTCTACATAAATTACATCACCTCTACGTCATCAACATCATCGAAAAAAATCTCGGTTGGTTCATGTCACATCGTTTAATTCCAGTTTCGGCTGGAGCGAAAGTAGCCGAGGTCTCGTCGCGATTGTGTAAGGAGCTCTCATCCCAATCTCTAGCGCTCACTGATGCCTTTGGTCACACTGAAGACATGCTATCGGCTCCAATCGCTCTGGATTGGATTACATACAATGAATACGACAACAGAGGCGAATTGAAATCGAAACTCTAGAAACAGTTTCACTTTTGTAAAATTTCCTCGCCTATTAGGAACTACAACCGCGGATGTGTGTGTTTATTTTTTTAAATCAAGTTATGTAAATTCATTACAATTCATTTTTCCATGAATAATTTCATCTTCTTGTCGCCACGTGGAGGAATAGGAGTTTCTTCCAGAAGTAACCACTTCATCACGACTAAAACAAAACAAAGTATTTATGACCTGAAATAATAAGGGACCCACCATAAAACATGTACGCTTATATATGATACATGCCCGCGAAATACAATCCTAACTAATGCGTCCCTAGTAATAAATCAGTTTCTAAGCCTTTTAAAATATCAATTAACCTTTTTCATACGGAACGCAAGACATTGTCAACAAAAGCAAATCACCAGCTGATCAGCAAAACCCCTTACTTTTGTATGTATGGCTACAGTCATGTTTTTGTATTTATAGCTACAATCTTGCAAGACACGTCACAGTTCATGAGTATGTTGCCTGAACGGGGTAAACGAGACACTGCCTTTATTGTACATTCGTAAATAGAACTACCAGGATCGTTCGTGTTTTAAATTTTCTAAATGAATTGAACTACTAACGACAAAGATTCTTTTCTAACTTTAACTATTATTATGATTAGTTTTGTGCTTCAAAGGTTGGAGTGTCTAATGTTCGTATTAACACCAAATCCTAATTCTCTGGATATACATAGAAATCAGATTAGAGAGAGATTTGATTAAAACATAACCTCGTAACAACAAAATTATCTCATTTTGCTGTTATTTTTAGAAATTTACAATATTTTCATTAACTACATGCGACGCGCATGAATAATGTTAATTTCGGAAAATTGATTAATTCATCAATCGATAAAATCGCAAAAACTGTTTCAAGGAAATCTTACTGACCTTCTTTTGCTGCTTTTTATCGTTTTTAAGCTTTTCGTTCAATATTCTGGAAACGAAAAGGACGAAAACCTTCAGGAATTATATTAACATTGAATAAATCATGTTAATTTATGCACAACTATTAATTATGCACAGCCATTTTACTCACTTGAGCATTCTCTTGTTTTCTTTGTAAGATTTTGTCATGATCAACAATTCTTTCTGTAGATCATCATATTGATGGAGAAATACGTTCAACAGGTCACTCTATAAGCCCAAAATAACAGTAAGTTAGGCTTGGCAAGGTAAACTAAAACATCGGCACGAAGCACACACGGTGGTAAAATACTAATTAAACTTATAAAGGTAATTTGTGAAATTGTAGAAAAAAACTACTGCGTAAACACTGGAACGAAGGAAGATATTTTCCAAAAGGTAAGCAGTAGCTTTCGTGTTGTTCATTGTCGTTATAGCAACAACATTGTTTGGATGTTACCTGCTTTTGAGATTTCTCGCCACAAATGATTTCCAGGGATTTGAATTGATCTGTCAATACCTGTAAAAACGAATTCTCTTTAAATCCATAGATGGGTAAATGGTTTTGTCCATAGAAAACAACGAAATGAGAGCGAGTCTTGCACCACCACTCAAATGCGGATGCGGAGTGATTAATCTCTTTTGATGAAAGTTTAATAGTTTGCGATCGCATAACCTTCTAAAACAACAAAAACCAGAATAATTATCACAAAAGTTGATTTTAAACCTCAACGAACTCGGGTCCTCTTTTGTTAGATGCATCCAATTGAGACCTCAATATATTTTTAGCTTCCCGATTCTTCGCCCTATGAAAGTAAACAAATATTGTGTATAATATAACACACACCACCTCAATAAGTGACGCATGCGCCTTCATGTCTGGAAAATGACCAGAAAGTCGGAAAGATTATTTAATAAAATTCACGATTATTTAACGGAAATTCCGGAACGTTTCATCAGTCATCACAGCATTATTTCCCTAAGAAGCCGCAATACAAATATCCATTAAAGCTATTTTTACATAATTCGTAAATAAAATATCCGCCACTCACTTCTCCGATTGGAGATCCTTTTCTCTCTCATTCGCCTGCTTTCTCCAACTATTTACCTCTGATGTTAAAAGTTCATTCGACGCTTGCATATCATTCAACTTCGAACGCAGATGTTCTTTTTCAATTTCGTGATGATTTTGCACGGATATCAACTTTAATTCTGACTGTTGCTTTAATTCTTGGAATTCTTCCAACGTCACGTAAACATCTCTGTTGAACAACGTCAAACGATTTATATCTGATTCGTGCGTTTCACATTCCGCTTGGTGCTAAATATCCAATCAAAAACATTTACTATCAATATAAACAAAAGAGAACAAATTTCTGCCTAAAAGGTTTTCTTAGCAAACCAGCGGGGAAAGAGAAAAATATCTGAGTAGTGGATAACGAGTTGTTTCCGAATGGGCAATTATGGAAGTTGTAACTGAGCGACTAAAACCTCTTAACTTTGAGGAGCACAGCGACATTTTTATAAGCAAACCCTTCAAATCCAGTATTTCATTCCCTATATCAAACACGTACTTGTGCCTTGGCTTCTTTTAAATCAGCGTTCACCCGCTCATTCCTCAACCGCAACCTCTCAACTTCCCCTATGATTGTCTCGTATTTTTCTTCCACGCCGGTTAAATGACATTCATTATTTCTCAAGGTTTTGTTTTGCGTTAACAAAGCCTCTTTCTCCACGATCAACCGTTTCGAATATCGCTTCAATTTCTCGTTTTCAATAGAAAAACCGTTCAACAATCCCTGATGACAAGAAAAGAAGCGAAGAGAGTCTTGTGGGAAATGACAAAAAAGACTAGCTAAAAATAGCAAATAGTAATGCATAAAGGCCTATCTCCACTCAGAAAAATTTAGCCGAAAAGAAATATTTTCGCCCGAAAAACATCACGTGATATATTCTGATTGGTTAAAATTAAAAACATTGCACAATTTACTCGAAAAACAATTTTTCGATTCCGAAAAAAAAAAAGTTGAATTTTTTCAACTTTTTTTTTTTTCGACCAGAAAATTTTTAGATTGACCAATCAAATAGTCTCGTTTAAAATTTTCACGTGCGAATTTTGAAGTAAAAATGTTTCGCAACAACAAATAAAAAAAAATCTGTTCGATTCGATATCAAATTTAAAATTTCAACAATTTCTTTTAAAAATGGATGTCAACAATAACAATTTTAACGAAGTTGAAGATCAACAAAATCTGGAAAATCTAGCATATGCAAGGTCGGTACAACATTTTCATCATCATCAACAACAACAACAGCATCAAAACGCGTTTTCATACACTGGAGCTCTCGAGGATGGAAGCGAAGAAATGGCCGATTCTCCAGCACCCCCAACAACAACAACAGTTAATCTCAAATCGGCCATTGTCGACGAAATGCCCAAATATCCTTGTCTGTGGAACACCAGAACGATCATGATCGTGATGTGTGCATCGCCCGTTGACAAATAACGCAACGTGACAGCTAGTCTTTCAGCTGTTGAAATGCTTTCTCTACGGAGAGAAGATTTTTGTATTCTGTGGCTAACAAGGGCTAAAAGAGACTCAAATCTTGAAGGCGACATTCTAAACTGCTTGAAAAAATATTCATGGTCGTACAGCCGCATGTCTCGCACTAACAAATGAAATTCACCTTTCCATTTTCTTTCTAAGAACAGCTGGCGTACCCAGAACCTCCTCTCGGCTTTTTTAGTCGAACTCCGTTCGTGGCGTCTGCGTCGATAGATTAGTAGAGCAAGCAGGAAGTTCGTATCTCGAAATAAATCCATCACCACGTGTGGTTTGTTTTGCTTGTGTTTTTGTAATAGAATTCTGATATATCTGGAAATTTTATTTTCGATTTACTTTTTCTGATGACAAAATTTGAAGTGGAGATTGAATTTTGTTTTTTTCGGCCGAAAAAATTTCTTTCGATCGAAAATTTTTCTGAGTGGAGATAGGCCTTAAGCCACAAATGAAACGCAGTGTTTCTACTTTTCTACGAGGTACTTATACCAACTCGAACTCGAAAACACCTTGTAAGTCAACTTACAGCCAGTTCATCGTACTTCTTCATCATCATTCGTTTAAACTCCACACCTTTGTTCATATCTTCTTTCTGAAGAGTGGCGAGAGTTGACAGCTCGTCATGCTTCTTGTTTAACTTGCCTAAATACAAAAAGCTTGAGTAAAAACCTCTAGATTTGTTAGCATAGGGTGTCACAAAAGAAACTTTTTGACTAATTATTATACATTAAACTCTTCCTTGCAAACATTCGTACTTACAAAGGTCGGACTTGAGCGACTCAACAAGGCTTTCACTGTACAACCTTTTTTCGGATTGTCTGCATAAGTTGTCACTCGCTTGAATCAAATTAGTGCTTAGCGAGTCGCATTTCTTTTGCAGGCTTATAACATGACTTTGCTCTGTTGCTAGTAGCGTCTCCATCTCCGCATAATTATGCAAAAGTACTTCACGCTTACCAGCGAAAGATGAATTTTTGTCTAATAATGTGGCAACATCTTTTTCGAGCTGGAATACATTATTTTCTTTTAAAACTATTCCTGTGCTCCATTATATTGACCATAAGAAAGTTGTTAAGTCCGTTTGTTTCAGGCTAACTCTGGTCACACTGCCATTACATAAACAGTGAATAAACATTCACAAAAATAGAATAAATTGTTTGACCATTGTAAGTTGTATTGAACACAATATCAAGCCTGACAAAATAAACTTTTAGCAACACAAGAAAGATTTCAAATTTATACCCCATAGAAATGATTCATATTTTACATCACAAACCAGAAACCCCTCTCACCAAGCCTATATACCTGAATGATAGATTCTGCACTTTCTTCCAGCTGCGAGGCAAGCCTCTTCTTATCGTTATCCAGAAGTTCATTTTTCTTCATCTGCTTGTAAACTTCGTTCTTGAGTTTATGCAATTGCTTCTCCAACAACATCTTGCCATCTTTGTACAATAATATCTCTTCGTCTTGCTCAATCAATCGTTTCTGTAGATGAACCAGCTCACTGGAGATTTCCAGGTTCTTCCCTATAACTTTCAAATTCACATCGTGAGAAAATCAGAGATTATCTAAAGATGATTTTGCAGTTAATGGCGAAAAACAACCTCTTAATTGAAACACTGCTGTGAAACACATAAATGATGTTTCACATAGGTTTCCAACAAATTGTCGTTTGTATTATTTCTCAAGGCCACGTAAACACAATAGCTATATGGAGAATCTTTAGATAATCTTTTTTATTCAGACAGTTCCAGGAAAAACATTTAGGAAAGAGAAATAATCTCCTATTCGCCTTTGTAGATTTAGAGAAGAGAAGCTGGTGTAGTTTATGTACTCTAATGGTAAAAGTTGTGTTAGAGTTAGTGATTTTACTCGGTGAGGAATTTGATGTTAATTGTGCATCAGGGTTCTGTACTTAACCTTTGTTGTGTACTCAAAAGCATTGTCAATGGAGTTCAGGACTGGCTGTCTGTGGGAGTTATTATATGCAGATAATGATTTGGTTCTCATAGCAGGGTTTATGGTGAGTCAGTTGAACAGTTTGAGAAGTGGAAGAAAGGACTAGAAGAGAAAGGGTTGAAAGTGAATGCAGCAAAATCTAAAGTCATGATTAGCAGCTATGAAGCCAAGAGTGTCCTTGAAGTTAGAAAGTGGCCTTGTGAAGTTTGCAGGAAAGGAGTTGGTAGTAACTCGATATTTTGCTTGACTTGTAAGCATTAGGTACATAGGAGATGCATTGGTAATACAGGAAGGTTTAGAGCTAACATTCAGTCTGTGTGTAAGGTGAGGTTATAGAAAACCTATTGTTTACAGCTTCAGTGACGTACAGCAGTGGATCATTAGAGATTGTCGAGAACTTCTGTTACTTAGGTGATATGTTGGGTAGTGAACGGGGTGTCCAAAGGAGTGTTATTTGTAGGGTAGGTTCTGTTTGGAGAAAATTTAGAGACTTACTTCCACTGTTAGTTTTGTTGTTTTAAGGTAAAAGATGGATTATATGAAGGCTTGTTGTATGGGAGTGAGACATGGACTGTGAAGCAGGAAGATCTTGATTGTCTGGAAAGAAATGACATGAGAATGGTTAGGTTGATGTGTAACAACAGGATGAGAGACAGAAAAAGTTCAGATGAGCTAAGAAGTAGGCTAGGTATTCATAGCATCAAGATGTTATTCGGATCTGGAGGTTGAGTTGGTTGGGTCACTTGGAGAAGGATAATTGGGTAAGAAAGTGTACAGACTTGATAATTCCTGGTACAAAGCCTACAGGTAGACCTAGAAAGACATGGCAAGAGGTAATAAGGACAGATTTGCTACAGAAAATTTGAGTTTAGATCTAACACAGTCTAGATTAGATTGGAAGAGAGCCATTAACATACCCTGTCCAACCCATGCTAGCATGGAAAACAGAAGTTAATAGATACATAGATTATTGCTAAACATCTTTATTATTGATAGTTTAAGTCTTTCTATTGATAGATTAATCTTGATAGATTAATAGATATTGAGTAGAAAAATCCACTATTTTTTAACATTTAAATTAAAACCTTTGTTATGGATCTCTTTTGTTTGGGTTTGTCGCCATAGTGATTTCTCTGAATATTGACGAGATTGAGTCTCAATATCAGGTTTTTCAGCCGGCAACCTAAAAGACATACATTTTAAGTGTTTAATATATCTATGTCCAGCTGCTGGTTGTGTGTGCGTGTGTGTGGAGTGATCTTGAATACAAGGCACACGCTTCATCCAACCATGTAGTGGGTACGTAGTGGAATTGAACTCGACAAAATTATGTGCATTTGTATGTATACATACCTTTTGTAACCATACACATTGAGATGTTGTGATAACCTTTCTGTTACAGTTTCTGCTTGTGCCAACCTGTTCTGAAGAATGGTTAGCGTTTCTTGGACGGGACTGTCACCATTCTGGAACATGATTATTACCAACTGAAAATAGCAGTTGAAAGCATGCATTACAGAATAACTGTGCAAAGCATAAAAGGGGTATAGACAATTATTAGTAGATATACTAACTCCTCAATCATGATGATGATTTTTTTACCCTAACAACCGATAAGGATTTAAGTAAAAGCGTTTTTTGTGGCCTATGTTACTTTTGCAGTCTTAAGGCCCATTTCCACTTCAAACGCAATTCGCAAATCGCATGCGATCCTTTGTTTAAAATTTGCTTGCGGTTGTTCGCAATGCGATTTTGAACTGTTCGCAATGTTTGATTTTTTGCGAACATTCAGATGCAAATGAGAGTCGCGTGTTAAAGAGTAACCAATCATAACTCAGCTTTACCAAACACAACCAGCAAAATTTAATGACTTTATTTGGAACTCAGTGACAGTTATTTCCAATAAGTAAAATGACGATGAGCGCGAAGATTGAGTGGACTACTGAACTTGTAGAGTTATTAATTGAAAGTGTGCGTTCAAACGAAGTTGTTTGGGATACAAGCAGTGGAAATTATAAAAATAAAAATGCACAGGAATATTTCATAATCCTCCTGTGTTTTCTCCTTTGTATTAAAAGTAATAACAAAAGTCTTCAAAATTCAGCCATCTTGTTTTAAAATATTCTTTTCGTTTGGTGTCAATTTTTTAATATGTTTTTGTACAGATAAATGTGATTAAATTTGATTGGCTCACCAAACAATAGGAATTTGTGCGAACGAGTTTGAGTGTGTATTGAATTCGCAGGCATTCGCCCGCAAGCAATTTGCAAATTGCGTTTGAAGTGGAAATGGGCCTTTAAGGTGTCTATTTGAGTTGGTTTCACTGCTTCGTGTCGAATAGACTATGAGAAAAATCTATTATTGTTGACTTCTGTATGTATTATCAATGAAAACATAGAGGGAAAAATGAAAAAATATGTGTTTTGTAACTGAACCAACACCAAAAAAAGATATTTGTGCATAAAACAGTTTACTCTTCAAAGTCATTTATTTTAACAAGAAAGGAAGAAACCTGAAGTGAACAATCAAACAGTTATTTAATACTGGTGTTTATTGTCCACAATTAACTTGAATATATCTTGCATTGTGTTTTTAATGCTTTTAAAAGAAAACAAATCACATTTAAATATTTTTAAATTTCTTTCATGAACATTACATTCATTTTTTACGCTGCTTTGAGTCCACTTTCTTAGTGGATGACTTCTTTGTCTTTGGTTTGTTTGATGATGGTTGCCAAGGTACCGGGTTACGTCTGAAAATCGGCCACGGAGGAAGGACAATCTGGCAAAAGAGACTACTTTAATTATTTTTTAAAGAATTGTATTTTGAAAATTTGAAAAAAATCAGAAAAACTGAAAGAAACATGTGAATTTTGTCCACGTCTATGATTTATGATTTAATTGAAATGTAATCACAACTCCAACTTTCAATTCAATTGAAATACATTCAATGGGTACAATCAGAAAGTAACGGAAGCTACCTTCCTCAATTCATGTATAGAACACACGGGAAAACTGTTTGTTTCACAGAATTTCGAAAGTTTAAATTACACTTAGTTGCTTAAAATCTTTTCCAAATCAAAAAGATAGAGCCTAAATCTTCAGTTAAAAGATTCACACATTATGCCTTATTGTGCGTGTGTTTGCTTGATTATATTCCAAAAATTCATAATCATTCCTTACCAGACACGAGAGAGCGAAACCACTTAAGACAATGTAGACAGTAGCTGAAAGTTGTTGGATGGCAAATCCCCAAATAAAGCCAACAATCTACCAAGATTTAACATAAAAAATCATTAGTATACATAGATCTTACTAATACTTTATACATTGTTATCCATTTGCATATCATGTATGTATATATGTATATATATATAATTACAGAATTATATGTAGAATTGAATTCAAGAGTTGGTCGCAGAAAACATATATATATATATATATAACAGCGTACCCAGCAGTAATCCCATACCGTTTGAGCGGTATGGGCGCCCAAACTAATCCGCTCAAACTATTCATTGTTTCCTTTATTTTTTAAAGATTCGTTCCTTGATACTCTCATAAACACACTGAAAAGTATCATTATCATTAAACTTTGTTTGTTACGTAAACGTAAAATATGAAAAGATTTTAGATTTGTCAAAGAAAACCGATAGACATGTTTACACGCGATACGGCAGGTTGTTTAAAAGTTCCATTCAACTTAGAGACAAACAAATGCAGAAGAACTGTACTGCATTCGATGGAAGGTAAAAAGATAAAACCACAAAAAAAAAAACACATTCAGTTTTGCTTACGGAAATCACTTTATGATTGCTCAGTTTTCTTCAACCTTTTTAAAGATTTTTAAACTTCACACTTCACACTTTTTCCTAATTTCAAAGGCTATCGTTGAAAAAGTCGTCCTATTTTAACTTGTTAAAACTGTATTTCGCCAGTGAAGATATGTCCCGTGACATTTTATAGAAGACAACATCACGCAAGTGCAATACTCTCCATCCGTATGACTAAAAAGATTGTAAGGTCTTTAAAAAATATTAAACTGCATTCAAGTACAGTTACGATGTTAGCATTTATGCAGAATGTATTAATTCTATACAAAAAGCGTCCAACAAAGATCATTGTTTGACGTAAATTTTTTTAACCAATTAGATTAAACATTGTTAAGTTTAACCAATACGATAAAACATAACTTGTACTTGTTTATAACATGACAAAAAACTTTTTTTTATTTTTTCTTCAATTAACGTAATCAAGGTGCGCAACAAAAAACGCGTCTTGCACATTCCAGGAGCGTGCCAAGGTGCGCGAGCGCAATTGCACGCCTCTCCCGAAACAGTATGGAGAGAGACAAAATATTCTTCTGTATGTTTCTGTATTTCATTTTATGTTCAAAAAATATGCGTTGCTTGTGTAGACATTTGTTTGAATATATTATTTGCGAGGACGACAAACTGGTAAAAGCTGAGAGAGAATATACTTCTACAAAATAGCTGGCAAATAGTGTTTTAGCCAAAGTAGAGGTATAAAAACTGAAAATTTCCTTAATGCAGCCCTACCATGGAGGCCTGCAATAAAGGGAAGGAAGGAGAGATTAAGAAATTATCGTGAGAAAAAACGGTAAAGCCCAAACTAACTCTGGGTACGGCGCTGTATAATATATATATATATATTTGAAAACAAAAAAATCATTTGACATGTCTTGCTAGGTGATTCAAACTACACCTACCCCAAAAAGTGTGATGATAACTTGGTAGACTCGTTCTGCTTTCCTCTGGCCTTCATAATCCTATTAGTAAATATAAGTTAGCTACCTGAATTTGTTTACTTTACAAAGGAACTATATTTTTGAAAATGTATATATTATACCCTTTTAACTAACTTACCAGATGTGTTTCGATGCTTGTGATATAATCGTATGGACGTTTAATGAAGGGTATGGACAGCAACAAATTTGTAATCATATCCATTTTTTTTAGTATGTATTAGACTCTAAAATATTTATTTATACAGTATATACTTTAATAAACTTATAAACCACTAATACGACACCGGATAACTTGAATTTTAATGTTAATATTGTATTAACACCCAAGTAAGGTATATTTTGTTTTAAAACTATAAAACTATAAATTATAACGTAATATTCATTATAAACACTGAAAAATTCAATGCGTAATATTAAAGGGCAGTCTGGGGTGCATAATTTTTCAAGGCCTTGACTATACAGTAACAAGAAAACTAAAAGTTCAGTTTTTTGCGTCTTAAATATAGTTCAATGGAATTCCAATTGACAAAGTCTTTTCACAAATGTTCAATTTAACAACATCAAAATATGATATGATAAGCAAAATTTTAACGATATATACTTGTCCTAAAAACTTTTGCTTCATTAATTAAATGGTTCGAAAGTTATTTAAAAATTCCAGCTTTGAACTATGTGAATTATATGAATAAACTTTAGAATGCAGAAAACAATATAGGTAAATATTCATTTTTAACATTATATATTAGGTGTAGGTCAAAACAAAGATGGATCATTTCTTCCGCAAATTCAAAAAAAAAATTCTATCCACGCTTAACGCCAGAATGATAATTATGAACAAAATATTAGTTTTTTAAGAATAGAACCTTTGGTATCAATTATTTTCATTTACTTTCAAAGAAATGTAGCTGCCATTTTTATTTTTATTTTGAATGTGTCTTTGCTGTGCCAATGTTACTGTTGCATGAAATATAGTAACTGTTTACACCACCATAAAGCAGAAAGTTTTTTTTTAAAATCTTGTTTGGCCAGAAGTTGTTTTTAAAAATAATGATTCAATTTCCTCTTTTGCGAGCTCTTAGTGAGAGGTTCTCACTCGGTTTGAACGTTTTTTCTACGCGCGAAAGTAAAAACTAAGACTCTCGAGTGACGAAATGTTCAGTTATGAACCAATCAAGTTCAAGAATTTTTTTCGCTCAGCTTTGTTCGCTCGAATTTTTCGCGTGTGTAATTCGCCGCACGGACACTTATTGAATTTTTTGCTATCTGAGGGGTGCTTATTTTTTATAACGCCTAGGTTTTTCGATATTATCCAGTCCTTGATCATACTTTCAATCTTTCTCCGTATTATCAAGTTGATGAAGTTGTTGTTCCATCGTTTACACTTGCAAAACATGGCTCAAACAAGTAAATTGTTGTCAAGTTATGAGTTAATTTACAAAATAGAATTTAGTGAGCCAAATCGTGGACACCGCATTTAAAAAGATTCCTGGGTACCATTGATTGGACCGAAACTTGTTTGTAAACCTGATCCAAGAACTGAACAGTTTACATCACAAGATCAACCAAACCAGATCATAAATCGGTTATCGCAAAAATTGAATTTGCGTTGAAAGCCAAAACGACAACACTAGCAAACGTATGAACATCATGAATTTAAAAACCAGTCTTTCAAAATGATTACAAAAACAAAATCGACGATGACTGACAAACAACCAAGACTTGTGGAATCAAATAGTGAACATTATGAAAATAGCTGCAGAAATAAACACCATCGGGCTAGTAAAGAACGCAAACCCAAACCATGCGGTAAGTAAGTAACAAGTAATTAATTTTCGATGATAGCACATTATGCATACAAATAAATTTTATTTATTTTAATAAAAAAGAACGTAATATATGTTCTTCATTCAATTGTTTTCAATGGGCAATAAATATTATTTATAAAACTGTTCTTTGTATGCAATCAATAATGTAGCAATCAGAAAAGTAGTAATCAGTAATATATCCCTGTCTCCGTCCTTCCCGATCATAACAAAACACAATACACAAAGAAAAACACGACAAAAGAGTCTACGCTAAAAAGCAAAAACGAAAATATCGGTTGAAACCGACAGAATTTAATTACATCAAAAGCCCGCCCCAAATCCCCGAAAAACAAACACGAAAAACATAGATATGATAGTTACCTTATACTCAGGGACTAGAATTGTTTGAGTATTAATCTGTAAAACGTTACAAATTTTGATGCAACCAATAAATTTTATCCTTGTTACTATTGTGGCTCATTACTTCTAAGTAGTTAATACGCATGTTCAACTTTTTCTAAAAAAACTCGTTAACCCATACAACCATAAACCCATAAATAAACATCTACGTTCTATAATACAATGCAGTTCATTTGTTTGTGTTTGTAACGTTTAGTTACATTGTCAAAGTTGTTGTGCGAATTATACTAGAAATAAACTAGGTAGTAGGGGATTTGCTGTCCAAATTTTTCAGTGGAATTGAAGATAAACTTGTTGAAGAAGAGTACAAATGTCGAAATATTGACGAATTCTGGTCTGACATAACTGAAATCAAGGACAGTGTTACAGGTGCGTTGAGTTATTCCAAGTTGAGTAAACTTGCATTGCATTGTTTGCTGGTACTTCCACATGGAAATTCAGATCCTGAGAGGCTTCTCAATAAACAAAAATATTCTTAGAGTACATGGTTATTCAACTAAATAAGATACACTTATAGCCCTTTCCTTACGCTCCATTAAGGGTGTTTCTTATTCTCAAGGGAGGTCATCTATAAAGGTACGTTTGTCCAAAGACTTGTTTACCTCCTGTATGGGTGTCAGAAGTTCTTATGTTGCATTTCTTGAAGCTCAGAAATTCGAACAAGAAAAAGCTCTCGAGGAAGAAAATGCAGACTTTGGTGAAGTCATGACAAAGAAACCGTTAGCTATGAACAAACTGAGAAACTGTCAGGCACAAATTGTGACGGGTGTTAAAAGAAAAAGTGAACTTGATAGAAGGAGAAAAAGGTCAAGGAAGAAATGAAAGAATAGGTTTAAGGTTTTAGTTTAGAGTATTCTATTTTATTTGTTTCTGAAATTGGGTGCCTTTTTACTTAGTAAGAATGAACAAAGTATATTCAATTATTATAAGCCTCTCGTTTTTAAAATTAAAGTAATGTGATCTCACATTGAATAATTGATTCTCTAGAAAACTGTTGATGGCGTTCTATTCTCACAAGATTTGTGAATGTCTGTGATGGCAGGAGTGAACGCAGAATCTATAAGATCATCAACAATTTTATTGTGTTCTTGTAGGGCTGGGAAAGAATGAACGAAGCACGTAAGCTTGAGTTTAAAACCACTGACAAAGGCACTATGTATTTATATATGTGATTTATGGTTGGCTTTTTGCCATTTTTGATAGAACTTCAAGTTCAACTTCCATTATTCGTTTTGCAGATATCTAGATTGGCCCTACCCATAAAACTTCTCCAAAGAGTTTGAGATCATTGACCTTGAAGTGATTATCAAGAAAATGATACTTCAAGGTTCCAAAATCATTTCTGCATTAGACATTAAGCTACCTTACCTGTTGAATACAATAGGCAAAAATTGACGATAAGAGATCGAATTATCTTTCCGTTTACTTCTGAGTGCCGCAAGGTTCAATCCTCGGACCAGTTCTGCTCAATTTTTTGTTACTGATCTTTCAGATTGTTTCAAGTACAAGTCGATCCAATATGCAGACGATACAACTTTATACGAACCAGGTAAACCAATTAACTTTAGTCATGTTGTTAAAAACATCAACGAACCCTACATTATTTATATGATTGGACGAAACCCAACAGATGGTCTGTAAACCTAACAAAGACAAAATGCATGATTCTAAGGACAAACCAACTAATGAAACACTCGGACACAAAACCTGAACATTATACTTGGTAACCACACTATTGGTGCAACACAAGATCCTCGATTATTTGGTGTAATTCTAGACCGAAACCTAAACTTTAAAAATCACATCAAAAATATTCTTACTTCGTGTTACGCTAAACTCTTCAGTCTCAGAAGACTAAAGACTTTCGCTTTTTATGTGAAGTTTGGCTGAATCCCTCATTATCGACTACAACGACCACATTTGACCAAAAATATAAACTTCTTTTATACGTCTTAACGTCTTTATAGGAGCAAGCTTTGAAAAACTTGGATGACATCAAGCTGTATAATCAAACTAAAGTGAAGCGTAAGGGGTCAATCCTAATGGCGAAATTGTCACATCTGACATGACATTCGAAATGACATGCGAGTAATGATTTTCAAAAGAGAAAGATGGCGCGGTTGATTTGTTAGAGTTGGACTGCCTGAAGCCCCTAGCAGATCCCTTTGCCTGAACAATCGAAGAAGCTCCAGAGCTTCTCGGTAGAGATATGTGAATAGTAAAAAGCTGTGATATTATTGCTGGTTCATTGGCTGTGACGTATAAGAGTTGCAGCAAATGGAATTTTGAAGGTTACAAACTTCTGCACCAAATATTCTCAAATCTAGTATTATGAAATTGTTGTAAAAATAAATCGTCAAGGCCTGTTTGGTTCTTGTTTGGTTATTTGTAGCAGTGATTCTTTTTATATTTTACGAATCTTATTTTTTATTATAATAAAAGCAAAAAGTAAACTGAAACATTAGGCGCGTTAAAAAATAAGACGACTGTCTCGATTCACCCAAGGTCCGTCCTTTTTACCCCATCGAGCTTATGGGTAATTACAGGACACGGTTTTTCCGTCATAATTCCTAACGGATTAGGCTATAAGAATAATAACTTGTGGCAATGGGTTAGGAAATACTACGGTTTGTTATAAAACATATTTAAGCACCAATGAGGTAATGTGTAAATTGTCCCGTTTTTACCCAATCTGAATGTTGTTTAACTTTTAATTTATTCTAAACATTTTTAGCTGTTTTTATAGGGATGAAGAGCCATGTGCTTTTTATGGAAATGCCCAAATATATCTACTACTTACCAATTTCAAGATAATTGCGAGAAATCTGTCGAACCTTTCATCACATGGTGTTTTTCAAGTTTCTTAATAACGCCTTAAGATTGCTATTTTTATACAAGAACTCTGATTTGCGCCACCCCGGGTCATTATTTTTTGTTTTAACTGCAACTTTGTTTTGACATGATTTGTTGTTGCGCTGAAGTACATTTTCATAAGAAGTACCCTCTTCTCTTACGGTGCTGCAAGGACGTGTTTTATATGCTTTTAGCCTCTGCTGTTAAGTTGCCAAGCTTTTCCTTAATTGGTAATATGTGGTTTGATTTTGTTGGTCAAAAGTTATTTTCAATATTCAAATATAAGATGCAGTTAAATTAATTTTCAGTTTTTCTTTAAAAAATATAGAAATTTTCAATAAAATACAGCACAAAGCTTTTCGAATGTCTGTACATCATCAGGTGCACAAGAAGTATGTACACTAAAAAACTAAAACGTTGCATAAATAGTATGTAGATCGTAAAAGAAATCATAATTAAAACATTATTTACACAAAATCTCATGGGAGCTATGTTACGCCATTTCTAAAAAGTCGTAGAGATCTAATATCAAGTTGATCATTAATGCTTGGTCTTTGTTTTACAACATAAAATGCTTCTAATATTTTTCTTTTACGAGAATTTCTTGGTGCATTAGAAAAAACTTTCCAATTAAAAGCATGACCAGTGTTATTCAAAACAAGCGGCTCTGATTTTCCAGTTAGTTGATCATGTTCACGCCAGCGTATTTGTGCGTTTCTTTTTGTCTCACCAATGTACACCTCCTCGTACGAACACTTAAATAAATTACATTAGACTTGTGAGAAACTTTATCTTTCAACGGAAACAGTGACTTCAATTTTCTCGTTTTAAATGTTACCTCTTGACCACCACTATATGTCACAATCAACACTATATGTCACAAACTCAACACTATATGTCGCAACACTATTTGTCACAATTTGAAAAACACTTTGAACTTCAATACACAGGACGTAATTTTGGTAAATTTAGGCCTAAAATGTAAAAATGTCACATATTCAATGAATTTTTGCCCAATTGAAATTCTACAGTAATTTATACTCTATAGTATGAATCTTAAAAAAGGTATTCTTTCCATTCATCAGATCTCGGGGAAACTGACCCAAGTATTAAGACCATCACTGTAATCTTTTACTGGTTAACCTGGTAAGAGCAGGTTCTTCGTTTGTAATCATCGTCAATACAATAACAAATATAACGCATTTTTGGTTATCTAATTTTTTGTACTTTGTGACATATAGTGTTAAATTTTGAAAGTTTTGTGACATATAGTGGCATTTTTGAAAAAATATGATACTTTTTTCGTTGCGACATATAGTGTTGGTTTGCGATATATAATGTTGGTTTGAGACATATTGCGACATGCGATATATAGTGGTGGTACACCTCTAACTTTACTCGACCGTGCGTAAACATTTCAATGCGGGATTTTAACTTGTATACCGATTGTTCGTTCTTTGGACAAAACGGGATTTGTACTCTAGTTGTAACTTTGCTGCCCTCTTCAAACAACCAGCTGGGAATAAGAGGCTCACCATCATTGTTGTGAAATGATCTCAGCACAGAGTTGATGAACGCCACTAGATATCCTGTTGATTTGTATTTCTTGAAGATTCTTTCCTTCTCGTTTAGGAAGTTTGAGCCTTTTCGCTCTATGTAATTCTCCGTTGATGATATTTCGTTTGTTTGTTTCGTTTTTCCAGTCAAATACAAAAGTAATAATCAACAATTTGATAATTTTTTTTGCATATGCCCGTTGATATATATTTCTTATAGTTTGTTAGAATTAATAAACAATGTAGTTTGTGTTGAGTTGTTATTCATATAAAATAGAAACTAATATAACAAAAGACATATAAATATTACAAAATAACATGTAAAAAAAAACCAACTTAACAGAAGCTTAGAAATGGTCTTCGTTGCAGAAAAACATGTTGCGTTGTCACGTGTCGATTATCGCTCAAACATTGAGGTTGGTTGTCATCCGCGAAGAAGCTCTAAGAACGAGTTTTTTACAAAATGTTCCAGTAGACAGAAATGGGTGTCTATGAATGACTTAAACAAAAGTACAATGTTTTGTAGAAAAATATTTCTAAGTATTTACAAATATAAATACGTCCCAGCATTTATTATCGCAAACACGATCGCTGCTCCTCAACTAAACTTGTACAGGCGAGAAAACATTTGTGTTTAGACCGATGATCTCATCGAGGTATTGAGTATAATGAAAAATATTTCAGAATATATGTATAGAGAAAGTTGGCACCAAAAACGGAGGCTGATGTGAACTCCAAAATGCTTCTTGTTATTTTTTCTTGTAACTTACCGAGAACGTATCGATAGTGGGATGTTCCATATACTGCCCTGACACCGTACCTTCAGTCGCAAATCCAAAACCGCTTAAGACGTGTTTATTGTACAATAGGAAAACAGGAAAGATATTTTCGCAGTCCATATCCTTGCGAATATTGTACCAATAATGCTGACCTAAACATAGGAGAGGTTGAAAGCTCCTAAACACAAATACACTTGGTAAAGAAGGGTTGACTCTAATCTAATGCGACCGCATTCCATAAAGAAACAAGGTTTCTTTAAGGTCGTTGTAACTTGCTCAATCTCTAGCAGGTGTATATCCAAACACTAGCCTTTACCATGGAAAATGACGTAATGGAGCGAGAGTTTTATTTATCCGGCGATAGCGCAATAGTAAGGCGTTCGGCTTTTAACCGAAAGGTTCTGGGTTCGAGACCATGCTATCACAAAGCTGTTTAGTGAGGGGTTATAAATAAAAACGCCGTATTTCAACAAAAATAACCGTAGCACAAATGGAAGCAATTAAATACACAGGTACGGCGCTACGTTTTTGAAAATGAGGGGGCTGAAAGTGAAAATACTGAAATCCCTTCCCTCCCAAAACCATAGCTGTAAATCTGCGATCACTTGCGCAGTTGCACGTGACAATTTGCAACTCTATTTCTAGAAAACGAACTACTTATTTGATGAATTAAATTGCTGATCTATATATGGTGTGATTTATTAGATAAATAATGCTGTATTTTTCTTAAATATTTTATTGTTATAAATTAAATAAAGTTACTTTATTATCAATCATATATTTTTGGTATTGTCAAGTGGAAAAATGAAAGAAGACAAACGAAGTTTTTGTAGAGAATAGCATGAGCAGATATATGACCAGAAAAAATAGAAAGAGAAACACGTTCTGTATTTTCCTTTAGAAATTTCTACTATCACGTTTCTACACGTTTTTATTTATACTGACTCTTTAATTTCTTATTTTTTTTTTTCTATTATTGTAATTTTCAAACACACAACCACTCAAACCATGATAAATATACTAAATATGTAGAAGACACCCGTGCAGTTATTCAAAGAACGACGACAAAGCAAACAAATAAAAACAGTGCTTTAGAAAGAAGTGGGGGGGGGGGGGGGGGGGGCTTCCGCCCCCTAGCCCCCATGTAGCCCCGTGCCTGATACACTAAACTCCGGGTCAAGGTCTTCATGGTAATGTTGAATTAGGGCTCTGGGAGCCTTGTTAAAACAAACAAACCAACATATCATTTAGCTGGGGTTGGAAAATACATGTGATTACGCAAGACTTAAGTAACGCACTACAACCGCATATCAGCTAATATCAGTATTTAAGGTGAATAAACAAAAGTGAAGAATTGTTTATTTCAACATTCCCTTGAAGGCTGTTTTACAAATAACCAAGGAATTCTATCTATAAATAATATTTATGGAAAACCTTGATGCTAATAAATGGTAGATGCTAAACAACATCTGGCTGCGCAATTATCGTACATATTAATTGAATCAAGAGATTGTATTGAACCTTTGAAATGAGCAACCTTTGTAAATAAAATACCTCACCCATTCCCCACACGCAGTTTCCTTTCGTCCACAAAGTGTCTGTCAGTTTACTTTCATTCAACGGCACATAAATGAAGGGGTTGTTAACTCCATCAAACACTGCCAATAACTCACCAACGTAACCGCTTCTTCTTGGCTCGCTATTACATATTTCAGAAGGTTCAGTGAAGTACACAATTATGAATACCCGATCGTCGACCTTGTGCAGTGCTCCACCGATATGGTGCTTGTTGAAGGCTAATTTAACGGGAATCTTGAAAAGAAAATATCTTTATAAAAAAGTGAGTAATGCGTCATTAAAACATCTCTAGGAGGTTGTGATTATTTCATTTGGGAAGAAATTTTTGTATTACTATAATAAATTAAGTTTGTTGATCCCGTGGATCGATTTGGCGAACATACTTCATAGCTGTCTGGGAGTCACCTAAAGGGTATAACTCAAAGCCAGGTTTTGCGTTTTAATCCTTTTCAAAAACAATCTTTTAATTTGTTTATTTACAGAGTGTATTTCCTTTTTTAGATGTTACATATACAGTTTGGGTTTCCTTTAAATACCGCTGCATATAAATTATTCGGTTGAAATATTTTCTATTTGAATAGATTATTATAAATGGCATAATGATGATTAACAACTAACGTGATTTCAAAATATCAAGGTGTTGAATAGTAAAGACCTCGTCCTTCTTGTCAATTATACTTCAAATAACAGGGCCGTAACAACTTGAAAATACTTGGGGTGGGGCCAAACATTTTCAAGTTGGAAACTTAGGAAAAATCTTTAGGATAAGGGAGTGGAAAAATTGTCGACCGGTTTTCTAATCTGAAAGCTCTAAAAACACATTATAAGACTATTTTCATCTCTTGAGAAGAAAATTAATTGTGAAATGTTTCACTTCCATGAAACTTAATAATATGTAATAATAAGTATAATCGAAATGATTTTTGTTACGGTCACGAATAAAGCTTGTCATGGTAAAAGGCGTCTGTAATTTACTACAATTTCAAATTATTTCAATGGCAGAATCATCTATCTCAACGCACCACATTGTATTAAAAAGTGCAAATAATTCCTTTAGGATAAAATACATTGATTCGGTTTATTAACTTTTCGATCAAACTATGAATAACTTAACTGACCGCCATTTCCATTCCGGAGATTTGACCATTGGAATCGTAGATAAGGACAGTAGCAGTGTCATTGGATGGGGAGTATTTTTTCCCCGGGAACATCTGTTGAGGCCAGTTACCTAAAATCATATATCCAGTTAATAACGTAATCTTTTAAATCTGGTTACCAAAAGTATTCCAGTCAATGCAATTTCTATTTTAAAAAGATACACAATGATAATATGAAAATACTCAGCTCTTTGTTGTCTTGACATGCCGTTGCGTTGGGAAATCTTTGATTGGAAGGGATGTAGCATGATGTTTTTTTATGGGTAGACGTTAGATTTGAAGGGTTGTAGCATGATATTTTTATGGGTAAATGTTAGATTGGAAGAGTTGTAGCATGATGTTTTTATGGGTAAACGTTAGATTGGAAGGGGTGTAGCATGATGTCTTTATATGGGTCAGTGTTAGATTGGAAGGGTTGTAGCATGATATTTTTTATGGGTAAATGTTAGATTGGAAGGGTTGTAGCATGATGCTTTTATGGGTAAACGTTAGATTGGAAGGGTTGTGGCATGATGTTTTTTTATGGGTAAACGTTAGATTAGAAGTGTTGTAGCATGATGTTTTTTATGGGGAAACGTTAGATTGGAAGGGTTGTGGCATGATCTTTTTATGGGGAAACGTTAGATTGGAAGGGTTGTGGCATTATGTTTTTATGGGGAAACGTTAAATTGGAAGAGTTGTAGCATGATGATATACAAAATTCTAGCTTGCAAAATTAGTGCACATGTTAAAAGTAAATTTTTATTGAATTAGAGTACTACAATATTGATTTCGAGAGAACGAATTGTCGTAGTTTATTCAACATGTCCAACGGAAAATCTATTCGGATACAGTGGCGGATGCAGTGGGGGATCCAGAGGTGCAAAGGAACCACCCTTTCAAGCTAAGTCAAGTCAAAAACTTGAAATTGTGTTTTTTCAATGTTATAAGTGTATGTTTCACTCACGTTCTTATTCTACACACGTAACTGACAATGAACTATCTGCTTGCAGATCACGATAGAAAGCAGTAGAACCAAGAAATAATAGCTAACTAGGAACAGTATTGCATGTTCTTATACGTACGTAGCTAGCTGTTACAGTATTAGCTACTTCTTGATCGCGTTGCAATTATAATTTGAGAGATATTCCCTTGTATTGAGAGAGATTCACCCAGAAGGTAGTCAAAGACACACTAAAAAATGGCGTGGCCAAAAATTTTTTGCGCTTTGCGCTCCAACATTAGGAACCCCTCTTTATTATTTTCTGCATCCGCCACTGGGATAAAAGATTATTTACGCGATCATTACCTGCGCATCCGTTTGAGGTTTGGATCCAACCACGTGATATTGCAACGGTTTCATTCATTGGCATTTTAAGAAAATACGGATACTTCACTGAATGGAACAACAAACAGGCTTCCATTAACAGAAAACAAGTTTACAAATTTACTCTACTAAAATTCACCTAAGTTATGCCACCTGGCCACTTTTTAATATTCAAGAGTTTTTCAATTTAGCTATAAGTGTTCTCTATTGGCATGCATTATAAAGATGTCATAGGCTCTCTATTTTAGGCTCGTTTACATCTGTTGATTGAAGAAATGTTTTGTATTTTTCTCACTGTAGATGAAGGAAAACAAACCTGCCAGTTCTTGCCAGTTTGGAAATACTAAACAGACATATTAATTAATATGCTGAAACCAAAATTGATTTAGTATTTAGTATTTATTTAATATAATGTATTTATAGCTAAAATTAAATACCAAAGCATACACAAATAAAACAATAATTGAAATTTTGATTATTTTAACGTGAAACCACTACCTTTTGTATCCATCCAAACCAACCCAAGTAAACATGATGGAAGGATACACACTGCGAGTCGCATTTCACACGACTATCTACTCAATTTTCATAACCATTTCTCGCGTAGAACTCAAAAACGAAAAAGGCGAAAATTGTAACGAAAGCTTAAGTTTACTTACCGCATGAAACAGAATTGGTTTCGATTGTGGAAGGTCACGGGACATATGAAATGGTCGCCACGGCAACACTCATAACCTGCTCTTAATCGTTTCCGTTGAAACATTTCGGGCCATTGTTGTTTCCTTCATTCAATATGCTTCACATAAACCATTCTGTAGTTTTGCTTTTGACAGTTGATGTAGACTTAAAATAATTTTTGTTTTATTTATATTTATATCATTTTAAACTGTAACAAACTTCTGTATCTTGCTATTATATGGCGAAATGATGATGAAAAACGTAGTTTTTCCAAGTCAATTAAAAATCGCAAAATCACTCACATCTTCAAATCTAAAGGATCTACTGATTATCTACTGATTGAAAATTATCATCCAAGCTCAATTCTTCCAGTTCATTCAAATCGACCGACACCTTGCACAAAAGGAGGCAAACCTTCATCAGCGACATTTTAATAAGCAAATAAATATGAAAAAAAACAATTTGTTTTACCTTAACTTGAGTTAATTCGAACAGAATGTGTGGCCCCTTATTTGTTCGAATTAGCGGATGTATACTGTCAATTAGCTAAGTTACACTGTAGTTTGTCGTTGACAAGATCGGACGTGTTACAAAAGTGCCGAAAAATCGCATAGATGTTTCTACTTGCGACATAAAAAATATCTGCATAGAAATGTTTGACGAACAATGGTTATTCTGTGAATCTCAGAAGAAAGATATTTTGAGATGTTCAAGGCGCAGGAAGGATCTGTTCTTGCGATAAAAAGTGGAAATGCAAATATATACAACGAACACACCGAACAATTGTTGCTAAAATACTAAACTTTGAAGACAAGGAAGAGATCCCGAAGAACGCACGGTAGTTAAAGGACACAGGAATATACATAAAAGATTTTTTCTAGCGGAACGATGGACATACGAAGTAAACTGTGGGAAGAAGGTAAAAGATTTTTTCCAGCGGAACGATGGACATACGAAGTAAACTGTGGGTAGAAGTTAAAAGATTTTTTCCAGCGGAACGATGGACATACGAAGTAAACTGTGGGAAGAAGTTAAAAGATTTTTTCCAGGGGAACGATGGACATACGAAGTAAACTGTGAGAAGAAGTTAAAAGATTTTTTCCAGCGGAACGATGGACATACGAAGTAAACTGTGGGAAGAAGTTAAAAGATTTTTTCCAGAGGAACGATGGACATACGAAGTAAACTGTGGGAAGAAGTTAAAAGATTGCGCGAAAGTGGTAAGTACGCCATTATTCAATACAACGAAATTTATCAACGAGACTTTAAAGCATCTTCTCAGTAAATAATATATCTAATTATCTTTTATATTTTTTTATGTCGTCATGGGAACAATATCCAGGAAACAGTACTTTTGTATTTACGCATAGTCGTGATTTTTTATCAAATAAGTTATCGGACGAAAATTTGGATTCAAAACTACTTTGAACCTCCTGATATACCAACAAATAAAAATTATTTATCTATATTTCACTTAAATATTCAAAGCATTATACAAAAACTTTTACGCAACATAAATGGCTCTTTTGATTTAATCAGCTTAACAGAAACTTGGCACCAGTCAGATTTAGAAAAAACTTTTTACCTTAAGGGAATTAATTTTCGCGGGAACGTAATTTCGCGGGGTTTTTTTAATAGAAATTTTGAGGTAAAAAAGGAAATTTAATTTCGCGGATCAACATGATTTGGAAATTTCGCGGACAAAGTGTATCCAAAAAATTCGCGGGAATTTAATTTCGCGGATGAGGGACATTTGGATTTTTTGCAGGAATTAAATTTCGCGGTTTTGACCAAAAACCGCCAAATCCGCAAAATTTAATTCCCGCGAAAATTAATTCCCTTAAGGCACTTCCCTATTTTAAATTACGATATTACACGATGGTAAACGGCGTGGCAATAATAACAGGGGTCGCTAATTGCAATAAACTCCCCCAAACAATGCCTCGCTTGTAATAAACTTTCCCTTAACGTAGACAAAACTAAATACACCTTATTTCACAAATTTCATTAAGCTAATGAGCATCACACGCCAGTCCTCTATTTTGACGGAAAACCTGTCTAATACGAGAAATGTCTTAGGTTTCTGGGAGACTATGTGGATGAGCATTTTTCTTGTCGCCAGCATATTAAATTTGTTGTAACTAAGATTCACCAAGTAGTTGCCTATAAAATAAAAAGATATGGTAATCCTCAGTGTTTAAGATTAATTTATTTCAGTTTAATACATTTCTTACGCAAACATGTCATGGGCCAGTAATCAAAATACGCGAAAATTAATACGCGCGAAAATTAGTACAAATAAGGTACCGTATTTTCTCGATTAAATGCTCCCTCTTAAATAAACGCCTCTCTCGATTAAACGCCCCTTAAAAATGTTTGATTTTTAATAAACGCCCCTCTCGATTAACCCCCCCCCCCCTTAAAAATGCTTGTTTTTTAATAAACGCCTCTCTTAAATAAACGCCCCTCTCGATTAAACGTTTTCTTGAAATGTTTGATTATTGAATAAACGCCTTCTTGAATAAAAGCCCCTCTCGATTACCCCCCCCCCCCCCCCCCCCCCCTCTTAAAAATGCTTGTTTTTTAATAAACGCCCCTCTTAAATAAACGCCCCTCTCGATTAAACGTCTCCTTGAAATGTTTGATTATTGAATAAACGCCTTCTTGAATAAAAGCCCCTCTCGATTAAATGCCCTTAATCAGAACAAAAATTTAATAAACGCTCCCAAAAAAAACACTCTAAAGTAAAGTTTTCTTTTCTCATTTGAAACAATAACAAATATTTTTAGTAACTTTATTTTTTATTCTTTCATTGGAATTTTACAATACTTTTCATATCTTTCATATTCCCAATCAAAATGTGTAAATTTTTCCTTTATTATATGGAGTTCTTTGCCTAATATTTTTGCGATGCGTTCAGTCTCTGTTCTTGCATAATATAGGAACAATCAGGCCTATTTCGCGTTTTCTTTTTCCGGTCACTTCAACTTGCACTGTGTTTGTCTCATTAGTTTGAAGAAAATATGAAATTATTTGTGACAACTCTATCGGGACATGTCCTACCAAGACATCGTCTTTAAAAACACCAACAGCATGCTTATCGAACTCTAAAGCCTCTTGACAATTATCATTTCTGCAGTACAGAGTTTCACCAATTTGCGGCGTCCATATTTCTTTATAGACATGATGCCCTCTGATAGGTGCATCAAAATTTATTTCGTAACGTAGTTTGTAGGCAACATTGTAAGAATTAACTCTAGCCATCTTTAAAGTATCGGAAACATTTTTCCCAAAAAAATGTTTTGAAAATATTCGATTCTAAAAGATTCTAATAAAAATTGTTATTAATGCCATTTGTATAATTTGTCGTGTGCACAGCGGACAATGGAAGACTCTTTAAATAATTCAACTTCTCACAAAGGTGAAAAAAGAAAAAGTTATACCATGGAATTTAAACGAGAAGCAATTTGCTACGCTGAGAACCATAGTAACCGTAAAGCTGCAGATAAGTTTCAAGTTGCTGTTAAAAGGATTAATAAATGGAGACAAAACAAATCTAAAATGTTTCAATCAACTACGAAACTGAAAAGCAAACGATTGGAAGGTGAAGGAAGAAAAGCGTTAGATGTTCAGCTGGAAAATCAACTTGTTGAGTGGTCAAAAGGATTGCAAAAATTGGAAGATTGGAGAAAACTAATTATGATGAAAGCTAAATATTTGCATGAAGATGGATGCGGGGAAAGTGAGAAATCTCTTTTTGTAGCAAGCAATGGCTGGCTTTGCAACTTCATGTCCCGAAATGGTCTGTCATTACGTCAAAAAACAACGACAGCACAACAAGATCCAGACCGACTAATCAATAAGATTATCTCGTATATTTTACATGTTCGTCGCTTTCAACATTATAGCAATGGACGAGACACCTGTGTGGAATGACATCGTATCAAACACTCCAGTCGATAAAAAAAGAGCAAAATCAATTTGTTTGAAAACAACTAGCCATGAAAAATGTATGGTCACTGTGTGTTTAGCTGCGAAAGCAGACGGAAAAAAACTCAAACCATTCGTTGTTTTCCGTGCTGCCAAACGAGAATCTAAATCCCTTGATGACGAATTTAAAGCTCGGTGTGTGGTTACAACGTCTGCTAACGCTTGGATGAATGAAGACTTCACTTTAACTTGGGTAAAACGAGTTTTAGGGGCTTTTTTCTTTTAGCAGACGTTTTCTTGCCTGGGACTCTTTTGAATGTCACATGACTGACGAAGTGAGAAAAAAGCTGAAAGAAGTAAACGTTGATCCCGTCATTATTCCAGGTGGCTGTACGAAATATGTTCAAGCACCGGATGTGTCCTGGGACAAACCTTTTAAAACAAGAGTAACAGAGTTGTACGATCAGTAGTTGAGTGAAGGTGTCCACGAATATACTGTAGGCGAAAATATTAAAGCGCCATCAAGAAAAAATATCGTTGAATGGATAAATGAGGCTTGGTTGCAGCTTTCTAAAAAAAGCATTATAAAATCATTTAAGTGCTATGGTTTGAATCTAGCAAATGATGGCACAAAAGATGACCAAATTCATTGCCTTAAAAAAAGTCAGCCATGTGAAGCTGGTAGAGAAAAGGTTACTTCGCAGCTGTCAATTTTTTCAGACGAAGATTAGGGGAATCCTTTCATTTCGCTGTCTGACGTAGAGGACGCTGCCAAAGAAATAAGCATGATTGACAGTGATAGTGATGACGACATTCTTGATGTTTGATTTATGTTATTATTTTGATTTATAAACAGAAAATATAAAACGTTGCAGCTCGATTTTCATTTTACTCAATAAACGCCCCTCTCGATTAAACGCTCCCTTAAAATGTTTGATTTTTGTATAAACGCCCGGGGCGTTTATTCGAGAAAATACGGTATACGAAATAAGATTTGCAAACATTCCAGGAAATCGATATAATATGAGCTCCACAACTTTGGATTGGCTTAATGACTCTCCTCTGAAGAAATTAATAATATTGATTAGTTTAAAATAAAGCTGAAGCGTTTCCTGTTAAGTAGAGTAGTAGAATCAAAAGAGGAATTTAAAATCATCTAACATTTACGATTTAATTTTCTTTTATTGTGTGATATATTTTGACATATTTTAATAGCAAATTAAAATTGCGGAATAATCACGCCGGAGAAGGAACAAAATAATGTTACTGACAGTCCGTGAATTTTACTCATGTGGCATATACTCTTTACTTATGTGTAAAGACTTAACCCTCGCCTAGCTCGATGTTTTGTGTAGGGTTTAGCTGGGCTGGCAATTACATATCCATTCCACTTTATGTATTTATTATTTTATGTTTTATTTGATAGTTGGAGTTGATTGTATAACTTGCATTAAGATGTTTTCACATTTTAAATTTGCCGTTCTACATTTGGAAATGTCAACACCGGGCATGCTGGTCTTATTATAAACATGATATATTACATAAACCTAGTTTATAACCCTTATCTACACCTATTCAGCTATTACTATTAAGGATGGCTAGAAAACATGCATAAGATTTGTCCTTTGTGCCTTCATTACTGTAGAGGACTAGTGTTTTCTGTAGTCAATATATATATACAAAATCATTTGAAATTGCTAGCTTTGATGCTTTTAAATTAGGCAACCATTGTGTGCATTTGAAGTAGGTGATCCCTGGTTTGAATTGTGTGGGATGGTTTTTCATATTATTTTGACTAGAATGCTATTCCATCATTTAAGTATGTGTTAAAGTGGGTGGTCTTGTCTCTTTACTAGCTTTTTGCTGGTGATATATCTCCTGTTTCTGTTATTGGTAAAAACAAAAGAAAAGATGATTTACATTGAAAAATTTATTAAACTTATCTTTAACCTTCCACGCTCTTCTGACTTAATCAAAAGCCCATAATTTACTGCTAATAATAAGCTAATTGGGGGACTATACCTGTTTTTTTATTTAATCTTTTCCTGTACCTAGCCTCGAACTCCCACCGCCTATTATGAAACATCAAGATTTGAATATATATAATTAAGTGCTTATTATATGTATGTAAACAAACTATGAAGCAATATATATTTTTAGTAATGGGGAAACGAAAGAAAAAGAAAGCTGATAAGGACCAACCAACGGATTTAGAAAAAAACGGGAATCTTTCAGATCAGACATTAAAACCAAAATTCTCAGTGGAAGACTTATTAGTTCGCACAAATGAATATATTGAAAGTTTTGACTTTGATATGGCAGAAAAGTTTTGCAAGAAAGCTTTAGACCTTGAACCTGAAAATACACTTGTATTGGAAACCTATGGAACAATTTTTGCCGAAATCGGAGATATTGAGAATGCAAAAAAGAGCTTTTTCAAATCAGTAGAATTAGAGCCAGAAAGTGGGCACTTGAAATATTTATATCTTGGTCAATTATTGGAAGGACGGGAAGCTGTTGAGAAATATGAAAAAGCTATATTGATAATGAAGAATGTAATTGAGTTTGAAAAGAACAACGCGGAAAGCGAAACAACAATGTCAGGAGGAAACATTTCAACAGTTTATTGTTCGTTAGCAGAACTTTATATGACAGATTGCTGCATGGAAGAAAATGCAGCAAATAAATGTGAATTGTTTTGCAAAGAAGCAATGGAAGCTGATAAAAACAATTTAGATGCTTACATTGTGACTTGTAATTATAAACTTAGCCTAGAGAATCTCTCAAGTGCTAAAGAATATGTCAATGTGGGTTTTAATTTGTGGGAAGAGACAACTTCTAAACATGCAGATACTATCAGTGATATTTTTGGTTACGAAGCTCGAGTCTCTTTGATCAAACTGCTTATTGAAGTTGGATCATGCGAAAAGGTTTCCCCTATTGTTGATCAGTTGATTGAGGAAAATGAAGATGATTTACGCATCTGGTATTATTTGGGATTTGCAAAAACGTTACTCAAAGACCCTGATAATCCGCGATTTTACTTGGAGAAGTCCTTAGACCTCATTCAAAAAGAAGGATGGGAAGAAGAAGAACACGAAATAGTTGAACATATTAATGAGCTGTTGGAACAATGCCCAAATGAAAATGAAGAGATGGATACAATATGTGAAGAAGATGAAAATGAACCAAATGGAATGGAGACTGGCGATTAAAAGAAATTCCAAAAGTCAACTTTTCCCCGGTGTATTTTGTAACATGAGTCTACATTTTTCATGAGTCATGGATATATCAAATATAAAAAAAACTACCCTAAGTTGATTAATTTTTGTAAAATAGAAATATTATCTGATCATTTAAAGGTACTAGGTGAATTCCCCTGGACAATTCTCCCAGACAAAGGCTCACTTGCCGACGTTTACAACAATCTATACCACGTCGTTCCCACCTCGCTAAAATCGGTTTGATTGTCAACCCCTAACAAATTTGCTTTGCCTCGATTACTATTCTCCCTCCGAAGCTCACTTTGTTACCAGTTAGTTATCCACTAGCCTCCAAGGACTCGATACAATAAAGAAATCAGCTTCCAAGATCTGTAATCGATTTATTTTGATGAGACCGGTCGACAAGCTACCCTCCCTTTGAGTCTGGGGCTCGGACTTCGTTCCCAAGGGGTGTTGCTATCCCGGCATACAACGCATCCGTCTACTCGTGTTGTCTTCTGGTTGAGAGTATTCTATCCAAATTATTTGAATTTCCTCTCCACCCAGTTTCTTCGACATTGATGCCAGACCGACAGTTTTCTGTTAGTTCAAGATGCCCATAGGCGTACAAACCTTCGCGAGCAGAAACTTTTGCGAAATTTTTGGCATAAACTTTCGCGAATGAGGCATAAAAATTTATTTCGCGAGCATAAACTTGCGAATGAACCATTTTAGAAAATTTCGCAAGCATAAACTTTCACGAATCAAGAGCAAACTGATATTTTAAATGCAGGGATTTTCAAGAAAAAAAATTTTCCCGTTCATTTCGTCGCATTCATTTCGTCGCAGTTTATTTCTTAACCCTAACCTAACCCAATTCATAACCTTAACCTAACCTAACCCATTTAATAACCCTAACCTAACCCATTTCATAACCCTAACCTAACCCATTTCATAACCCTAGCCTAACCTAACCTATTTCATAACCCTAACCTAACTTAACCTAACCCATTTCATAACCCAAACGAAATTATCTGCGACGGTCACCAAAAAATGTATATACAGTTGCGAGTTAGTGCTTTCTTTACAACCCAGACAAATCTCTCAAACGATATATAGAACTTGTTAGAGAACGATACACGGAACCGAAAAATGAAAAAATTATGGGCTGTTGCGTTACAGACATCACTGAAAACGATGTGTGTTTTACTATCGAGGAAGAAGAAATAAGAAATCCTAAAAAAAACAAGAATCCTAAAAAACGCACAAAAAAAATGGATATTAGAACTATGCTTTACCAAAACCACAAAACCACAAAACCAAAACCGAAAACATTTTGACCGTAATATCACTGATCAAATGCCTCAACAATGGTTTAATACCGATGGCTTTTTTCTGTTACCACTCGCACCATCATCACACTTGACTACATCTTCTGTATATCCATGAATCCTGATCAAGGATTGCAGACAAGACCTAGACAAAGCCAACGACACCTTGTGAAGACCTTAACTCATTTGTACTTCACCGATGACCTTGCACGGATAGCAACCACTGTCGCGAACGCCTAGAAGCTTCTCTCCAACGTCGAAGAGGCCGCCGCCAAGGTCAACTTGTTTACCAATCAGGAGAAACCAAAATGTGCTTCTGCGCTACTGCTACTCGTATCCGCGTCACGAGTAAGAAAGGGGGGAAACGACCAGGTTAACGTATTCTGCCATCTAGGATCATACGTGTCGCGTCACGAGTGTTTCGCGAGGTTGAGGAGGGCGCTCGCGTGGACTGCAACTGACAGATTGTGGCGTATTTGGAAGTCCCCACTACACTGTATGCATTATTAAACATGAGTTATTAAATGTTATAAATTCGATTAAACTGGGGCATTTAAGTTAGGGTTTATCCTCGGTACTAAGAACAGTTGAAAGTGTTATTCCAGTTTTTTTATATTCTTTCACATTTAGAGTTCTGCGCTAAGTCGACGTCCAAGCATACAAGAAATTGATGGCATGCTTCGAAAAGCAGAGCGACGAGGTACAACAGTACTATTGCTTAAACGCGAATCTTCAACAAACCTAACAAACGCTCTACTTTTTTCTAGCCTTTTCACTCTTTTTTCTTCCGAAACAATTTCTTTAAACATTGAAATAGCGAAATAATTGACATTCGTTAGTTTCATAGAAACGTTTAATCATCGTTGTTTAATTTCAACAGCATTCCGTTATGATGACGTCATCGGCGTGCATCCTCGTTCTCATGCTGCCCACGCAAGGTGACAACAACAAGTCACTTCCTTACTACCTGCATATGAGCTTCAACCAAAAGATGATCGCTGCCTACATCCTCGGTATAAATGCATTCACTACATTTGAATCATTAAACATTTATGTGGTAGAGAAAGCCAGACTTGAATTCTTATGCAGCCAAGTCGCTCGCTAAACAATACTCTCTCCTGGCGACATTTTTCCTTTCTTTTCTAATAACAATTTGATTTGATTCTTTTTTGTATTCTATTACAGGGCTTGTTACCGTGGCAGTACTGAAAACATAGCAAGAAAGGAAACGGTGTCGGCGCCAAACCATTCTTTTTCTATAGATTTACAACTTATCGTCCATTGAACGCACAACAACATTTTATTAAGCGCATTATATTGAGATAGTGGCAGTTGTTAATGCTGCTTAAGAGATAACGGTTCAATGAATTGGTTCCTATTCCCGTGCTTTCTAATAAACAATCCATTGATCTTGTTTTTATAGCGCGCCGTCTTGGCTTTTAACCTTGAATTTTGCAAATATTTTCCTCCCTACTAGAATAGTTACGGCAGGGGCGGATCTAGAAAATTTAGCACATACGGCAAATTTACTGGAATATAGTAACGTAGGAGGACCCACCACGATTGGGTCCGACGCGCCAAAGAAAATTTTCAAAACCGATCTTTCCCGATTGGCTAAAAACGCATTTCCGCGCGGGCGAAATAGACATACCGCGCTTGCGAAAACCTCAGACACGCGGGTAAACAACCAAACTTTGGCGACGATAAAAATTCGCGAAGTTTTTTGCATAAACTTTCGCGAATTGGAAAATTGAAAATATTTTGCGAGATAAACTTTCGCGAATGGTGACCTACTTTCTTTACTGTATGTAAAACAACACGTCTCATCGTTTATTTATATTTATATATGTTAAGGTTTTACAAAAGCGTAATAGGCATAAATCAGGGGCGTATCCAGGAATTTTCCGTGCTTGATCAGAAAATTATACAAAAGTGTGGACAGCACAGATATGTTTCTTATGACATGCGGACCGCACATTAAATGTTAAGGGGTGCTTTCTAGATTGATCACTCAAGGGTTTCAAGAGAAAACAAATATAATATAGCAATACTGGTGACGTATTCTTGAACTCAACGTTATCATGTACAAATACATACAACCATCAAATAAAACGATTTGTCTCTTTTTTATCGCCTCTATATTTCAACGTTATATTAAAATAATCTAAAAAATATCATAAAAACGGCATACGGCACTTGCAGATTCGGCAAAAACCTGGGGACAGACTATTTTCTATATCGTGAACTACGCCGAAAATTTTTTTTTCTTATCATACCATAGATAAGTGCCGAAATGCGCCTTTTTTCTATCACACTGCTACCGTCATGAAGGATGGTTTTTGGGCGGTTTTTTTAAAAAGCCGGGGTAGGAAAAAGTAAGTAAGTATAATGAACAGATTATTGATAGACAGAAGTTTAAAAGCGACCTAAAAATAAAAATTCACTTTTTTTACCTTTTTGAGCAGTGTGGAAAATATCATGATAATTATTGTTATACTTTGTTTTAAGGTTACACACGTACGGCACATGCCGGACTTGCCGTACCTTAGATCCGCCTCTGTTACGTAAGCTTATACTATGAATGAGATTTGTGCTGGATATTTTTAATGTTACTAGAAGAAGCAGTGTTTGCCATCCCGGGTTGGTGTTTATAACGAAAAACATCTCTCGTGTTAACGCACTGCTTTTAGATGCTCGTGCCAACCCGTCTTGTAATTGTACATTCCGTATGATTTTCTACTCGTTCACTGTTGTAAATAAGTTTGTAAATTGAACGTGGAATGTTTTTTATTGTATTGACTGTTATATTTATTCTATTTTCCGAATGAAAAAGTTAGAAATTGCTTGTTATGCTCAAGAAATAAAGTGTGTTTTTCTTTCAACGCCTAGTTTAGTTTTCATCCGATTTCGTCTTGTGTTGTCCGTTCAGCTTTAAATCAATTGGTTTTGTTTGTAACGCAATTTTCGAAGATATACTTTAAAGGAAGAAAAAGTTGTGGAAAGAAAAAGTTGCGGGAAGAAAATGTTGCGAGCAAATTTTCGCAACTTTTGAGACTTTTTATTATTTCCAGTGTTCGCAACAATTTCTTCCCGCAACTTTTTCTTTTTTTCTTGTTATTTTATAAAAGCTAAGTTGCTTGGAACGACAAGAAAAATTATCGTAAGTTCAACTTCACTCGCAACATTTTATGTACGCAACTTTTTATGAATGTCCTATCTCGCAACATTTAATTTACGCAACTTTTTCTTTTAAAGTTGCGAAAATAAAATCGCAACTTTCGCAACCTTTTCTTCCCGCAATAATTTCTTCCTTTAAAGTATATGAAAAGTAGCTTTTTCAAACCGTAATAATAGTAACAATAACAAATATGCATTGTTTACGCACCATTTCTTAATTATTGAAAGATCATGGGTAAATGTGTCTTAAATAGTCACAGTTCACATCACACGGTTCATACAAAGATGTGTTCTGAGAAAGGAAATTTTCTATAAACTAGCGTGTTTCGTGATCCAGAAAGGAATTTTCAATTATTTCTAAAAATGTCAACAAAATTACTAATATATGATAACTTATTTTAAACTTTGGGCCCAAATAAGGTATTTGCGGTGAAAATATCCAAATTCTGTTACTTGGTCTGAAATTTATTTATTTATTTAATCATTTCGCCAAAACAACAAAAGTTACAATGGAAATTTATCCAAATATATACATATACAACAAATATATACACATTTATTTAATGTTTTTTTGAATGTATTAAGTCGGCAGGAAACTCAAAGAAAACTTTAAGAAGTTTTATCATAGAGTACCTTATTTCAAGTTATGCAAAAATTTACGAAAATTATATATGTGTATGTATGTACTACAACAATTTCAAAAGTTTAAACGCAAATATTATTTACATTTTCTGATATAATCTCAGCGTTGTATGATATATAACAGTAAAAACAAAAAGCAAAAAGAAAAGGAGAATGAGAAAAACAAAAAAAAGTTAAAAAAATTCTTGTTCATTATCATGTTCAAGAAGAAGAGACTTTATAGTCTTCTTAAATTGCAATAAGGTAGTGATTTCCCTCACTTTTAAAGAAATAAAATTATTCCATAGAAAGGGAGCTCTGTATGAAAAGGAAAATAAGCCAAGTTTCAAATTTCTCTGCGATTTCATCAACAATATCTATGATCGCGTGGTCAGTTGAGTGATTTTTTTGAAATCCATATTGTCTCTGGTACAATAACTTATTCTCAGATATATATTTATTTAGTCGGTTATATAAAATGCGCTCAAATAATTTAGAGAAAATCGGTAAGATTGATATTGGTCTATAATTATTGATTAAAGAACCATCATCTGATTTAAATAAAGGGATGATTTTAGCAATTTTCATTTTATCTGGAAATATTCCTGAGGTAAGTGATTGATTAAAAAAGACCATGTTTCAGTCAAACAAATTACACTAAAAAACTTTGGAAAATTGTTTAACAAATGCTTGAAATTATTAAAATTTCTAGAAATACTACGAATATTCAGATGAATGATTGAAAAGTATTTTTTTATATCAACTTTGTTAGAAAATTTCGAAATTTCATACGGTGAAAAATATTGAGCGTGAATATTAAATTCATGAAGATAATTAGCATCAGGATCAATGTTTTTATTGATTAAATTGATGGAAGAAAAAGGGCGAAATATTAAGTTTTCGAAATTAAGTATGATTATTGAAAGAATTGAAAATTATACAAAAACACAACACACATATCTACTTTGGTATCATATTAAAATTGTTTGATTTATTTGTAAGTAATTTATTATATACGACTTTAGCGTAACTGCCTTTTTCTCTAAGTAATTTTTCTTCTTGAAAAAGTCGTTTCCGATGATTCATTGTAGCATCAGAGAAATCTTCATTTATGAAAATTCCATTTTCCCAGAGTTTTTTCTCTCGAAATTTGTTCAGGACTAATTGTTTATCTTTAAAACTTAAAAATTTTACGATTATAGTCCTTTTTTTTCTGCGTTCTCCATTATGGAAAAAAGGACCACATCTGTGCGCTCGTTCAATAGGTATAACTGATCTTATACCAAGGTTTCCTTTAAAAATTTTCCTCAACTTCTCCTCGGAGTCTGCCCATGATTCACCTTCCTCTTCCTCTACACCATTCACTCTTAAATTATTCCGTCTTGAACGGTCTTCAAGCTCAGTCAACTTAGATTCAATAGTTGATATAGTAGCGTTTGAAGAAGATTCCTTCAACTTTGAATCAACTACCTTTAGTTTATCTTCCACTATATCACCGTGAAATTGTAGCGATTCTTGCAGGTCATTAATTTCGCGTTTTAAAATGCCATTTTCTTTCACGACAATGTCAATTTTACTCTCCAATCTTTCCATGGAGGAGTTAAAAAAGTTCATTAATGTCTTCTCGTGCATAGATAAAATTTTTTTGACTTGGTCAAATGAAAAGCTATCTGATTTAGGTCCCATACTTAGGCAGTTGGTAATATAAATTATGTGGAATTAAATGGAAAAAAGGTTATAATTATAATTGAACTGGTATCAGTGATATGAACAATGAAATAAATTTACTTGAATGGAAATACTCCGCCCGGTGGCAAGCAGTCGGGCGTTAAAATCCGCACAAGAAAATAATAATATGAAAAGTAAGCACTGCGAAGGAGAATTTATTATGATATGTTAAGTGAGATTAATAATAATTGCTATTTAATAAGAGAGGAAGTATTTAAAGTCGTTGAAAGAGTAAGTTAGGAGATTTTAAATTATAATCAGTAAAAAGAAATGTTCTTTTCAGAACAATTTCCACCAAAATTATCCAAAAAACTTTTCCAAGAGAACCAAAAAGTAAATCCAAACAAATTCCAAAACAACCACTATGTAATCAACAATAATTTCTACTTCTACGACTGTACAAAACAAGTTCAAATTATCAAAAATCCACACACATAAACACGTCTTTCTTCTGCAAAACTTGATGATTAATTGATCAGCATCAGAAATCAGCATCATTTAAATCTGTAAATGTGCAATCAACGTTTTTTAATGTTTGCCATATTTACGACAATTCAAATTTCCTCGCGCTGACAAGCAAACAAAACATGAATCTTTCAACATGGATAACAGATCTGCCGGAGAAAGTAACAGAGGTGTCAATCAACCAGCTGGCTATACCTGGTTCCCACAACTCTGGTGCCTATTACCTTGACCCTGAATCACCCTACGTCAATGGTAGGCGTTTACTGCCGAATGATTTTTAATTCTTTGTTTTGTGTCCTGGAGGTTTGAACGTTTGCGCATTACTACAGTGTTTAAATGTTTTGTTAAATTGTATCTGAATTGCGCTTTCTACTGTACTTGAAATCGCTACAAGTAAATATATTTTTTACATTCTTTTTGTATGAAGGCCAACCTGATGCGATAACATGTTTTGGTGATTGCGGGAAATCCACGGTCATCGGGTGGTCCATTACGCAATCACTCAACTTCACTGACCAACTGCAAGCTGGCATACGATATTTTGACATGCGCACTGGTTACCTCGAAAAAGACGACGACGATTTTTTTATTGTTCACGGATTGTACGGTTATAAAACCTTGCCTCTACTTGAGGAAATCGTTAGCTTTCTTTCAACGCACCCAAAGGAGGTTATCATACTTGATTTCCAGCAATTTTACGATTTTACAGATGAATTGCATGATAAGTTTTCATCGAGTGTGAAAGATTTGTTCGCCGGAAAGTTCTTTCCTCCAGGGAGCGTGAACTCGACGTTAAAGGATATCTGGACCACTAACACTCAAGTGATTGTACGGTACAATGATTCAAGAATAACTGGAAAGAATAGCGATTTTTGGCCGGTGAACACTTTATACTCTCCCTGGCCAAACGTCAACAAAATAGACGATTTTATTGCGTTCTTGCATAGTCGTTTGAATTCGGAGTCAGAGAATCGGATCAATATCTTCCAAGCAATTTTATCTCCGCAAACCATTGATGTAGTAAAAGGGTTGTTTTGTTGCTGCTGCGCTCCGACAAACTTCAAAGATTTCCAAGAGGAATCTAAAAAGGAGCTAGAAAGATGGTTGGAGGATAAATACACCAGGAATTTGCTGGGTGTAAATGTGTTCATGTGTGATTTCGTAACGCCCTCTACTTGCACTAAATCTGTGATCAAGTTGAACGATTTGCACATTTGAGATTTCATTTTCATCATTTGAGATGACGGTTTATTTAGGATCAAATATCACTTCATCAAGGGTGGAGAGAGGGGGTATAGCGGGAGAGGGTAGGTGTAGGGGGAGAGAGGTAAGTTTTGGGAACAATTTTCAAGCTGTTTATTTTACGGCAATTGTCAATCTTCCTAATTTGATAATGATTTTACATGCGCATTCTTATTTTGTTCCATAACATTTGACCTGAGCTTTTTCGAACTTCTCACAAGCTAAGCTTGAAACAGCGACAAAATTAAAGTAGATTTTTTAAAACTATTTTACTATTGAAAATGGTGAATGTAACTTTTTCTTTCATGAATATCATCGCGTTAGTTCGTAACGCGATCAAGCTGTAAATATATTTGGGGTTACGTAATGTAGGTTGTTAAAGAGATTGTTAAAATAGTTATGTCATTTAGTGTGAGAGATGGTGCGAAGTAATGTTGAAAGATAAAGGTTAATGAGAGAAGAAAAGTGTGGTATCTGTTTCGTCCTTCCTCAGACGAGTGATCCCATTTAAATCTACGAGCTTGCTGCTTTAAATCAAGTAAAGTTGAACATAGACGACATTCATAACTTATTAGGTTTTCAGGATAAAGAATGTTCAACTAAAATAAAGAATACAAAGTACAACATTGTATTAAGTCCATATTGTCTAAGTTCAAGTTTCTCCCATCCTATGTGTAATGCCTCCCTTATTTTAAATTGGTAAGAGGTTTATGCTGATGCCAAACGATATATGTTAAAGGGGAAATGGCGTATAACAATAATATTTTTACAAGCGCGGAAAGACTGGTTCGCCATTTCTACCTGCAAAATATTTCAATGGCCGTTGCTTCAGGAAGTAACACAAAAGATTTTCACACAAAGACAAACAATCATAAAGCACTCTTCGATTTGTTCCCAATCATAATCCTGGGTGACAATCCTGATGTAAAGCACGGAAAGCCCCACCCTGACCAGTTTCTATTGACGCTGTCGAAATTTAACCAACCTTGTGCGCCAGAAAAATGTCTGGTGTTTGAGGATTGGCTCAACGAAGTTCTTGCGGCCAATGCTGCTGGCATGGGTGTGGTCATGGTGCCCGATGAAAGACTGGAAATAGAACAATGTCTTTCATAATATCTTTTTTATCTTATATAATAGGGAAGTTTATCTCACGTGTATATATATATAGTTTTTTAGTTTGTTTGTTTTTATTTTTGTTGTTGTTGTTTCTGTTTTGTTCCTCTTCGCTTTTTGACTTTTTCATTCCTATTTTTCCCCACCAAATCCACTTCACTTCCAATTTAGACATTTTGATCGTACTCTGCAGATATACTTTTACTTTTGAATTATTATCGATATGAGATCGTTGCGTATTTTGTAGTATTTCACTATTTGCAACGTTCCTGTGCTATTTGTATTTGTACACAGATATTTACTCAATGCTTTTATAAAAGCACAAAATATATTGATTTGGTTTTGATTTGATTTGTACGTGCTGGATACGCGTATATTTTTTAAAGTGGAAACTACCCTTAAGTGGCCAAATTAACCTTAATGTTGGTAACGGGCGTAAACAAGGGTGTCTACCCCCTTTTCGTTAGCGCAAGACGTTAGGTGTAACTGTTGAGGCGGGCGCCACTTCTACCACCAACACCCGTACTTTATCGCATCGAAATGCTACTCATTCGCTGAGTTGGCGAGGCCGGGAAGATTTGAACTGGCAACCTCAGAAATCCGAAAAGCGCTTTAACAATTGAGCTACCCGACCTTTATTTCAGTCTATAGTAACAATGAAAAGTAAATCTAAAGTTTAAAAACAATAAAACGTCTGAAAATGCGTTTTGAAGAAATTGCTCAAAAGTATTCAGATACGTGGTCCAGGTGAACGGGGTTTTAGGGACCTAGGATTTGAGGTGTAAAAATTAAAAACAACAATAGTTGGGTCTAGATCATAATTTTCGCGACCATTATCTGGCTAGTGTGTTTTGATGATTGATTTGACTTCTATAGACCTTTTAGAACAAATTTAGCCCCCAGGTCCCTCACAAAAATCCCGGCAATTTTCGCAGGAGGCGAAAATTAAAACGGTATCAAAAATGGCTGCAAAACTGTCTTAATTTTGAACAACAGTACCTAGAATTATAATTTGTCATACTAGTAGGCAGATTCTGCTCATATGCTATTGTTTTACACAAAGTGGCTGACATTCAGTCAAGTGAACAGTCAGAACACAAAAATTAAACAAATTGAATAAGTCAGTCTGAATCAGACCATTCTGATTCACTATAATCTGAGTATGATGTGTCATCTTCCTGAGCCTCCTCATCACTCTCACCATGCTCACTCTTATCACCTGGCCCAAGTGCTGGTAGATGTGTTGGAAGAGCTGGACGAGTGGACCGAACTGGGCGACACAAACCACCAACTAGTTCCCAGCCATGACCAACTGGCGAGGGGTGGCATTTGAGGTGGGGATGCCGCACTAAGTAAGCCAAATAGTTGGCACGGAGGCAGTGTTGGTGCAGGCTATCTGCATCTGGGGGAAGGTGGATAAATGATTTGTTCTTCATCGACTTCCATTTGGTAGCTCGAGACTCAGCCATGTTGTTACTATTCTTGTCTCCATAAAGCACATGTCTTGTAAATTCAAAGAGCCCCTTTAGTACCTCTTCTTCAGGGTCAAGTCTATCACCACACTTGGATAGCTGCTGCCGTGCTGCAGCACTCTTTGCTACTCTTTCATACACTGACAATTTGCCCTTGCCATAGAAGCCAGAGTTGGCATCACACCCTGTAAAACAGTGTAGCTGGATGATACAATCTGCCATCTCCTCTGTTACTAAGCCCCTGCATAAAATGGTCTCTTGCTTTCTTTTGATACAAAGTATACCAGGTAACTGCCGAGAAATGGCTGCAGATGCAACATATGCATCCGTATCAGCTACATCAATGACAACAGGGCCATTGTAGCCTGATTCACGCAGAACTGTGTAAGTGGAAAAAAGAATGGTGTCAGCCTCAGATTGCTGGAAGCTGTAGTTCTCCATATGCTGCTGTGTCGACAAGTTGGTGCAGTGGGAGCCAATAGAGTAGAATACCTCTACATCCATTTTCTGTGCAAGATCAGTCAGGTAGCTGTGGATTAGCTTCTGTAGCCGTCCCTTGTTGCTGGTACTACACAGAAATGTTTTGAATTCCTTGGCGGAAGGAAAGGGGTCATTCAATTTCATGAAGACGTTGGGAACATGCACTCTACCCTGTACTCGCAAGGCTCGCTCATCATCCTTAATGGAGTATGTTGTGTCATATGGATCATTCACGCAGAAGATGCAATGGGCACTAGCATGGCGAGCAAGAATGATGGATGACACCTTGTGGGCATAATCAGACCATTTGTATGAAGTGGCGTCTTGCTTCTGCCGATGGAGTAGCCATTCTCCAAACCATACCCATATCAATGAGAGCGATGTAAGATTCTTGAAGATCAATTGATTGGAGATGGAGTTTCTGGATCAACTTGCTCTTCTGTGTCTTCCTGTATGTGCCATTGGAGTTGAATATGGATACACATTCCTCAACAACACGATGCTCAAGCAATTCAGGAAGATGTACAAGTTTACTGACTTCGACTAGGTCAATCACTGCTTTAAGAGCAATCTGTTCCATCTCTGCAGCTCTTGCCTTAAGGTTCTCTTTGGTCTTGTCTGATGATAGTCCCTTGGCAAAAGTCAAGCGTTTGCTCAGGGAAACACGATCATGGAGAGAAGTACTCTTGCTGAAAACCCGAGCTTGCATAAAGCTAGTCAACTTCTTCTCTCCATCGACATGAGCAGAGTTAAAGTCTGCGGTGAGTTCATCAGAGGCTGGCATTGCTGATTGTAGAGTCCGAAGAGTGGGTGAAGCTGGATCAAATGGGAATGAGTCAAACTCATTCATGCAGGTGATAAGATCTTGCACACACTGCTCATCTTGCTGCATCCGTTTTAGGCTACATTCTACATGCTTTCTCTTGGCTCTCTTTCGATTTGCCTGGGCATTGTGAACAGCCCGGATCCGAGCTACATTGTTCACATTCCTGGAGTGCACAAGTAGCTGCTTCTCATTCTGGAGGATGGATAGCCAGCCAGATTTCATCTTGCTCCCCTTGTTCATTGTGCATTCAATCCACATATCCCAGGGCATGCTGGAGTAAGGGTTTCCAGTAATAGACTGTGCAAAGTCAGTGCGAAGAAAGGCAAGTTGATCGGCAGGAAGAGCTGTGAGCATTGCCCAGAAGTCAGGCAGCCACCGCCCATACTTGTTGTTGTCGTATGCTACAATCCATGGCAGCATGGCACGAAGTGAACTCACATACTCATCCCAGTTACAGATATGAACGGCATGTACATTCTGCATGAGAGCATCTGTCATGGAAAGAAACTCCCTCCAGTAGCCTGCCATATCACTCTCATCCACATGAGAAAATATGTGGGCAGTCAGTTGTTTGAGGTCAGCATCCTCCTCCAATTTAGCATGAGCAGAAGCACGAAAATATTGGGAATTAGCTTCATCTTTCAGGATCTTAACATTCTCCACAGTTGTACTGTCCAAATTGGGAATCAGCCTTGCCTTTATAAGCTCAGTTACTAGTGCCTCATACATGAGCCTCAAACAACGCAACCCTCTCTTATAATGCTTACCTTTCAGTGCATGATCAACTGAACCTTCAGCAATAACTCCAGCTGCTACAAGTACATCTCCTAGCTCACTCCCTTTGTAACGCTTATAGATGGCACTCATCATCACACACTGAGTGCGAAAGGGACCAAGAAATGGCACAATATCACGATACTTGTCTGGATTTTCAGCCTTCAATAGAGTGATAAGGACATATACAGGCTGATCTCCTACTAAGAAAGCAAATGGCATGCGCTTAGTTCCTATGATGGTAGACAGCTTATCCATGATGTCATTCACAACCGATTTGCTGGGTGGTTGGTTGTATGACATGTGATAATAAGCCTTACCTCTACTCTGCTCCACATTCAAGCGAGCATGAAACCCACCGTAGGAAGAAATGGTCTGTTCTGCTGCAGCTGGGCGATTACCATTCACGTCTGTACGACCAAGAGTATGAATTATACTACGCATGCGCTGAGACTCTGTGCTAGATGAAAAAGCAGTCGGCTTGGGACGAAATGGAGGCTCACCACGCTTAATAGTTCTATAAGGCTCAACAGTCTGCATATCACGAACCTTTTCCGTAAGTGCGCATGACACAGCTTTAGCATCTTTAAAACCTGTAAACTTACCACGAACATCCTGGACTCCAGTACTCCTGCGCTCAAGACACTGCAGAAACATCCAGTTGCAACGGTGTGCTGTACCCCCTCCTGTCAAGGTGTCATTACGGAAATCATCATTATCAATGATACTAATGCTGGGTTCCATCTCGGCAATCTCATTAGGACACAGAGAACATCGATTGAAGTCATGCATGGTCCACAAATCACGTAAAAGAAGCACATTAGAGTAGCTGATCCCCATGCCTAGTTTGTAGTAAGAGTCAACAAGCTCTCTACTGCGAGTTATCCCATGAAGGGTAATGGTGGCATTGATAGCAGTAGTTGTTGGTCGCTTTGTGACATACTGCATGATAAGAGAGGTGAGAGAAAGGGTTGCTGGGGATAGATCTGCCCAAAGCTGATAGTAGCTTCACAAGCAGAGATGAGAGCTTTTCTTTTTCTTCTAGCTCTTCGACCCTTGGTGGCCATGATACAAGTTGGACAGACTTGATATCATCTCTGAGACGTTCAGCTACATTCCACACTAGCTGTTCACTGCTGATACCAATGGAGGAAAGTGCAAGCTCAACGTATGAACCACCCCCAGATGTATCATAGGCTATTTCACTGAGGCTTTTTTGAGGGCGAGAGTGGAAGCCAATCTTGCCCTGAAACTCTCTAATCAAAATTTCTTTGATGTAGGAAGATTTAACTCCCGATGTTGGGAAGCCATACCTAGAAATGATAGAGCCATAGTCACGAAGGAGGCTTTGCAGTGATCTAAGCTCATGTTCCACAAAGACAACTGTTCTGACATGATCAAAGAAGATAGTTTGTGCCTCACGAAGAGTGACATTGTGCATGTGTGGAAGTTTGCCATCTTCACACATTTTCTGGTACTTCCGAACATATTTCAACCAGCACTTATAATGATACCTGATTTCAAGGGCATAAAGCTCGTCGCCGGCAAAATCAATTAGACAATTGATTCTGTCTCGCATTGTTTGGTCTTCCAAGGCAACTGTATGGCTCTTGAAAGCAGCCCATGCATAGTCATATGATATCAGGGAAAGCTTAGTTTCTGGGTGCTTAGGTGATTCTCCCTTACAGCACCAGACACATTTCATTTTATCATGTATCAGCCCAAGACTTGATCGTAGTCGCTTAGCTGGTGGAGCAATAGCTGGGGAAGTAGCAGGTGAAGACTGAGATTGGCTTTCATCAAGCACTCTCTTTTCTTTGCCTGCTCAAGTTTCCTAGCATTACATAAGGTCAACCTGCAAGAATAATGGACATATTGCCCAGTAGGACCTTTATGCCAGTTAATAGCTCCATGGACAGTTCCAAACCTGTCCAAACCTTCCCATAACAGGGCTTTTTTCTTAATATTTTCCCACCTCTCAATTGAAGAAATGCAGTCAGTAGCTTGATCACAAGGCTCACAGCAGAGGATGCATAAAGGGCTGACAACACTCATCCTTTTTGCCTATTGAATGGTGACAGTCACAGTTCTCAAGTATACACATAGTATTATAGCTTACCTCCACTTCAAGAAAGTCCACCATGTGCTTGTACTGGGCTAATTAGAGGGTAAACCCCTTACCTGATACACTAATGAGTTAAACGACTATGTACAAGTGTACAAAAAAGATGCATTTGTAGCTTTTGTTGAAAACAAGATGACTTCAGGAGCCATTTTTGATATCATTTTGATACCGTTTTAATTTTCGCCTCCTGCGAAAATTGCCGGGATTTTTGTGAGGGACCTGGGGGCTAAATTTGTTGTAAAAGGTCTATAGAAGTCAAATCAATCATCAAAACACACTAGCCAGAGAATGGTCGCGAAAATTATGATCTAGACCCAACTAATATGCTTGAAGTTTTATTTTTTTCAAAAAAGGAAGGTATTTGTTTTTAAGACAGCCCATGTAAATGGCACTGTACTTAAATTAAGCATGTGAACCACGACAAGATTCCTTCCATCTCACATGAAAAAGTATTGTTTGTAGGGTTGAGTAGTCAACAATTAATGTTATATATGTCCAGTCCATGTCTAAATTAAGTTCCACACAAACAACGTAAAAAGTTCATATACATTCTACACTTGATTCTACCTCATGAATCTACAAAACTCTACTGTAAGTAACAGAGAAATTAATTTTCCCTGAGCAGAACTTAAGCTGTTTGGGATTTGGGAATGTTAATTTTAGGTTTTTGCTTCATGTAATTATAGATTGTTGAAGATTTTGAAATAGGATTTCCTGTAGAAGACTTAGTTGTTGTTGTTTTATGTTGAAATGTAGTAGTAGATGCAGATGATGTAGAAATTGACATAAAAGGTATATAACGCTGAGATTGAATTTTCTTTTTTTAAGAGAATGTTCAACATTTTCCTCAAATGAGAATTTAGAGCATTCATCGGGGGCATATGATTCAATAGAGTCTCTCACTACAATCGGGACAAAATGATTAGCCAGATAATTTGAGTAGACTAGATCTAAAAACAAAATATTAAATAATTCCAAGTCATTTAAGGAAGATCGAGGGAAAATTAAGCTATTAAACAAAGGTTTTAGCTTATCTGCTCCAGAATCTGGATATAGCAACTGTATTTTCCGACCAATTACACTTGACAACCCCATTACACACAAAAAAAGATGAAAAAGTGTTCCCCGAACAGTTATGGAGGGCTTCAAATTGAACCAAACTTTCAGGGGAAAGATGAGCATTATTAAGATTTATTTGAAAGTGAAAGGATAGTAGTTATGGATAGAAATTATTTTCTTGTAGGCAGTAAAATTTGGCGTTCAGGTGGTTCAATACATACCATCATCGTTCTCAATTCATCAGTAAACCTGTTGTCTCTGAAAAGGGCAAGAGAAGAAGAACTGTAAAGGCGTTCTCCAATTGTTTCAGATCAAAAATAAATAAATAAAAATAACAACCATATCCATCATAATTTAGTATATACTTTACCTATATATACAACCAGAAATAAAACCATTTTTAATGTTTTATATATATAATTAGCTATTACCTAGTAATAACCTATATATATTTTGTATTCTTCGTTTGTTATTATTTTGAATATGCCACAAAAAATGTTACCATACTGGCCTCGCTATCATAGATAACATACACGTTTTTTTATAAGAAACCTAGCTAAAAGAATGGCCTAGTTCTAAAAGTTACACATCAGTCAGTCCGCTTCATTTACAAAGGGAAAATACATCATATTGATGATGTTTAAAACATTACATGATATATAATATAATAATATAAGTTTGTTTTATTTAACAAAATTGCATACCTTAAGGCAGTGGTTTTCTTCTTCTTGATCTTCTTTGAAGAAGAAAAAAACTTTGGCAAAGAGGCTTCAGCAAGAAAATTTCTCCTTTTAACAGTCCTGAATCAACTTTTTCAAACAATTTGTGTTTAGATAAAAACTCATTACCAAACAATCTCTTCTCGAAAAATCTTGGACACTTTTAAGAAGGATGTCTACTTAGCTAGCCAGAAAGGAGACAGAGCTATCTAATCTAAAATCTGGTAGATTTCCATTTGGTTAGCTATTTTTTCCATCCCTCAAAATGCGAAAACATTTTTAAGTTAAAACATGTTAATTTATGTTACAACAAACATAATAATTATGCGTAAAAAGAATTTTCAAAAATAAACTTCACGTGTTTTGACGCAGCAATCATAATTTTTGTTTTGAATTGAATTTTTGTTTTGAATTTTTTTTACACTACATTTATATACATTGCTTAAGTAAGCATTTCTCTTCGTGCGAATGTTTCTACACTTATAATACACTAATTTTATTTATAAGCAAGACTGTGAAATGACCTTTACGGTAGCTATGCTATGCAATTTAAAAAAAAAAAAATTTACCGTAAAAATATGATTATAGCTATGCTATGTATATGGAAAGCAGGAGTAAAAACTATGTTTATATGCATATGCCGGTAATTTTCCTTGAAAAATAAATTATATACAGTATATAAAAATCTTTTTCTTGTATAATTTTGAGCTTTGTTTTAAATTTACTCATATCTTTTGATCGTTTAATATTGTATTACTAAGCCCATTTTACCCTCTGTCTCTGAATAAAGTACATTAAGCTAACTTCAAAACCAGGCATTTTTAAATAATTGGGAATTTTTGTTCGTACGATGCTACGATGCTTATAGCTGTCTTGCTTATAAAAATAAATTATTATTATTATGCAGGGCTTTAAGAACATGGAAAAAAAATAAAGCACTGCGTTGGTGAGTATGATAATAAATTATAAGTTACAACACTCCTCCGCCATGATTTTAATTTTCGCATTTTGACAGATGGAAAAAATAGCTAACCTTTCCATTTGACTGGTAAAAACGAGACCGTGACCGAAAAAATTTCATATCCTAAAGTAAACAACAATAATGTACTATTTATCTCTCGGTTCCGTCGTTCTAGCGTTGCTATGGCTCAAATTGCTGGTTGCTCTGGCTCAAATGTTTGATCTTGCCGAGCCCTACTAAGATGGTAGATATTTTGGTGGGGCTTGCAAACCTATTATTAACGCGTCTTCAGCGCGGACCGCCAGGCGCGCAGCCAAATTGCACGAAGCGAAAATATAAATGTAAAAGATAAAATTTTTTACTTACCTGACAAATTATTATTTTATATATATTAACGGGTGGGGCTAGAGCCCCCTTAGACCCCCCCCCCCCCCTAAATACGCCCTTGAGGCCAGTCATATAGTAGACCATGGTCACATCATATTGAGAACATCGAGGTGATTTGACCTTTGGCAGAACGTTTAGTGACCGAAAAGCTTGAGACAAGATATTCTAAACCGTAAGGACGAACTTCTCATTAATCACACAATCTTAATCCCAGTTGCAAATGCAATGTTATGCTCCTGTTCGTGACGTTAACGGTTAATAAAATCAACTAATTCTACTATAACTGCAGATATTTGGAAAAGTGAAATCAGTTTAATCTCATCGTGGTAAGAAAAATTGTTTGTTTCTCGAATTAATTTGAAAATGTCAAAAAATAATTTAAAAATTTCAGATACATGACGTCCCGCGTCAAGTTTACGAAAAAATTGCAACACAGCAACCCACCGATAAAATAAACAATGTTCCAGAATTTTCCGAAACATAAGCAAAGATGGCCACCGTTGATGTTTGCAGTTCTTTTGTGAAGGATGAAAATATGGACATCGAAAGAGAAGATATGGATATTGATGTGCCATCGAATGACCCGAAGTAAACTTATTTGCAGCTTTGAAATCTTTTTGATTGCAACCTCTAGTTAAATTAAAACTATAAAGCTAAAAAAAGTTACTGGCGGTTAAACGCTCTCTAAAAACCGCTATTCTGGGTTCTATTACAAAACTTAACCTGTTCCTCACCGAAACAACTATATAAAAGCCTAAATACATTGGAAATATGAATAGGTTATGTGTAAGTTCAATCATGGATCTTTCTCTACTGATAATCGACTGAAATTGCCAGCTGTGTTAGGTAAAAACAACTAACTAATTTTAGTCAAAAGTAGCAGTATATATTAATGTTTTAGCTACACCCTCAATGCAAAAGTTAATTCACAAAATCTATAATACATGACAAAATCAAATGCATTAGAATTTACAATGGTTGGATTGTCAATTAAATAGTAGGAAATTAAAAAACATCCTCTTGTTTTACATCAAATTTTCCAGTCACAAGCAGCTATCACATATGATGTTTCCCCATCAAATTATCATATCTTTTGAACCATTAATAGTACAGAAGTGAAAGTTTGAACAAAGATAAATGAATTAATAACTACCAGAAAAGCAATTTATGTTGAAAATTAAGAGTTAACTGATATTGACTAATATTTTTATATAAACTGAAATTAGCACGGAAATCAAAATGATAATGCAAAAGCATAGAATCAACAGTTCATGTTTGAGTTACCAATGATCTCTGAATCAAGCCCTTACCATCTTCAATGTTCCACCCATTCCATCACACAAAGGCTTATCATTAGGATCGGCATTTAGTTCTTCTTCTCGTTTTTCTTTGATTAGTACTTTGTTATCAGGACTTTTGATTCTTTTTGTTGATTGCTCTCTCCTTACATCACAAACTCCTGTGATGATCTTTGATTTGCTTGAAGACAACAAGGTGTAGTTAAACAACTTATATTTTTAACTGATAATTCCTGAAGACACCAATATATCACGGGTTAATTGTTTTAGAGCTGAAGCCTTGTTAAAGAAAGAAGAGGGGAATGAAGCATATGTTGCAAAAGACTACAAAAAAGCCATACAGATTTACTCCGAAGCTATCAGTAAGTTTAAAAGTGCGGAAACTCTGGTGATTTAAATGTATTTTAAATATGTGTTATACATTTATTTATAGAAAAAATAAAAATTATAAAAAAATATGAAAATGTCAAGTTTCATATATCATCATATCATATATTTGAGTTTGATACTTTAAGTACATTTTTGCAACTAGCTATGCATCAGGGGCATGGATGCTTATGCCCATGAGGTCAAAGATGTTACATGAACTGCATACCTGTAAAGTTTACTGTGGATGCATTATTGTGTTTTGATGTTTTTGAATAAAAGTATGTTTGCTTAAAAGGTTTGGATCCAACTTGCGCTGCATATTATGGGAATCGTGCTGCTGCTTACATGATGGTCCAGAATTTCAAGAAAGCTCTGGATGATGCACGCAACGCATTCACTTTGGATTCACAATTCATTAAAGCTTATCACAGAGCAGCAAAATGTTACATAGCAACAGGACAAACGTGCTCAGCAATCCATGTTTTAGAGAAAGCTCAACACATTGAACCTAAAAACAAACTCATTATTCAAGAGGTAGTGAAATTTTTCGTGGCTTGCTTTGTGCATTGTTCATTCCTCGTTATTTTTGTTGCTCAGTGTAAGATCAAACTAAACGAACAAAGATTAATGTTGAGTGGGTTTGATGCCAATGAAAACATAAAGTTTATTATACTAACTAACTGGGTCACCCGACATAGCAATAATGCACTCATCACTACTTCATCATCATTACTTCTAAGACAAATAATAACTGTGTCAGCCCACCTTTATGTGTTTTTATATAAATATATACTTGTTGCGGTGTATTGTTTATGGTTGCAAATTGCACGCACCACTTCTTAATTATAGTATATTAAAGTCATCCCGTCTTTGTGTGTTTGTAATAATCATAGTTAATAATCATAAAGTTAATTATTAATAAATAAATAATAAAGTTGGAAAGAAAACAAAAAGTTTACTGATATTCAAATTGACCAAAAAAATATGTATTCAATCCTTTTTACAAACATATTTTATCAACAAAACAGAAATTTGTAGCTAACTATTCTTTATACTCCTAGAAAATAAACATTTCCCATCTCATTTCATTCATATTTACTCGGTAGGTTAGTAGAAAGTTTATTAATAACAGCTAGAAGAATTTGGCAAACATGAAAGTTTATTTTCATCCAAAAAGAGCTAGATAATTGACTAAATTGCACAAATTACTTCTTAAACATTAAATCGATACTTAAAGTGGAAATCATGAAGAGTTCTTACCAAAAAGCATCAAAACGTTAAAAACATATTTCAGTCTGTTCATTTAAAGGCACACGCACCTCCACATGCGCCTTAAGAGCAGATGCACCTAAGAATCAGAAGCAGCCCATATAAAGTGGAATCATGGGGGTCTTCAGATCTGATTCTTAGGTGCATCTGCTCTTAAAACCTTTAGGTGCGCAGTAAATAGCGCCTCGAACAGAAAAATATTTAAAAAGATTTAATAGTGTTTTCTATTGTAGTCAAGAACATATTTCAGTGCAACAAAAAGTAAAATAAGAAAACTAAAACAAAAGCCTCCATCTCCATTGTACAAACAACCTTTCAAACATCTTCTTGAGGATGTTTAACAGTCTCACTGTAAACACGTTTTTTGTGAAACATGCAGAAGTCAAAAAAACATTCCTTTGTAAGACATATAGAAGACAAAGAACAGCTTTTTTGTGAAATATTTGTAGAAGTCTGTCAGTAATTTTTTGTAAAAATTGAACTCGATTTTTATCAAAGCTGTCTGCAAGTTTCTATGAAAATTCAACGTGATTTTTTCTCAGCAAAAAAATTAAACGTCGTTGTTTAGCTGCATTTTTTCAATGTCGTCTGAAAATATTGTTGTTAAAATGTACGCATTCTGTTCTATTTCTTCTTTCTACTATGTTTTCCTTCTCATAAATGCTTTTTGAAAAGTGGCTTCCATATATCTTTCCATTGAATCGCAAAAAAGGCAAGTAATTTCTTAAGAATACTTTACTATCGAACTATCGGTATAACACTAATATCTTTCTTCAACAGCTTGTTTCATCTTATTTGCCGTATTTACTATTAAATTGTTAAAATGTCTGACCTATGTTAAATCTTTTATGAAAGTTGCTTTATTTGTTCCAGTTTTATTCGATTTCTAGGTATAATAAAACAGTTTAAAAATTTTGTGAACTAAACTTCTGAAAAACGAAATCTAAATTAGTATTGCTTTATGTTGTCAATAAGTCTCAAGACACAAAGTTACAGATTTCGTAAAGAATTGTTTTGAATCGTTTGTTTTGAGACCGCAGTACGAAGCGCCCATGCGTCACACCCTTTGTATTTGAATTCAATAGAATTATTTCTTGAAGTTTTGTTGCACTCCCTTACAAAACATCATCAAATAAAACATAATTAGGTTCCTTGGTTGTTTTAACTTTACGGCAGAGTCTCAAACTCTAGAAGCTCAAATAATGTGCGCAGCATGCTTCATTGGCATACAACACAAGTATTATTCCAGATCCTTCTATTCTTTACAAGCGTCGTTCTTAGCGCACCTAGTAAAACTCTAATTGAATGGACTGTATTTCAGATTTAGCCGCCACATTTTAAGCCATCTCCATTATTTCTGAATACAGAAATGGTTGAGTTTACACGTCATCAATGACATATTTAACATGAGCATTTTATTTTTTATATATTTATCGGGGTACGTATGTGTTTGAACTTTAAAAATAAATAAATATTAGGGACACAAACAGTGATATTGTTAAAAGTAATTTTATATATTCCCATAACAAAGTTTGCAAATTTAATTTTCCTCGCTTCAATGGTCTGGCTGGAACGGACTGTAATATTAATACATTGATTTCATTTGGAGTCTGTAACATAGACGTTGGAATTTTTGATTGCGATCCAAATCATTGAGCCCGGGAATTAATGAAACTGGTTTCTCCATGCATTTGCTCCATCTGTCTTTATGTAGTAGGCCAGTATCTAAATGTTTCTTTAAATGAATTTGTTGGTCAACTAAATATAGTTTTTTTCTATTGTTTTAGTTACAAGTCGCAAAAATCATGGCTGATATGGAGTCGAAGGGAGCTATTGCATACGACAACGGTGATTTCAGAAAGGTAAGCTATTTAAATGATGGTGTTTGATATTGAATATTCATTTTCGCAAATTCCTGTGCATTTATTTTTCCGATTGAGGTTTTTTTGAGAACTTACCATGCCTTTTACCTTGAAAAAGAACTCCTTCTTCAAGTATCTTATTTTTTAATACAACCCCAATCATAGCAAACTTTTGTACTATATCCGAACACAAGATTTTTTGCATTGTGGATTAATTGGAACGTGACGTGTTTGAAAACAATTGATATTGGTTAATTTAAATTTGTCTTGTGGCGGTTTTTAGCTGGAGTTTATATATTGTTTTGGCATCTTTGTATTGCTGAGGGAAAACTGGTTGTTTTGTTTCAATTATCTATCAAAAGAGTGAATTTTTGAGGCTGATCGATAAACGATATCTTTTTATGTTGATCGAACTTTAAGTTCTCCTAACATTAACCTTCATTTAGTAAAAAATACTTCCTCTCTAGATCATTTCATAAACACATTTAATTATTCTCTATATCATCATTAACTCTCTGCTCTCTATCACTGAGCTTATTTCATTATTTTTATAATTTCTCTGTGTAGACTTTAACGCCTGACTGCTTGCCACCGGGCGGAGTATTTCTACCGGAGAATTAATTAAATAATTAATTTATCGATAAAACATATTCATTCACATATTCCCTGAGTAAATTTAATTATAATAATAATAAAATAATAAACACCCATAAATATTTACACCATGGGCCCGAAAGTTGAAACTACGTTTTCAATCCAACAAATTAAAGAAATCATCTCAATGCACGAAAAAACCCTGATTAATGTTTTTAATGGCAGTTTTGATCGACTGGAAAGGCGAATAGAATCCCTTGTCAAAGAAAATAATTCATTAAAGAGCGAGATTAAAGACCTAAAACACTCTGTTGAATTTATTAGCAACGCATATGACGAAAACGTTAAGATAATGGAGCAAAAATTTTCCGAAGAGACACAAAACCACGACGTATTACATCTTGAAAATAAAATTAATGAACTTGAAGATCGGTCGAGGCGGAATAACCTTAGAATTAATGGAATTGTTGAAGATGAAGATGAGTCTTGGACTGAAACTGAAAATAAAGTAAAACAAATAATAAAAGGTAATCTAGGCATAAGAAATGCAGTGCACATTGAAAGATCTCACAGAGTGGGAAGAAAATATTACAACGGGGTAAAAAAAACAAAGCGTACAATCATTGTAAAATTCCTATCCTATAAAGATCGTCAAGTTGTGTTTGAAAAGTTTCGCGAGAAGAGGTTATGGGAAAACGGTATTTACATTAATGAAGATTTCTCGGACATTACAATTAACAAAAGGAAGCTACTATTCAAAGAAGCAAAAGAATTACGCGAGAAAGGGAGTTACGCAAAAGTCGTTTACGATAATTTAATAACTTTTAAAAAGGATAATGTCATTGAACAAAAGAGAGATTAATGCATTATTTCGATCTTATTTTAGTATTTATACATAAATTCAATCATGACTGAAGTTTTTGAGAAATTAATTCACAAACCATTTTATTTAAATGAAAGATTAAATAATCGTTATGATCCCGACTTTAATTATCTTAACAACGTAAATTTTTCAAATTATGAAACCTCTTATTTTCTATCACATGAAATGTCTTCATTACTTTGCAAGCAAGTAACTAGCAACAATCTCTCTATTGTCCATGTAAATATCAGAAGTTTAAATGCAAATTTTGAAAACCTTTTAATATTTCTTTGTGAATGCAAACATTGCTTCGATATCATCTGTCTGAGTGAAACTTGGTGTTCGGATGATGAATTTAAAAACAACTCATGTTATCAAATCCCTAATTTTTATTCAATTCACCATGAAAGGAAGACTGGAAAACGTGGCGGTGGAGTTTTAATATATATCAAAACATCCATTTTATATAGGGAACGAAAAGACATTTCATTTTCAACTAAAGATAACGAAACGCTAAGCATTGAGATTATAATGAAAAAAACTAAAAATATTATAATTTCTTGTTGCTATAGACCACCTGATGGCGTTTATAAGAACATTCTTTCCAACTTACATGATATTTTTAATGTAAATAATCTAGAAAAGAAAAAGTATTTTATTTTAGGAGACTTTAATATAAATTGCTTAAATTATAACGAAAAGAATACTGTCAAACATTTTTATGATACAATTTTCCAATATGGAACTTTTCCCCTCATAAATAAACCAACACGCGTTACTAAGAATTCAGTCTCTATAATTGATAACATTTTTACAAATTTCATTATTAACAATTACTTACTAAAAGGAATAATAAAAAATGACATCTCTGATCATTTCCCAATTTTTGTTTCTATTAATTTATCCGATAATAAGGAAAAAGTAAAGAAAATAAAAATTGTAAAACGCCATTTTAAATCACCTCAAGTTCAATCATTTAAAGATGCATTGTCCGCTGTTGATTGGTCAGAAGTTTTAGTTAATGAGGATACAAACATGTGTTATAAAGAATTTTTCAAAATCTTTTTAAATTTATATAATGATAACTTTCCTTTAATAACAACCTTAGTTAAAATTAAAGATATAAATGCACCATGGATGTCTAAAGGACTAAAGAAATCTTCAAAATTAAAACAAAAACTATATATAAAATTTTTAAAAAACAAAACGGAACAGAATGAGCAAAATTATAAAGATTATAAAAACCTTTTCGAAAAACTGAAACATAAATCAAAACGTAATTATTATTCGTCACTATTAGAGCAACATCAATATAATTCTAAAGAAACATGGAAAATAATTAACGAAATTTCCGGAAGAAAAAAGAATCACGACGATTTCCCAAAAGTTCTCAATGTAAACGATACTTATATTACCGATCAACATGAAATATTGAACGAATTTAACAAATATTTTACTCGCATTGGTCCAAAATTAGCTACCTCGTTTCCTTCATCAAATATCAGTTTTCAGACGTATCTCCCACAAATTAACTCCAAATTAAAATTTGAGCACCTTTCTATGAATGAATTTGATGATGCTTTAAAGTATTTAAAACGCAACAAAGCTGTCGGGATTGATAATATAAATGGAAATATTGTAATAGATGTGATGAATGAAATAAAACAACCGCTATTTAAAATTTTCCAGTCTTCCCTTAGAAATGGAATTTTCCCAGAAGAATTTAAATATGCTAAAGTTAAACCAATTTTTAAAACTGGCATTTCTACTGAAGTTGGAAATTACAGACCAATATCTATCTTGCCTTTTTTCTCAAAATTATTGGAGAGAATCATGTTTAACAGAGTTTATTCATATTTTAAAAAAAACAAGCTGTTTTACAACAAACAGTTTGGTTTTCAAGCAAACACTTCCACTGAACATGCGTTGTTAGAATTAAGTGATAAAATATCAAATTCCTTTGAAAATGGCGAATATACATTAGGTGTTTTTATAGATCTATCGAAAGCTTTTGACACTGTAAACCATTCAATATTATTAAAAAAATTACAACATTACGGAATTTCAAATACTTATTTTAAGTGGTTTAAAAGTTACCTACAAAACAGAAAACAATGCGTCTTTTATGGAAGTAGTGCATCTGCTTTTCTTGAAATATTATGTGGTGTTCCTCAAGGCTCGATTCTTGGCCCATTATTGTTTTTAATTTATGTGAACGACCTAGCTTTTTCTTCTCCAAATATCGATTTCATAATGTTTGCAGACGATACAAACATGTTCACCTCAACCTCGGATATAAATAATGCTTTCAAAATAATGAATATTGCGTTAAATAAAATATCATCGTGGTTTCATAGCAATAAGTTGTCCTTAAATTCAGATAAAACTAAATATATAGTATTTCATTCAAAAAGGAAAATAGTCACAGAAAATCTACCTAATCTCCACATTAACAATAAAACATTAGAAAAAACACAATCTATTAAATTTTTAGGGGTGTTAGTTGATGAAAATCTGTCTTGGGAACACCATATTAACTTAATAAATAACAAGATATCTAAAAGTGTAGGAATATTATACAAAACTAGAAATATTTTAAAGAAAAAATTATTAAAACAACTTTATTTTTCTTTTATACACAGCCATCTAAGTTATGCAAACTTAGTGTGGGCAAGTACACATAAAAGCAAATTAAAATCGATTTTTAAAACACAAAAACATGCGATTCGTGTCATCTACTTTAAAGACAAGTTTACTCACACAAAGCCTCTTTTCAATGATATGGAAGCAATGAATGTTTACGAAATAAATATATTTCAGATAGTCAATTTCATGTATAAATGTAAATATAATTTAGTTCCCAATATATTTGACCGAATTTATACTCTTAAACCAAATCTAAATAATACAAGATCATTTGGAGTAATAGTACAACCTTTTTGTAAAACTAAAATTTGCCAATTTTGCATCTCAATTTGTGGCCCTAAACTATGGAGTGAGTTAATTCATTCAAACTTTGAAAATTTGGAAGATTCTCTTTCTCTCTCTGCTTTTAAAAATAAGACAAAATACATTTTATTAAAATTAGAAGATATTTATAAGTATTTTTAAGAATAAACGAAATAAAATTGTCACTTTTTTTGATTTAAAATATATTTGATAGATTTTTGAATTTAATTGTTTCTACTTAATATAATTTAAATAATTGTTATTTAATTTGATTTGAAGTATTTGCGTTATTTTATTATATATATATTTTTAGTTTATTAATTTATAGTTACGACTCTTAATCCTAAAGCTCAAATTGGTTCTCGATGATAAAGTCGATTTTGACCTTCTACGAGATTCCACTTTTTCATTAACTGAACTTTTCTTTTATTTGAAATCAAACACGTATCAATATCATTGTTATTATTTTTATTATCATTTAATCATATTTTTGTGCTACATTCTAATATAAAGAAGAAAATTGTAGTTATGAAAAAGAAAATATTTACTTGAATTGAATTGAATTGAATTGAATTGAAAACCTTAGAGAATCTCAGGAAATTTCTGTCTAGAAAAAATTGAAATTTTGTGGAATTTTTTTTTTACATTTGTGCTGTGCATTTGTTACGCAAGAATTAATGCCCAGTAGGAACTATGAAAAATATTTTTGATGTATATCGTTGATATTTATGGTTTTTCTTATATAAAACAAAAACTCATGCTGATTGTGAGTGAATATGAATCTCAATGAGATTTTTATGTCACAATATATAATATCATTAGAGGCAAGTGTTATTTAACTGAATAGAGCCTGAATAGAGACTTTGTTGGGGAATTGAAGTCATTTAACCAACAATTAATCAAGTATTTAAACTTTTCCACGGACACTAGCACTGGAGAAGAGAACTGTGAATCATAAAGGGGGGTGACCGGGTTTATATAACTCTTATCGTAACACACACAGCAACATTTCTATGTTCACTCAATGATGGGAGGAGGTCCTTGTTACATTAAGAGCACCCAGCATCCGTCCGTTAAAGCCAGGGTCTAGCGAATATGCTCGATAATGATGTGGACTTAAAAGTTTTGCCCTGCTCGCTTTTTACTTTGGACATATCTGCTCTACTTATATGAGCGCTTAGTCTTTCATTGCCTACTAGATGCTGATTGCCTTTCTCCAATTGTCATTTTTTTTAGACCTACCTCCTAACGACCGTAATATTTGCATACTTAGTATTGCGTTTTATGGAGATGTCTGTTACCTTTCTAGCAATCGTTGTTGATAGCTTGTTTGCGCGTATTCACAAACAAAGAGAAGCAGTTGTCATTATATGCTAGGAGTGTATCAGCTAAACTGTTACAACGTGAGAAATTGTACTAAGCTGCTGAGAACGATGTGTGTGCAACAACAGTGTGTGATGTCTGTCTGCTCAATAATGAATTCAGTTTTGTCATGCTGTGGCTGCATTGACAAATGATCCAATCTTGCACCTAAAGTGCTAAAGTTTCAACGAAATCTGTTCTCTCAAATCTAGAAGTAACAACTTGGAATTGTGCAAGGCTAATTATGTTGTCAAACTAATTACTTTTTTTCTTAAAACAAAGAAACTAGCATGAATATGAGTAATTTATGTTCTTATTATTGAATATATTGAATCTTTCTATAAAAAATAATATTGATATATATTGCACCAATTCGGATGCAATGCCCTCAAAAATGACAAGCACTGTTGTAAACAGAAAATAAATCAATAATTTTTTCAATACATGATATTTTTTTATACCAATAAAACTAAAGTTTTTCGCTGTCTAGATTGAGTTCTATATGCGAAAGTTATTAGAGTATGCGCCAAGTTGTTTGAGGTACAAAGGTCTTCAGGCTGAGTGTCTGGCCCTCACTGGCAAGTACAGCGATGCACAAGTCCTTGCAAAGTATGTTAACTTGATTTGTACTGAAGAAGGCGACCACAGGTTTTTAAAGATAAACAAAAACATTTATTACTAGTTTAGAAAAAGTTCTTGGTTCAATATTTATGCAATGGTTGAAATTTAATCCAAGAATAGAAAAATGACAATTGTTTTTCTATTTTTCCCTTTCATTAAATTTTTTACACAATATTTATTTTTTATTATTATTATTTACTATGTTTTGTCACTTCAGTGAGATTTTACAAAAAGAAAATCACAACACTGAAGCTTTATTCGTCAGAGGTCTCTGTTTCTACTACCAGGTATTTATAAGAAAACATCATGTTTTTTTCAGTTTTCTCCACAAAATATTTGTGAAAGACTCAATTTGTAATTTTGAAAGGATGCAATTTTCTGAGAGAAACCAATTTTTGTTGAACAATGAACAACGGTTGAATTCTTTAGAGGAATGGAAAGGTTTTGGATCCGTTTTATAGATGATCTTCTTTGCAGAAAGAAGAATCTTGTTAACCTTAATGCTTTACATTCCTCTGCATTAAATTTATAAGTGAAAAAACTAAAGAATGCAGTGATAGCACCAAGATTTAACTTCCAAACTTTTGACTTTTGATGCTTCAGGACCAAACGGAGCGTGCTTACAAGCTTTTTCAGCAGTTGCTACGAATAGATCCAGACTTCCAGAAAGCAAAAGAAGCTTACAAGGTTTGAGTAAAAACTATATTTTTAGTGTTTTTTTATTCCAATCAATTGCTAGAGTGAAATTCGTTCCCTACTATCTGGATTGGGAGTCACTAAATGATAACACCATTATGATCTCAAGTGTTGTTCTTTGGTACGCACCATAAATATACAATATACAGAGTTTTATTTTTAGAAAGCAAAAAACCTTGAATCAACGAAGGAAGCCGGAAACACTGCCTTTCGAAATCAGAACTATCAACAAGCCCAAGAACTATACACTGACGCATTGAAGGTGGACCCTTTGAATAAAACTACAAGCTCAAAACTGTATTGTAACAGAGCAATGGTGTTCTTTAAACTGGGGAATTTAGAAAGCTGCATAGAGGACTGTACACTGGCAATCAAGTTGGACCCGGCATATTTGAAAGCATACCTAAGAAGAGCAAAAAGGTGAGCTGACTGTAGTGCTTAAAAATGAAAAGTTGTCTTGTTTATCTTGTTGTATTACCTTTGTTTTATACATCAAAGTAGTTATGCATTGTTTTTGAAAATGATTGTGTTTCTACGATTTCAAATAGTTACATGGATTCAGAGCAATATGAGGAGGCTGTAAGGGATTACGAAAAAATTACAAAAATGGACCGAAATCCAGGTAAGGGTTATTGTACAATAAAGGTTATTAAATTGCTACACTAACTTCAATTCTCTGTTTAATATTGTGGAGTGATTTAATATTGAACAGTGAAGTTTTAGTAAACAGAAGCATCTCTAATTAGATGTTTGTTATGACAGAATTCTCATGCCTTTCTTTATGTGTACCTGTAAATATGTGACACTTCTTATTCTGTAGATGTTAAATACAGACAAAATAAATTGTTAACGAAGGATAGAGAGAATTCTATAAACTTTTGTAAGATTTTGATGAGTCTAGGATTATGTCTTTGCTTTTAAAAAGTCTTAGTTGTTTAAACATGCCAGTTTTGATTTCTGACATTAGTCCCCTTGTTTTTATATAAATATATATTATGTAACTACTCGTTGTGATGGATGATATTTAATCATTGAAAATTTCACGCATGACTTCTTGAATAGAGTATAATCGCGTTAGAACACCTTGTAATCGGCGCGGTTAGTAAGAAGATTTTTGACTGATGTTCAAACATGACCAATATATGTTTATACAATTTTTTCACAAACATATTTCCCCGACCAAAACATAAATTTGTTGCTAACTATTCTTTATATGATAGCCATATTCCTTATGCTGTTATTTTTAGAGTGGTAGCTACTTCATAAATAAAAGCTACAAAAGTTTTGATTATTATTTTTTTAGCCATCTACATCATTTTGAATCAAAACAACAAATTTAACGTAACAAAATTACGTTAAATCAAATTGCTTTTCTTGGTTTGTGTGCGTGTTTATGGAATTAGAATAAATCTTACCTATCTTAAAGGACACAATTGTTTCTTGTATGTTGCTGAACGCAAGTGTTGAGTGAGAATGTGTTTGATTTGTTTCCCAGAATATCGAAGCCTCCTACGCGATGCCAAACTCGAATTGAAGAAAAGCAAACGTAAAGATTATTATAAAATACTGGGAGTGGAGAAAACAGCTGGCGAAAACGAAATAAAAAAAGCATACCGAAAGGAAGCATTGAAACATCATCCAGGTAATTCCTGTACTTATTGAAAACAGTACTTCGAAACTTGTTCTCAGATTTAAACGTGTCAAACAGCACATACTTGATACTTCTGCCAGTATTTAGAATTCCTTAAATGATTTATGGGTGCGTTAATGCCCACAACAAAAACTAAATTGATAGATTAATAGATCAAAATAAAAGGAAAGAAAAATGTTTCTTTAAAACCAAACAAATCACGTTTTATGAACACTAATTCTTACGAAGATGTTTGTTGATAAAGGAATACTGACATTGATGATTGCTCATGAAGCATGGTTAAGCATGGTTAAAAGGCTCAAAACAAAACTTCATGACTTTTCATAAGAAGGTGTGTGGCACTAGTTTAATGCGCTGGAAAATCGTATATGTGCACCCAAACTGTACATTTGTTACAGCACACACACTTGTGTGAAAATGATTGCATTGGATTTTCAATTCATGATTTGCAGAAGATTATTGAAGCTAAAAATGTTTTCAAAACCTCTTCGACAGGTGTTTCTGGACTCGCCGCACTAACATTTTCGTTCTTCTCAAATAAATTTCATCAGCCCGCATTTATACAGTTGTTTGTTTTTTTCTAAGATAAAATTTGTCTTAACAACGTACTGATAATAGAGAAAACCATGAAAATGATGTGTGTCAGATGTTTTGTTTCTCTGAACACAAACAGTTTTTATAGTTAAACACCAATGTTTACAATTAAGAAGTCTTTTTAGAGTTTTTGATTTCCAAAGTATGTAAATATTATCCATTGAATTAAACTGTTTCAAATATCCGGTGATAGCGCAATGCTAAGGCGTTTGGCTCTTAATCGGAAGGTTCTGGGTTCAAGACCATGCTATCACAAAGTTGTTTAGTGAGCGTTTATAAATAAACAACGCCGTATTTCATCAAAAATAACCGTAGCACAAATGGGAACAATTAAATACACAAAATCTCTGGGTCAGGGTCTTCATAATAATGCTTAATTAGCGTTCTGGGAGCCTCGTTAAAAACAAACCAACATAACACAACACAAGTTTCAACAAATATTCCTGGAGTATCAGTTTTTAAAAAGATAATCATTCTCAACTTCTTACCTAAGATATTCTCGAAAACCAAAAAGACAAGCGATAGTCGTGTTGAAAAACCCAATGTAAATGTTGTTGTTTTTTTATTGATAGTTAAGCCACTTAAGTGCAGAGGGTTATATAGTTAATTAGGTCTCTTTTTTCACCGGACCCACACAGAATTTTGATGTTATATATGGTCCCACCCCCTCTCAATTCTTAACCCGAAAACATGAAACAAATCCTAGAAACTCCAGAATATACCATGTCACATCATCAAGAAACGAACTGAGCGCAGTACTTCCAGGGATGTGGCAAGCTTTGACCCGAGTGGGAGTCAAACCAGGGGCCTCTTGATTCTGAGCGCAGCGCTTAGACCACTGTGCCGCTGCTGCATTTTGCATGTTGCAGTGTTCTTTTGAATAGAAACATTTGAATCAAGTAGAAAGAAGTACATGTTTGGCTAGAAAATTATTGCAATGATTTTGTGTTTGATACACAGAATTTGTTTTTTTGAAAACTTAAACTTTTTGAATTATCGAAAAGTAAGACTGAATGAAAAAAGAGTTTGTTTATTTTTGCAGAAGGAAATTCTGTTGTATGACTAAACATTCATGGGTTTACCATCAGCATTTACTGTGAATGCTGTGGATTGCATATAAGAGCCACAAAATCAGTCAACCACCTACAAATGTACTGTTTCTTACTGATAAAAACTTTCTTTTTTTCAGATCGCCACTCAAATGCATCAGAAGCAGAAAAAAAGAAAGAAGAAGTTTTATTTAAAGAAGTAAAAATAAATAGACAAATAAATATAATTGAGGTTGGAACAGATATAATATGTTGGCAAGGAAACAAGCAAAATAGTGTTTTTATTTTAAAGAGAGCAAAAAGATTTTGACGTGAAGTCGTAAAAACCTGGACATTCTTTTTTTATCTGTGACATTTTTGTTTTCTTCACTGTTATTAAAAGGATTTAAATCCTGCATTCCAATACACTAATACACAGCTCTTATGGTTTCTACTTTTCCACAGATCGGAGAGGCATACACAGTTCTTTCTGACCCAAAGAAAAAGCAAAGATACGATTCCGGACAAGATCTTGATGATTGTGGAATGGATTTCGGAGGTAAATTGATTTTGCCACAGAGTTGCAGCAGAAAATTGACAATTGTGTTTGCAGTTTTGGTTTACAGTGAAAATAGTTCTCATTTTATGATTCATTTATTTTCGTAAAAATTAACATTTGGATCTTGATTATTAATGAGCTTATTGTTTAATATTTCATCAATTTCAGGTTTCGATCCAAATGTGATATTCCAGACGTTCTTCAGTGGAGGTGGAGGGGGATTTCAATCAAGAGGTACAGCTCCACTTGTTAATGTTGTTTCATTGCAGCATAGAAAAAACATCTATATCCTTCTAGTGAATTATCGCAGGAAATGAAACAGAGATTATTACAGATGAAATAGGTCCTACTGTTCGATTTCTTGGTTCTAAGTACTCAAGAAAAAAGGTTGAATTGACTGCGTAGTGTTTTAATGTCACGTCCAAGAAAATTGTTGCAAATATACTCTTTCTTTTTTTCAGGGGACCACCATCAGAACTTTTCAAACAGTGGATTCACATTTTCATTTGGCTGAGTTCGTCGTTGGAAGGAAATTTCATCTTCCTCCAATGTGTATTTTCATACATAAAAGAAAACAACGATTTTAATATGATTGCATATAAAGTACTCAATGTTCTATATATCTCACTTTTTTTAACCGTTGAAACTGAGTTGAATTGTGAACGATTTTCTTTGCGATATGTTTCAAGCTTTTTTAGTTGAATACAGTTTTATAAAGTAATAGTCACAAAATTAATAACATTTTCAGTTTGCATTTCCTAATGCATCATTGTATGGTTATTTAATAGCATTCAAAGTGCTATTGGCGAAAGTGTTTTTTTCAAATATTGTTTTTCAAATATTTATTCAATTCATGAACGGGGGTAAATGGGATGTTACGATATTTTTTAAAACATAAAGTTCCATTGACAATCATCAGCTGAAATTCTTTGAGACAAACAAGAGACCCCTAAAAGAAGGTCACTGTCACATATACACATATAAATATTAAATAATATGATACGATTAACATATAATATAAATGCTATGAGAAAACATTGAATTAGTAATGGACCACAGTTGCGTGTCCAATAATAATACTTACAAATGGTTTTCCAGTTTTTAACTTCTTTCTATAACGGTTTTTATTAGTCTGATGAAGACCTACACTAAGCAGGTTGAAATATTACGAAAAGAATAAAACCATGCGAACGACCATATGTCTATTAAATATTAAACAAACGTTTGTATCAACATGTCATTAAAAACAATACTTACAAATATATATATGAATTAAATTACATATCATAAATAAAAATGCTGACAATAAATTTCTATATGTATATGGATTTTTCATTGAACGAAAGCTTTGTTATTGTTGGCAAATCAAACAGTAAAATTTATATTGTTGAAACGTGAGATTTTATAACGTTTTTTTAGTATACTCAATCAACTGGCACAAATTTGTAATGTTTAAATGTGGTCACCATGCCATAACCGCAGCTGTTTTGACCAGTAGCGCAGCTTGTTTAGGTGGATACATACTCTACTGCAAATACACAAGGAAGAAAGAATTGGAGAAGAAGCTCAATGATATTGTAAGTTGTCTGTGATTATTTTTCTGGTAAGATTTTATTTAGTGTGGCATCTTGAAATTTTTTATTCCCTTTTTATTTATTTATTTTTAAGGACAAGAATATATTGTTCTTATTCTAATCTTCTTCAGATCTTTGCCCATTTTCTGCCGACACATTTTTTCTATTGATTGCGATCTGTAGCAGTTCTTTCAAGAGTCCTCAGTAGTAGATTGATATCTTGACTTATTTGGTCTGCGCAGAGTTTTAGTGGTCTGTCTTTGGGTCTTTCCAAGGAAAATCTTCTTTGTATAGACAGGTCTTAGAGAAATTCTGGGGTGTTTTTTAGTAGCCCATGTGGTATTATATTAAATATTTTATGTAATTATATCAATATCAATCATTTTTACTCTACCAGCTTTGATTACTTCAGTCGTGATTTTGTCATACCCAGGAGCTTTCCTTTGTATTTTTTGGATAGATTTCTATACATCCTCTTTATTGATTTCTTCTGGTATTCCAGTCTCTCTAGACGTTTAGTGTGGGTAGCGTATTTTCGTCGTAGGGAAAAGAGGTGTTAAGGTGGCTTTCAAAATGCTCTTTTCATAATTCAAGAACCTCATCAGACGACTTTTTTGACATTCCAGTTCCTTTAACTGTTTTAAGGAGATGGTGGCTATACTGCGGAATTGCTCTTCAAGTATTACAGTTTTTTGTTTGAACCTCCTTATCTTTGCCTTTCTAACTTCCTTCACTTCACTTTTTAATTTGTCTTATTTTTACAGTTAAATGGATTTGCTAGTCTTTCTTTGCATCTCCTTTTACACAGTTCAGCAGTCTCCTTTGACAGCTTTTCTTTCTCGAATATCCTTGGTTTGTGTACATTGTTATTACTGCAGATAATGTGTTTATTGTTGGCTTTAGTTAATAGTTTGATGAAAATCTCTTTATTGTACCTTTTAGTAGTTAACAGTAAAACTTCAATTTCCTTGGATTAATTTTCAGGTTTCTATTTTCGATAAACAAAACTGTATCATAAAAGATCCAGCGATTTTACGTCGGAAAATCAGAAAGTTGCTTGAAGGTGGCAGACGCAAGTTGCAGGTATGGTTAACGTATGTAATTCTTGCTTTGATTTTGCCAAAAAAACTGGGTTTTCACAAAACTTTTAAACAATATGTGAAGCTTTTAATTTAAATTTTTATCGCTAGTTGCTGACTGATTTTGATCGCACACTTACAAAATATTTTGTTGATGGGGAGAAAGGTCATACAAGTTATGGTGCGTGCATTTGAAAAACCAATAAGCTTCATGCATATCAATAAACTAGACAAAACATACATTGAAAAATAATTGCAAAATAGTTGTATTTAATTTTAATTTAACCTCTAAAAGGTTAAAAGTGTAGAAGATAGATGGTAATTTTTTATTTAGGAGTAGTTGAGCACTCTTCTTACTTGCCAGCTTCAGTTGGAAAAGAGGTAAGATTTTTAACCGTAGTAGTTTAGTAAATATTTTAAATGTTAGGGTATGGTATGAATTTCAAGATTTGTCCTTTAATAACATGTTTTGAAATCTCAACTAGTTCTCAGCATGTTGATGATGTTTTGTTACTGTACAATGTGTGATATCTTCTCTAGTTGCAAGCGTTGTGTGCCAAGTACTACCCAATTGAAATGTCCACGTAAGTTAATCCTGATACTTTGTTTACTGTGCTACCTGCAGTTCACATTTTTTCAGCTAAACAATAAAACATGGATGGAAATACATGGTGACAACTTCTTAGATATTCTATATGATACTGTCAAGATGAGCCACTCTATTTCTTGACTAAGTGATAAAATACCGGGAGAGAGTGTTGCTACATTAAGCTGTGCCATAGAGGTCATATGTTAGCGTGTCTTTGGAACATAATGTATATTGCTGGTCATACTGGTTCTTCCATTTTGCTAACACATAGATTCTTCATGATCTTTGCAATTACAGGTCAATCAGCGAGAAGGAGAAGATACCACTGATGATAGAGTGGTGAGTTATGTTGCACGGCATCTTAGAATGGGGGTTGTCAACATGCCCCTGGTGTTTGAAACTTGAAGGCCAACGTTAATCTTCTCATTACCAGGCAAATAACAATCCCGTAATGGAAAGATAATGATCTTAGAAGTTGATTTTTCAGTCTATATTCTTTATATTCTCTTGTATTCGTTAGCTTTCTTTTCACGTTCATGTTTCACTCAGGTGGGGTAGAGCTTTCCAGGCTGCTGTTCACGCTAAGTTGCAAAAGCAGATGATACCAACAATGGTGCGAGACAGTAAGGTGGTTTTAAGGTATGACATGCAGTTTATTAGGTACAAGTTGTTACAACATTTGATTGGGCTATATTGACTTCGATTAAATAATTATTCTAATCAACCCCGAGCGTTGATTAATTTAACAGAAATATGTCGTATTGAAACTGAAAATTAAAAAGGGAACTATAGAAATTTCCAATGTGTTCTTAAATTTATGAGATTTATGTATACTTGGTGTCTATTTTTAGTGCTCTTTTCAGCATTCAAATACAACACGAACTCGCAATTTAGCACTGCAGATTTTGTACATTTTCCGAACATGAAAATCAATTCATCCATTAGTTTATTGTAATGTAAATATTGCTTCTAGGGAAGGCACTGATCAATTGCTGCATCTCTTACGTGAGAGCGATGTCCCTATATTGATTGTTTCCGCCGGTTTAGGAGGTATTCCATTCAATACACGATAACTATAAAATGCTATAAAACGACTTTTCGTGCTGAACCTGTGTTAGAAATGCACGAAAAAGTGGATATATATTAACTTCATGGTTTTAAATGTCGTTTCTTAGACAATCTTTAAAAGGAAAATCTGTCTATATGATATAGCATAGATACACTTTACTATTTAACCTCGACTTCGTATTCTGACTTCCAGAGATAAGCATTCAAACTTCAAAAAAAAAACAGGAGTGGCCTGATTTATAGAAAGTTAACATCTATTCAATCGAGATATTCTAGGAATTTATGATGCTGTGACGTAGATGGTAAAGATGTTAATTCCAGCTTAACATGTGAAACTTAAATAACGCAAATTTTACAATGAATTTTATATATAACGTTGTATGCTTGTTTGTAAAGTCAGTTGTCTTGTTCGATTGGGCGTATTTCACCTTGTGATTTCCCTCGCAGATGTGGTTCGCGAAACGCTTAAACAGCATGCTGTCATCCCGCCCAACCTCACGATGATCGCAAATTTCTACAAGTTCAATGCCGATGTAAGACCTTAATAATGATTTATTGCCGAATTGGGAAAGTGTAGGTTGCAAGACTACGCGGTGTACATATTTCCAGGGTGTGTCATGAGAACCTTGGAATGTCATGGGATTTCGTTACATTTTCAAAAAAGAAATAAGGCTGATTTTTAAAATATATTTTATTTCCGGATATTTGTTTGGTTGAAATAACAAACTTATTTTATTGTTTACTATAACTTTTCTAAAAACCCTACGACCCCATGTTCTCTCTTCTATTGTTGAATAAATAAAAATTAAATTAAAATTCAGAGTTTTTTGTAGATATAAACAAATAACAAATTTACCAGTAAGCTAGAAAGTATTTAACGAACAAAAATTATCATTATAAAATGAGAAATATTGTCATGGGGAACCTGCAAATGTCAAGGGATTTTAACTTTCCAGAAACCTGAGAACCCTGATTTCGTCCTTATTTGGTCTCGTCATCAAACCTCGAAACATTCATGCTTGACTTTTTCCATCGAGCTACTTCAAACCTTCGAAAAACTTCGTTATTCCACTGTTTTGTGTTTCAACGCTTTGAACTTAGGGCGTGGTTACGGGGATTGACGGAGAGTTGATCCACACTTTCAACAAGAGCGAAGTGTCTAAGCACAACAAACAGTACTTCGTCACACACAAGGTGAGATACCACGGGTTTGTGGCATTAATGTGCCATAGGGATAAACCGTGTGTTTGTGATGGCAAGACAACGATTTTCCATGAAAATATTTTTGTATTTTAATAGAAACGCAGCCACGTTATAGTTATGGGAGATACGCTCGGCGATCCCGCAATGGCTGACGGGATTGATCACGTGGATTGCATAATTAAAGTTGGTTTCCTAAACGACCATGTAAGTTTGTTTTTCTTTTCACCAGTTGATTATTAAAACAACAATTTTGCAGGTTGAAAGTTCCATCGATTCTTACTTAAGCGTATACGATATAGTGTTTACTCACGACACGTCATTGGACGTACTCAATGTATTTTTGTATGATGTGTTGAAAGGTGTTTAAAACCCGTTGTGTTCAATTTGTACAAAGTATTTATTCTTCTACAAATAATTTTTTGTCTCTAATTTTTTTATCCGTTTCAATGTTTTAGTTTAATGCATATATAACATGGTTATTTAGTTTACAAAAAGGTGTTTTTAAAATTGATATTTGTACATGAGCATTTGCGAATAGATGTCCAACATCAACCAACTGAGATTTTCTTGGCAACAGAGAAGTCATTGAATGTCTTTATATGCTTATAGTGTCCACGATGAAACTCTTTTGCAAGTAACCCTGTTCAACATACACTTCCCAACAAAATGTCTTAATCCGTTACACATTCTTTGGCGGAAGTTCCCATCTCTGCAATACGCGAGCCAATAGAAACTAGCGTCTAGAACTCTCAAATTTCTAAGAACTGTCTTCCAGCTTCCCAACCAATCGGTAGCCGGTAGTTCAGATGCATGCGTTTTAGCGAGTTCTCCAACAGACAAAATTTGAAAGGCGTTCTGGGAGACGCAAGCAATCAGGAAGCAAAACGCAACTAGCACAACAGTTAGAACCTGATCTACTTCGCCATAGTTGTATTTCCTGCCGAATCTTTCAGCTAAAACGAACAATAATTTCTCTAAAACCACTTTTAACTCTAACTTTGCGATTAGAAATAAGTTATTCCTAACAATTTTGAGTTAAGCTAAATCGCAGTTCGACACAAATTAACTAGCTTTGAAAACAGCTCTGTGCGTATCCCACGAATTCAGTGAACCGATGGGCTGTTTAGTACTCTGGTTACATACAATGTGTTATTTGAAAACTCTATCTGTTAAATAACATAATTATTGTTCGGGAAACAACTTTAGAATGGCTTCACAAGATTCTTTGAGAAAATTTCCAATACCTTTAATTAAACTTGTAATTAAGTTGCGGTTCGTTCCAAATCTGTATATCACAAAAACCATACTGAAGAAAATGATGAAGACGGGCAACGCTGTAAAGATCATTTTCACGCCGTAAAAATTGTAGGATATCCAAATTTGAGAGGTGGCAAAATCTGTCATCTGGTATTTCTGTTCTGCGCTGGTAGAGTAAATAAAATGATGCGGTAGATTTGCAGCCACAGCCAAGACGAATGGGGAATAAACGATGGGAAATAGCTTTTTTATCGAGTGACACAGACGTAACTTGCGCGGCAAATAGACTATTAAAAAGGTGTTTACTGACATAGATACCATAAGAAAAGTGCAAGAGATTGAAAAATAGTTTGTGAGTGGATACAGAAGCCAGGCGTGGAAGTATGAATAGTTGATATTCGGTCTCAATATTTCCAATGTGACAGCTACGTTTTGCAGTAGGAACATGAACAAGTAACCAATATTTGAATAACTATACGCGTTGAATATAATTGAAACCGACACGTTGTGTGAAAAGGGTCGATGTTGAATTTGATTCCATATTTTAATTGATGCCAAGTTACCAATCACGCCGAAAACAACAAGAAACAGTGAGACAGCAGTGTTACCAATCACCGTGTTATCCTATAATGTATGGCGGAAAATTTATTATATTATTTAGAGGTGAATGAAACACAGCTATATAGTATGCTCTGCCAACACTTATCGTGAGAAGTTTGAAAACTTATGAAAGTTAACTGCGTAACGTTTATTAGGAATAAATGCTTAAAAATCTCGCAAATTTGACTTCAAATTGTTTTACTCCAAATTGAAATTTTGGATGACGAAATCGCTTGAACTAGCAAAGTAGCTAGCCAGATGGATGTATTACTCCCTACACACTGACTTGGCTGTCAATATCACTAAAAAGCCCTTTTAAATATTCCTGTCAATATTGCATAACTTCTTGTGCAGAAATTTATTAGTTGCGTGTTTTTTTGAAAATATTTAAATATTTATAAGACGGGGAAGATTTCTCAAGATCAAATAGCATACAACGAAAACGCATATACAGTTCACCAAACAAGAAAATACGTATGACATGCGACATTCTTGATATCCTTGCTGCCTGATTACAACGATTTATCAAATGTTTGACTTGAAATAAGCAATAACCCCACGTTACGAGTTTTCCCCAACGCTAACACCAATTTTAAACTTAAATAAGTATTTTTTTTAGTATAATATGGTGACGAACAATCTAATCTACGGTACTTGTCGGTTATCCCCCCTCCCCGAAAAATGTTTTTACTTTTTTCATTCAGACAGTATATAACTTAACACCTGTCCATACAGTGTAAAACCCATGCCTGAATTTTTTTATTCTTACCATTTTGACACGACCACCTGTTCAGAAACTGTTTTGAAGTGGGGGATAACCGACAAGTACCAAATCTACTCACCATTCCCTTCCAAAATCTTCGCCAAAACAATCATTAACTATTCGCAATCAAAATATAAAACATGAGCCACATGTTGTGTTTATCGTCAACAGTTGTGATGGCTAATGAAAAACAAATTCATTCACCGAAATAGAAAAGTTAATGAAAAGAATTTGTTTGGCGGGAAAACAAAACTGTGCTGCCGCTTGAGTCTTTTCAGAGAGCTAACCTTGAAACAAATCAAAATGTAAAGCCATTTAGAAACGTAGTAAAGATTATAGCGAACAAAGCAATCATATCTCTCTGTACTTCAATAAACATGGCGTACATATGTGACGTGCAGGGGAGAGTGATTACGTCTCTTCTACCTTATGGTTTGAAATTGAAATGAATACGTTAAATGTAATGAACTTAAAAAAGAGTTTTTTTCATTCTTCAACGTTCAACATTATTTACTCGGAGACACGCCGAGTTTGTTTACATTTTCAACGCCAAAAACTGGCGACTAATGCCAAACACGTCGAGTAGTCTGTTGATTTTGAACATGAGTTTGTGAACTACAGTACACTCCTAATAACTCGAACCACCATCATGATACCATGAAAATGGTTCGAGTTAACGAATGTTTGAGTGACTTTAACGTATTAGGGAAAGGGATTGCAAAACATTGAATTGAAATTGAATTGAAATTGTTGTTTATTCACCATATAATAAAAATACAAAAAATTCATAGAAAAACAAATTACAAAAATATATGGTTGGTGTCACTCAATAGCATAAAGCTGAACAATGTAGTGACACCACAGTAGAAATATGCGTAAAAAAAATATATCTAGAAAAAATATATATTATCTAATTGGCAAAGATACATACAACATAAAATACAAACCACCAAGCAAAACATATATTTGTTTAATAACACTAAGCTAAACAAGGTTTACCCCTGATGCTAAGTTTGACTAAATTAGAAAATTGTTTACTGTTTAAATCAAAAATAGAATTTAACCAATGCATGTTTTTATATTTTACATCAAAAATATTTTTAATGTCTCTAATTGATTTGTTCCATTCAATGATGCTTTGGTGTTTAATTGAGTATTTTCCATAAAAAATTGTATTATATGAACAAATTTTAAGTTCATTAGCTAAGGCATTGCGAGATGGATAAAGATGAAAATGACAAAGTTTAGTGAAGAAATTGCCAATCGAAGGGGGGATATTTTGGTTTAAAGAATCAAAAACAAACATAATGTTGAGGAGTTTAATAGTAGACGAAAATGGAAAGATATAATTGAAAACAATTCGAATTAACGCGAGTTTGAGTTATTCAGTGTTCGAGTTACCGGAATTACACTGTAATATCTACTTTTGTTACGAAATAGGTGAAACAGTTTACACTCTAGTCACTTGAGCTTGGAAACCTAAGAAACTACTACAGTGAGCTCACTCTATTCTAAGAAACTTGTTAATAATCTTGTGAAATATTTGTCTTTTTAAAACAAAAGAAAAGAAAAAGCGCTATAAAACTAAAAGATAAGCAAAAATCATAAAAAGTTATTCTGATATAATAAGAAACCCTTAAGAAACTTTTCTAGTAAATTTAGGGTAAATCTGTAAGAAACTGCCTAGAGACCCAAAAGCTTAGTTTCTTATACAAAAAAAACGTGCACACGTTTAATTAGTCTTGCCTGTTGACCTAGTTGAGGTGAGGTAAATAAAATGATAAAAGTATAAGTGTTAGTTATCATTAACAGACGGATGTTAAAAATGTGTATCCTGTATTTATTTGGTTCTTTTTGAAAAGCATATACCTTATACTTACCTTATACTTATATTATTCAGACGACAATGTCTGCTCATCCCGTTAAAACATTCTATTTCAAGTTAGCATGTTATAGCACGCTATTGAGAACCAGACAAAGGTTTCTTAGGAAATATTTTTGTAGTACTACAGTTTCTTAAATATTTGGGGGCATTTAGATCTAGTTTCTTATAAAAAAATACGTGATGTCATCTGAACTCAAGATCGATTCCAAGTTCCTCTGACACATAATATTGCTCGCCGGAGTAAAGCGAATGACAGCCTTGTTTGTATCGAGTTGGCAATAACGCTTCCATTACGAAATTTAAAACGAAGTCATAATGCGAATGCTATCTTTACGACGTTCGCTGGCGCATGCGCAATCACTTTATTTAAATTTGGCGCTTGATACAATTTCATTTGGACTGATCTGGGGAAATGTCGTTGTCTGTGGGTGGGGCTTGAGTTTACATGATGATTAAATCTTGATTTTACTCTAGTAAAAAATGATATATCTCCATGATCTTTTTTCTTTTTATTGTGATAAAATGATATATCTCCAAAATCCATTATTTTTTATGAAGCATCTGGTGAATTTTTTATTCAAACTAAAAAAATTAAAAAAGCTTTACATTTTGAATCATATCATGCTGGTGTTAGATGTTCAATTGAAACCCTTAATGCTAACAATATTTACGAGTTAAATAAATGATATAGAAATATCGTCTATATTTAGTACTAGGTCGTCCTCAAACGAGCCGAATTGGCTTTGCAATGCTAATTAAGGACTGTGGGGCGCAACTCCTCGCAGTCCCAAATCCCGTCTACGGGTTCGATCATTAGTCTACCAAATTTCCCTCACAAGGCTTTGGTTAAACCGTGGTAAATTTTCAGGCACTTCCCAAAGATGCCGCGCACTCAAGTGATTCTCGTTTTGAACAATTTGTATTTTATTTATTTTTCGTCTCTAGCGAGAATCGAACCTCGGCTATTGCGGCCAGAAACATGAGTTTTGACCACTAGACCACGCACGCACGGAATTTTAATGAAATTAAAATGCAAGCCTTTAAATATTTCGCAACATCTAGATGCCTTTATAACCAACTACGAGTAGATTATAAACTTCCTTCAATAGCGTTGCGCGCAGTTGACGTCACGGATTTTAGACCCCCCGCGAGACTTAGACAAACTCCTAAAGAACTTGTTAACTGACCTGCGAAAATTACACAAGTTGCAAACGATTCAACGTTACAAGAGTGTACTAGTGAAGAACAAACGATTCCCGAAAGTGAAGCAATAATAGAACGAGAAGTCAATACCAATAGTGCTCCGAGAAGATCACTCCGAATCAAGAAAGCTCCAGTTAAATTTGTTGACTGATTATGATACTTCAGGGTGATGTGCTAGTAACCTCTCCCCTTTTCTTTATACGATTAATTCGAAGTCTAGCGTTTCCTGTCGCTTTCTATAGCTAAGGAAAATGTCATATATTATTTTGTTACTTTATTTTATAGGTAAATAAAAGCCTTACACTAACTTAATTTGGCTCTTTTCTGTAGTGACATTACATTGCAGTACTAGTAATACATATCTCAATGAAATGCTTCAATAATACTTTGATATTATATTAATATTGTTACAAAACTAGCATAAAATCAAAGGAAATCATACTTATATGTGTACAAAATGCTATGGTTTATTAATTAGTACAAAATCTTATTTACAAAGTGTCACTTAAAATTAACAAGCCCACAAGCTACCACTACACCATCTCAGTTGCAAGAGGGGAAAGAGACAGTGGAATTTGCCTGCCTACTAATCTAAACTGTTTTACACGTTCATTATATCACTCTATGTGAATTCTGGCCTTAGCAATCTTCCTGGTCTTTAGTTCCTCTGCTACGCTCAGACTCTTTCTCAGCGGTATTCTTACACTGACTTGCAAAGGATTGAGTAAATCCTGGACAGTGAAGCTTCTGTCAGCTAAAATTATGTCATTTGCCTTCATTACCTTCAATATACCTGATTCTCTGAATATCTCCCTCAAAAAGATAGGAAATGAAGCAAACACCCCCATTTGGGGTGACAGCAATCAGGCATTTAAGTGTGTTAGAATGCTTGTATGACGAGAAAGTGTTGCCTGTCTTGCATAATTGTGAGAAGCTTCAATGCGAAACTTGGTGCAGTCCACAACACAACAAATGTTACTTAGGGTTTTGAAGGCTTTTGGCAAAAACTGCCTGAATTTGTCTCTCATAGGGAACATAAACTCCTGCATGTCTCGAAATACTTTGTACATCAGCTGAATATATGTTCATATGAATATACATTCCTTGGAACGGTTTAGGAAAAGGTATAAACGCTTTCTTTCCAGCTGCTATCATCTCCGTTAAAGATTTGTGGAGTTTGTCAGATTACGTAATGTCTAATTCAAATTATCAGGATTTATTTATTTATTTCTCAATATTTATACGGAATAAAAACATCAGTGTTTACACACATATATTGCCAATTATATATTACAAATAAAAACTGTTACCCTAGTTTGTCCTGTTTGGGAAGGAGAAAGTAAGAATGAAAAGGAACAAAAAGTGCAGTTAATCGAACTTTGATTAACTTTGAACTTTGATAAAGCAGAATTTGACCAAATTGGGAATTAGATTAAAAGAAACGAAATGTTAAAACGATTTAATCAGACTAAATAATTTAACTTAAAATATTTATATATATATTTACTAAAAATGTGATTTGCGAGAGAAGATCGAAACACTGTTGAGCCTTGTTTTGATCTTAACTCGCAAGGGAGGCTATTCAAAAATTTTATACCGTTAAAATAATAACTATTTCGTGCAACTTCAAGTTGGTCAGTTTTATTGAAATATGGTTATTTCTTGTAATTCATTCATGTTCCACAAGATCTCTACTAATTAAACATAAAACTTCCAGTTTCCTTATTTAAACAATTTTTCAATAACAAACTATTATGTCTCATAATTTTCTGTTGTACATCTTTAACATTTTCGTTGTTAGTGATTCTTCTTGCTTTGCGGCTAATGGATGATTTTGATTCCTTTACTGGGTAGAAACTGTCTCTGAAAACATTCTCTCGGCAATGATTCAACAGCAGGACCAGGTTGACTCTCGATATCTCCAGATAACATAGCATAACGTAGCATAAATAAACCTATGTTTCGATATGTTAAACATAATCCATTTAGTCGATATACACAAAAGAAGAGAAACAAAAACTCTCTCTGCCAGTATACAAATCAGTTTTGTGAAGTGTAATACTAATTCCATCAGGTTGTGTATTCCATCATGTTTTTCTTAATTATTAGAAGAGAAATTCCTCCGACCGAAAGCCTTTTTTGCAGAAGTTTGTTAATTCCAATTTCAATGAGTGATTTGATCTTAACACAAATACAGTGAAAGAGAAGAAATTTTGGTACAAAGAAATATTTCAGAGAGGGTTTACTTTGCCGAACTGAACAAGGAGAAATAGTTTTAACAACTTGTCTCTTTTTCGACATAAAAATAATAGATACAACAAAGATCTACGTTAAAAGAATACGCGATCTTATAGTTCAGCTTCATTATTAAATTCATCAAAAATATTGAAAGCGCCCTGATCTTCGAAGTTTTCGAAGTCCGGGTTTTCCCAGTACTCTTCCTCGTCATCGTGGTCTGAGTCGTTCTGCCTTGAATACCCGATGTTCTTTTCTTTGGAAGACATAGTAAATGCGGAAATCGGTATAGGAACTTCATAAGCTGTAGCATCTTTCAAAGGGGAAATTTCTTCGAAAGGATCTATGGAAGGAAGGTTAGATAGACCAAGGCGGATTGCATCTCGTATTCCTGCGGCTCTCCAACCACTTTTGATAACTTTATTTGATTCCGGGTTGGTCATCTGGTCATTGAAATGGGTTATCCATTCAGCGTGTAATGGCTTGATGAGCGATAGGCAAAAGTTTTTTTCCGCAAAAATAATGTTTAACTAAGGAACCGCAAAAAGGATTAATTTTCACAAACCGCAAAAGTTAATTCCCGCAAAATGCAAAACTTTCTTCCGCAAACACTTTGCTCCTTTAAATACTTTTGAAATGTTGGTCTGAGTCTAGCGGGGGTCTGACTCAGACTCATCTATTTTTAGAAACTGTGCGCAGCGCTATTCATACCCTAACACGACAAAGTTTCTAAATTAAATGAAAATAAATTGTTTTCTTTATCACAATAAAGTTTATATATGTAAAAAAACATTTTATATCATTGGTGGAACTCTTTACGGGAAATCAGCAAATCCTTCTGAACATCTAAAATGATTCCCGTTTCTAAATTGAACTCTTTGTCTTTATTCAATAATCCTTGAATTTGGAGATGTGGCTTTAGAGATGGGTGGTAAACAAGGATGACTTGTGACACTTGTTATATTTATCATACATGTTATGGACAAAAATCTACTGATCCTTGAGAAAAAGAATTTTCTAGACTAAGGCAAGGCTCTGGACTGGAGGCACCTATTTTATAAATGTTCAGCAAGTGGCGTCTGTGCTAAAGGAGTTGGAACCAAACTTTACTCAATGCAATGAATACAACCACTGGATACATAAGCATTGCACCACTGTCCACGGTATCCTAAGAGCAGACACAAATTTCAAATGCAAAAAGTTTGTATTGGCCGATGACTAAACAACTGGAGGATCGCTTGAAGTCATGGTAAAGGCCTCTTCGCCAAAGGTTCCGATGTGGCGTCATCAACGTAATGCACGACAATCTAAACGTTAAAAGCCAGAGTCAGCGAGATGGGTGACTGAGGTCTCAGACAAGCATCATTATGACTAACATCTTCCTAAGTTGTGTGACTGGTGGTGAAGGAAAAGGAAAGATGTATAGAAATCTAATCGTATTACTACATTAAACAAAGTAACAAGAATCATTTTGAAGTTTATTTTAGAAACAATAACTCAAATCTACGTCAGACGTGGAAAGAAATCAATAATTTGATAAACGCTAGAAAAAGAATCAACACTACCGACAAGTTTATCTAATGAAGATTCAGTCATAACAAATCCTTTACAAATGTGCAACGTTTTTAACAACTTCTTCACATCCATTGCTGGTAATATACAGTCGTCAATTCATTCCTCCCACACAAATTTTAATAAATTTCTTAAACACCCTACTTTAAATAGTATATTCATTTCCCCAACTACTAACGATGAAGTTTTTTCTTTAATTGCAAAATTGTCTAAGAATAAAACCTCAGGCCCTAATAGTATTCCAACTGCAATATTACAACTAATAAATAAACAAATATCTCCCATCCTTTCGAACTTATTTAATTGGACCTCGCTTTTTAGGTTTCAATATTGCAACTTCTTTCTTCGTCAACTATTTTTTTTAAAGTAATTCCTTTTTCAGATTTACTGATTACTTTTCAACTCGAGTTAGGCCCTGTATATATGAGCCCTCCTAGAAGGACTGGCCCGCCTAAACGAGCTGGAAATCACCCCGCCTATATATGAGAAAAAACAGCCCGCTTAGGCAAAATGAATTTCACCTCGCATATATATGAGAAAGAACAAGCCCGGATAGGAGGGTTACAAACAGTAATACGAATAGTTACAAACAGTATTTTTTCTTAAATGTTCAGGTAGTTTGTGACTATAGAGGTATGTTTATGGATGTTGAAATACGGTGGCCTGGCTTGTTTATTTTTAAGAAGTTTTTAACGCGCGCGTGCACAGAGCCAAATTTTCTAGCCCTCCTAACCGGGCTGGAGCACATATATGGAAAATTTCCAGCCGGCTTTGCCGAGATCTTGGCTAAACAAAGCGATATCTCGGTTAGCAGGGCTAGCCCTCTCTTCATATATATGCAATGCGAAAACAACAGTGACTTATTATATAAGCGGGATCTTGATTTGAAGGAGGGCTCATATATACAGGCCCTTAAAGTGATTCCGAGGCAAATATAATATAATATAATAATAAAATATTTGGTTTCAAAATCGTTCTAAATATCATTGTTAAAACATTTTAAAGTGTCATTTTAAGTACCGAAGTCTAATAATGAATATAACTTTGCAAATTCGTGTTTTCGTTTAAAATGCCTCATTGCTGTGTTTTTGCGGGATTTACTTTTGCAATTTTAGGCCAAAATTGCAAAAATTAATCCAGCACGATTTAATCCACATTTTTTTCGATACAGATACAATAAAACTGCCGATAAATTTTAGCTGATTCAAGATGCACTGGAAAACAATCCCACTGTTTTTCATTCATTCATTCATATTTTCTTTTTCATAAATTTTCAACAAAAAACACAATTCTCCTAGATTAATTCAACACTACATTTTGTAGTTGAAATATATATATATATATCTTTTTATACGAAATATAACATTATAAATGATCAAAGAAAAAGTGTAAACTCGTAGAAAGTCAAATTTGACTTTATCATTGAGAACCAATTAGAATTATTGAGAAAATTAGCATTATTGAGAAATTGTGTTAAAATTATTATTTATCCATTAATATAAGTTTATAAAAAAATCAAAAATCGTTAATTTATCTATGCAGGTAAAGTTTAACATTGTTTTTATGTCTTGAACGTCTCATTTGAAAGTTTTTCAATTTTCTCATTAAACGCGCCAAAAGACATCGAGAATGTTTCTCTAAAAAACGCTATCATTGTCTCACGCTGTACATCCAACAATTCTTTCACCTCTTCTCTTGTGATAAATTTATTGTTTGCCATTTTGGTATGAAAACGATAAAAGTATATATAAAATATGTTCTACGATAACAAATTTGCGCAGCAGTCTAATCACGTCCGTTTACCACAAGTTTTCGAAGCAATATTCGACAAAGATATTTAAAGACTTCTCAATTCTTAAATTCAAAGACCTGATTAAACTCAACAATTGTTTATTAATTCACGACTTTGTAAATGATTGCTTACCAACAGCCATATCGCATCTTTTTATTAAAACATCAAATACTCATTCTTATGCCACAAGAAGTACAGTAAATTCAAAACTAGCCATCGATACATTCAATACTGTAAGGTACGGAAAATCTTCAATCATTAACCAGTGTGTTAAAGACTGGAATGATATGATAAAAAACATTGACTCGATTTTCAAGAACACTGAAAATATTGAAATGGTAAAAATTAATGAAATTCCTCGACATAAACTTAAAAAGTGTCTTTTTCAAAATATAATATCATCGTACGAGTAATACCTTATCAATAATTACTGCCCTCTTCGAACATACATCTCAGTTTTAAATTATTTTAATATGTTATATAGTTGTGGATATTTTTGTTATTAATACGCTATGTTATTTTTGCTGGTTAAATAACAAATTAGACTATTTTTCTAATGGATTTTTTTTACTCTAATACTTTTGAAAATATGCTTACTCGCCTAATTCTTTATTTTAAAAAGATGTCATTCCTTTGCCTAGTAAATCTATTGAATGACACCATCCAATTTGACAAATATATACATTTCCTTTCATTGAAAATCAATTTTTTGTGTTGAAAAACATTACATTATATTTAAGAGAGAAAATGTGTATATTTGTTGTTTTTGGAAAATAAATTTGTTGTTGATGTTGTTGTTGTTTGATGTTTTATCAGAAACACCGAAAACCTCGACATTGCTGAATTTATTCAGCTGATTCGGGTTTAGCGACTTAACGGCGATTTTATTTAGCAAATATGTATAAGGAAAATTACACCACAAGAAGAAAAAAACGTTTAACAACCCAACACCCTGGTGATGACTATGTTTATAAATCATATTATGTTGTGTAGAGTTAAGTTATGTAGATTATGACAATAAGTGCTCTCATATAAGTAGGCCATGGTGCTCTATATAAAAATCTTCGCCCGGTGGCTAGCAGTCAATATTTATACAGGCTCAGAAAGTTGGATAAAAAATGGCTGCGATGGAGAGGTGAAAGTGATTAATGAACAGGCGTGATTGAGGTAGAAAGTGTTTCAAGCTTTCGAAACTAGTTTTAAATATGAATTTTGTGCAAAAATAACAGTGAAAACTTCACTTTAACTCAAAATAAACAAATGCTTCGTCCAATCAAAAAAGTGCCGCAATTGATAACGTCTCGCCAACTCTAAACGCCAGAAAGTTAATCTAATGTACGAGTACATGAATGAACGCTACATAGAGTTTAAGAAAACATGTGATTGTCAACGGGTGGAACATGAGAAGTTGATATCGGAAAAAGATGAGACCATAAAGAAACTGAACGCACGCCTTCTGGAAAACGCCGACCCAAAACCCAAAGCGATGAAAATGAACAAAGAAGATCCATTTGTTCCAAAACCAAGAAAAAATGCCAAAGGGGAATCGGAATCCAATGGATGCGAAATCTTGGGATGTGGTAACACTAATGTTGACCTGATCAAATGTAGTATGTGCGGTAACCTTGCATGCAAAGACTGCAGTGGGGTGAAAGTTGCAAAGCTCCGCCCGATAATGAATGCATGCAGCAAGCTGTACTTCACATGTCCCAGTTGTGATGTACTCATCAGGGATACGAGTGATGTCGATATCTACGACACATTGAAAGCAAAGATAGATGTGCGTACCGAAGAACTTGGAAGCTTCGAGAGAGAAAACGCGAAGTTAAAAGAAGATAGGAGCAAATATCTAAATAAAAAGAAGCAACTCCGGGACAAGATTGCTGATTTGGAGAACGAAATGTCCGGGCAAGAAATGAAAATCAAAATGCAGGGAGGAGTTATTCAGCAAATGAAGTCAAAAGATGAGAAAAACGAAGGATACGAGAAATCAAAACATGAAATGCATTGATGCTAGACTGAAAGCCTCCTTTCGCGAAGCACGAAACAATAAGAAGATAGAGGAAAGTGAAAAGCAACGAAGAGCTAATAACATCATCATCCACGGCGCAGAAGAATTTGGCATTACTCCGGACGATATAAAGAAAAACGATGATGGATATATCAATGAAATATTTGCAAAGATTGGGGTAGAAGCAACACCATTGACTATCGCACGTCTCGGAGAATTTAAGGAAAACGGAAAGCGGCCCATCAAGATTGTAATGAAATCTAAAGAAGACAAAGAAAAAGTGATGAGCAATCTGAGACGATTGAAAAATACGGAAAGATATTTTGGCAAAATAAGTCTCAAAGATCATCATACTTCCAATGAAAGAGAACAAATTCGAATGCTGACCAGCGAAGCAAAAAAGAAATGTGACGTAAACCCGGACAGACTATTCAAACTAAGAGGTGATTCGAAAAACGGTTGGCGTATAGTGTCATTTCTCAAGAAATGATCACTAATCCTACAGAAGTCGGAGAAACTTGTTGCGTGGTAAATTCAAGCCTGGAAATAAATGACGATGATGACGAAAATGGTGACCCGGTTAATGTACTAGAATCGCAAGAAGAATGTAACAAAGATACTTTTGATACACCCAATAAATTCTGCGTCGACTTCTCTAAACGTGGTACCGCCAAATGTAAGATCTGTAAGAAATGCATTCAAAAAGATGAACTGAGAATTGGGGCGTATTTTTTTTTTTTTTTTTTTTTTATTGGAGATTGCTCAAAACAAGGCCTAAAAGGCCACTTGCGAGTAAAGAGCTACAGGAGAAGTTAAGCAGATTTAAGGTAGCGATGAACATTAGATTTGAACAGTTGAAGGTTAAATTCAGGAGGAAAGCATGTAGATGGAAGTGAGTTCCAAAGTCTGGACGTACGCGGAAAAAAACTGTTTTTATAAAAATCCCTACGACAATTTGGAACACAAACAGTCCATTGGTGAGACGAAGAAGACAACCTAGTAGAACGGAGAAAAATTTTGAGAGAAGGTGTAAGAGATGATAGTTCGCTTGAACAACGACCATAAAAAAACTTGTAGAAGAGACAAAGAGACGCTACGTTCCGCCGGTGTGAAAGGGAGTCCAATTTCAAAGAAAGGTTTTCGCCAATTGCGTTGCAAACACGCCGTTGAACACGGTCTAACAAATTCAGGCAATTTTTTGGTGCACCTGCCCAAATGTGGCAGCTGTATTCCATACATGGACGAATTGATGATTTGTATAAGTAAAGGACGCATTCAGGAGTGAGGTAATTCATTTCTCGTAAAAGAGAACCAACCTTCATGGCAGTTGATTTAGCTATATTTTCAATATAAGATCGCCATGAGAGGTCGCTGGTAAATATAAGACCAAGAAGACGAAATGAATTGCTTTCAGGCAAATGAGAACCATTCATCAAAATTCGAGGTAAGTAAGCATGATTGAGATGATTAATGGAAAGAAGATTAGTTTTAGATGGATTAAAATTAACAAGCCAATTCTTACCCCATTCAACTACTGTATTGAGATCTTTTTCCAGATCAGAGGCCATTCTAACTTTATCACAATCATCTGATTTATTAAGGCAGGAATACAATGTTGAATCATCAGCATAAATAACGGTTTTGGATGATAAATTGTCTGGGAGATCGTTAATGTACAGTAGGAACAGAGTCGGACCGAGAACTGAACCTTGAGGAACACCAGCATTGATGGAAAAAATGGAAGAAGAATGACCGTTAAGAACCACCTTGAGTTTACGATTGGAAAGGAAGGAGGAGATAATATTTAAAAATGGACCTTTTAAACCATATGCCTTAAGTTTGTGCAGTAGCCCCCGATGCCAGACTTTATCAAATGCCTTGGAGATGTCAAGGGCAACTGCTCGCGCTTCACCAGAGACATCAAGGGCACGATAAAAAAAAAAATGCGTATGCGTTTTTCAAAAATAAAACAATAACGAACTTTCACCATGTCCCATGTTTCTTTCGAAAAATGAAGCAAGCCCGAGTTGAGTCAAACGTGATACGGAGTTCAAATAATATCGATGGCTTTGACAATATCTCTAAAGTTGATCAGGAAGTCATTATCAATAAAATTGAGGAGGACAAAAGCGAAAGAACGACACCCTTTTCCATGGCCTATGGCAAGAAGCATGTGACAAAGAAAATTCCACCGGATGAAAGAAGAAAAAAATTGAAGATGATGAAAACGCCCTCAGTTAAGATAATGTTCACGAATGCAGATCAATTTACGCATGCCAAGACGAGCTTCAGCAAAGAATCGTTTCTGAAAAGCCAATGTTAATAGCTGTCAGTGAAGTGAAACCAAAAAATGGCAGGACGTGAGTGAAATTGATTATAGTATCGACGGTTACACGGTCAACCCTGTCAATTTGGATAAGACGCCCGGAAGAGGTATCATCATCTACACGCACAATTCACTGGATAAGTCAACAATACAAGTAAAGGTTAGCAATTTGTTTGAAGAAGCATGTCTCGTCAAAGTGCGTTTACGCAACGGTGACACGCTACTGTTTGGGTGCTTCTACAGAAGCCAAACCCAGAGCCATGACTCCAATGCAAACAACGAACATCTCAACAAGCTACTACGAACGCTTTGTGCGAAATCATATAGCCGCATTTGCCTGGTTGGTGACTTCAACTACAGAGACATTAACTGGAAGACATGGACGACTTCTCATAGTGGAAATAGCAAGGAATCGAAATTCGTCGAGGCGGTTCGGGATTGCTTTCTGTTTCAGCACGTTGAGGAACCAACTTGTGCTCGTGGGAACGATGACCCATCCCTGATCGATCTTATCCTCACAAACGAAGAGCTTCAAGTTTCAGATGTAGTTCATCATGCACCACTAGGGAAAAGCGACCACTCCGTCATCACCTTCAACTATCACTGCTACCTAGACTTCTCAAAGCCCAAGACATGCTACCAACGCTAATTTCGATGCCATGATAAATGAACTTGATTCCTCCAACTGGAACGAGACTTTCTTGCTGAAGGTGACAAACAAGGGCCCGGAAGCATTACGGGAACTCCTGAAAGCTTAACTAAATTGAATTGAGAAACAAGTTTGTACCCACTAGAGTGATCAAAACGGGAATTAACATTAGTATGAAGGGGAGCTTTCCCATCGACAAAATCATTCAGCGCGCTATAAAAGAAAAACACAGCCTTCACCGACGATGGATCAAATGTAAGAGAAGAGAAAACCAATCCCTGCGGGAAGAGTATAATAAATCGCGTAGCAAAGTCAAGAAACTGATTCGTCAATCAAAACGTTCGTTCGAGAAGGGACTAGCATCAGGGAGCAAGAAACATCCAAAGAAATTCTGGAAATACGTCCAAAATAAGCTCCGAACAAAGGGCGGGGTGTCACCGCTACTGCAAGAAGAAAAAAATCCAAATTCTCTGAAGTGCGATGACCAAGAAAAAGCTGAAATCCTACAATACCAATTCTGTAGCGTCTTTACCAAGGAACAACCCGGAACAATACCTGCTTTGGAGAAGAGAACGAACAAAGAAATAAAAGACCTGCATATTGTCGAAGAAACGGTAAAGAAAGAAATTCTTTCATTCGACGTCAATGAATCATGCGGCCCAGATGACATCAACCCTCTCTTATTGATAAAGCTTGTCGACATCGTCACCGGTCCACTAACTTCAATAATGAACGCAAGTATTGAATGTGGAGTTCTTCCACAAGATTGGAAAAATGCATTTGTCACTCCAATTTACAAAAAAAGGTGCCCGGAATCTTGCGGAGAACTATCGAGCGATATGCTTGACATCGATAGCATGTAAACTAATGGAGAAACTGGTCAAAGATGCTGTTCTCTGTCATCTCGTAGAAAACAACCTTCTGTCCAAAAAACAATTTGTAGTTGTTAGTGGAAGATCGACTGTCACTCAGCTTTTAAAGTATTTTGATAAATGCGCAGAAGTGGTTGCCAGTGGAGGTATTGTAGACAGTATTTATTTCGACTTCTCTAAAGCATTTGATACAGTGCCCCTTAAAAGATTGAGCGCGAAAATGAAAGCTTATGGAATGCAAGGAAAATTACTCACATGGATTGAAGCATTCTTGACGGGAAGTGAACAAACGGTTAGAGTTAATGGAGAACTCTCAACATCAAAACCGGTCATCAGCGGGATCCCGCAAGGCAGCGTCCTGGGTCTTCTCTTATTCGTCCTGTACATAAATGATCTCCCAGGCACCGTCAAATCAAATGTTTTGCTATTTGCCGACGACACAAAGATCTTCAACCATGTTTCCTCCAGTGAAGATGCAATGGTACTTCAAAATGATATCGATGCGCTCAACCGTTGGTTGGATAAGTGGCTGCTTAAGTTCAACGCAGATAAGTGTCATGTGCTCACTTTAGGGAAGTTCGAAAAGATCATGCACACACATCGGTACACCCTATATGGAGATGAACTTGATCACGTCTTCAGCGAAAAAGACCTGGGTGTCATTATTGACATGGAAATAAATTTCGGCAATGGTGAAGAAAGCAAACGGAATGATGGAGCTCATCCGGAGAACATTCTGTACACGTCATTTGTACGTCCCCATCTCGACTACGCGAGTCCTGTGTGGTCACCACATCCCCAAAGACGCATAAAGATGCTGGGGAACGTCCAAGATCGGGCCACAAAATTAGTCGACGGAATGAAGGACATGGACTACACAGAAAGACTGCGAAAACTGGACCTTCCTACTTTGCAGCACCGACGGAAGCGTGGCGACATGTTTCAGGTATGGAAACATTTCAATACCTACGATCGATCCACTCTATCGTCGAGCTTCAGACCTATTCCATGAACAAGCAGAAAACATCGATATCAATTGACGAGAAACAGGCCGAAAGATGGTATTTCACTTGGGCACATTACACTTGGGATTCAAAGCAATTCGTTCTATTTTCGGGTTGCCAATGAATGGAACAATCTGCAGTCGAAAATCGTCGAATCCGAAAACATTATTATGTTTAAAGCAAGATTCGATGCTGCCTGGATAGACAACCCACAAAGGTTCACGATCGAGAAACCAAGCAAAACGAATGACGAAGAGCGGTTCGGAGAGGATTTATGATCCTGTCAACTTTAAATACATAATTAATAATAATCAATCGCGCAAAACCAACAAAATTACTACCAAAATACTTAAATGTCAACCATCGAATAAGAAAGATAAACAATATTTAACAGGGGCGGATCCAAAAACTGACTGTAGCAAAAAAAAACATCCAGCAATTTAATGTTGAAAATTTTAACAAGTGTACAGAATATCTCATACCGAGAAATCACGTAAAAACTACATATCTTAACAAAATAAACTTGAATGTTAATAAACTGGTAAATTTCTCTCTACATTTAAACAGTACAACGTTGTGCACATTTTAAATTAATATTCTACAAGACATGATATTCTAAACACTACATACCACTAAGCACTTATCGACCAAAAAGTTCAGTTGAAATTCACCTCACCATTTTTTAAAATACGTTAACGCGAGTTATTAAGCGTAACTCTTCGCGTAATGCGAGTCTAGCTCAAATTGGTGGTTGCCTGGTTGAGCGATTTCAAACGCGTCACACAACGTGGGCCCATTTGCTAAACATCAGAAAAATCGTCAAGAGGGACATTTGTTAGTTACCCATGTTAAATATACAAACTTCTACTTCAACCACAAGGAAAACTCATCTATAGATTTTTTTACAATCGATATTACAGAACATGCATTGTTTCGTTTTCAAGCCATGAACATCTCGGACAACAATGGTACAAAATTTCGACGCGGTAATAAGAGGTTGCAATGTCGACTCAAATCGGGATTCTAAATGGAGACGCATACGTACACATCTCTCTATAACAATCTATTTTTATTAATCTTTAAGTCAATTCAACATTCAACTAAAACAAAAACAAATGAATAAAAAATATGAAAAATAATATTTGCAATGTCATTTTGAATTATCCATGTAAACCATTAAATATGAAATATTAAAATCGATAGGTATATTAGAGAAACAGAAGTTCAAGAATCTTACCTTTGTTATAGTCAACTATTGCAGAAAGTAACTATTGTTATTGATTATCGGGAAAGAATTATTATTCTTGGTTAGCATCAAGGTTGTTAGATCAGAGATCAAGAGCGCTGAACAGAAATGAATATTGTTTAGTGAATTGTTGCTTGAATAGAATGATAAAATATTGGTTTCAAGCGTTGTATGAACTTATAATTTGATGAAAATATGGAATCAGGAAGCAAATATCTGGAGGGTATAATTATAAAATGAAATTTTGGTTTGTATAATTAACCATAAGTGCATACTGCATCACTTTCATATGACCGGACAAAGTGTCAGTTTAGGATCAACTAATTATTCTCTAAAAGAAGAACAGAAGTGTTCTATGTAGGTGCCAATGAATGAGAAAAAGTTTTTAAGTTCAGATTCAAGAATATTTCTCCATTCCATACGGCGAGGGTTGGAAGCTGAAAATGTGTCTATTATATAATTGATGTCAATATCAACATCACAATGTATATGCATTACCGCAATGCCATTGAGTCTATCATCTCCCATAGTACTTTGCAAAATATACATTTTCAATCTACGCAAAGCAGAAACTCTCACATGTACAAGTAATGACAGGCATACTCCCAAGAATTTTAAAGGCAGTAAATATGTTAGGAAACATATGAGTATCAAATTTCAGCAACGTACTTGAGACATAATCTGGAACATCAACTTGGTTTTCCTTCCAAAAACATTCCCCCATATCAACCTCAGCATAAACATTGCTTGGATTAGGAAGATCATCAAAATACATGTCACAAAAGGCTTTAAACTTGTGTTTCCATTCTTTTAAATTGGAAAAAACATAACCTAGAATAATAGCAAAACCATCCAGAGTTGTTAAGTTTCAAAAAGTAAATCTTGTGTTTAATTGGATTAAAATATGGTCCAAAAAATGAAGTGAGCATACTGTGCGGTAATAATCAGTTGCATTATTGGCACCTACATTTGTTACTTCGACGCTCACATGTCCTAGGTTTGTTTGGTTCATTTGTTCAGTTATAGCTAGATAATGGTGTACGGCCAACTCGGCCAACTCGGCCAAATGCCAACTCGGCCTACCGACTCGGCCTACCAACTCGGCCTAAGCCGATACCAGCTCGGCCTAACTATGAAAATTTGATATTCCTTTACTATATTCTTTATTTGTTTGCCTCAATATGTTTATATATTATTGTTCAATCTATCATGTGAATATCAATACATTTGGCCCGCTAATGATATCTTTAGAAAACTTTTTGTCGATATATTAGCGAGATTTCCAAACGCCGGCTGCCATATTGATTTGGCTGTGTCGGTTACGTACAAAATGAGGACTCGTCTGTTTGCTCGACGAAACGAAAGCATACTTCTAACTGCGTGTGCCAACTTCGTTGCCAGGTTCAAGATCACCGATAACAGTGTTTTTGTCATATGATAGGCATCTAGTTGACCTAGGTCCTAATGTTGGGAAAATTTAACGAACAAGAAAATTAACTTTCTTTCTTTATTTCATTTTTTGTCTAATCAATGTAGACAAGGCCAAATTTTTATCCTGAAATAAAATTCCGATATATCTGACCAATCGGGACTTTATTCTTTATTAATTCCGCCGATCTTGGTCTAGAAACCTCAAAAAACTTGATTAAAACTTAGTTTGTGCAAGAAACACAACCGTCATGACCCAAACAGTCGAGTCCTCATTTTGTACGTAAATCGGAAATCTAGGCCGAGTTGGTAGGCCGAGTCGGTAAGCCGAGTTGGCATTTGGCCGAGTTGGCCTGTAACCTAGATAATTTGCTTCCTGAAACCATTCATCATGACATATTTCAATATTGTCTCTCACGTTCCTGAGTGTTTTTTTTTTTCAAAATAGATAAATCTCCCCGAGCACGAGCAACTTCCTGATCAACTTTTTGAAGAGTCTTTGTGAATGGCATCCCATATTTACCTTAAAGAAACATACTCATATTTATCTTTCAATAATATGTGTACTTTTGGTCTATGTTATAAATTGCCAACCATGATAAACAAAGAAGAAAAAGGTAGTGATCTGATGATATAAACTAAAACATCTTGCAACAGTAAACAAACGAATGACTTTTAGAACGAAGTAATTAACCCCCTAGATTAAGTAACATTTCAATTGAATATGGGGGGTTCAAATTAAATACATATAGAGTTCTAAAAATAGTTTTGCAACAGTGAACTCGCCAACTTTTAGCCTTACGATGTATCCCCCTGAAATATAAAGAGACAACCGAAAATTAGGGGGTGAAATTTGTTATTTTAAGTTATATCTTTTAACTGTTGCAACTAACTGTTGCAAAATGCTAATGTTTTGTTGCAACTCGTTCATTCAAACAATAATAAATGTAATTTTCGCCTAGCATAATCGGACATCGAGGTTTCAAACGGAAACTGCAACAGTTGCTACAGTCTAGATCCGCCCCTGAAATTAACCAGCAATTTCCAATGAAAATTAAAATTTACTGAGAGCTCTTAAAAACACTTTCTACGCGTACAAAAAGTAAATAAAAGAAGACAGAAGAAAACAAAAGAAGTGTAGAAAACATGAATCAAGAGATTTTCTGTTCGTCTACTGGCAATTAGACACGTGGCTTTGCTGATTGACAGCTTGAGATTTTTAATAACTCTATATAAAGATTGCACGAAATATCGCATTGTTTATGAGTTTACACTGTTTTAGTGTATATCTGTACATGGGTGACTAAAAAAAATAAATTGAAAAAGTCTAGCTGGCTAGTTTTTAAAATTAAAATGAACCTTTTTGTGTTTCTTGTTGTTATTGGTACGTTTGTTTTAACAAATGCAGTTTTAGAAGACGGTTACTACCGTCTTTTAGACGTTTCTATCGATGCGTCGAAATCAGAAATTCGAAAGGCTTTCAAGAAGCTTGCTCTTGAAAAGCATCCCGATAAAAATAAGGTAACGAAAAAGTGAATACAAACGTGAAGCTGCTATGTCTTTCACTTCTGAAATAAATAATATGTACAAAAATCAATATAACATATTTATACGATTTTATTCTTCTCATTTTCATGTTTCTTCTAATGAAGTTAAAATGTTGAACAGAACATTATCACCAATATCATCATGATTCAAAGTCAGAAAGTGTCCAATTCTCAGCGGCAGCCCTAAAAATTTCATGGAACAAAATCTAAAAATTATTAGGAGCACGCCCATGAATCTAATAGTCACTTGGCTGGTTTGTTTAGATTTTAGAAGATATACCTATATAAGCAATTTTAGGGCCAGGTATTAAAGTACTTTAGGGTGATAATATTATCTAATATAACATAATATATAATAATATTAATCAATTACAGTCAATGTTTGAAAATAAACCAGTAAATATATTGATTCTTCGTAGCACATATGTTAACATTGTTTATGTCTGTGTTCAGGGAGATAGCAAAGCCCACGAAGCTTTCCTTCACATAAATAAAGCTTACGAAGTTTTAAAAGGTTTGTCGATCATCTATCTTATGTTTTATATATATGATATCAATAGTTTCTTTTACCAACCACTCAATCATAATTTCTTGGTTAATTTTTGTTAATAGACGAAGATCTTCGCAAAAAGTACGACCAGTACGGAGAAGCCGGTTTGAAAGATGATCACTTCACCAACAAATACCAAAGTTGGACTTACTACAATGAACAATTTGGAATCTATGATGATGATCCAGAAATTATTACATTGAGCAAATCTGACTTTGGTATGTCATTTCGAAATCATTTCAAACAGTTAATATGATCAAAAGAATTATTTAGAGTCTCTAATTGTACGTTTATGTAATGTGTGATATTCTTTTTCAGAGCAATCAGTTCTTAACTCCGAAGATGTTTGGTTCATCAACTTTTACTCTCCACATTGTTCCCATTGTCATACGTTAGCTCCTTCAGTAAGAAATCTTGCAGTTGATGGTTTTTAGTTAGTATGATAGCACATGCTTGTCTTGTATTATAACAATGATTATGAATTGCTAAAGATAACGTATTTGATAAATTTGAAGATAAGAGTTGCCAGATCAAAATGAGGATGGTTGGAAATGTGCACAGGCACACAAACACATGCTCTTTTTATATAATATAGATACTATGAAATTCTCAAATTAATTTGTATTTCTGGGAACTTAATTCTTCTGATTTTTAGCAATGAACCAATGAACTATCCCATATGCCAAATTTGTTCTGATTTTACATTTAATTTATTGTGAGCTGGAACTCAGTTTCTTTATTGATCCAGATGACCATCTTGTCAACTTTATGAGCAGCTTTTATATTGTCATGTTGGGCTACCATAATCAAATTGTTATATGAAACTAGTTTTAAAAATAAAACTTCTCTTTTATTTTTAGTGGAGGGAGCTTTCTGAAGAGCTTAGTGGTGTTGTACGCATTGGTGCAGTGAATTGTCATGATGAATGGATGCTGTGTAATCATGAAGGAATACGGAGCTATCCTTCACTTCGTGTCTACCCTTCTGTAAGTAATATTGAGAGATCAGTAAACGGATGTTGTCAATCTATTGCGTCAACCATCATACAGCGTAGGTGAAAGGTTTTTAACACCTATTAAAACATTGTAACTGCATATATCAGGTTTTTCAATGAATATTTTACCGCGACGCCGTGACTCATGCTTGCAAAATGAAAGGTACATGTTTACCAGCGTGATAGAGTGTGTCGGTGTTTAAACGTGCGAGTGCAGTGCCCAATAAAAACATTTAACCGGCACTGTGTTCCTTAATTTTTGTTTTTAGTTTATATGTTTATAACTAAATTTTTGTTGCTTTAGTCTATGAAAGCTTTTAAAATATTCTGGTATCGTAAAAAAAAATTTGACTGTCTTAAGTAAATTGCAAACAGTAACTGACATTGCAAATTTTGTTATTTACATTACAGTGCACCTGTGGGCAAAAACCTTTTTACGTTATGGTGATGAAAAAGTATTGAGGAGTTGGACATTTTTCATACTTTATTTTCATCGCTAGTGAAAATATGTTCTGTGACATTTTATAACATTAAAATTCCAATTAATTTTGCTGTCTTTATTACACGATGTCATATATTAAATAAAACAAATATATTTTTGCAATAAAAATTTAAAGTAAAAAAAAAAGTTTTTAAAAAAGTTAAAATACATACTAATGTTAGTAAAAAAATCAATAAAAGTAAAAGCACAACTCGTTCTTTCGTGTTTAGATATTATTGAATTCTAACGTCGTCACAGGCAATGGTGAAATCATTGACAACATCAGAGTTTTTGTCTGTAAAAACACTTCTACTACCTCTCACACATATAAGGGCAGAACGTATAACAATGAACGAAATTTTACAACATATCCAAGTTAGAAACTTTTCGTATCGATCACCGGTTTTTGTAGCAATTTTTTCAGCTAGGTGTTTGTGAAAAACTCAACATTCTGGACCTTCACCACCGTTAACGGAGAAAACAAGTGGGGTAAAGGTTCCTTATTCAACATTCATGATACGTTCGTTATACCGTTTTTTCTCATTTCTGTGAGATTTAAAGATAACGTTCTGCTCTTTGTTGATCTGCGAGGAAGAATTACAATTAGTGACACATACGTCAAAGTAGTTGTTTTGCGCGTGACGAAAGAATCCTCTTGCACGAATGTCCAGTCTTGAGGCGACTTGAGTCTGTCATGTCTCACCATTGATCGGCTGCAAGGGGGTTCCATTTTAACATCATTGCACACTTTCTTCAGTAGGTTAGCCTCAAAGTCGCGGAGGTTGTTGTGACGCATAGTTACAAATCCACCCGTTTTGCATTCTAAAGCATGTGTAATGTTGAAGGTTTGACCGCAAGAGCAGGTAGATGGTAGTCCCTTTAGTGGCTTGTTGTAACGAAGTGCCAGTGCATCTCTGAAGTCACTTTTATTAAGGAGAAACCCATGCTCTTTTAAAGGTAATACTCTCAGCCAACTGGAGGCACCTTTTGATTTTGCTTGATGAACAGCTGAACAGCAATTTTCTCAGCTTTTTCCTTCAATAAACTGTTGCATTGAACCCGAATATCGTTTCTTTTGATTTTGTCTTCTTTAGGTAGCGCATCACCTTGCATAGCCATTATTGCACATAATGGAGCAGTTATCTTCTTGGATACTTCAAAGTCTGTAGATGATTTTTCAGAAATCTTGGGTAAACCGAGACCACCGAGTCTGATAGGAAGTGAAAATAACTCCCGTTCCACAACTGAAATTTCGGAGCCCAAAAGTGATGGAATAAACTTTGTGTCTATCACAGCATCTAGGGGTTTGAGTAAATGTTTGATGTCTGGAATTGTACGAAGAAAATAGCTGAATTTGTGCTGTTCATCATGTATAAACGCAGTAAAAGCTGCTTGTGGCTGTGTTTCTGCAAATTACGCCAACTTTTCAACTTCACTGGACCATTTATTGACTTTTTCTTTCATAAAGGATACTTTAAACTCTTCATTTCCTAATGCAGCTCCCAGGAGTCTTTTCCCTTCCGTAGTGAATTTTATCTTGCTTTTTTAAATATCTCTTTCACTTCATCTAGACGGTTTGGATCCTTTATAATGATTCACGGTTTTGACTCGTTTACGAAATATCCAAGCTTTTCGCCTTCATTTATCACGGTATCCCACCAAACATTAAATGATGCTAGTTTTCCGGCGCCTGTTGCATCATCAGCTAGCCATATTTGTTTGACATCTGGAATAGTAGTTTTGAGTTGGCGAATTAACAGACTGATTCTGAGAGCATAGAAAGACATAGCTAGATTGTCGCCTTGGGTTGTTCCTTCACATGATGATATTTCCTCATTTCCCTGAATTATTAGATGGGAATTGGAACGAAATGTATTGATAAGTACAGTTGAGAATGCAGGGCAAATGTATTGCATGTTATGGAGTGTCACTTTTCTATTTAGAGAGTTGAAAGCATTTTCAGCATAAACTAAAGTCATAGCTTTTGTGTCTTCATTAGAAAATAAGTCCCACATGGTGTGAATGGCCGCTTCAGAGCCACCTTTCAGACCTGTTGAAGCTTGAAGTTGACCAGCCGCTTCCTGTATTTCTGTCTTTAAAACCCATCCAATTGCTTTTCCAACAATTTGTCAAAGCACTTCTCCAATTCCAATTGGGCGTACGCCAGGTTTTTTGTTCAGAGGAATTAATCGGCATGCCACATAAGGTTCAAGAACAAGCGGGTCTATAGTGGTGTTAGATATTTTTCGTGCAAATAAGGCGATCTGTTCGCGAAGATCTCTACTTTCATTTTTGTGTTTTTGGCTAACCAGAATTAGTTTGAATTGTTCAGAATCAAAATTCGATGGTCTTGCGGCACCTTTCGTCAATTGGGCAGATTTCTCAATCATAGCTTCTTCAATGGAGTCAAAAACCCCTTTTATGCACTTTTTCTAACGGTCCATTAAATAAAGTATCATTCTGGATTTCCGATGGTTTAGGGTGTTTTTCTTTAAGCTGTTTCAAGGTATTTTCATCTGATGGAAGGATACCATTTCCCCATTCTTCAGAGAGAGGTTTGAGGGCTGCATTCACTTTCCCTTGAAACATAAGTTTTGAAAATATTCTCGCTGTGTCTTCGTCTGTTCTTTTTTTTGAAGATATCAACTTCTTTTGGCTGTTTCTACCCTCCTTGATTAGGTCACAGATATCTCCATTTGTCCATGTCATTACTCTATCATGTAATCTTTTTAGTTGGTCTTTCGCTTTACTTTTCTGGATGGTTTCTGCAGTAGAAGTGAGGGCAATACCATGAATACTTTTAATGATATTCCTTTCACTATTAAATTGTTCCATCTAAAACGTTAATTCTTTGATAAAACCTTTGACAGCTTGACCTGACGGTATTCTGAAAAGATTTTTTCGCCAATTTATTATCTCTTCATATGCATTATTGAAGGTGTTAACAAATTCTACAGTCTACAATTGTTAGTTGGAATTCTATTAATTCTATCGTACGATGGGAGGTTTGGTATTAGTTTCTTGCTCGTTAGAGAATTATTTATTTCTGGTAATTTTGGTGTTTGTGGTGTTCATGGTGTTTTCGGAGCGAGATATATTGTATTATTTGTTTTGTTGTTATTTGTTGGAGTTTCAGGATCGAATGATGCCGGTTTATTTTTGAATTTCAACATGTGGCGTCTTATACTTGCTGCTGTAAGTAATTCGTGTTTGCAGAAAAGGATTCGTGTTTGCAGAAAAGGCACGATTGTCTTGACTTGTTTGTTGCCGATTTGATAAAAGTTAAAATATTAAGTACGATGAAATGTTAAAAGGTATTTTAAAAAGGTTTTCTGAATAGAAACCATTCCACATCTTGCGATGATGACGATGCGCAATTTATTTAATTAAACAAAATTAAGAACGGATATTGTTTAATTACAATTGAAGTTTCTGATTTTTTATGAGAAACAAATCTGTTTACCACAAAAACAAGTAAAATCTTTTAAAATGTTTAAAACAAATAAAATATGAAAAGAAAAGTTTTCCCAGACTCAAACCCTTTTTTTCAGGATATTGGGCAGTCCACTAGTGTCCCAACTCAATCTCCCGAAGATCCCCAACAACCCGGAAAGAGGAAGATTCCGATTAATTGGTTAAAAAACTTAACAGATATCTTAACGGATGCCGAATTTCAGGATAATTGTATTACCACGGTACAATTAGTTATAAGTGCCAGTTTGCCGATGCCACAATCTAAACGTCATTTGCATTTTGTTCTTGTTTTCACAAGGATGGCGCATATTTCTTTCATAATTAATTCACCAAAATGTTAAAAGCAGCTTTAATGGTTGGATACATTGTGGTGAGTGCGAGTTCACGCTAAACTTCAGGAGACTTTTTCTCTATATATTTCATTGCCTTTTGTGCAAAGCAGCAAAGCACTCGAGCACGACGAGTAAATTAAGATTATGTTACACAAATTGTCTTGTGGACGTCTTTCGAGAAGCACGCGAATAACGCTACAGGTGTTTTTTGTCGTACTGGTAGCTTTATTTTGTTGCGGGCGTGTTTTATTGAAAGGTCTGTATATGTGTTTACTGATGCTTTGTTTAATTTATTATATTAATATTCTAAAAATATAATACAAATCCAAACCTTTTGCTTGGATTGGCTTCAGGCTGAAGAATATTACGGTGAACACAACGTTGAATCAATGGTGAAGTTTATTTTCGAGAGAATTCAAGTGGAAGTCAAAGAATTTAAAAACCGTGAGTTTTCATTTCTTTTCACATTCTCATTCCTTTGCTGTTGTTATCTTTGGAATACTGAAAATGATAACCAAACAATTTAAGTGAGCGAGTGGCAGCTAGATCTGCTATAATATTTGAGAAAGTGTTGTTCACAGGGCTGGCCTACACCCCCCTCATTATGACTCATCAGCGATGTTGTTAGTTAAAACTCTGCAATGTAAATTTAACATTAAAGGTTTCTCGGCCTGTTTTAGTGAATAGACTTTATTTGTTTTATATTGCAGGTGATTATGACGAGTTTATGAAACGAGATATGCCACGAGTGCTTTCACTTTGTGCGAAAGATATGGGTGAGTGTGTAGTTTGTAAATGACTGAGATTTGCTGCAATGTTGAAAGTTTCGTAAGATGTTTTGTAGACAGAATGTACATGTTCAAGTGCTGCAAACAAATTTTAAATTGATATTATATGTTGCAAGCAATCTGGTCTTCTTTTTGCTTTACCTGACTTTTATATTTTATGGACTTAATGGTATATTCTCACTGTTATAGACTGTCTCTCTCACCAAACTCTGCTGCAAATTTCTGCCATGTTGGTAAGAAACCTTATTCGTTAAATCACCAATAAATTAGTGTGTTCTGAAATGACATTCCATGCGATTTTTTTGTTTGAAGCAAGTGTTATACATTTTCTGAAAGCTTGTTGAAAAAGAAGCAAAATTTTCATAGTTTCTGGGAGATATACGCAATTTTTCAATTTTTGCTCTAATTTTCTTTTTAATTTTAATTTTTTAATTTTTTTCGAAAAAAAATTGGACACTATGAAAATTTTGCTTCCTTTTCTATAAGCTTTCAGAAAATGTATGACACTTACTTTGAACAAAACGATCGCACAGACTCAATTTTTTGACCATTTCAGACTACACTAAATCCCGATGAGAATGTTCTTTATCTCAAGTTGTACTACCCAGAGAAATTAAGATTTTCTTGTTTGCTGCCATACAAATTAAATTAATTTACTACTGGGAATATATATATATATATTCTTTGAATTCACCCAGGAAGGTTTAGTGGAGGTTGGTCTTATTGACTGCAATGAAAACAGATATTTCTGTATGAAACTGAACCCTGAGTTTGGTGTGGTGTTTTCGCCACAAAAGAATGCGCCAATGGGATACCATCTGGTGAGTGAAAGAAATTTTATTAATGCAAGGGTTTTCTTCGATAGTGCGCAAAATATCTTACAAACTTAAAAATCATTTTTAAAATGTTGACATGCTCTGTTAAAGTGGTGTCTTGCTCTGTTAAGTTTTTCCTGTATTCATATGCCATGTTCCAGCATCAAAAGATCGACAGCTATCATGCGAAAGAAATTGTGAACCATGTTCTTGGATTGCTACCATCTTTCCCAGACGTTGACGACAATATGTTTCAGGTTTACTTTCCAACTGTTTGTTTTTTTCATGTGTGTGTGACACAGGACAGTTGAATTTTGATTTGTTCTTTTTTATTATTTGTTGAAAAACTTTATTTTAATCAAATGATTTCCTTTGCATTGTAATTCATTTAGATGTGTGATAATATGCATGATTGATTATTATGTTTTTAATAATGACTTTTGTGGTAGTGTTCTATTTTCTCGGAATCATACCCTACCTTCAACTATATCTTCTACGCACTCTTTCCTGAATCAAGTAGGGCTATACTATAACAATTTTTGCAGCAAATTCGACGAAATATTTCTGAAAAGAAGAGTAACGCCTGGTTGTTTTATTTCACAAACGAAGACATCAGCAAAAACCAAGAGTTGAGAAAATTAGAGGCGCTAGTTGAAGACATCAATGTAGGTGGCAAACGCTATTAACGTTAGTAATATTAATATAAAAAAAATTATTGTGTACAACTGTATTTCTAATTTTGAAATCTGAAGTTGCAACGATACTTCATTCTCTTAGATTGGAACTGTTCACTGTGGTGAATCCCCTGTTTTATGTAACCGATTCTTACTCAACAAACACCCCACAGTGATGTTGTACAAGAAGAATGGATACGAAATACATCACGGTAAGTTTCAATGTAACGTCTACCTGCTACTTTTACCATCAGGGAAGCAAATTTATTTCCATTTAATTTATTTCTACTGAGGTGGAGGAGCTGATATGCTGATATGTTTTCTGTAGTAAGTTGAGATAGAGTATTCAGCAATTATGTTGAAACCTTAAAAAATTATTCATTTCTGGGTCATGTAACATCTTTGACCTTATGGATATATAAGCACCCATGCCCTTTGCACAACTGCCACTCTTTTCACAGTTTGTTTAACTGTTTTCCCTCTTACTGTGGTTGACATTAGGAAGGGCATACAGCTGTTATTGTCATTTGAATAAAACAGTATTTTGCCTGATATCAGATGTTCTGTCAGTTAGCAGTAACGTCCTTTAGTATTGCTGAAAGTAACAGTGCTCGTCAGTGTCAACTAGGTGTGGTCTTTGTTGGTATCCGCAGAATTTACCAAGCAACAGTCACGATAGCCACGGACAGTTGCAAACAGTGCAATACACAGCACCACAAACCAGAAGCAACACAGGAACACAAAGCAATCAACAACGCATCACCAAATTGCACACAGTAGATAAAACCCCACTCAGCAACACAATGTTGTATGCAAATGCAAATCTACAATAAAGGGAATCATGAACATGTTAACAGTAATAACATCTGCTCCAATAAACCGCCAGATGATTAAATCTACACAATTGCGGGGAGTATCATCTTTCGAAAACAACTCTGTTCAACCCATGCATCGATGTTAAACGATGATATTTATTTTCTATTTACACACGTATATACGCACGAGGAGCTTATTACGAATGTTTACTTGCAGGACGTAACTTTGCCCATGACATAGCCAACTTTGCTCGCGAAAGTTTGGATTCCAATGTAAAAGTGATGGGACCAGACGAGATTCATAAAATCACGCAGAGCTCCAATCGTTACTTTGTCGACTTTTTTGCTCCAGTAAGCGTTTACTATAGTCACTTTTATTATGTTGTCAAAATCTTTAATATTACGTCTTGTTAAATAGGAAGTTGGCTTTGTGATACATTGTGTCTCAGCATACTTTAGTCATGTCTACGATTTATAATTCTTTCAGTGGTGTCCACCGTGCATGAAACTATTACCCGAATGGAGGAAAGCTGGCCGACAAATCGGCGGGAAAGTGGCAAATTTTGGAACTGTTGATTGCACTGTTCACAAATCTCTCTGCAACCAGGTAGATAGCGCATGTGAATATTTTACAACAAATGACCCTGCAAACAATCCCACTTAATGTTGTGTTAATATTTAACTTTTCGATCTTTTGATCTGTCTTCTTTCTAGTTGAACATACACTCCTACCCCACCACCATATTTTACAACCAAAGTCGAACGCACGTTTTTAGTGGTTACCACACCGCCGAAGAAATAATCCAGTTCGCTGAGGTATTGAATCTTCTTCTTGTTCGTCCATTTCGTCTGATTCATCATTACTTCGTCATTATCAAGCAATAATAACCTTTGCGAGATTATTTAGAACTATTTCCTTTGAATTGTAATCTTTTGTTGGGTTCATGGGTTCTTTCGTTCATGGTATCTCCTTATATGAGAATGTCAAATAATAGTACTGGTACGCACTCGGCTTTTTAAACCGAAACAACATGCTATGCATGCAATTATGTTTCGTTCTAGGACATAAGGAATCCTCCGGTGATCATAATAGATCCGACATACTTCGAAAAGGAGATTGTCAATAAACCTCAAGGGGTCACGTGGGTGCTGAAGTTCTTTGCCCCCTGGTGTCAACCCTGCAATAAAATGGCGCCTGCTTACTCCCAACTTGCGAAGGTGTGTTGTACTTACGTGGAGAATTTATTTTAAAACAAAATTTCAACCGGCTGAAACTCTGCCTTGGTATGGTAGGTTTATTGAAAATAAGTAAAAGTTCTTTGAAATTTACGTCATCATTTTTCTGTTAAGACAAGGTCTTTATCAAGACAATACCGCTTGTTCAGTGAACATTGGAGAAAGAAATTGTGAGGTGGAGGGAATATAACAAGCAATACTTAAATAGGTTTTTTTCTAATTAAAAAAAAAGGTATAAAATATAAAAAAAGATTATAAAAAAGATTAAAAGACTGCATTCTGAATTTCAAGTGTATCGTCATTATTATGTTCTTTATGAGACACTGCTATTAAAGAAAACGCTAAAAGTGATTTTGTTTGCTTGCTTAGAAGCTGAAGGGAGAGGCTTTTGTTGGCGAAGTGGATTGTCAACGGCATAACTCTTTGTGCCAGAACTACGGTGTCACTTCCTACCCCACTGTACGCTTGCTTCCCGCCAATACGGAGGGTTACTATGGACACGTGTAAGTGTTTTAACCAGCCTTTGTGGTTATTTCCGTGATGGCTGTGTGTGTCGGTTTCATATGCATTTACTGTTTATCTCTGTGATTAAATATATTTTTAGCGCTTAGTGTGTATTCCCTAGGATTTCTAGGTCACACTTTCTAGCCGTTTAGGGCGTATTTTGTAGGGTTTCTTGAGAAGGTTATACATTGCGTCCGTGTTTTGTTTTGCAGCCAGTATCAAGGTTGGCGGAATGTCGAATCGATGTTTGCATGGGCGTATGGATACTTACCTTCAGTGGTGGTCGATCTGAGCGACATGGATTTTTACTCAACAGTGCTTGACAGTGAGGAGCCTTGGCTAGTGGACTTCTACACTCCGTGGTGTGGACATTGCACAGATTTCGCTCCGCATTTTCAAAAACTAGGAAATGTAGGTACTCTAGTGAAGCTTTAATTGTAAATAAGGTTGTTTAGGCGTACAGCTTGATGACGGAGCTCTGATTGTTTTTTTAAAAGTGATTTGGCTTTTTAGGATCTATTTTTATTAAGTTGATGTTGTTGTCTGAAAATCCAGTCGATTTTAAGGATCATTTTAAAGACAATTGGAGTTTCTTGACCGTTTAAAAATGTGTTATGAATAGAGAATAGTCTATTAAAGTTTTGTTTAATCGAAGTAAGGGAATGTGAACGATGCGTTAGCTCCGCTAAGAAATGATATCTTCTTTTAGCAACTAATGAACGAGAAAGGTATACGTAGTGGCAAGGTAGACTGCCAACAACATATGGCTTTGTGTCAAACTGTCGGAGTTCGAGCCTATCCTACATTGCGTTTCTACGCGGGTATCACGCACGAAGGAATGAGCCAGGTGAGATTTCATGATAAGTAAGACTAAAACCGCATTTCGTGCACTTCATAATGATTTCATGTTAAAAATGCATGTGAGATTTTTCCTACATTACAACTTGCGTATGTTTCGTTCTTGAAGTTGTTTCACATGATTCACAAACCGATCTTGTTTTCAGCCTGCTTTCGGTGCGGTGTTAGAATCTCACAACGTCCAGTTCCTCTACTCCACATGTTCACAGTTGCTGAAAGATCACCTAGCTACAAAGAACGTTGATTCTTTCTCCCATGAGGTGAGCCTTTCAGAATGAGTTAGGGTGTAATGATTTCAGCCCCATTTTTAGAAATGTTCCGATTTCAAATTAGCTTTACTGATTTCTGATAGAAAAGAAATGGTTTTGTTTAACTTAATAATTTGTCTCGTTTAGTCGCTTCGACACGACGAATTTTAGAGTCATCACTTTTCTACTATTTCTGCCAGAGCCACTTTGATACTTCGCTTTGGGAAGTATTTCTTCTCGTTGGCAACACTTATTTTCTACGCGTGTTTTTAGTATTATTTATAACAATATCAAGGAACAGTCTAGATTTTCCAACTGTATTTTTTTGCATGATCATATTTATTGTGTTACTCAAAATACGACTAATGAATAATACATGTGTTAGGTTTGTTTTGTCGTATCTGTTACGAGGACCATCAATGATTTGGCCGAAATAACGAACGCCTTATGTGTAATTTCAAAGGACTGGCAAGACTCACATGTGAATTGTTATGAGAGTATCAGGAAAGAGGGTGGGTTTTATGAGCAACAGTGGGTTTTATGAAAAGGATTTACTGACTTGTCGGCAAGGCCTTCTTTAAACCCAGGCCAATAATTTCCTACACTACTTTATACGAGTTTAGCTACAATTTCTTTATAACATTTCACATATTTATATACTAACAAACTGTTTATTGTACATTTTTATTGGAAAAAAAGGGTGGAAGAGTATCACCTCGAAGTCGAAGCTTGCTCGAAGCGAAGTAATAAGAATTGACCTGACCAATAGCAGTTGACACTAATCCAATGATACCACCTCTAGACGGAGGTGGCCAGCCAAATTAAAGGAGCAGTCGAGAAAAAGAAACTGAAAATAGCTCCTCCTGCCGATGGTATGGTACTGGAAGTGTATACCAGCTTCTTTGTAAGAGATTCTTCAAAATTGGTTACTCCAACAAATGGTCTTAGAGCGAAGACATGACTTTCGCGATACTTGTTTGTTATAAGGTTGCCATTACAAACACATGCATTTACGTGAATGGCATTCACATTTAGTCACGTGATTTTATGAAAATTGTTTAAATTTTGAGATATTTCAAGAAAACAGAACATATGTTAGTAGACTTTACACTATCCTTAAAGGGGAACACACAAAAAAAAATTTGTTAGATATTTCATATTTATCCTAAAATTCAGGAAATATAAATTTTACAACTTCATTCTGCATTAAACATGCTCCTTACGCTTCCAAAAGTAATGTATTTTTCGCTCGTTATCTTGAAAAACGTACATTCGCTTAGGATAGGCTTCAGTGTACTGTATTCGCTTAGGATAGGCTTCAGTGTACTGTATTCAGTTAAGCATAATTTAACGCTTTTTTTCTTTTTTTGCACCACCTCACTGTCACTTTCAACATCTGTGGCTTCTAAAACTTCACCAAGGTCCACATGGATCTCATCTTCTTCTGCATGGCCACTTTGCTTATGGTCGTAGTTGTAGAGTTGCAATTGCAGTTAATATACCCAGGAAAAACTCCACGTTGCTTACCAAAATTTCAGTTGGATTTACAGACAATCAGTTGTCAAATACTGAGAAATTCGTTGAATTTTTTAATGATGTAATTTTCCCCTTATTTGGAAAATGTTAAACGTGAGAAAGGATATCTGCCAGAGCAACATTCTTTAATAATTATGGACACTTTCAAAGGACAAGATAATGACACTATAAAGGAGCTGTGCGCAGGAAACAACTGCGAGATAGTTCCTCACAAACAAGTTCCAGCCTTTGGACTTGTCTGTAAATAAGGCAACAAAAGCCTTTATTCAAGTACAACGAATAGTTTGCTGGTCAGGTTTCCATGCAGCTAAGAGATGGAATCGATCCAATCAATGTCAAAATTTCTTCCAAGATCTCTGATTTAAGATAGTAGATTTGTATCGTTACCTTGAAGAAGAGAAGCAAATGGTCAAGAATGGTTTTCAGGCGGCAGGTATATCAGAAGCAGTCGATTATGCCCAAGAATTGTTTTAAAAGATTGAGAACCCTTTCAGAGAGTAACTTTTGTATCTTTCGTTTTAAAAGAAGTCGGTCATAAATTTACCTCTACGGAGAAGAACGCGTGAGAATATTTTTCTACTTAAAACTTTGGAATGTTTTCGACACTAAAAATGGGCGGGAAAACTACCGCGTGGTTAGCCACGTGGTCAAAAACAACAACAAAAATTTAGAATGATTACGGTAATGACTTTTTTCTTTTTAACTGACATTTACATCAAAATAAATTTTTAGGCCTAAATTTTTCGACATTGTTTGGGTCGATAAGGTATTAGATGCTTCAGATGATTATCTCAATCGCGAATTTCGTTCCAGATGTGAGCAGTTGTTACCAGGAGAAGTAAGGATTCTTATGATGCCTATTTAAACTTAAAAACAACGATTTAATGAGTCAGTGACAAGTTCGCCCGCGATAATGTAATATTTAAACTTTTTCTTAGTGAATTTGTATGATTTCTCAGGTTTCGTACGCAAAGCTATGTTGAACTTTCACGAATATTTTGAATAAGTAAGCGCCGTAACTAGCTGCATCTTTTTAGTGTGATGTCCCTATATCAAACTAATGTTTTTAAAACTACTACGCTTTACCTTGAGATAGAATATCTTCAATAAAGGCTTCACAACCAGCGAGGATAATAGCCATTTTCAATATTAACCGAAATACAAAACAACTTGAGTTTTTAGTGTTTCGTCAGCAGAAGATTCCTGTTCTATTATTTAACCCTTGTATTATGTTGGAACAAAAATACATTGATTATGTTGCGGGTCATTTTGACCCACACTAGATATGTAAATCCACTCAAAACACTCAAAAAACAGGCTAAACCAATAACAATTTTCTTTTACATTATATGAACATTTAGAAAAGAGACAGAACAATATTTTTTTGCTCTTAACTGTTTTCTTCAAGTTTTTTTCGTTTTGCATTTTTTCTTTTTTTTCCATTTCACCTGCCTCTTTTTCTCACATTTTCAGTATTCAACAGTGTCAATGCTCTCCACATGATGGGCTTGAATGTAACTGTGTGGTTTCTACAGATGTAATTCTTGCATTTCATACAAGTACTTGTTTTACTCTCCTCCGGGAGGGACAGACCTGGCATCTTTTCCGTTTCTTTACACCTGTATCCACTGGAACCACTGCAGATAGGTTGGATGAGCCAATCTTGATCTTTTCAATGACATTTGCAGCTGCTGGCTCTGGATCTTTGGAGTGACGAATACTTTGCCGAGCACTTCCAGAAAAAGCTGACAGAGGTACAATTTTCTGACCATCCAATGCTGGTTGATTTCAGTCCACAAGACAAAGGCATTGTAAGCAGACATATCCACAATGTTGTAGAAAATCACCAAGGGCCAACGGGCAGTCTTGCGCTGGCAGCTGTATGTTGCTGTAACTTTGTCCAGATTGTCAACTTCTCCTTTGGTTGATTTGTAGTCCAGCTCATTAGTGGCTTCATGTTTTCTCTTGTGTTCAGGAAGGCATCTGTGTGCATCGTGCTCATTACAAGAACATTCTTGTTTCTTTTTGGGCGAAAACAACTGCTGCTTTCTCAGTGAAAACAAATATGGAGGAATGCAGAGGTCTGCCCTGCAACTTCAGAATTTCTCTTGGAAGTTCTGGCTTATTTCTTTTGACTGTTTCCAACATAGTCAGCTTTTTCTTCTGAAGTTCATCTCCAAGGCGGTAAGATGTAAAGAAATTGTCACATGTGACGTTATGAACTCATCTCCAGGACCACACGCATCCCTTGATTATTCTCAGATGCTTCTCCAGGTAGCTTTTCTGTATAAACTTGCATATTGCATGCATAGCTCGATTTTGCATCACAGGCTGCCCACATTTTGATGCCATACTTCGCAGACTTGTTAGACATGTACTGCCTGAAAGGACAACGCCCCCCCCCCCCCTGAATGGAACAAGACGCTCATCTACAGTACCATGGGGACTTGGTTTTTACAACAAAGGTAGAATTTCAACACATTTATCCCACACATCTCTAATCGCAGCTAGTTTGTCTCTTTCACGTCGACCAGCTCTGGTTTCACAGTTGTCAAATTGCATCACACGAGATATTATGTGAAATATCTCCAGGGATATTGTTGCTCCAAATTGGCCTTTCATTCTCTTCATCTTATAGACTTGCAGTCGCTTCTCCCTTTGACCTGTACACTCCAGTTAATACCAGAATTCCAATGTAAGCACGTAAGTCAATCTGTATATAGTGGCTTCTATTTCTCCTGAAATACACACCTCCTCTCCAAGTTGGTTATTTCCAGTATAATCTTCTCTATATGAAGAGCTGAAATTCTGAATGAATATGATCAACTCTTTTGACAACAAATCTTGTTGGACTGGGAGTCATTTTGATGACATTGGAAGATTACAGTCTACCCTATCCCTGTTGTGGTGATGTTGACCATTTTATATTACCGTTCTTAGGCGTCCAGGTCCCCTCTGTGGATGATGATTGCTGCGTTTCTTGGAAATCGTCCGATAGAGAGAAAACGGCAGCCTCGTTTTTCCTCATCTTCAGAAAATTGAAAATCTGGATCATCAATTACGTTGTCTTCTGTTTCTGAAATCTTTTTCTCTGCATCACTATCGCAGTTCAGAGTCTGTGACAAACTTTCTTCAGCTACAGACCTTCTGGAGCTCATTTTTGGTATGTTTGTCAAAAAGATGGTAGAAGAAAAGTGACAAGTACAAGTGAGAGAAAGTCCCTCCTCCAAACAACTGGGTTTCTGGCAGTCAAAATACAATTAACTGGGCAGTCAAAATAAAGTAAATCAAAGAGGAGTGTTTATTTTGGATCTGTACAGCTACTTACCCACATCAAAATGTCCGGGTCAAAATGACCCACAATATCATCCTTGTATACAAGCTCTGCACAGACATTCCACGGCACATCAAAATGTCCAGATTTAACGCACCTGCTCATGACCCTAGATGAGGAAAAGTCACAAAATTTCATTGGGAAAAGAGAAGGATAACCAGTACATTTGCCAACACAAAAATCGAAATGGGTCAAATTCACCATTAGCGTAATACGAGGATAAAGGTACCTTAAAGATAAGTTACGTTTTTTAAATTTTTTTCTATACCACATTTGCACGTATAGTTAGTTAGCTTTACATAAAGTCATTTTGTATTAATATCAAAACAAAAATAAACTGTTTGTTAACTACAATAACATAACATATAAGGCGGATAAAGAAAGTTTCTGGAATATTTCATGGTATAAAAATGGGTACTGCGGGTTTACCACCAATAGACCCATTCCAGGAAATATCTCCACTAAACTCGTCGATTATTTTCGTGACACGACGTAGATATGTAATTTCATTGTCGATGAACGCAATCAAGGGTCTGAGTAAGAGGACGAAGAAAAAAATACATAGAAATATGAGTGATGGCGATTTATGTGATGACGAGAATAACGAAATATAATTTGTATTTAGGTTAATGATGTTATAAAGATCAAATGATTGAGTGCTATCTAATATTTCAATCCGCGAAATACGTGCATTTGGCCATCTGCTTGATCAGTTCTTGTGAAAATTAATTCCATTAAGGTATGCAATGACTCATCATCGCAAAAGTAGAAAGGGTTTCTCATGCTCGTTATAAGATAAAGAAATGAAGATCGTTCTTATTCCGAGAGCACATGGAACAATCTGCGTGCTTTCTTTTTCTAAAGTTTGGAAAAGTGTTGCTTATATTGTTAATAAGGTCGTTACTTTGAAAAATCGCAGAACTTTCACAAAGGGTAAGAAAGAACGCATTCGCTCTTCTATAATATCAACTCTATTATCAATATATTCACGAAAACATTTTTGATTTCAAATATAACAGTAAATTGCATTATTTCTAATATACAGGGATTGCTTACTTACTTTAAGGATAAACTTTCGCGAAAATGGCAAAAATTCGCGAAATTCGCGAAAGTTTCTCCCCGCGAAAGTTTCTCCCGCGGATTTTACATTATTAAACATTCACGAAAGTTTATCCTCGCGAAATTTTCCAATATTTCGCATTCGCCGAAGTTTATCCCTGCAAAATCACCAAAAAAAATTGTATTGCTTATTCGTCAACGAATAAACATTCGTCTTTTACTTTTATACTTTTCAAATGCTAATAAAAACCAAGTAGTAACTGAATTCAACACGAGTGCTCTTTGTATTCTTAGCCATCATTTTTACAAAGGGTTAATACTCATAGAACCTAATATAGCAACAAGAACTATTATTACTGATAAAAGTTTTATCGTGTCTTAGTCAATGCATATTGCTTCTTCAGAAGCATTTCTTTCGCCAAATTTGTTTCTTTCCATCTGCTTTTGAAACAGCACCCTGTTGTCTTTGCACATTGCTATCTTAATTTTAGTGTCAGCAACCTTATTCTTCTTCGTTTTATTCTTCTTCTTCTTCAATCAAATCAGGTTGAGAGTTTTAATTCTTTATTCGCTTCATTAATTGCTCCATTCGCGAAAGTTTATACTCGCGAAACTCGTGGATAGACTCCATTCGCGAAGGTTTATATTCGTGAAAGTTTCTCCCCTTAAAGTATGTCTCCCAAATTTGTTAGGCTTAGTGTTAGAGGCCAGGCTAGCATTTTCTGTTAGATGCTTGCAAGTGTTAAGTAGAATTTAGGGCGTTGATAGAAGAAGTGGCGTTAATCATAGCAGTAGCATCCAATGTCTACAGCTAAGAAGGAGAGGTAGACAACCTTGTTGTGGTTACCAAATTTAAGATTTTTTCATTTTTTTTTTGTTAGGAGAGCGTGTATGCGTGGAAGAAGCTAATAAAAAAGAAGATGATCGTTATCTTTTTAAATTCTATCTAGCTAGCTCATGGCGTCTTCTAAGTCACTTAGTTACATTTAAAAATTGAGGTTCCGCAAAGTACCACGATGTTGCAGCCATAGGCCATGACGATAAGAGTTTAAGTTGTTATGGCAGTCTTCTGCCACGTGAAACGCAATGCAAAATTAAATCAAAATGAAATGAAAAGTAAAACACGAATTGAAATGAAAAGTAAATTTCAACAAAGTTTACATTTATTTTTGCTATTACTTTGCTATTACCTTGGGGTTTGCTTTCTTTATTTTTTCATTATGTTTCCGATTTTGTCTTTTCGTTTATATTTGTCTTTACCAATTAGCAAAATATTCGGAGATTTTCCTATGACAGCTATAGGCCAGCATAGACCTGCACGTACCACAACGGTTTCAAGAGGCCTACTTAAATGGGAAGAATAAATCTCAGAGTTTGCCAATGCAAACACTTTGTTTGTTTGTTTGTTTGTTTAATATCTTAACGGGAGATGAAAAGTAAATTTTTGAGTTTATTTACTGTCTTAAGAAACATTTTTGTAAGAATCTGGCAAAATAGCCAAAAATCTGTCGAAAGTGACTTTCTTCAATTTTGGTTATTTTTGGCTCCACTCGTTCACTTCTCCGAAATGTCAACTTCGTCATGACAGTAAACGGCAATTTTTCATTTCCAGGCAGAAATGTAATGTTATATTTATATCATCCGTAATGTGCATGCATGCAAGTATGGACAAGCAGTGTCAATAGACTTGACTGTTATTCTTAAATTAGCGAAAAAAATCGTACGAAGAAATGACTTTAGTATAGGAGATAGTAATAGTGATTAGATTTAATTCTTTGAATTAAGAGTAAAGCAACCCTGCAGGAAACATGCGTATTTTCTTTTGTTTGAATTTTCACCCAGAATGCACCACTCCAGATGTTTTCTTTTCATTGAATTTTCACCAAGCATGCACCACTTCAGATGTTTTCTCTTCATAGCATTTTCACCCAGAATGCACTATACCGGATGCTTTCTTTTCATTGAATTTTGGTACAAATATTTAAATAGGAGGTACCGCCTTCGTTTGAAAAATAGTTGAATCACACAGCATGATAAATCAATCAATGGAAAATTTGAAAAAAATGGAAAATTCATAAAATAATTTTCACGATATTTCCGCTGTCAGTTGTATATTCAGATTCGAAATACACATCAAGAGATATATTCATTTTCATTACCTTCAAATAAATACGACCTTGCATGAAGCTTCATAAATGAGCAATCACTAGGAAACTAGATTGTTTAGGATTCCGCCTTTATGTGCACTAGTATAATGGTGCGAAGGAAGGGAGTTTACCCCTTTTTCGTCAGCGCGGAACGTTGACTGTAATTGTTCAGACGCGCGTCAATCCTACCAACTTTACTCACTTACACGTACTTCACCATATCGAAATGCTATCCATGAACTTTTAAATACAAAATTGCGAGAGATCTACTAACAGAATCAGCCCGTCCCGTTTCTAAAACGTATCTACGGAAGATCTAAACCGTTTTTACGATTGGAGGCACTTTTATTGACTAATGTCGATATTTAATATCGCAAAATTCTTAATACTAGGGCGCATGGTATCTATGAACTTTCCTAACATCTATAATTTCTGTTTATGACTAAATATGTACGTCATAGTGGGAGGGAGAATGGAATAGAAGGCGCAATACATATATTTATGCAGTTTATAACAGTAAAAAATGCGGGAATATTTCTGTTAGTATCCGTTGTTCCTACGCATGTATGTTCCCTTTCTGTCGTTTCTTTCTGAGACTATACGATGTCCAGTAGGAAAATCACAGGATCTTTATATCCGGATGTATTAAGAGGATGGATTAGATGAATGTCACCCTCCGTGACCATTTCAAATATTTTTCACCTTTACCGATGAGAAAACAAAAAAAAAAAAATATTTTTATCAATGTGTGACCAGTAAAATTGTTTAAAATCATGTTATTGTTAATTTCTATATGAAGTGAGTGACTATTCAAATGATCGGAATAATAAAAAGTGCAGCCATCTGAGTTAGTGAGGAAAAACATTCACAAATGTCGCTTAAGAGGATACGCGAGCATCACAAAGTAATCAGAAACAGAAAAGGAAAATTGCAAAATTCCATCGAAGATCATTGACGTCATAACATGTAACTCGTAACGTCTTTATTAACCAATGATAACACTTTCGCGATAACACTTTGGTTTTTGATAAGCTTTTCAACAAAGTTATTAACAAGGGCTAATTATAATTGGCATGTTATCTATTTCGTTGACAACATTTAAACAAACAAAACCATTTTGTAATTTTGAGCGGTTGTATCATAGAGCAGGGGTCGGCAACCTACGGCCGGCAAGCCAGATCTGGTCCGCCAACTGTTTTAATCCGGCCCGCGAACACTTGCGTACTCCAGCACGCTATCCGGCCTGCAAAGCAGCAAGACTTGATAAATAAGTAAATTTACGTTCTGCTTCATAGAATATTATTTAAAAGCTTCAGTGCACACGTTATGACGTAATACGTAATAAAATGATTTTGCAATAACAATACAAGTCACTGGTATTGGCGCATGTGTGAACCGTAACTTCAAAAGCTAGTTTCGCTACTTAGTTCTGCTCTAATTAAGGTAGAATACCCCTAAAAATATTAGTTTTATGAAGAAAATATATCTGCAACCATATTTCCGAAATTACAAGATAATGCGAAAAAGAATGCATGTATGTTCGGCAACACTTATTTGTGTGAACAGATGTTTTCAAAAATGAACTTTGCGAAGAATAAACTTCGAACACGTATAACTGATGAACATCTCAATGACGTGTTGCAGATTTCTTCTACCACTTTTGAAACAGACATCGTAAATCTGGCAAAAGAATACAAACAACATCAACTTTCACATTAAATTTGTATACATTATATATTCAAATAACTTTGAAAGAATAAATTTCTTTTTTTTCTTTTTTCTTTTTAAACTTTTTTTTTAATAAATCAACAGTTTCAGAGCAATTTTAATCAAGTGTTGCCAAAATCCAAAATTTTCGCTCATTCGCCCTTCGGCCGCTCATTCCATGGATGTCGGGAAATTTGCTTTACTGGCCTGCAACATTGAAAGGTTGCCGATCCCTGTCATAGAGGTTCGCAAATCGATTCGGGCTTCATGTTTTCAAAATAATTACCTTAAGGGAAGAGATTTTCGTGGAATTTATTCTCGGGATTTTGGCCCCAAATAACGAAATTAAATTCCGCGAAACTTAATGAAAATGCCTTATCCGCGAAATTAAATTCTGCGAAATTTAATGAAAATGCCTTATCCGCAAAATTAAATTTCGCGAAACTTAATTTTTCTTCAATTCAATTTTTCTCTCGTTGTTTTAGTTTCACTTAACATGCAATTAAAAATATAAGAAAACACAGTACTAAATATTCCCTAAACTCTGCCCACCGCGAAAATAAATTCCGCGAAATTCAGATATATTACCTCATCCGCGAAATTCGCAGTTTTTAGACCTGTCAATCGCGAAATTTTCTTCCGCGAAAATTTCTTTATTTCATTTTCTATGAATGCGCCCAGGAAACAAGATGTTTCTACTTTATTTATGGCACTGATTAACACTGAACGGCCTGATAAACGAAAGGCCTCCGTGCCAACAAAGGCGGGTTTTGTTTAGCATTTTAAGGGTAAAGCAAATAGACTTAGTCCTTCTTGCTTAGTTATTCAGCTTACACTTGCTTTTATAAACAATACTAAAACACGGACCAGATAGATAAATAGAAAGGTCATTAAAGAATATTAGCATTAGTGGGGTTTTACAGGGACAAGTAATATTATTGTTAACCGTTCAATATTCTCCTCTTTATGACACTTCTCTCTAGAAAAACACTCTCATGGATTGACTTAATTATCGGTGTACGCACAATATAACAGCTGCAAGGAATTCTAACGCTTTTTTAAAACAAACTGATTATTTTTTGTTTAAAATATATCACTTTAAGAATAAAGTAAACATTCAAACGAAAATCCTATGTGAGGTTGTCATAGTCACACATTACTTGACACGAATATTGCATAACATCGTATGGTAAATAAGGACACAAGAATTTAAAGCTTGTTTATTGTTTATGCGTCAAAAACTGAATTGTACACGTGGAAAATTGTTATTCACATGATACGTGCAACTGCAGAGTTGACAATCACAATGCAATAGATTTATAGAATTCAATAGGTTGTCGAATGACTGTTTAACTAGCTTGTGGATCAGACAAGTCAAATATTTGACATCCTGAGGTGAGGGGCATACTCAAGGTAACGTGACGTTGAATCTTTTTCTTTAATTTCGTCACAGGATGTATTTATTTCTGAGCTTCCTGGAATAGGTTCTCCCCTGAAAACACACGCTTAAACTGTTGCCTTATTTGGTAACTGCTCAATGAATGTGGTCAATCTTGCAACATTTTAGAAGAAGGCTTTGAATAAAACAACGTGTTTCTGTGATATTGCTGCACGATCACGAACCGAGCGTTCTTTGATTTCTCTTTGTGTAGGATTTCGTCGAAAGTTGTTTAGTTCATTTGCTCATCATGAAATCCTTCATACATTTTACTTGTTTGTTGTTCGCACTTAAATTATGCACAGCGAAACCATCACGCAAAAGTTTTCTCCGTTTAAAAGAAGAGGTTCCCACCAGGGGACCGCAGCCTGACATTGAAACAAAAGAGGAAATTTTACTTATTAACGGCACAGAATGGAACAAGACGTCTTGTTTGATGCAACCTTACAAAACGGAAGTGAAAGTGGAAAATTGCGCTACGGTGTACATCGATAGAAACATGTGTTACGGTCGTTGTAATAGTCATTTTGTACCCGGTATGGTAAAGTTTTCGTCAGCGTGTCTACCGCATATCAGGAAAGTTGCAGTCACCATGCATTGTGTTGTAGGTGGGCAGAAAGAGGCCGTTGTTAAGTTTTACGATAAAATAGTCTCCTGCTCCTGCAAGAAAACCGAAGTCTCCTTCAAACCTTTGAAGACAGTATGAAACTTTCATAGGTGGTACCTAACTAACATTGTATATGTATCAAGCATATCGAGAACACGTGGCATTGAAAGTGCTCAGTCTAGTTGTAATAATTATTTGTAGAGTTAAAGAAATAAAAACACAATATTGATATTGATATTGATATCTATTTATTGCATCGGCGATATCCTACCAATTATTTATCGTATATACCGGAGATATTGTCATAGCAACTCTATTTTTATCACAAAACGTCCCAAACTCAGGAAGTAAATTTGAAAATATATTTAGACATAAACGAGACCGACATTTTGCCACTTTCACATATACTAAGAAATGTATTTCACATATGTCATAGTATATAATTAAACAGTGACAAAGCATTCAGTAAGTTAGGATTCTTTTATAAAAACCTTTTACTGTTTTCCTTGCTTGGCTAAAAGGTTGAAATATTTAGCATCCCGTATTGGCAATATTTGTGGTCAGAGGCCTAATCCATTTTAGAACAAGGAGAATTTTTTCGCCAAGAAGCCAAGGAAACTTCCTTTTCTTTCATTAAATAATCGATTAACTGTAACTCAAATTTGATTGTCAAAAGAAATTCTGATATAAACAAATTAGGCTAAAAGAAATTTTTCAAACGGGAATTCTTGATGTTATAGAAACTCATGTAAAGAAAATCTGTTCCATAAATACACAAATAAGGATGTCACCAATTATTCCCGGGGCCATAAAACACGTACGTTTAATTGATATAAACATAACCATGAACTAAAGGGGTGCCCGAAAACATATGTATGTAAATCTCCGTTGTAAAACCTTTACAAGTTTGTGAATTTCATGGCCATATTTCTCTTACTTTTACGAAAAGCTCTTGAAAATTTAAACAAACTTCTGCACTTTACTTATGGCGTCATTATCCCCGAGGTTTGAAGTTGCAAACTCGTCATTAGGGTATATGTCTCAATGGAAAGACGGATAAAAGGAATTGTACTGTAGAAATACTTAGTGGTCATTTAAAGGTGTCAATTATAAAGAAACCTTTTGCGTCATAAGGCATATTGACGCGTAATAGCTTCTTGCTTATCATTGATGTGTTTTGACAGACGGAGATTAGATAATCAACCGATAGCCTGTCAATAAAAATCGCTGCCAATTCCTTCAACCTTTTCCCTGACCTTTTTCACTATTACTGTCATTACTGCCTCTCCTATTTCAAACACTGCACAATTCACAAAGGTGATAATGAAGCAGTATTTCACAAAAGTGATAATGAAGCAGTATGGTTCTAGGAGAATCCCCCCCCCCCCCCCGGTGAATTCCCCCGATCAAATTCCCTCCTGGTGAATTCCCTCCTAAAGAATTGCCCCCAAGGTGAATCCCCCCCCCGCACGTATTATGATATAGTAAGAAAATTTGATTTTTGTATATTTGTCTAAAATCAAGTTAGTCATTAAGAGTCCCTATCTATGGTCCAACATATCGGGTGTAGGACAAAACCCCCGTAGAAAAAAAAACCCTAGGAGAAAACCCATCTAGGAAAAAAACGTTTGTTTTGTTGTTTGCTTTGAAAATTGGTAAGTTTACTAATTAAATGATGCTGATTTCAGACCAAGTACCAGAATTTGGATATTTTCACCCCTAATACCTTATTTGGGCAAATTTGGGTCCAACGTTTAAAGTATTCCGTTTGCTTTGAAAATTGGTAGGTTTACTAATTAAATAATGCTGATTTCAAATCAAGTACCAGAATTTGGATATTTTCACCTTTAATACCTTATTTGGGCAAATTTGGACCCAAAGTTTAAAGTATTCCGTTTGCTTTGAAAATTGGTAGGTTTACTAATGAAATGATGCTGATTTCAAATCAAGTACCATAATTTGGATATTTTCACCCCTAATACCTTTTTTGGGCAAATTTGATATAAGAAGCTTGGCACTTAAAATCTTTTGGCATTTTTTTTAGTACGACCCATAAAAAAAAAATTTCAAAAAAGTGGCAAATGCAAAGGCAAATAACTTCCGTACTTTTGACCATTAAAACTTCGTAAAGTTTTATGTGAAAGAAAAAGCTATTCTCGGCATGATATAAGAAGCCCGAATTCTAATTCGTAATAATTACGGGGTTATTGTTCAACACGGCAACTCCACTTTTTACATATAACCGTCACTACCCCTGACCCCATAACCTAAATCCGAAAATTAATAGGACTTTTGAGGTCTTCTATATGTAGCTAAAAATCCATATAAAAAATCCACTTGATATCGTTAAAAATCTTAGAGTTTTTTTTACTTATCCAGCCCTAACCCCAAAAATAAAAAAATATTTTGAAAATTTCTTTACAGCCTCACATCTGGCTTAATGTAAGGTATCATCATCATTGTTCTGCGCGTTGTTAAACGACATCGGCCGCTGCCCGAATTCTCAACTTCCAACCATCTCGATCAAGCATGCAACGATGAAGCTCGGTGATGTTGTTCATCCCAGTATCCTTCATCAGACGGCGTGGAAACGTCATGCGCGCATGTCCACCTCGGACGAAAGTTCCAACTGGCTGCCAGAGAACAAGCCCACTCACCGGCTGATCTATGCGACGCGCAAAATGCCCAGCAAACCGTGGCCTTCTCTCTAAGAGGATATCACTGACGCGGGGAAGGCTTCCGTAGAGGTTTTGGTTAGTTACATGCACGCTGTAATGTGTGTCTGTCACTTTCCGCAATAGGCGTGTGTACGTGCCATCCAGTGACTTGTTCTGCTTAGCTGTAAGTGACCAACAAGGTGAGCCGTACAGCAGGACTGCTTCAACGGTTGACTTGAATAGGCGTATTTTCAGTTCGGGAGCTATCATTGGGGACTTCCAAATACGCCACATCTTGTCAGCTGCAGTCCACGCAAGTGCTTTCCTAGCCTTGATGTCCCGTTCGCACGTTCTCACATATGATCCCAGGTAGCAGAAATCATCAACTTGGTCGATTTCTCCTTTTCTTATCCGAACAGGGATTCCCGAGGCAGCAGCAGTGCCAACGCATATGTATTTTGCCTTTTTCTGGTTGATTAGCAGGCCAACTTCGACGGCGGCTTCTTCCAGGTTTGTGAGAAGTTTTTGCGCATTCACGACGGTGGATGCTAACAGTGCAAGGTCGCCCGCAAAGTCTAGGTCAGTCAATGTCTTTGCAGGGTGTCGTTGGCTCTGTCTGGCCCTCGTCTGCAGTCCTAACACAGGTTCCATTGACATGCGGAACACATAGTCCAAGACAATGATGAAAAGGAATGGATCTGAGTCGCCATAAGCAGTGCTAACAAAGCTGGTAGAACCGTTGTAGAGGCACTTCATCGCAGCGATGAAAGGATCAGGAATGCCGTACGCAGATAGGATAAGGAACAACCGCTCGCGTGAGACGGAGTCAAAAGCCTTCCGAAAGTCTACAAACACGCTGCACAACGACAAGTTCTTCTTTGCCGATATCTCTTCGATCAATCTACGTAGCGCCAGAATTGGCTCGAGGGTGCTCCTAGATGGACGGAAGCCGTTTTGGTTCGGGCGCAGAAGTTTCTCCACTGGGTCTCGGATGCGGTTCAAAATCACGCGATTGAAGAGTTTGGCGGTACAAGACATTAGGGTGATGCCTCTGTAGTTGTCGTTGGAGGATAGGTCACCCTTCTTCGGCAGCGCAATGAGCTTGTTCTTGAGGAATTTGGCTGGTGGAGACTTAGTGGTCAAAACTTCATTCAGGATGGGGTGGAGCAGCATCAGAATTTTGTCATCCTTGAACACTTCGTTCGGCACCGAGTCAACACCGCAGGCTTTCCCGTTCTTCATTTGGCGAGCAGCAGCGGTTAGTTCATCCCATGTAATCTCGCCTGTGGAAATGTCAAGCGGTTCGGAGACGATCTGTTCGGGTTCAAACGCCTCATCCACTCCAATGAGTGGGTTGTTTAGTAGTTTCTCGAAGTGGTTTTTCCATCCAGCAATGCGGTCTTGTGGACTTTCGGCCTTGATCTTCACGGTGGCTTTAGACTTCCGTCCACTCAGGTTGTTGACCGCCTTCCAAGCGACTGCATGTTGGCGACTTTCATCGGCGGAGGCAATGTCTGCCATCTGCTTCTCTATGTATTCAGCCTGGTTTGTAGCGTACACCCGCGCTAGATTCAGCGAAGAATTTGCAACTGCCTCCTGCGTCACATCGGATTTGATCAGTCTGTTCCGTTTCTTGGCATCTTCGAGGGCACCACGCGCCTTTATAACTTGCTGGTCTTTCCATGGAATACGACTTATACGAGGCATGATCTTTGGAATGGTTTCAGCTGCAGTTTCCTGCACGGCCGACGCAAAGGCAGTGTATTTCCTATGATGATCCGTTGGTATATTCGAATCAGGGGTGGTTAATGCAGCATACCTGTTCATACAAACCAGTCGGAAGGCAGTTGATATGGTTTCTACTCTCAGGATCGACCAGTCATATCGCGGAGCGGTGTTACGAAATGTTGGTTTTGCTCGGAGGCTCAACCGCACTGTTGCTGAAACAAGCCGATGGTCAGATTCAAACGGTCTAAACGTCATTGCCGCGCAGTCTCTCACGGTGATCCTGAATTCTAACAGCAGCAAACCCAAGCTTGTCCGCCTCTGCGGTTAACTCTCCCTTTCTCCAGATACCGGAAAGAATCCGTACGTTAAACGATGCCAGCTTCGTCATAGCCCGAAGATTGATGATCGGTCGGCGAGGTTGAACATATACCCATTCAGAACTGATGGATGAAGGTTGTTCAGAGCGTAGTGGTGTTGTATGGTCTGTGTTGTCGTTGACGGTATCGTCCACATCTGTCCCTCTCGTCGTGGATTTTTTGGACGTGGCGCAAGAGTTATCCACCACGAACGGAGACTTTATTTTCCTGGGCGACGTCTCAGCCAGTATGGATTCTGGTAGTATACTTTTCTTCATGATTGGTAGTTTTTGAAACGAGTTTTGAGTCTCGTGGCTGTGACCCGGAGGTCTAGTCCCTGGTTTGCCAGCCCACAGTGACAAGCTATGCAAGGCATGGGCGCTTACCCCCATGAGGTCAGAATACCTGCATACTATCATGAGGTCAGAATACCTGCATACCATGTAAGGTATCTTCACTAAGAAAATAGTTTTCTAAGGATTAGAAATGACGGAGTTATCAAGCTACTATTTAGAACCAAAACTGGATTTAAAAGTCACGTGGTACGCTAACCACAAGATTTTTTTGATTTTTTAAACGCTATTATTGGTCTTATATTGTCTCTTAAATATCCCCAAAATTTTAGAGCGATACGACCATTTTGAAAGAACAATTTTTTGAGAGTACATCCGATATCCATTCAAGGGTAATCTATATTCAGTTTTACCACTGACTTAGGCTTCGACCTCATAAATGCATAACTCGATGAATAATCAAGATACTGAGTTGAAAATTTCAACGAAGATTGGAAATAATAGTATCAATCTATAATTTGGATATAGTGTATGATATCTTTCTTTGTTTAGAATGGATTTCTCCATTCATATACATGGTCTAGCAGTTTATGTTAAGGAAACGTTACCAATATCTAGAGAAATTGACCTGGAAGACCCCGACCAACCTTTCATGTGTTTTCGTTTGTCTCTTCTTCATTCGACTAGTTTTCTATTTTTCCTCTATCGCTCTCCATCTTCCCAAGACTGTTCAGAAGAGTTTTGCTAATTGCTGAGAGTAGTTGTGTTTTGAGAAGCTCTTCAAAATTTTGCTGTTTCTTTGCTGTTGGCCGTTGTTTTGGATTTGGATTTTAGTTCGAATTGGAGTGTATTAATTGATTACTGTGGAGTCGGTTTGGTGTAGAGGGAGAAGTTATTTTTGTTGTAAAATTCCTTGAAACGTGGTTTAAAACAGTTGGTATTTTCTGTTTTTGCTGATCAAAGTTTACATTCTCCCAACTGTTCTAAAGTCTTAAGTACTTTTAGTTCCTGTGTTTCACACAGAAATCCTTTAAACATAATTGCCCCATTTGCAACATAATTACTAAGAATTGTTAGTACAAAAAAATTTTTAATTGATCGTTTTAATTGTTTATTAACTTATCGTTACACGCCTGTTGAGTCAATCAAATTGCTTAACAATCCTTTTTTCCTTTCTTACTTTTAATTACTGTATATAAAAATTTTATCTTTGCCTTAAACTGTACTCCATTCATTTTATTAATCATGTCATCTAACAAGTCATCTTTCGGTCGAATTTTGAAAAAACCTGACAGATTCAATAAAAATCGGTCCAATCTGAGTGCCCATTGTTCCAACGATAATTGCACCAGTGTTGACAGCATTATTTATTTTAGGCACTGCACACGTTGTTCAAAATACTATTGCAGTGAGTGTTGTGAGTTCAGTAGGGACATCATTGAGCTTCTCAATGAGAAAGTTGATAACTTTTGGTTCTGTCCGGACTGCACTAAACCTGCTCTAAATGCAATCTTTGTAGAAAAAGATATTGAATCCAGATGCGCAGCCTACTTTGAAAAAATTGAATCTCGCCTTTTTTTTCTCGAAGCGTCTCATTCTTTTTATAAATCTTCATTGTCCAGCATCAAAGACAGCATTGAGACAAACGCCTCATTAATTCAAAAATTAGTTGATGACAACTTGAATCTAAACACTCTAATTTCCAATTTAAAAAATAGTGTCAAGGTTGATTGTTTAGACTCCAAACATATTCTAACTAAAGAAATTTTTAAAAATATTGAAGATCACAACTGGCGCAAAAATAATTTGATAATTTATGGTTTGAAAGAGACTGAATCGGTTAGTAACTCATTGCAGGTATTGGGTCTTATTAAAAATCAGCTTAGACTTAATATTCGCATTGACGATATTAAAATTTGTGAAAGACTCGGTCCTTTGCAATCCGCTAAAATTCGACCGTTACGAGTTACTCTGCGTGATTATGACACAAAAATTTCCATCTTAAATCACAAATGGATTTTGAAAGAAGCTGATGGAAATATCTTTATTAATCCAGACAGGAGCAAGGAGGAAAGAGATATATTCAACAAACTTCGAGTTGAAGCTAAACAGAGGGAGGCTGGTGATAGTTCGGGGGAATGGGTCTACCGAGTAAGAGGTCCTCCGTGGAATTTGTTTGTAAAACAAATAAAGAAAAACCCTTCCTTAAATCAAAACGCAACAACAAAGCCAAAATAAAGTTGAATACTCATCCTCCATTCTCCTTAGCTTTTAGCAACATTCGTGGTTTTCGTACCAATTATTCGGATGTGGAGGCTTTTTTGATAAAAAATAATCCGGATTTATTAGCACTTTGCGAATCTAACCTAAATGCTGGTATATCTTCTAATGATTTCCTTGTTCCTAGATACCTACCTCTGTTTAGATTGGACTCCTCTATTCATATGCATGGTCTAGCAGTTTATGTCAAGGAAACTTTACCAATATTTCGTGAAATTGACCTGGAAGACCCCAATCATCCTTTCATGTGTTTTCGTTTGTCTCTTCTACATTCAACTAGTTTTTTGTTCTTTCTCTATCGCTCTCCATCTTCTCAAGACTGTTCTGTTATCAAATCAGTTTCAAAGTCTGCTGACTTAGCTCTTCTTAATCATCGCTCAACCAACATCTTTGTATTTGGTGACTTTAACATTCACCATAAACAATGGCTAAGATTCTCGAATGGAACAAGTAGCTCTGGTGTCGAAACCTATAACTTTGCAGTATCTCAGTCTCTCTCGCAATTGGTTGATTTTCCAACCCGCATTCCTGATCACTCAAGTCAATCGCTCTCCTTGTTGGATTTATTTTTGACCTCTAACCCTGAAATTTGTATGATATCTCATAGCGGTCCACTGGGTCGTTCTGACCATGTTGTTTTGGAGGTCAAAATTAATTTCAATAGGCAAGTTTCCCATGAACATCCCATGCATAGATCCTTTTTTAGATATGATCTTGCGGATTGGCTAAAATTTCAAAATCACATTCAGTCTGTCCCATGGGAAAAAATTCTTTCCAATTCAGTTGATGATTGTGTTAATGAAACTACTTCAATAATATCTGAAGCAATACAATTATTTGTTCCGTCAGGGAAATATCAGTTAAAACCTCATTCTTCGTCATGGTTTTCTCCAGCTTGTGCTGCAGCCATAGCTCATCGCAATCATTTCTTTCATCGCTACCGTCGTGATGCGACTGATCATAACAGACAACTGTTTATTGCCTCGCGCAATAATTGTAAATATGTTGTTCGTAAAGCTAAAACTGTTTTTGCTGAAAGGACTAAAGATCTTATCAAATCCAAAGAAATAGGTTCTTGCAAATTTTGGCGTATTATCAAAAACGTCCGGGGTAGTTCTAAAACATCTGTACCTCCACTTTTCAATGGTCCTGAAGTCATTAGTCTATCTAAGGATAAAGCTGAACTATTCGCTAAACTCTTCAGTTCTCATTCCACCCTCGATGATTCTGGTCATGATCTCCCTTATTTCTCCTCCAAAACTGTCCAGACTTTACATGATTGCTTTATATCTCCTGATAAGGTTTCTAAGATTATCAACAAAATGGATTCTAATAAGGCTACTGGACCGGATGGCATTCCTGTAATTGTACTTCAAAGATGTTCTACTGAGTTATCTCCCGTTTTGTGTGCTCTTTTCAAAAAGTGTTTGGACGAATCCTGTTTCCCTTCATCTTGGAAGTTTGCCTCTGTTATTCCAATTTTTAAAAATTGTGGTGAGCGATCTCATCCTTCTAATTATAGACCAATCAGCCTCATTTCCATCTTAAGCAAAGTTTAACCTGAACTTAGTTGAATTTATTGAAAAAAATAATTTGTTTTACGACTCCCAGTATGGGTTTCGTTCTGGGCGTTCCACTGCTGACGTTTTGACAGTTATAAGTGAACGTTTTTATCGTGCCCTTGATGTCTCTGGTGAAGCGCGAGCAGTTGCCCTTGACATCTCCAAGGCATTTGATAAAGTCTGGCATCGGGGGCTATTGCACAAACTTAAGGCATATGGTTTAAAAGGTCCATTTTTAAATATTATCTCCTCCTTCCTTTCCAATCGTAAACTCAAGGTGGTTCTTAACGGTCATTCTTCTTCCATTTTTTCCATCAATGCTGGTATTCCTCAAGGTTCAGTTCTCGGTCCGACTCTGTTCCTACTGTACATTAACGATCTCCCTGACAATTTATCATCCAAAACCGTTATTTATGCTGATGATTCAACATTGTATTCCTGCCTTAATAAATCAGATGATTGTGATAAAGTTAGAATGGCCTCTGATCTGGAAAAAGATCTCAATACAGTAGTTGAATGGGGTAAGAATTGGCTTGTTAATTTTAATCCATCTAAAACTAATCTTCTTTCCATTAATCATCTCAATCATGCTTACTTACCTCGAATTTTGATGAATGGTTCTCATTTGCCTGAAAGCAATTCATTTCGTCTTCTTGGTCTTATATTTACCAGCGACCTCTCATGGCGATCTTATATTGAAAATATAGCTAAATCAACTGCCATGAAGGTTGGTTCACTTTTACGAGAAATGAATTACCTCACTCCTGAATGCGTCCTTTACTTATACAAATCATCAATTCGTCCATGTATGGAATACAGCTGCCACATTTGGGCAGGTGCACCAAAAAATTGCCTGAATTTGTTAGACCGTGTTCAACGGCGTGTTTGCAATGCAATTGGCGAAAACCTTTCTTTGAAATTGGACTCCCTTTCACACCGGCGAAACGTAGCGTCTCTTTGTCTCTTCTACAAGTTTTTTTATGGTCGTTGTTCAAGCGAACTATCATCTCTTACACCTTCTCTCAAAATTTTTCTCCGTACTACTAGGTTGTCTTCTTCGTCTCACCAATGGACTGTTTGTGTTCCAAATTGTCGTAGGGATTTTTATAAAAACAGTTTTTTTCCGCGTACGTCCAGACTTTGGAACTCACTTCCATCTACATGCTTTCCTCCTGAATTTAACCTTCAACTGTTCAAATCTAATGTTCATCGCTACCTTAAATCTGCTTAACTTCTCCTGTAGCTCTATACTCGCAAGTGGCCTTTTAGGCCTTGTTTTGAGCAATCTCCAATTAAAAAAAAAAAAAAAAAAAAAGGAGCTCTGGTGTCGAAACCTATAACTTTGCAGTATCTCAGTCTCTCTCGCAATTAGTTGATTTTCCAACCCGCATTTCTGATCAATCCAGTCAATCGCCTTCCTTGTTGGATTTATTTTTAACCTCTAACCCGGACATCTGTAAATTATCTCATGGCGCTCCTTTAGGTCGTTCTGACCATGTTGTTATATCGATCAAAGTTAACTTCAATAGACAAGTTTCTCATGAACATCCCATGCATAGAACCTATTTTAGATATGATCTTGGGGATTGGCAAAAATTTCAAGCACACATTCAGTCTGTCCCTTGGAAGGAAATTCTTTCCAACTCAGCTGATGATTGTGTTATTGAAACTACTTCAATAATATCTGAAGCAATAAGATTATTCGTTCCTTCAAGGAAATATCAGATAAAACCTCATTCTTCGTCTTGGTTTTCACCAGCATGTGCTGCAGCCATAGCCCATCGTAATCATTTCTTTCATTGCTACCGACGTCTTCCGACTGATCTTAACAGAAAATTGTTTATTGTCTCTCGCAATAACTGTAAATATGTTGTTCGTAAAGCAAAAACTGTTTTTGCTGAAAGAACTAAAGATCATATCAATTCAAAAAAAATAAGTTCATGCAAATTTTGGCGTATCATTAAAAATGTCCGGGGCAATTCCAATTCTAAATCATCTGTGCCTCCACTATTCAATGGTCCTGAAGTCATTAATTTATCTAAGGATAAAGTTGAACTATTTGCTAAACTCTTCAGTTCTCATTCTACCCTCGATGATTCTGGACACGATCTCCTATATTTCACCTCCAAAACTGACCAGACTTTACAGGATTGCTTTATATCTCCGGATAACGTTTCCAAGATAATTTCCAAAATGGATTCCACTAAAGCTACAGGACCTGATGGAATTCCTGTAATTGTTCTTCAGAGATGTTCTACCGAGTTATCTCCTGTTTTGTGTGCTGTTTACAAAAAGTGTTTGGATGAATCTTGTTTTCCTTCATCCTGGAAATTTGCCTTTGTTATTCCAATTTTTAAAAATTGTGGTGACCGTTCTAATCCTAGAAATTATAGACCGATTAGTCTCATTTCCATTTTATGCAAAGTTTTTGAGACTTTACTTAACCAGACCTTAGTGGAATTTATTGAAAAAAATAATTTGTTTTATGATTCCCAGTACGGGTTTCGTTCTGGTCGTTCCACTGCTGATGTTTTGACAGTTATAACTGAACGTTTTTATCGTGCCCTTGACATCTCCAAGGCATTTGATAAAGTCTATTGCATAAACTCAAAGCATATGGTTTAAAAGGTTCCTTTTTCAAAATTATCTCTTCCTTCCTTTCCAACCGTAGACTCAAGGTGTCCTTAGTGGTCATTCATCTTCAACTTTTTCCATCAATGCTGGTGTTCCACAAGGATCAGTTCTCGGACCAACCCTGTTCCTACTCTACATAAACGATCTCCCAGACAATTTATCATCCAAAACCATTATTTACGCTGACGATTCCACATTGTATTCCTGTCTTGATAAATCAGATGATTGCGATAAGGTTAATTTGGCCTCTGTTTTCAATAAAGATCTCAATACAGTAGTTGAATGGGGTAAGAATTGGCTGGTTAATTTCAATCCATCTAAAACTAGTCTTCTTTCCATTAATCATTTCAAGCAAGCATATTTACCTCCAATTTTGATGAATGGTTCTCATTTGCCTGAAAACATTTCATTTCGCCGTCTTGGTCTCATATTTACAAGCGATCTCTCATGGCGTTCATACATTGAAACCATTGCAAAATCAGCTGCCATGAAGGTTGGTTCTCTTTTACGAGAAATGAGTTACCTCACCCCTGAGTGTATCCTTTACTTGTACAAATCGTCAATACGTCCTTGCATGGAATACAGCTGCCACATTTGGGCAGGTGCTCCTGCGAATTGCTTGAACTTGTTAGACCGTGTTCAACGTCGTGTTTGCAACGCAATCGGCGCAAACTTATCTTCGAAACTGGACTCCCTATCACACCGGCGAAACGTAGCTTCTCTTTGTCTTTTCTACAAGTTTTTTTATGGACGCTGTTCAAGCGAACTATCATCTCTTACACCTTCTCCCAGAATTTTTTACCGTACAACTAGATTTTCGTCATCTTCTCATCAATGGACTGTTTGCATTCCAAACTGTCACAGGGATTTCTATAAGAACAGTTTTTTCCCGCGAACATCCAGACTTTGGAACTCTCTTCCTTCTACATGCTTTCCATCGGTCTATAACCTTCAACTGTTCAAATCAAACGTTCATCGATATCTGAAAACTGCGTCACTTTCCCTGTAACTTTTCTAGCTCTTTACACTCAAGTGGCCTTTAGGGCCTTGTTCTGAGCAACTACAATAAAAAAAAAGTGGCTTGCGCATGCGTAAACTTAAATTAAATATATAGAGCCCTACCGAAGGTTATAAGAAACGAGACTTCGCATGTGAATGGGAAAATGATGGGGCTAACTAGATAGATAAAAAATTTGGAAAAAGTTACGGCAATCGAAAAAAAATCAAAAAATTTAATACGCATGCGCTTAATTCCCGGAATTCCCAACTTTTTTCGAAAGTAATTTCACTATAAGCTAAAGCCATAATATAAGCAATATTTCCCACAAAGGTTTACAGGTATCATATTTCCTTAGCGAAATATGCGCGAAATCATCTGCGCATGCGTGTGCAATATCTGACAATGATGTGAAAATGAATTTGTACTTTTTGTCAATGAACCTTCGTCCTTAAGTTATAGGCAAAATATGAAGGGATTCCGGCCAGTAGTTAAGGAGATCTAAGAAGCTCGAAACTAACCCTAACCCTTCGAATCTTTTCCCATTTTTTTTAGTATAAGGAATGCTGCCAACCCTAATATATTAGAAATATCTAGGTAAATAATGAAGATTATCACTCCAAATTTTGAATCTATCAGAATGATCATATCTATCAGAATGACCTGGTTACAAATCTCAAAATTTACCGTAAGCACTTGCGCATGCGTAATTTTAAATCGTCCATAGATCGTTCATTAAGATTACTTAAAACGAATTTTTGTGTATATACAGCTATGCTATTGTGTCACCAGTCAATAAACAAAAAGTTCAGAAAATACTGCGGTATTTAAGGGAAATAACACGTAACTAAGGAAAAACAGGTCTCGAATGCGTATAAATTCCACATTTTTAACTTTTTTCAAAGTTTTATTCCAGAATATCTTACCAAAATTGACAATGCTTCTTGGTACAAAATTCCAGATTCCCATCGTAAGTATCTCGCAAATTCGGTTTGAGCGCAGCTCAAAGTTTGTTACGATTAGAATCCTTTTTTTATAAAGCAAAATCCAAATTCAAGGTTGTAAATATTTCAAGTTAGTCAGTCTGCTTCATTAGAGACTGTCGCCATAGCAATCGTCATGGACAGAAAAAGGAAATCTTTAACTCACTCGAAATGGTTACCTATATGTTTTTAAAAAAATGCTCGCAAACGAGGTGAAATGCTTCGAATGCGTTTTACGACGAAAAGGTGGCCAGTGTAAGGCATTGATAAAACTGAACGAAAATGACTTAGTTGTTGGGGAAGTCAATGAACACACACACGCTCCGTCCCAAACCCAAGTGTAGTTAAAATCAAGGCTGGTATAAAAAGAAAGCGGAGACCATAGGAGATGCTCCGCAGCAAGTGCTCGGTACCGAACTGGGAAACATTTCAGAAGATGCTGCTGCTAACTTGCCTTCTGTTTCGACAACGAGGAGGAACATCCGGAAAGCTCGAGAAGAAAACAATATCCCTCCAAATCCGTTGACACGGGAGGAGATTCTACCGCAACGTTATCAGAACACAGCAGTCGGCAAACCCTTTCTCATCTATGACAGTGGTTTAGGAGACCAAGAAAGAATTTTTCTCTTTGCTTCGGAACAAGGTCTACAGTTGCTAAGAGAATCTGAGCATTGGTATGCCGACGGAACTTTCAAAGTTTGTCCGGACGTTTTTTATCAGTTGTATACTGTTCATGCTCAAAAAAATGGACAGATTTTTCCGGTAGCATTTTGATTGTTACCGAACAAAACAGAGGTGACCTATAGACGAATGTTCCAGCAACTCTTCAATCGTATCGAGCACAATAATTTGCAAGATATTCTTGTAGATTTTGAAAAAGCTGCTATCAACGCCATTCAACATTTCAACGGCAACATCGAAATGCTCTTACCACTTATGCTCCAATAAGTCAACAAGAAAGGGGCAGCAATGATCAGAAGTTGGCTTTACACGGCCGAATGCTTTGTGCGATTGCTTTCCTACCGTCAGACAATGTTGTCCGCGGGTTTGAGGAATTAAATGATCATGTTAGGAACCTTTATGAAGAAATGGATGGTCTGTTTGAATACTTCGAAGATACGTATATAAGCTTGGTTCATTTGGAGATTCTTCAAAATCTCGCTGGACATCCGCCACCTGTTCAAAGACGGCGATACCTGGATTGAAATCGACGGATTCTTGTCATTGTTGATGATTATCACAACAGAGACACATACCAATATCTACGAGCGATCGCTCATAACCTTAGCTTTTGAAGATTTTACGATTGTATGTACATTTTATGTTTGAATAATGATTCATTTCCTCATTAGAATTTTTTTTTTTAGAAGGAAATACACAGAAGAGGCAGGACCTATGACTTAACAGAGTCCTGTGTATTGGAAGTTTTACCTTTCTCTCCTTTGCCATTAGGTAGGAAAGAAAGGATACCTGGAGCATCCTGCCTGGTGGGAAAAGCTAATGACATAAGCCACCAATAGCAGCAGGAGTGGTGGTATTTACCAGGACGTTGGGTTTAACCCAACTACCACCTAGAAAGGATACTAGAAATACTACTAATCTAGAATACAGAATACTAACTACTGACTTGAAAAAATTGAATAAACCCCCTATTTATAATAAAACCAGTTATCCAAAGAAATCCACAAGTAGAGCAACAGGAAAGAAAAGATGAATAGGACCTCTCAACCTCTTTTCCACTTTAGGGCAAAATAAGTTCCAGGGACAAAATTTTATTTTCAAAATAAGTATTTATTTTAACTTATATTTGTTTTCGTAATTCTTATAAACCATTTCGACAAAACGCCGCGGTGAAGGAAGAGTTTATCAAAGCGCGGCGTTTATCAGAGTGAATACGGCATTCCAGTGACCAGTTAACTACTTCCGACCCGGGGGAATTCACCAGGGGGAATTTGATCGGTGGGAATTTGATTGGGAGGAATTCACCAGAGGGAATTTGATCGGTGGGAATTCACCGGGGGGGATTCACCAGGGGGAATTCTACGGACCGCCTTCTACGGGTACCGCAATTGTATGTACAAAATTTATATATATATATATATATATATACAATTGAAAAATAAATTTAAAAAAGAAGCATTTCACTTAATTGTAGCGAGAAAGTGTATGTGAAAATGAAAGTGAGTTACACGAACAGTGATATTATTATTTAGCCACCAATTTAGATATGGAAACGGTGGGTGAAAGGATTGAACTTTTAAATAAAATGGAATGCATATTTGGTCAAGGTTATAATTTTGCCAAACCTATGCTTCCAGAAAATGTAGCTGACCGTTTCCACGAACATACTAAGTAAAGATAAATAATAACAGAGGATTAATGGGTTAGAACGCGAACATTTAACTTCTAAAATTGGTTTTATATTGGCTACTGCTGGCTCTGCTATTGGCATCGGTAGTCTAGTTGGATTCCCTGGTAATGCCGCTAAGAATGGTGTTGGTGTATTTTTTCTTATTTACGCTTTATTTATGCTGAAATGGCAGTTGGGCGGAATACTGAAAGAGATCTTGTTTTCTCCTATAAAACGTTAAGTGGTAAACGTAAAGGTTGGTGGTGTGCTGGGTTACATGGCGTTATTACTCCCTTCATGATTGCTGTGATTTATGTGATGATCACTCTTTGACTCTATTGTTATATCGTCATGATGGCCGGAAATCTTGATTATTCGGCAAGTGCCCGTGGCTTTACGAAATAATCAATAATCCTTACTTATTTGGTATGTTTGCTGTCGTTGGTGGCTTTTTTATACTCGTTGTAGGTGTATAGGAAGGCATAGAAAAAGCAGCTAAATATTTAATCTCAATGTTATTTGTTATGTTGCTAGTTCTTGTCGTGTTTGGGCTTACTTTAGTAGGGATCGCGCAAGACGGGGGTTCGGTTTTAGAAAAGCGTAATTTCTTTAAATATGGTATTTGGGAGTTTGATAAAATTGCAAAATTGTTTATTTTTATTAAAACATTCATAGTTTGTATCAATTATGGAAGAAAATAAAAAAGTTGCATTTTAATGTTTTAATGTCATATTATATATTTCTTTGCTAGTACCACTCAGAAAATTTACTCCTTCATAAAAAATATAAGGAAGGTGGAAGCATTTGTCAACACTTTATACCTCGTCGAAACCACAAAAGAAAGGAGATTGCCGTTCTGTTGGTTTCTAAGCTCTTACACATGTCTACAAAAAAATAAACCAAAGAAAATGAGAAAAATTTCTAATATCGTTAATAATATTGTTAAATGAAACCATAACTTCTAGTAAATTCCATCTTTACTCTAGTCTTTTGCAATAAAATTATTAACAAAATATTTAAGCTTCCACCTTAGAAATCACTTTTATTTTGCCTACATTAGTCTGTAATTTGCTATTTTTTCTTTTTTAGTCAGTAAATTACATGCTTTAGGCTATGTTTTTACACCTCCTCCATATTGTCTTTTTATCGTTTTTAAGTTCAAATTTTAGGCATAAAATTCATTGATTAAAGTTCTATAACAAAATATTCTGGTCAGTAAATTATACATTTTGACTGTTTCTGGTCTGTAAATTACATGCATTTTTGGGTAAAAAAACTTCCCAAAATTTAGAAATGCCAAATGCCAACTATGAAGCACCTACAATATACATTTGACATTTTGTTACGTTTTTGTTTTTTTCTGACATGACCCCCGAATTTCCGTTCAGTGCCACTGATTTTCTGCATTTTCTACAAAATTCGTTCTAAAAAAATAACAATTTTTTGGAACTTGAAAGTCCTCTAACTTTTAATTGCTCGGTTCAATTTCAACAAATGACCCCACGTTTTGTTTATATTTTTGTATTCTATACTACAGCAATAACAATAGTATATCTGTAATTTGAAAAATCTTCCGCGATCCCTAACTTTAGACAATGCTTGGGTGGGTGGAACATTTTTAATTATTCCAGAATTAACTCTCTTTATCTGCAATAAATGGTGTTTTATCGCAAGCTTTCTTTTCTTTGTCGTTAGGGATAAGGATTTTAATTACCTATGATTCATACATTCACCATAAAAGCGATGTCGTATGGCTCTGGGTTGGGTAATTGTTAGTATGGGTATTTTAACATTATTTGCTGTCGCTTCTTTTGGTATAATGGGTTATTTTGCTGATAGAATTTTAAGAGATAGCGATGTTTTAATTCTGAATATGGAAACAGCAGCAAACTTCATTTTCATGTTTAGTTCAGTCACCAAAACCTCAAAATTGTGTTAACCTGGACAAAATTTGGATAAAGAAGTGTTTGGTACCATCAGAAGCGCAATTTTATGCACAATAACATATTAAAAATCTACCGAAATCCCTTTTGGGCAAAACAGTTACGAACATTTTTGTTTACTCCACTATTTCAATTATTCTACATAGAAATGTTCAAAACCTTTTGGGGTTGGCTATCATAAAACGTTTATAGAATCGGTGAAAAATGTTTTCAGAGCATGAAATTTGGCATTTACATAAGAAGATATAAGAATTAGAAAAATATGGTTTGAAGAAAAAATGCTGATGTCAGCATTTTCTACAAAGCATTCGATCTAAATTATGTTTAGTGTTACACACATCAAACACGTATAATGTGCTCCCTTTTGAATAAAAGAAAGAGAAGAATGCAGGCTTATCTTGGCTTAAACTTAAAAGTAAATTTTGCGATCAATTTATAATTTTTAAAAGAACACAACATCAAAAAGACAAAAATCAAAAATTCAAAAGTCAATGGTCTCATCGTTTTGATAATCATCATCCTCGTCATTAGCTTCACCTTCATTGTCGATGATTTTCATCGCGTTGGAACTATCATTACCATGACATTGCCCGCATGTAGTCATGCATGTTATCCCATGTCGCCTACATTGACACATGTTTCCACAGCGGTTTTTAGTAGTCGTACTACAGTTGCATCTGATGACGCTCAATAAATATTCTGGGGCAGGCTCCTAAAGAAACGGGAAAATAGGTGTTGATTTAGTTAGTTTTTGTCATAACAGAATCAATTTTGATTAAAAAACTAAAATGGAAAGAATAGGGGAATAGTCTTAAAATATTTGTTAAATTTACACGTGAAATTACTTTATCCGACATAATAGGTACCAAAGCATCGATTTCATTTCTCCATCCTCAATCAGTTTCTTTAACGTTAATATCCAACCACTGTAAGATTTGCAAATGAACTCTGAACGAATGATACTTGATAGAATTTTGGTGATAGAAGTTCTGATTGTAGTCCTTTTTTAGACATTGTTACCATTTTCATGTACTTTTCCTTTCTCAGCCGACCAAGTGAAACGTCCTGAAAGTAGTTGATAAATGTAATGTAATTTTTAGTTGTGATATTAAAGAAAGTCATTTTTGCGAAAAGACTCTTTTGCGAATTTACTAAATTTTTCGAAAATCTCTACTATAATCATTTAAATCATTTAAATTTAAGTTATGTATCTAATTGTTCAGAATCCTTCAAGCAATTTTTATCCTATTTTACTATTTCTAAATCAAAGTTTTTTGGCTAACACATACCATGAAGCTTCACTTCAACATTGATATTGACAGCACGTGATATTTCATCCTTTGTTGCCTTTTGCAAATATTTTGTACAATGCTGCTATGCCATTCTACCCTATTCTAGGTGGTAGTTGGGTCAAAACCAACGCCCTGGTGAAATACCACCACTCCTGCTGCTATTGGTGGCTTATGTCATTGGCTTTCCCCTCCAGGCAGGAGGCTCCAGGTATCCATTCTTTCTTAATGGCAAAGGAGAGAAAGGTGAAACTTCCAATACACAGGACTCTGTTGAGTCATAGGCACTGACTCTCCTGTGTATTTTCTTCTAAAAAAATTTTGGTCAGCAAGCTTGAATATTGCTTTTTTCCTTGACGAAATGTAGTGTAGAAGTAGTGTCACACCTCCCCATGCATGGATGAAAAGTAAATTCTCTCTGACCTGTTGAAAAATGTGCGAAAGAGTATCTTTTATGTTAATAAGTTCCACATCTTTATGAACTGTCTTTATGGTTTATTGACGGTTGCCAAAAGTGAAGTTACATTACGAGAACATCAGTGTCGTCAGCAACAACGGCAACATGACCTTCTTGGGCCAAATCAATTCCTTACATCACAATTGATTTATCGGCATCATCTTCGCCTTTTGTCACATTTTGACCTCCTTTCCTCAATGTATCTGACAGTAACTTAATTAATTCTGATTTTTTGTTGTTCTTTGATAGAAAGTCTGATTGCTTTGTGGTCATTTGCGCTTTTAGTTGAATCAAAATATCTGCAGACCTTTTTCCTTTTCTCTGGTGTCCGTACAATTTAAACTTACATCTAATCTCAATCGTTTCTTTAATATTTCTTCTATCATTTGTAAAATACCTCCCGCATGTTGCATGGACGTGTACAATGTCTTTGTCTTTTAATTCTTCCAAAAGTTCTTTGTTCTTTCTTGATGTTTACCAATGTCCGCAGACCTTTTTTTACCAACATTTACCAAAGACTCATCATTTCGATCATCTTTACATATTTAACATATTTCATTACTAGACATATTTTGCTGCATAATTTTAACTTCTGATTTAAAGTCTGATTCTTTTCATAAATGTGTGTAAAACAATAACGTAAAACAAGAAACAACAACAACATTGTTCCAAGGTTATTGCATTGTATTACCGATTCTATAAACGTTCTATGGTAACAAAGCCCCAAAGTCATTTCTATGTAGAATAATTGAAATGGTGAGGTAAACAAAAATGTTCGTATCTTTTTTTGCCTAAAAGGGATTTCGGTGGAATTTTAATAGGTTATTGTGCATAAAATTGCACTTCTAATGATACTAAACACTTCTTTATCCAAATTTTGTTGCGTTATAAATTATATTACTTCGAGGACTAACTAATTACCTAGGGAATGTAACGTTTCATCACAGGTACTTTTTGGTGTACGTGGCATTTTAACAATACTAATTTTAAAGCATTAATACAATCCTTATAATCAGGTCTTTAAAATACACCCTACATGAAAGAATATGTTAAGAAGCGATGGCGCCCAAGATTGCATCCATTTCAGTATTGTGTACTTTGTCTTGATATTGAATACGGACTCATGCAATGGTATTGTTTACACATAAAATAACAGTTAAGTTAAAAACCAAGACACTTGAAGAATACTTGAAAAAGTCAAGAATGAATTTTACTTAATAAATGAAGCGTTGGAAAGATAAATATAAATAAATATAAAGATAAATATCTCAGAGAATAATAATATCAGAATAATATCAGTTTACTTTTTGGTTTTGCTGGAAGGGTTCGTATTTTAATTTAAACTTACTTGCATTGAGCATAAAGGGAAAACTGAGTAAATATTAAAACTGTCTTTAGACGTCTTTACGTTTGCGATTATACAGACGCTTTAGAAGAAAGAAATTTGTTTTTGATCGATATATTAAAGATACTTTAAAGGAAGAAATTGTTGCGGGAAAAAAAAGTTGCGGGAAGAAAATGTTGCGAGCAACTTTTCGCAACTTTCGCGACTTTTTCTTTTCGCAACAATTTTTTTTTTTACAATTCGCAACTTTTTCTTCCCGCAACTTTTAATTATTTCCAGTGTTCGCAACAATTTCTTCCCGCAACTTTTTCTTTTTTTCTGATTATTTTATAAAAGTATCCGAACAAAAATAACGTTTTCGTTTTGTACCTTTTTTGTATAAGTGAAGTTATATGAAGTTTACACCTTTCTGTGTACATTGAGTTATGAAAATATTAAATTCTTGTCCGTAGAAACTGCTTATAAGAAAATCCGTCTCCGATTTTTTAAATAATCCGTAGTAGGCTGCATTAATTTTGGAATAAATTGATTGTCCAAACGCTAAGTTGCGTGGAACGACAAGAAAAATTATCGTAAGTTCAACTTCACTCCTAACATTTTATGTACGCGATTTTTTCTTTTAAAGTTGCGAAAATAAACTCGCAACTTTCGCAACTTTTTTTTTCCTCAACAATTTCTTCCTTTAAAGTAGCTAAATGCATGAGTATTGACGCGTGGTTCTTTTTGCGGATGTCGCAACTGCCGTTTTAAATTTCAACATTCATTGTAATCAATGCACGAAGATATATATATTATATATCAATAGCACTAGCGATAAACTTATAATAAAAATTGTGACATAATTCCAACAATGAGTGTATCTTACTCGAATTCTGAAACCGTTCTTCAAGTACCTGATGACGACAAAGGGAAAACGAGTATGAAAAGAAAACTATGTGTTCTAGCTGTTATCGTTCTGCTTGTGGTGAGTGTACTGGTGCTGGCAGTGCTGTTACATAATTCAAAGGAAGAGTTTGACATAATCAACGGAAAAGGTTTGTAAAAGCTGAATGATTAAAAAATAAGAATTTTTGTCGGCCGAAATAAACGTTGAGACATTTTTGTTTACATAATTTATACTAAGACATACTAAGAGCCTCAAACATGATTCCTTGGGCAAAAAATTGGGTAATATCAAACCTACAAGGGGGCTTTTTTAAATAAAAACCGAATATTTGAAATTAGGTGTCAAGCATACTAACTACAAATGTTATCGTTTGTGATATGTAAAAATAGTTAAATACTTTTCTGCGTTAAAAAAATGTGAAACTTTTTAAAGACCAGAATATCAAATTCACAGACCAGATTTAACAATTTCAGAACTTATCACAATTTGTTGTAGATAGGATCTTATCATATTACATTGTGTTTTACTTAAGTACTCCCAGGTGCCTAATAACCCCCCCCCCCCCGCCCCCCGCTTATTAATTTTAACTTTTTTTCTACCACTATTAGGACCACCCTGTTTATTAATTTTTAACTAAAATATTTCGACCCTAGAAGATATGTTACTTACTTGGATCTGTATATTTTCTTACCATTTTTTATTTGTTTACTTCTGTTATTTGAATCTGTTTACAACTCCCAACTGACTTTTTCATTTTTCCAACCTCCCCCCCCCCCCCCCCTGTAATCAAGACCCCGCACCCCGTTTATTATATTTTTGGAAATTTTCCAACCATCCCTAATTATTAAGACCTCCAGTTTATTCGGCATACAAGAGTACCTAATTTTGAAAAATATTTGAAGATTTTGTTGTTGTCGTTTTTGTAACTTAAACACTTAGGGAGATTAAGAAGCAAATCTACAACGGGGACGGCAACGGCGAAAATCGATAACGAGACTCCCTATCTTATAATAAAACGTCAACCGGAACACGAGACGTCTCGTTTTCGATTTTCACCGGCGACTGCAACTTAATGCTTAATGAGTGTTTTAAAAGCCTCGTCAAAATCTTATTGCGAGTTTCATAAAAGGGCTTCATGAAACCCGCTACAACTTATCAAATCCACGTTTCACACAGTCACCTTTACCTTTCATATCTGCTTCATTTTTATATTATCTCTTTTTAATGTAAAGCGAAAAAACAACATTGTGAATTTTTTAGCAGAAAAGAGAGTACTGTAAATTACAGAATTAGTGCGCTTAGTTAAGTTAACTTAGTTCTGACGGAAATTGTGAGTATGTATTTCAATATACGAAAAAACAAGAAATCATTTTAAAATTCAAAATGTATTTTTTTCAATCTTCAAAATTTCTGCAGAGGGAACAGTAACAACCCTCTAATCGTCAGTATGAGCTGAAAATTTCGATGGAACAACAAGTCCAACTTTCTTGTTATAGGGAAAAAAATTGGAATTTTCGCCCGAAATTTTAAAATTTGAATTGTCCTTGCTAAAAGAAGAAGAAAATGTATAAATACCTTATTCAAAAAAATTATAGATTAAATACTATATTAACGGTTCAAAGTTTCGATGACGTCATCACAGGAAAATCAGCTTAACGTGTTTTAATGAGAATGAAAGGTTTTACAAAAGAATAAAATACAAATAAAACAAATATATTTCTGCAATAAAAATGAGTTAAAATACATACTATATGTTAGTAAAAATCAATAAAAGTAAAAGCACAACTCGTTCTTTCGTGTTTATATATTATCAAATTCTAATGTCGTCACAGGCAATGGTGAAATCATCGACAACATCAGAGTTTTTGTCTGTAAAAACACTCCTACTACCTCTCACACATATAAGGGCAGAACGTATAACAATGAATGAAATTTTACAACGTATCCAAGTTAGAACTTTTTCGTATCGATCGCCGGTTTTCGTAGCAATTTTTTCAGCTAGGTGTTTGTGAAAAACTGAACATTCTGGACCTTCACCGCCGTTAACGGAGAAAACAAGTGGGGTAAAGGTTCCTTGTTCGACATTCATAATACGTTCGTTATATCTTCGTTTTTTCTCATTTTCGTGAGATTTGAAGATAACGTTCTGCTCTTTGTTGATCTGCGAGGAAGAATTACAATTAGTGACACGTATGTCAAAGTAGTTGTTTTGCGCGTGACGAAAGAATCCTCTCGCACGAATGTCCAGTCTTGCTTCATCTCCTTTGGCGACTTGAGTCTGAAACGTCTCACCATTGATCGGCTGCAAGGGGGTTCCACTTCAACATCATTGCACACTTTCTTCAGTAGGTTAGCCTCGAAGTCGCGGAGGTTGTTGTGACGCATAATTACAAATCCACCCTTTTTGCAGTCTAAAGCGTGTGTAACGTTGAAGGTTTGACCGCAAGAGCAGGTAGATGGTAGTCCCTTTAGTGGCTCGTTGTAACGAAGTGCCAGTGCATCTCTAAATTCACTTTTGTTAAGGAGAAACCCATGCTCTCCTAAAGGTAATACACTCAGCCAACTGGAGGCACCTTTTGATTTTGCTTGATGAACAGCTCTTAGTGTTTCAGAATCTATTCGTGTTTCAATTTTCTCAACTTTTTCCTTCAATAAACTGTCGCATTGAACCCGAATATCGTTTCTTATGTTTGTGTCTTCTTTAGGTAGCGCATCACCCTGCATAGCCATTATTGCACATAACGGAGCAGTTATTTTCTTGGATGCTTCAAAGTCTGAAGACGATTTTTCAGAAATCTTGGGTAAACCGAGACCGCCGAGTCTGATAGGAAGTGAAAATAACTTTCGTTCCACAACTGAAATTTCGGAGCCCAAAAGTGATGGAATAAACTTTGTGTCTATCACATCATCTAGGGGTTTGAGTAAATGTTTGATGTCTGGAATTGTACGAAGAAAATAGCTGAATTTGTGCTGTTCACCATGTATAAACGCAGCAAAAGCTGCTTGTGGCTGTGTTTCTGCAAATTCTGCCAATTTTTCAACTTCACTGCACCATTTCTTGACTTTTTCTTTCATAAAAGATACTTTAAACTCTTCACTTCCTAATGCAGCTCCAAGGTGTCTTTTCCCTTCCGTAGTGAATTTTATCTTGCTGTTTTTAAATATCTCTTTCGCTTCATCTAGCCGGTTCGGATCCTTTATAATGATCCACAATTTTGACTCGTTTACAAAATATCCAAGCTTTTCGCCTTCATTTATCACAGTATCCCACCAAACTTTAAGTGATGCTAGTTTTCCGGCGCCTGTTGCATCATCAGCTAGCCATATTTGTTTGACATCTGGGATAGTGATTCTGAGTTGGCGAATTAATGGACTTATTCCGAGAGCATAAAAAGACATAGCTAGATTGTCGCCTTGGGTTGTTCCTTCGCACGATGATATTTCCTCATTTCCCCGAATTATTAGACGGGAATTGGAACGATAGGTATTGATAAGTACAGTTGAGAATGCAGGGCAAATGTATTGCATGTTATAGAGTGCCACTTTTCTATTTAGAGAGTTAAAAGCATTTTCAGCATCAACTAAAATCACGGCTTCCGTGTCTTCATTAGAAAACATGTTTCGCATGGTGTGAATGGCCGCTTCAGAGCCACCTTTCAGACCTGTCGAAGCTTGAAGTGGACCAGCTGCTTCCTGTATTTCTGTCTTTAAAACCCATCCAATTGCTTTTCCGACAATTCGTCGAAGCACTTCTCCAATTCCAATTGGACGAACGCCAGGATTTTTGTTTAGAGGAATTAGTCGACATGCCACATAAGGTTCCAGAACAAACGGGTCTATGGCGGTGGTAGATATTTTTCGTGCAAATAAAGCGATCTGTTCGCGAAGATCTCTACTTTCATTTTTGTGTTTTCGGCTAACCAGAATTAGTTTGAATTGTTCAGAATCAAAATTCGATGGTCCTGCAGCACCTTTCGTTAATCAGGCAGATTTCTCAATCATAGCTTCGTCAATGGAGTCAAAAAAGCCTTTATGCACTTCTTCTATCGGTCCATTAAATAAAGAATCATTCTGGATTTCCGATGGTTTAGGGTGTTTTTCTTTAAGTTGTTTCAAGGTATTTTCATCAGATGGAAGGATACCATTATCCCATTCTTCAGAGAGAAGTTTGAGGGCAGCATTCACTTTCCCTTGAAACATAAGTTTTGAAAATATTCTCGCTGCGTCTTCGTTTGTTCTTTTTTTTGAAGATATCAACTTCTTTTGGATGTTTCTACTCTCTCTGATTAGGTCGCAGATATCTCCATTCGTCCATGTGATTAATCTATCATGTAATCTTTTTAGATGGTCTTTTGCTTTGCTTTTTCTGGATGGTTTCTGCAGTAGAAGTGAGGGCAATACCATGAATACTTTTAACGATATCCCTTTTAACTGAGTGTCACTATTAAATTGTTCCATCCAAAACGTTAATTCTTTGATGAAACCTTTGACAGCTTGGCCAGATGGTATTCTGAAAAGATTTTTCCTCCAGTTTATTATCTCTTCATATGCATTATCGATGGTGTTAACAAAGTCTACATTCACAATATTTTTCCAATTGTTTGTTGGAATTCTATTAATTCTACCGTACGATGGGAGGTTTGGTATTAGTTTGCTGGTTGTTTTCAAATCTGTTTGAGGATATTTTTTTTCTGGTAATGCTGGTAGCATTCTTGGTGTTCGTGGTGTTTTCGGGGCAACATAAATTGTATTATTTGTTTTATTGTCATTTGTTGGAGTCTCAGGATCGAATGATGCCGTTCTATTTTTGCATTTCAACATGTGGCGTCTTATACCTGCTGCTGTAAGTAATTCGTGTTTGCAGAAAAGGCACGAGTGTCTTGACTTGTTTGTTGCCATATTCTCAAGATTTGACAAAAGTTAAAATATTAAGTACGATGAAATGTTAAAAGGTGTTTTTAAAAAAATTTTCCAAATAGAAACCATTCCACAACTTGCGATAACGATGCGCAAATTATTTAATTAAACAAAATTATGAACGGATGTTGTTTAATTGAAGTTTGCGATTTTAAAATGTGATTTTTTATAAGAAACAAATCTGTTTACCACAACAACAAGTAAAATCTCTTAAAATGTTTAAAACAAATAAAATACGAAAAGAAAAGTTTTCCCAGACTCAAACCCTATTTTTTCAGGATATGGGGCAGTCCACTGGGGTTACAACCCAATCTCCCGAAGATCCCCAACAACCCAGAAAAAGGAAGAGAGAATGGATACTTGACTTCGAATATCTCAAGGAAATGCTAGCTAGAGATTCAAGTCTTTAATATGCCGCACCATAAACAACTTACGAATACTTTATCGTCGCTTTCCTTTCCAGCTAAGCAAACGCAAGTAACATATAACAAGCTTGTATATAACAAACTGTAACAAGCTTGAATCACCTTTTGATTTGTGTCTTTGCATATAACAAACTGTAACAAGCTTGAATCACCTTTTGATTTGTGTCTTTGCATCCCGTTTTTTAAAGAATAAAATACAAATTGCTTTTCAACACAACTTACCAAAGCAAAAGCTATTTAATAAAATACGTTTTTTTCCCATGTTCATCATCGTCGCTGTTGTCGGTATCAGAATCACTCGAGCTGCAAGTAGTGGCATCATCAACGCAATTCTTTCATTCATCGGCGTACTGACGCAGTTCGATACATTTCAAACCATGTGAAAAACACATGCAAACGTTTGACCCACATTTCGATTTCTTGCAGTGGAAAGAGTTGAGCTGTAAGACGTCATCCGGTACAGGATTGCGGACCATCCACTGCACCTTCAACTTGTCTCTGGAGACAATCCAACCATTTTGTGTTCCTATCGCTTAAATTGACGGAGAAAGCTCGAGAGATCTTTTTACAACTACTGTCACATAAGAGACACGGTTACAATGACACAAAAGAGCATTTCTTGTCGGTAGAAGCTTTTGTGGATCAGGAGTCTTCTTTGTTGAGATCAACTTCTGGTATCGTTCCTCGTGCCTTTGCTTTACCAACTCAATGAAATGCGCTTATGTAATCATTTCCAGTGAACGCGTGAAGAGCTGGCAATGCTTTGCAACAGGATTCTTCAAGGGCATTTGACATACCATTGATATCCAGAAGCCTTCTGCGCTGTTGCATTCCTATATCAACGTACATAGGGGACGGGATTTGGTTAATGAAGTACAACGCATAAATAGCTATATCACTGTCAACAGTTTGGATGCAAGTTGGAGGTGCCGCGTGTTTTGCACAAAGAAAGACCTTGGTGTTAATTTTCTCCTGTGAGATTTCCAAAGAAAGTTCTTTCTCGCAAATGACCTAGAAATTAAATTGGCTTCATTTTTTCAACATTTTATAAAATGAGAGGTATAGCTAAAGAAAGTTCAAATTCCAGTTTTAAATAACTAAATGCTACTAGTTCATATTATTATATATACTACATACCATATTTTCTGGACAAGTTATCTTGAAAAAACTCGAACCACAATTGACAAACAGTGTCTTCCCTTTCAGCAATTCGTTTTTTGTCTCATTTTTTCCGCTCAAGAGAAATTCGACCAATTCTGTTTTGCTCCTTCCATCTTTGAGGTGTTTACTCCATTGATTTGGTTATATTGGTGTCTTCGCTGGATACGGATACGCAAAGTCCCAGTTGTTGTTTTTCAGGATCATTCGAAAGATTTGATTGATCCCGGCATATATCTATCTGTTACAAAATATACAGATGAAGACGAAGGCTTCATTATCCTTTCCAACAGGTGTGTCGAAACATCGCCAAATGTTTCAAACGGCGATGCGTTTATCTGTTGAATGAGAACCATGCCATCGGAAATGTGGGCAGTGTGTGGATGGAGAGAACCGTAAAATTTGTCAATCTGTTTCACGTTAATTTTACTCAACCTTTTTAACTGACACGTCACCTGGGTCTTGTTTTGACAGGATGGTTTTCTTGCCAGTCACACTAAACGCGCAGCTAGTTGAAAAATAAAACTGTGTTGTAAGTTGTGGACTGTAAATAGATTTAATTAAAGTGTGCAAAGCTATTATGCGACATCTTTTTACGAAATTTTATAAGATAATTAAAACTGTGCATACGTGAGTAATCTTTTGTCAGATGTTAGAAAAAGCCATATCACCTTTAACAGTGTTATTGCAGCTGTGTTTTCATTGAAGACAATGCATTGTTTGCAAAATTCCATAAATGTTAAAATTCATTTGTTAAATTGACGTTATTTCGTATGTTCATGAATAGATGAACAAAGGGACAGTCCGGTACGGAAGTTTGCTCTGTTCAAGCCAGGTTGCCTTCTTGACTCCTCCCAAGAACCGCGTATGCAACATCTCCAACGATCCGAGAATGCATTTCTATATTGTATTGCCATAGCATGTCCATTCGTGCACTGACGTTGGTTGTGAAATATCCCACGCTGTCGAAGGAACGAAACGCTAGCTTGCTTATCTTGAAGAAGATTTAATAGTACAAAAATATCCATTTTAATCACTGGCACACTAAAACTAAACTATACGGCCTTTAGCGGCGAATAAACATTGTCTTATCCCCACCTGCGTAGCCCACTTTGAGTATACATAACATAATCATAATGGGATAACGAATCAAGAAGAAGAGCTTCTAGTAGTGTTCTTGCTGGTATTGAGAACTTGTACAATGTAGTTGGACAGGTTAAACTAGTTCGAGTAGATTTGGTCTCAATTCGTGACGGCGGAGAACTATTTTTCACGTTGTTTTAACTATGCATATAGAATCACTGATCTCATAGGTCTTTACCCATCCATGCCAAGAATAGCAGGTCGTCGAAAACACCGATCAAATATAGCAACAGAAGAAAATACACCATTTACCTACTACCGACTAAACCGTGTCTTCCACTTCTTGATCACCTCATCAACGGTATCGACGTGCGTGTTTTGATAAATACGGTCAAACTTTTATATTGATGGCTGGAATAGTCCTCTCAGCGGAAGCAGAAGAAGATGTGTCTATCAAAGAAATGATTGAAAGTTACCGTGATGACTTGCAAAGCCCTATTCATTGCGAAGAGGAGTTTCTTCGTTGAAAAAGAAGATGGACTGCATCCGAGATGTCAAAACGACTCGATTCCATTGCAAAGGCTTTGAAAGAGTGCGACGAGGATATGTATCCAATTTTTTTCGTCTTGTTGAAGATTGCCGCTACAGTAGCTGTCATTTCGTGTGAGTGTGAAAGGTCTGGTTTTAAAAAGTGTTTTAAAAAGATTAAATACTTACCTGCGTGCTTCTATTGGACAATCGAGAATGAGTGGTCTTGCTTTCATGCATATCAACTATGATGCAGATATTGATGTCAACCGTGGGTTAAATATCTTTTCGCAAAAACCGATGTCGAATCGTTTGGACTGGGAGAGTAAATAGACCGTACCGGTGTCACAGTAAATAAGGACTATCGTAAATTTGCACTTCCCAGTCATTATTTACTAGTAAATAATGACTCAAGGGATTCAGTTTTTTCTAGTTAATAATGACTCCCCCAGTAAAATAATAACTCCCCTGCTTTATAAGTTTTAATGTAACCAGAACATGGCCTACTTTTTTCGAGATTTAAACAATACTGATCGGGAATAGGCACACTCTGCAAAATCAGGAAAGAACTTTTTAGAAATTTTCCCTTGTTTTTAACAATTTTCGCATGATAATTTCCGCTACGACGTTTACAATATTATGCCAATAGAATCTTTCGGATACTTTTTGATATGTTGATTCTCGATCTCGATGTGAAGCCATAACTTTGCTTTAGGGTTTTCACTTAGGCCAGCACGAATCTTGATTATTTGACGCTGACGCTCCTTCGATGAAACAACAACTCGTTATACAATTCGTTATACAAAAACTGACTGTTTACAACAGAAAATTTTTGACATGCTCTTCGGAAATTCGTTTTTTTACCTTTATCACCTAATAGTTTTCCAGGATAAATCTTTTATCTAATATATAGCTAGTTCGATACTTTTTTACTCAACGTGATTTGCCATATTGCGTAAATTTAACTTCCGTTGTTCCGTTGTATTATGTTTGTTGAGTTTTGAGGATATCTCTAGAAGGAGGTACAATTGACATGCCCAGTAAAGACTTTTTACATTATAAATGTGTCCTTTTTAACTTATACCACGTTTTAGAATGTCCACACGACATGTAAGTAAAACCATGTTTTTTGACCCTCAGCAACCATAATACTTTTAAAAAGCGCTTCGGCGCTAATTTCGTCATTTACGGCACTACTCCAACTACTACTACTTAACATTGTTCTAAGTGTAAAGCAGGTAATCTACTGTGACTTTTCAAATTGCAGTGAATTTCACCAGAGAACGCTGAGACATGTAGAATAGACCGACGTAAAATATGACTCGAAATTATATTTCGTATATATAAACCATTAAAAAACAAAAACAAAGAAAATTGTCTACATTTACATTTCTACAGTAGAATTATTGACGTTTTGCAATTTTTGGCAGCCATTATGAAATGAGGGTAAACAAGACCACGTGTTATTCTTCTCTTTTCATTTGTTCAATATTGTGCTTGACCTTGTAGCTATTTTTTTTTTCGGAACAACAACGAAAACCGAGACTTGTAAATCTAAAGTTAAGTTTCCCTGGTCCTTAAGATTACAGTTAATATATATACATTTTTCCAGTGTGAGTTTTATAACTGTGAGACACTGAGCATTTTCGGAGGATTTGCTTGTTTCTATTTTAGAAAACAATGGGAATGGGAGTGAATGAAATACAAAGGATGACGTTTTAGATGACATAAATTAGAAATTCCCGACTTCTCTGTAGGTCATGAATTTGCTCTCTTACTTAATACCCACAGCGTCTGACAAACAGACAGCAGTATAATCAAAGAGTGAGTGTGTGAATGCTTTTAATATTTTTTTTCTTTTTCTTGAACGATACTAACGTGTTATGATGGTCCGTGTGGTAATTCGCAAAGACAATACAAATTATAATTAGTTGACCTGTAGAAAAGCTCTTCACAAGTTTTATAATGTTAGCTAAAAACAAAACGACGAATATACACATAACAACAATAAATACATGGTTCATATCATTCTCCACCACAAAATATAGTTCTGGGGATACCAACACAACAATATTATTCTACAATACCACTTACAGCGCACGGCGTGCATAAGGGTTTGTATTATCATAGATCAAGACGTAATGGTGCACGCTTTGTTCGATGCGATCTTTGTAATTCAACAACATCACTCTTTGGCTCAGCTACAACAGCGGGTTCGACGTCGACTACATTTGGTTCGGCTGCAGTTTGCGGTTGCAGTGGAAAGGATTCTTGGGAGTGTTCTTCAAGTACTTTTCTTTGTTCGGTTACATCTCCACAAGGGGCGAGATCTCGTAGAGAAACAGTACTTTCACGACCGTCTGAGTGACGAATGTGGGCATATCAAGGGTTTGATTCCAGTTACTTGACCTCGTCGACAAGTGGGTCATACTTCGACTGACGAACGTGGCGTTCAAGAAGACTGGTCCAGGGTTGCTTAGCCACGACGGCATTGACTCTCCACTGGCAGATCGATGTTGAAAGTTAAACAAACGTTCATGAGGCGTGGCATTTGTTGCGGTGCACAGTAGGGACCTGATAGAGTGTAACGCATCAGGTAGTACTGCTTCCCAATGTTTAACATCTAGATTTCAAGATTTACATGTGAGTGTTGTAGCTTTCCAGATAGTTGCATTATAACGCTTGTATTGTCCATTACCTTGTGGACTATAAGGTGTCGTTCTGCTTGTCGCGACATTCTTAGAATGCAACCACGCTTTAAGATCCACCGACATGAATGAAGCACCTCTGTCTGAGTGGACATAACTTGGCATACCAAATATTGAGAATATGGAGCATAAACTCCTGATGACCGTAGGGGTACTAAGGTCAGAACATGGTATTGCGAATGGAAACCGAGAGTATTCATCGATGACAGTAAGGAAGTATTTATTTCGACTTCCTGAGGGTAACGGACCCTTGAAATCAATGCTCAATCGTTCGAACGGCTGAGTAGCTTTTACTAACTTCGACCCAGATGTCTAAAAAATCGTGGTTTGCATTCAGCACGTGTCTTACAAGATGCTGTCATGGTCTTAATTTCCTCAATAGATGTAGCTATGTTCTTTGTTTTAACGTAGTGATTCATTCTCGTCACGCCCGGATGGCAAAGCGACTCGTGCATTTGATGGAGTTTCTCCAAGCTCATGGATGAGCAAAATAGGCGAGTGAATGAATCAGCCGGTATATTTTCTTCTCCTGGTCGGTATTTGATATCGAAGTCATAGCAAGCTAACTCCATCCTCCATCTCTGGATCTTGTCGTTCTTTATTTTTCCAGCTCGTTTTGAATCGAACATGAAGCTAACGGAATGCTGATCTGTTATTAGCGTGAAGTGTTTTCCTGTGAGGTAATGCCTCCAATGCCTTATAGATTCAACAATTGAGTGTGCTTGAGAAAAGAAGGCAACGGGTCTTCCTTCCTGATTGAGAGTAGCAGCGATCGCAAGATCAGAGGCATCTGTTTCGACAACAAAAGGGAGGGTTTCATCGATAGCACAAACGACTGAGTCTTTAATATTCTTCTTTAGACAATGGAATGCATCGAGCGCTACTGGTGGTAATGGGAAGATGGTGTTGCTTGAAAGTGGTTTGATCTTTTCAGAGAAGTTCGGTATCCACATCAAATCTCGTGATTAAAAATTTTATACCCAAGCAGTTAGATTGATGTTGTAGAAAATATACTTTTATCTTCATTCAATTTCAGGTTGTCGGCTTCAGCAGCTACCAGCAACTTTGAAAGGTTTATGTCGTGCTCTGCTTGATCTATACCGCACACAGTAACATTATCTAAGTATGCAAATGTCTTATTTAAATCATGTTTGGCTATAAAGTTATCTATATTTCTCTGGAAACATGGTACACCATTCGTCACACCAAATGGCATTCTTGTGTTTTGGAATAATCTCCTGTTTGCTTCAAATGCTGTGAATGGACGATCTTCCATTCGTATCGGAATCTGGTAGTAAGCGTCCTTTAAGTCAATCGTACTAAATACACAATTCTTAGCAATTTCATTAATTTGGTCATCAATTCTCGGGAGAGGGTAAGCGTCGAGTTGAGTATTGCGGTTAATCGTTTGTGAGTAGTCAACAACCATGCATTTTTTGTGACGTTCATTGGTTGTTACGACGACCTGGGCTCTCCATGGAGATGTACTCGGCTCAATGATCCCTTCTTTTAGGAGTCGTTGGATCTCAGAATCACTAAACAGCTTGTCTGATTTGCTGTATCTACGCGACTTAGTGGCAACCGGTTTGCAGTCAGGCGCTAGGTTATGGAATAACGAAGGTGGCTCGATTGAGATTGTAGACAGATTGCAGATGGATAGTGTTGGTTTATTCCCACCAAATTCAACAGTGAGGTTTTTATGTTGAGATAAAATATCCTGACCAACAATAACATCAGTGCAAAGATTTTCAAGTACTGACAAATAGGTATTGGCATAGTTGTTTTGCTCTAATTTCAGGTTCACATTAACTTGACCAATAACGTTGACTTTCACTGACGATTCCGCCATAGATACGATTGACTTTGTGAAAGTTATAAATTGAGATCATTAACCAGGCGTTGACAGATAAAGCTGTCAGAACTTCCGGTATCAATAAGGGCATCGACGGTATGATTATCTATTTCAATAGTAACTATGGCTCTTGTGAGACTACGAGGCGAATTGGTGCTGGCAACGATGGAAGCGAGAGTAGGATATATAGATGCAGTAAATTTGCTTGATGTTTTTCGAGGGTTACAAGATTGACATACTTTCGCGAAATGATCTGATTTGTCGCAATTGTGGCATACCGCATCTCGTGCATGACTACGTTGCATCTGCATATTGTCTTCCTTGAAGGTAGATTAGACACAGGTGGCTTTGTGTATCTTCCAGAATAAAGAAGGTTTGTGCATTCATTGATGGCTTCAACGACTGGAATGTTTGTGTACAATGATTTTACATCAAAACTAACAATTTCCTCGTCATTGTCCATGTGTACAGTACATCACTCAACATGTTGGCAACCTCCTTTGTTGAAGAGTTGATCTTACATTCTTCAACAACTGACAACTACTCCGAAACCTGGACTGGAAACCTGCAATAAGCAGGTAATAAGCAGACCCAGGCATAGAGAGGACTGATCTAACTGGCATGTCCTGCTTGTGTACCTTGGCTAAACCATACAGACGTGGTGGTTGGCTTCCAATCGGTTTTAACTTATGGAACAGTGTCTCACTGATTTTATTCTGGTTCTTCAAAACAGTTAGAGATTTGACAATCTTTTCTTCTTCCATATAGTTTGAAAGCACTATTTTGGAACAAAGACAACAAAAGCGATACGATTGGATACCAAATACTTATAAGCAAGCTTGAGGCAAGAGTTGCGAAAAAGAAAGCAAAAACCCATCATGAGAGAGCTCCGATTTTCAATTCATTTTAAATATTGGCTCAAGCTCCTTTTGAGGAAATTTAGTTAATTTTTTATACGACTAATATGCTATCAGCATTCACATTCACTCACTTCAAGTTCTTCAATATGACTCTCATTATGCTGATAAAAAACGATATGATTATATGGGGGGAAGGGGGGGGGGGGGATTTTGATGATTTTGTACATCCACATGTCCTTGGAGGGGTCATCAAATTTGGATGGTTGTGGATGGGGAGGGGTGTTCAAATTTTTAGCCATTTTTTGCAGACGTCATAAAATTATGACCCCCGGTACGTTACAAAATCTGTCCAAAATTATTTCTGCCAAAGTTTTTCCGGCAAAATTTTTTAAGAAATGTATTAAATATAAGGTTCAGTCTGTTTCCAAAGATAATATACATGGGTGATCGATCGATGAGCAACCTTTAAAATAATCTATAATAAGAACATGGAAGCTTAATATTCTTTTCATATTTAAATTTTTTGCCCAACATTTTAATATTCAAAACATGTTGGTATTTACGTCAATTTCGGGGCTGGTTAATTTGAAGTCATCTAAACTTTTTGGTCATCTTTTTATTGCAATGCCGAACCTGTGCTGAGCAAAATAACCTTTATAGATGCTAAAAATGTACTATATTTCTTTTCTTTCAGCGTCTTTGAAAGGTGATGTCGACCACACAACAACAAATCCTACGATAGGAAGTACTCATCTGCCAACAACTAACACATTACCAATTAGCACTGGAAATGAACCTTATTTAAATATTCGATTACCTACAAATATTTTCCCAAATGATTACAATGTTTATCTTGATGTTGATTTAATAACTCACTTAGTGAAAGGGCATTGTTTTGTAAATGTTACAATCAATGAAGCTACACAGTTTATCATCATTCATGCACACCAGTATGACAATCTCACTGGAACGCTTTTCCGTGGTAGCAAAGAACTGGTGCCAAAAATCGGTTTCATTTATGTGAAGAATCAATACCATGTTATGGTATTTGAAAATGATCTAGAACCTGGAGAATATTCTCTGAGATATGACTTTGAATATAAGCTGAGAGATAACTTGAAAGGCTTCTATAGGGCAAGTTATAAAAACGCCGCTCAACAAGACATGTATGGATTTTTCTTTTGATATTCACTCCTCCATAATTATTAGTTTTGTTTAGTTGTTTGAATGTTCTACAAATGTTTGATATTTTACTGTTCAGACCTCTTGCAACTACCCAATTCCAACCAGTTGATGCTCGGACAGCTTTTCCTTGTTTTGATGAACCTGCTTTAAAGGCAAAATTCCAGATCACAATTGCACATTCTAAGAACATGATTGCCATCTCCAATATGCCAGTTTTAAAGCAAGTTGATGCCGAGAAAGACAAGAAGAAGACGACCTTTGAAACGACTCCAACTATGTCAACTTACTTGGTTGCATTCGCAGTTTGTGATTTTGAAAAGCGAGAAATAATTAGTAATTCTACAACTAACCATGTATCTGTGAGTTACATACTTTATTTTCTTGGAAGTTGTTTCACTTTTTAATAGGTAAAAAAATTTTTTATCACTTTATGGGTACAATTATTATTATTATCTAGTGTGGGTTATTATTGATATGTAATTTATTTTAATTAAATTGAAAATATCATGGAATTATAATTATCATTGTTTTGTTATAATTGCAAATTTAATTATTTTTTGATATTTTGATATAAAACATTCTAAGGGTTAACAATTATTTTGTAGTGAAGAATAATTTGTGCAGGCTTCTCATTATCAGAAATGTTGCGTCTGCTAAACGATTGCCATTTTACAAACACAAATCTTAAAGCTCAACATTTATGCAGATGTTAAAACTATAGATTTGTTACAGCGCTTGTTGTTAATTAAATCCATAATTACAGCAGAACAACATTGAAAGACATCAAAATGTGTTTTCATTAAGTTTTTAATTTTAATTGTTTCTATAGTGCATGGCCGTAACAACCAGGGGGGCTATGGCCCTCCAAAAATCATTTCGATTATACTTTACATATTATTAAGTTTCATGGAAGTGAAACATTTCACAATTAAGTTTCTTTTCAAGGGATGAAACTAGCCTCATAATGTGTTTTTAGAGCTTTCAGATTAGAAAATCTTTCCATTCCCTTATCCTAAAGATTTTTTCTAACTTTGGCCTCCCTAAAAATTTTCAAGTTGTTACGGCCCTGTAGTGCTTTCAATTGTTTTCACAAGGTTTTTATTTAATCTGTTAGGTAGCTAACAATCACAAATGGAAATGTTGACTTAAATTTTTATAAAATCTCATGGACCCAAAAACAGATCAAATGGATATGAGAAGCCTGTTTTATTTATCTTAATTAGTTAAACTGTTTAATATGCTTGTAGATGGCTTTTTACGCCCCAGCCCATCAAATTGATCAGTTGGATTTTGCAATGGACGTTGGTGCTTCTGTTCTGCCATATTTTGAGAGATATTACAACTTTTCTTATCCATTGCCAAAAGCAGGTCTGTCTATATGTTTTGTTTTACTATATGTACTGATTCAGTCGAAAATCAAGCGAAACATCATTGATTTTTCAATCTGTAATGATAGCCTCTTTTGAAGTTAACAAATAGGGCCCATTTTTGATGGCCTCGGAAACAGTTTCTGGTTGTTGGTTGTCTACTCAAGCGATTTCTTATTGATTACCTCTTAAACTATATGAACGTATTTCTTAGACATATGTTGCCACTTTCATTTAACCTTTACGGCTTTGAAACCTTTTGCTAGACATGATAGCACTTCCTGATTTTGCGGCTGGTGCAATGGAGAACTGGGGTTTGATCACCTACCGTTTAGAGGGATTGTTGTACAATCCAGAAAAGTCATCTCTTGCTAACAAAGTGTATATTGCCACCATCATCACTCATGAACTTGCTCATCAGGTAAGATTTTAATTTGCCACGTGAGTTGGCATGTCTAATGTTTTTTTTATTATTCACCAGTGGTTTGGAAATATAGTGACAATGGAATGGTGGTCAGATTTATGGTTGAATGAGGGATTTGCATCCTATCTCGCGTTTAGTGGAGTCAATAATTCCTATCCTGACTGGGACTTTGTAAGTATATATGCCACAAAAGTAACATTTCTTTTATGAGTGTTGTTTTTTTAGACAGACACACAAGTAACATCTGATCGAGCTTCTGCATTGAAACTTGATGCACTGGTCAAATCACATCCAATATCTATTGAAGTCAAGCACCCTGATGAAATTGGAGAAATATTTGATGCAATATCTTATCAAAAAGTTGGTTTTGTTTTATGTGTAAAAAGTTAGATGTGTGGAATCCAAATTATCAGATAAAAATTGTTTAGTTGAACTCTTATCAATCTAGTCAATCTAGTAAGATTTGGGACACATTTTAAAAAGAACTATTTGTTTCTTTATATTTAAAGGGAGGTTATATTCTACGTATGTTGGACCATTTCATTGGACAAGACATCTTTCGTAAAGGGCTCAATGTAAGTAATCGCGTGTAATGTTACCTGTTAAATGTTTAAAGGTATTCTTGATACATATTATATATTCAGGTCATGGACATAATCATCCTCTTTACATAGCCAGAAATTACAAAGTTATTAATTGAAACTTCTCACTGATCTTCCTCTTTTCTTGATTTGATTTTAAGAACAACATGCAGCTGTAAAAATATATTTCAAAAAACCATCGGATGATTAAGCCCACAGTTGTGGGGAGTGCTTCTGTACCACTTGGTTGCCTACAAACAACAATCATTGTAGTAATATTTGCGGCCTTTCTTTTTTCTCATTTATTACGGAGTGTATCACCTTCTATCCTTTCCTTTCAGCAATATTTGAAGGATCATGCATTTGGAAACGCAAAGACTGAAGATTTGTGGAATAGTTTGTCCAAGGTAATTGTAACTAGGTAACTAGTATAATCAACCATGAGCTGGATAACTATGATTCAGTTTTTGATTAAACATGCTGTTCTCCAAATTGAACTTTGATGTTGAGAAGCATCAATATCCTAAGTCTGATTTTTCTTCATGTAACTTGTGGTGTGAGTTGAATCTTCTTTTCTAGGCTTCTGGTGGAAAGTTCAATGTTTCAAAAATAATGAACACATGGACTCTACAGATGGGCTTCCCTGTCGTTACTGTTAATAAAAAAGCTCTTGGTGTGTTTAATTTAACTCAAAAACGCTTTTATGCCGACCGAAATCCAGATATGTCTAAAAACCTTTTCAACTCTACATACAAGTACGTTTTCATAAGTTCATTTTCCTCTAGTCTTGTGCTTCGTCCAGTGTTGTGCTTTGTCTAAAGTACATGTTCTCTTTGTGTTTAGTTATAAATGGATCATTCCCTTTGAGTATGTCATTTACGAAAAGACTTTGACAGGTTGGATCAAATTAGGGGAGAACACAACATGGCTGCAAATGGTTGATGGTAGGTTTTTATTCAATTTTTGGAATTTTTTATTTTTGTATCAATATATGTGCAATATTTTTGTGGCACTATCCTGCACTCTATTTGTGAACTTACCTATAAATTACTAAACTGGTTTTAGGAATCCTTAATGTTTCTAAAAAAAGCAACTTATTCGTGAAGGGCAATTCGCTCCAGAATGGATTTTACCGTGTAAATTATGATGCAGAGGGGTGGAATCACACAATTGATATTTTCAGAAACAACCATCAGGTACGTATTCAAAATATATATTTTACAATTAAACCTTTTTATGTTGCTGTGTTATTTATAATTCTTTATTTGCTTGCAGTTATTTGATGTCAAGGATCGTGCTGGTATAATTTCCGATGTCTTTGCATTTGCTGAGTATGATTTATATGTTTAAAAGTCGCTTTTGTAAGAATCAGACAATTTGTCCATCTTCAATTTCCAAAGTGATCACCTACAATTTGCTTAATTTTTAAATATTTTGTTCATAATGCATAGAGAATTAGTTGGAAATTTTTTTTTTGTGTCAAGAAATAATTTGTTGAAGAGACATTAGATTTTGAAAAATTGTGAAAAGTCAGTTTCTGTACTCTTCAGATTCGATTTCCTGGGAATGCACATGCATCTTTCTCGCTAAACGAATAGTAACCACATATTTTACTTTTGCAGACTGCCCTTTGATGTGTTGTGTGACCTTTTTTTGAAATATGACAGAAAATGACTTTTGATGAAATTCAATCTTTTTAAATTGTTAACTATAGCTATGTGGTTACTATTCATTCAGTGAACAATATCAATGTGCAAGGAATCCAAATCTGAAGAGGACAGAAACTGACTTTTCACAATTTTTCAAAATCTGATGTCTCCTCAACAAATTATTTTTTTGACTCGAAATTTTCTTCAACTATTTATCTCCATATTGTGAAAATGGTTAAAATAACTTTGAAAATAAAAAGGGGTTCTAAAGAATTTTTGTTTTGTTTGGGTTTTTTAGGCAAATCAATTATATTGTTCCTCAAAAAGTCTGTTTTTCTTTAGTTCTGGTTTAATAGAGTACTCTACAGCTTTGGATGTGTTAGATTATCTTGATAAAGATGATCACTACATTCCATGGAGGGCTGCATTATCTTCAATTACTAAATTAAGACTACTTACTCCAGGCAGCTCAGCGAAAAAATTATTCAAAGTAAATTTTCTCTATATTGTTTTAAAATATATATTTGTCAACTGTTTTTTTTTCTTTCACTGAAGTTGCTTTTTATATTTACAAAAAGCTTGTACCATTCAAGGTGATTAATATCCTTACATGATTTGCTGCTAAAAGAAGATTAAATTTTTGTTTTAGAAATTCATGCTTTCAAAGATTAACAGACTGTACGATAAATACGGATTCAATGACAGTATTGCAAATCACATAGAAAGGTGAGAAACCACGCGGAATATATTTTGCGGTGTGCTCATGTCTTTTATTATTGAAGAAAAATGCAAGTGCTTGTAGTTGAAACAGCGTGTGGCAACGGTAACAAGAAATGTCTGGAGAGCACTAGCAAGATGTTTGCTGACTGGATGGGAAGTCCTACACTGAAACCGTAAGCCTATCGCGCACGGGAAATCTATACTTCTCAAGGAAACCGATTTCAAAATTGTGTATTTTTTTTTTGCTTTGTATATACATTGTATTATGTTTGGGTATAATTTTTTTTTAATTATTTTTAATTGAAGTTTACTTGCTCGAACAATTGAGGTGTTTTGAGGAGAAAGTTTGGTAAAAGAGAAATTGATGTAGGGTTCCTGCTGACTTCAAAAACGTGGTTTTCTACTATGGTATAAAACATGGCGGTCTAAAAGAATGGGATTTTATGTTCGACCAGTATTTGAATACCAACATTGCTTCCGACAAATCAAAGTATATGTTTGCATTGTCAGCAAGTGAAAGGGAATGGCTAATTGTGAGGTATGAATATCATATTTTGAAGTAAGATCCTCTTTGAAGTCTATCACAGGACTGTTGATAATTTTGTTCAGTAAATAAATGAAAAATTGGCACAAATGTCAGATTGCAGACGTTTATAATGTGCACCTTCAGTGGTGAAAGCATAATTTCATGTTTATATCTTGGCTGGGTAAAGTTCCATACTGATGACTCCTGATACCAAACAAAATATACAAAATGTTTCTAGCCGTGCCAGCTAGAGACTTGCTTAATTTGTTTTACAATCAGATATTTGAACCGCGCCATGAATACGACCTTAGTGAAATCGCAGGACTTCTCATCGGTTATATCATTTGTATCGGCAAACCACAAATACCTGGCGTATACCTTTGTAAAAGAGAATTGGAACGAGATATCTCAGAGGTTGGTGTTTATATATTTCTCCTTTAAAACACCTTTTGCTCGCGATGAGTATATTCGAGAGAAGAAAACAAAAATGTTATCGTGCCAACTGAAATATATTTTTAAATATTGTTATGTTATTATGACATTGAGATTTTGTTTTTTCTTGAATATTAAAATCTTGTATAGTATATTGTTTATAACTGAATAAAATCTTTCATTCTGCCACCTCAGTAAAACTACTTGTTATGTTGTGTTTCAACTGCCCCTCCCCTAATAACGACGTTTCTTTTACTTCATCTACTTCCCATTTGTATAGGTTCTCCAGATCCTTCTTCACTCTCAGAAGAATATTTGACGCAGTCGGTAGAAGATTTTCTACTGAATATGAATTAGAGCAGGTACTATACAGTAATTGAAACTGAAAACAGTGATGATGTATCCGCTAGAAGAATCTACTTTATTGTCAGAAATTTTTGCGAAACGGTCCACTCGCGAAATTTTTTACATTTCGCGGGATTTAATTTTCGTGAATTGGTCAAAATGGAATATTTCGCGGACATTAAATTTCGCGAATCCTTCAAAGTTTTATCCATTTTTTCATTGAAATTTTTTGCGTGTCTTTATCGAATTGGTTAAGTTATTTCTCTACTCGGATCAGTCATTTAAAAGGGAAAAATAACTTTAGGCTACATTAGCCTCGACGCGTTATCGACGGTCACCTATAACACAAAGTGGGTTGGAAATACAATACCCTGTGTGATTAAAGTCACAATGCCTGGGACGATGTAAGATCGTCGAGCCAAGTATCAATGAACCAAAACCGAAAAAGAAGAAAAAAGAGGATACTCGAGAAACAGCCTCGCGTGATATTAGAACAATGTTGCCAAGTAACAAAAAAGTACCAAACAGGCGAAGACTGTCATAGTACTGGATTAGTTTGTAAATATTTTTTCATGTTGATAAAAGAAGTAGAATAACTTAAAAAATAAAAAAACGTAAATAAGAAAAACGTAAAATAACTGTTCAATTTGTTTGTGAAGATTTTTTTCACTTTAATATGAAATTTTGAAAAATTTCGCGAATCTGCAAAAAAATGATTTTTTTCGCGGGAATTCATTTTAGCGAATGGTCAAATATGAAATATTTCGCGAATTGGAGGCCCATTCGCGAAAATTTCTGACAAAGTATGAATCAGTCATAATGTCCCCATCATAGTTTCAATCATATTTACAATTTTTATTTTTAAAACGTATTTAGCTCATAAAGTTCGTGCAGAGCCTCAAAGATACCGGAGCTGCAAAGCGCGTCATCGAGCAAACAAAGGAAAATGTTCGTGCAAACGTAGAGTGGAGAAAGTACAACGAAAAACAAGTTGGAGAATGGTTGGCGGGTCACGTGACAAACGAATAGAAATTGTGCTAATATTTTTTTTATTTTCGTAATGGGGGATTATACACTAATTAAACTCTTTGACTTTAACCTTTTTATTCGTATATTTCCCTGAACAATTTTGACATCTTTGAACGTCATTGATTGTTTTGTAATACGTCTTGTTTCTTATCAACATGGAATATATTTGACCTCTCTCATCATCTTCTATTAACAGCCGGCGTTACATAAGAACATTTCAAATAAGAAAAGAAACAACACTACTTAACTTTACTTACGTCATGTTCATGTCTTTATAAAATATATTCAACAAACCATATCTGTTTAAAATTTTAATTTGCGATACTTGTTGCGAAGAAGCTACCTTCTGTCGAATCAACAAGGCGTATGATACTATCACGAAAAGCATTTCGATGCGGAATTCTAACTTCACTACTGCTAATAAAGATCTAGAAATAGCGATTGAATAATTCTTCTCGGCTAAGTGGCCTATGAATAAAACAGAAATTTCATTTAACGAAACTTTCGAGTTTATGAGAATTTTGCGTTTTCTGAAAAAGAAAATAGAGTTTGATGATGAGGATGATATTTTAAATTGTCTTAACACTAATATAAATTCACCTTTGAGATGATTTGAAACAAACTCAAAATTGTCAAAATTCCAGATGCTACTACTCGGAGTGAGAAATTATGAGCAACTTGGAAATAAGCAAATGTAAAAGTTCTGAGTATCACCCTAGACCACAAACTCATTTTCCAGCCACACATTGAAGCTGTATGTAAAAGAGCAAATCAAAATGCCGGCTCTTCTCAGAATTAGAAATCAATTGCCTGGACTGCTCTGTTTTGCGGAAGACAGGCTACTTGTCTCATAAAAGGCCTCTCCGCCTTGTTTCAAATGTTTTTGCCTTTCGATGAAATACCCATACGTTAAAAGCGACAAAAAATAACGCAACAAGCCAAACCGTTGGCAGACTCTACCGAGAAATATGAAAGTTTCATTCCGGTTAGAACGGTAAGACGGTTTAAATTCAATTACATTGAGAAGCAATTAAAATCATTTAAACATATAAAAGCAACTGGTATTGATGACTTAATGACTGCTCTTCTAAAAGATTGTGTATCATTGATTAGCGGTCCGATATGCCACATAGTAAACCTATCTATAACATCGGGAACGGTACCACTTCTCTGGAAAATTGCTAAAATTACACCTGTATACAAATCTGGCGACCCTGACAATCCTGAAAACTATCGACCTGTTTCAGTACTACCAGCACTCTCGAAGATTCTGGAACAAGCGGTGCACAATCAATTCATGCAATACTTGGAAAAGAGTGACCACTTATTAGTCCAGTAGAATTTGATCAAAAAAGGTCGACCTAGAAAACATTTAGATAAAAACATATTTATATATTTATATATTTATTCATATTTATTTATTTACATTTATTTATGTTTATGTTGGAAAGGAAATTTTATGTAGGTTAGGAAAATCCGCGAGGTCAAAATTTTGACTTTTAAATTTTTGTAATTTTTTTACGGGCAAAAGTCTGACAAAGTGTAAAACCTTAAAAATGCTACAAAACAGTGAACACTTTAGTTGATCTGAGGATATTTTGAATGTTTTAAGTACTGTTTCATCATTCCCTCAAGCTAATCTGATTTTGTAATTAATTTGGAACATTTTTGGTGTCCATGGTGATAATGGATTTTCAAGGGAGTAAAATTGAAAGCAAAAAAATTGAATGAAATGCTATTCAAAGCCTTAACTGCTCAATTTTATTGTTGAGTTTGAATTGAACTTTTCCAGAGAAGATTTTTTATTTCTCTTTCAGATAATATGTATGAAATGAGTAAAAAGTATTGTATTAAATGTAATGAAGAATCCGAAGAAAGTTTATAGCACGTTGGGAAATTTTGGAAAGAAGGGAATAATTGAGGTGAAATGAGTGAGGTAGGTGAAATTTTATATCAAAGACTCTGGCTAGCTCGAATATGAAAAATGTAGTATTTTAGAAAATATAACACGTGTCTACAAGAGACCAAATATTCTAGTAAAATAAAGTTGCTTTTCAAATTCAAATTCAATTCAAATTGTTTATTTACCATATAATAAAAATAAATACAAAAATAGATAGGAAAACAAATTACAAAAATATATGATTGGTGTCACTCAATAGCATAAAAGCTGAACAATGTAGTGACACCACAGTAGAAATAGACGTAAAATATCTAGACACAACACACAACATAAAATACAAACCACCAAGCAAAACATATATTTGTTTAATTACACTAAGCTAAACAAGGTTTACCCCTGATGCTAAGTTTGACTAAATTAGAAAATTGTTTACTGTTTAAGTCAAAAATAGAATTTAACCAATGCCTGTTTTTATATTTTATATCAAAAATATTTTTAATGTCTCTAATTGATTTGTTCCATTCAATGATGCTTTGGTGTTTAATTGAGTATTTGCCATAAAAAATTGTATTATATGAACAGATTTGCGAGATGGATAGAGATGAAAATTACAAAGCTTTGTGAAGAAATTGCCAATCGAAGGGGGGATAATTTGGTTTAAAGAATCAAAAACAAACATAATGTTGAGGAGTTTAATAATAGACGAAAATGGAAAGATATTAAATTTAGTAAATGCAGCAATTACATTTGATCTAAAAGGTTGAAAATTTATAATTCTTAGAGCTGATCGTTGAATAGAAAATAATTTATTTAGATTTGTGCTTCTTTTTTGGCCTTAAATTTGACAACAATAAGTTAAATATGATGAAAAAATTGAAAATTACAAACTTTTCAAAATTGTTGTATTAACGTGGTATCTAATTTTTAAAAGCAAGCTATTTGATCCATTCAATTTTTACAAAGTTTTTCAGGTTTTCAAGTTAAGTTTTCATCAATTAAAACTCCTAGATAATTAATAATAAATTAAAGATAGATAATTAATTTCGAAGCGATGTTTACAATGAACAGTATTCACGTGTGGTCCAGGTTCTGAATCAGTCATAATAGGACAGAAATGGCCATCATTCATTTTCCAATCTCATCTACAAGGATCAAGGTCAGTATCATGCAATCTAATCCGCACTTTTACTTGATGAAAGACTCTCAACCCATGAAGGTAAGCAGCCCGTGGTGATGGTGGTAGGATGGACGGACCGATTTTCATCCGGTTTGACATCTCTTCATATTTACGCTTCCTTATACAAGGAATTATTCATCTGATCTTGAATGAAGATTTTCAAAGAAAATAATTGCTGCATTTCCAATAAACTCTGGTGATGCTTCGATATCATGAAATGCCATGGTGGGTATTTTTGCCATCAAGTGTTGCCATGTCGTGATTTGTGTTATCAGAAACGAATTGTAAGAATGATGTACCCTCGGGGTGAATAATTTGGTCGGTTTCATCGTTTTTAATGACGTTTTGTTTGTAAGGAACAACCTAAAAAGAGAATCAGAATTTTTCAGTGCCTCCTAAAACCTGTACATTATTATGACTTTGATAAATGCAGCAATTCGAGTAAGAAATAATATTTTACATATCCCGTCATAGGTTGCGACGAATCCTAACTTGAGCAATACATTACTCATCCATTTTGATCCAATGTAGTTATCTGTTGCGACAGCAAGTGCAAATTGTAACGGCATTGATGATCTTGGTCGAATGGGATAAAGTATATTTTGTTTCAACTAAGGCTCGACGAGTTGATCTTCTTAATCATCGCTCAACCAACATCTTTGTATTCGTTAACTTTAACATTCACCATAAACAATGGCTAAAATTCTCTAACGGAACAAGTAGCTCTGGCGTTGAAACCTATAACTTTGCAGTCTCTCTCGCAATTAGTTGATTTTCCAACCCGCATTCCAGATCAATCCAGTCAATCGCCTTCTTTGTTGGATTTATTTTTAGCCTCTAACCCTGACATCTGTAAAATATCTCATAATGCTCCTTTAGGTCGTTCTGACCATGTTGTTATATAGGTCAAAGTTAACTTCAATAGACAAGTTTCTCATGAACATCCCATGCATAGAACCTTTTTAGATATGATCTTACGGATTGGCAAAAATTTCAAGCACACATTCAGTCTGCCCCTTGAAAGGAAATTCTTTCCAACTCAGCTGATGATTGTGTTAATGAAACTACTTCAATAATATCTGAATGATCTTAACAGACAATTGTTTATTGCCTCTAACAATAATTGTAAATAAGTGTTCGTAAAGCAAAAGCTGAATTAGTTTAGTTGACTTTTTGCTGAAAGAACAGAATATCATATCAATTAAAAAAAAAAATAGGTTCATGTAAATTTTGGCGTGTCGTGTAAAAATGTCCGGGGTAATTCTAAATCATCTGTGCCTCCACTATTCAATGGTCCTGAAGTCATTAATTTATCTAAGGATAAAGTTGAACTATTTGCAAAACTCTTCAGTTCTCATTCTACCCTCAATAATTCTGTACACGATCTCCCACATTTTACCTCTAACACTGACCAGGATTGTTTTATATTTCCTGATAACGCTTCCAAGATTATCTCCAAAATGGATTCTACTAAAGCTACAGGACCTGATGGAATTCTTGTAATTGTTCTTCAGAGGTGTTCTCCTGAGTTATATCTTGTTTTGTGTGCTGTTTACAAAAAGTGTTTGGATGAATCTTGTTTTCCTTTATCCTGGAAATTTGCCTCCGTTCTTCCAATTTTCAAAAATTGTGATGACCGATCTAATCCTTGCAATTATAGACCGATTAATCTCATTTCCATGTTAAGCAAAGTTTTTAAGACTTTACTTAACCAGACCTTAGTGGAATTTACTGAAAAAAATAATTTGTTTTATGATTCCCAGTACGGGTTTCGTTCTGGTCGTTCCACTGCTGATGTTTTGACAGTTATAACTGAACGTTTATCGTGCCCTTAATGTTTCTTGTGAAGCGCGAGCAGTTGTTCTTAACATCTCCAAGGCATTTGATAAAGTCTGGCATCTGGGTCTATTGCATAAACTCAAAGCAAATGGTTTAAAAGGTTCCTTTTTCAAAATCATCTCTTCCTTCCTTTCCAAGCAACTGTTGGTTGTCCTTAGCGGTCATTCATCTTCCACTTTTTCCATAAATGCTGGCGTTCCTCACGGATCAGTTCTCAGTCCATCTCTGTTCCTACTCTACATAAACGATCTCCCAGACAATTTATCATCTAAAACCATTTTTATGCTGACGATTCCATATTGTACCGTAAATCCTTGAATTGACCCCCTGATTTTCCTCTGTGCCGTCGAGTAATTGTAACTGGGCCTTTAGCATTTCCTGTCCCGAGCTGCATGGCATACCTGGTTTAAAACACGTTATTTCTTCATCCTGACTGCCGTGAGTAGCAACTGAGACCCACATGTGATGAACGACTTTATAATCATGGGTGCTGAAAGTTGTTCCCAGCTCTCTAGGATCCATCTCACGATTTCTCGTCGAGCTGGTGCTTTTAAGTTGCCACATTCGGTCTCTTGGTAACAGGTGATTCTTTTAAAGAAAATTTACTTTTGAAATGATTAGAACTATTACAAACTAGCTATACAAATACATGAATAACTGTCTAGTGAAGTATTAGGTATTTCATTTATATCTTTCTATTATTTAAATATATATGACAGATTCGGATATATCAAAATTAACTAGTCAACGCTCTTCATTTCGGGACATGTCGGAAGCAAACGTCCTTTCAATTGGTAACTTGGTGTGACATTCAATTAACGACATGTTTTCAAGTCAGTATGTTGAATAGTATATTGATGAAAATTGTAACAGGAATAGAGATAAAATTAGCTATTTAGTGAACATAACCAAGTGGGAAAATTTTTCATCCTCAGAAATATTGTAAAAGATTAACCATCAAAACGTGGGAAAATGAGGGTCGTTTAACATGTAACTCAATTATCATTCTTGATAATAAACGGTTTGGACATGTTTTTTTGGTTGTTTTATTTATTCATCTTTTTTATTCAAATTTTTGTTTTTAGCGAATGAAGTTGAACATGAAGACGTTCCACTAGCTTTTTGGAAAAAAGTGCCAAGGCTTTGATTAGATGCGGTATTTGAATTTTATTGTTGTTTAGTGATGTATTTTTCGGTTATAATTATATCATTGTGGTTTGTAATACAGTAGACTCTCGATATAACGAACCTCCAGGGGGAATGAAAAGAAGTTCGTTATATCGAGAGTTCGTTATATCGAAAAATGAAAAAAAATTGGAAAATTCGGGCGCCTATTTGAGTTTTCCGCAAAAAAAGTAGCACGGAAAGAAGGAAGGCAACGGAACACAGTTTTTCTCTAGTTTTCATTCTTATTTTTCTTTTCCATTTCCTTTTTTTCCGATGTTCTGCCAAGAACGTCAACTGATTGATTGATTTCCTTATAACAGGGAAACTTTTTTAAAAAGCTTTCAGATTTCACAATGTCAATGATTTTCTTCTTTTCTTCCAGCCTTTCTAGCAAAACTTCTGCAAACTTTATATCGTTCGTCATTGCTGTGTATTTGGCTGAAACCACCAGACCAATTTCTCGTTTTATTTTACCAACAACTTCTACCTTCAAGTCTTTTCTTTTCTCGCTATCAGTTGCTGTGAGAAAATAAGATGAAAGTCGAGACAACTCAACAGGCACGTGACCTACTAAAACAAGTTCACCCCTTTCAAGCCGACAAGAGTGATATCGCTGACGCGAGTCCAGACATGTTACTTGTCAATGAAGACAAGGTGGGTGACGAAGATGTGGAATTTTTTTGGAAAAAAGTGTTTCTATTAAAACCGCCTTTTATTTATGTTCAATTTTTCTGAATTGCAAATAAGCGCCCCCTCGAATAAGCATCCACCCTAGAGCCTCGAAACTTAAATAAGTTCCCGGAAGCTTAATCGAGGCATTACGGTATCGGTTATAGAGATATTTACTCGCTACATTTTCATTCACACTGTTGCACTTCGCGCTTGCCTTTACCACAAATAGATTTCGAATTATCATTTCGTTTCTATGTTTAGATTCGAACGTCAAATGTTATGATTCGAATTGCTCAATTTAGATGACATTGCATTGTTTTCTTTTTCTGAATCATAAATAAAGTTCAATCTACACGAAATGCAAGAAATATTTAAAATATTGCGCTTTATTTTTGTTTTGTTTGTCATTTTCTGTAGCATTTGATACTTTGAGTTCATTATATCGAGGTTTTATCGGATCAGGGAACGAAAAATTTGGTTCGTTAAATCGAGGTGTTCGTTATATCGGGGGTTCGTTATATCGAGAGTCTACTGTATTTACTTTATTGTTGTGACTTTCCCGTTTTCGACAATTGGCTATATAAAAAATTAATGCTGTCAAACAACTTTGTGATTTGCTTCTTGTTTCGGCAAGACTAAGACTTAAATGGCGACCACTCACATGGACTGAACTTGTCAACTGCTTAAGTCTTGGGATTCTTAATGATGTCTTTAGTTGTATGGACTGATGGCCGCAATATATACATTAATGTAAAATTGGCTTATTTTCAAACATACAATTATATAGTTAAGATTTATCACCATGTCTCTGTTTAAGCATTACGAATATCTTAGATTGGCGACAATTTTTGTAAACACAAACTGATGTGAATTTCCTTAACTGGGAATAGCCAAAACTGTACCAGTCTAAGCGTAGTTTCAATACTCTATTCACCCGAATAGACGTCCCCCCCCCTCGCTGATTATTCCAAGAAAAAAATCCGACCCCCCACCCGCTCTTATTAACCCCCCCTCCCCCTCGCTTATTAATTTCGAATACTTTAATGTAAACAGAGCTTAATTTTCAAATTTTGTTTTCGAATCATTTTCAAATTTCGAATGTTTTGAAAATGCGTGAAAATATCGTGTGACATTGCAAACAAAACAAACATTATAAGATGGCTGCTTCAAGAGACATGAGATTTTCAAGGATAAAGGAACAATATTTGTTAGATGAGAAAAAACAACTGGGAGAACTTGTATGCAAGCATAAAGAAAAGTATGATAAAGAGGTAAAGGAACTGGAAAGAAAGACAAGATATGACTGCAAACGAAAGAAACATGTTCAAATGAGGCCACAACAAGGATTTGTTGCTGCCGCTGTTAGAGAGTTTTACACCGACCTTTCAAAAATAAAACACGATGACCCAAATTTAGTGAAGGCACTGAAGTTTGCTAAGAGATGTTATGAAAAATGCTTAGCAAATGAGTAATGGAGAACCATCTAAAAAGAGGTTTTGTGAAAGTGGTGCTGGTAGGAAGTGCAAGGCTCCTGAAGTTACAGAGATAATGTTTGAAGAAAGAAGAACAGGAAGGTTAACAGAAGGTACTGTACAAACACTTCACCCTTCTTCGCATCACTATCGCTTACATGGTTTTCTTTGGCGTGTTCTTTGTTACCATCAATCAGAGCTGCAATTTAATTTGCAAAATTTTAAGCATTTGATAAAGCACATGAGAAAAACTTTGTTTATGTAGTAAAAAAACAGCCAAAAACATGCCAGTGGCAGAGCATTTTCTTTAATAAAAATACATTTAAAATGGATAACAAGATATTTACCCTCCACGTAGCTAAGCTCACTTGTTTCAATAGTAAAATCAGCACGAAGAGAAGAAGCTACATGTTTTTCTGAAAATATTATGCATGAAAATACTTTCGTCCATGGTTCCTTTTTAAATGTTAAAATTATTACTTAAACTAAACTTACCATTTTTTCTGTAATTTGTATTAACAGAGGGTATTGTTCAACTTCGTAATGGAGGTGTTGACTGGGCTAATACAAAGAGGATTTAAAATCAATTGGATTATGGAAAGGTTGATCCACTCAATTCAAAACAACTAAGAATATATTAAATCTTCTCCGGTAAATGTATCAATGTAACCTGCTATGTCATTTCGCTTCAAAGGAATCTTTTCCCACTGCTACTCCATTGCTTTCCCAAAGTTGAAGCGGCAAATAAAGCATTTATATTATAACCATGTACTTTCAACTTATTCCCTACTAGATAAACGAATCAAGAAGTCAATTAGTCCAGTTCGTTTGAACCTCACTACGTCATTAAACACAGTTTTTTCTCAGTTCTTTGTAAATAGCTAATACTAGACTTTTTAAAGCTTATTTCGTTTTTCGCAAAAAACAATAGGTTAGGGAGAAGTGGCCACACATCTCATTAAATCATACTTGAAATGGAAATGAAATCCATATTATCAATTTAAAGATTAGCTAATGACATCTCGGTTGGGTACCGTAATGTAAAATGGGGTGGCAAGCCATGGACAGAGAATAGCCCTCTGCTACAATTTTTCTATATGCCACTATAGTGTATTTTCCATTTGGCAGTATTTATGAAAAATAAAGCGACAGAGTACATCTTTTATTCTTCACAACAAAACCCTTTCCTATATAAAAAGCTCTTACAAAGCTTTTTATTCAGTTTTTCCATCACAGATTGGCGCAACAAACTTCTTGTGATATTGCCTTTTGACACTGACCCTATGAAACAATAGATTCATGGATATAACTCACAGCCTTAGTGCATTATAGTGCAGTGTTGTAATAAAGTGTAGTATATTATATATTCCAAATATGGATTGTTCTAAATGAATTTGTTATATATATATCGTATAATACTAAGAATTATTTGAACTTAAAAAAATCAAGGCTAAAAAACCCACACCAAAAAAACACCTGTGCACCTTGGGTATGCGCGTCATGTAACATCTTTGACCTCATGGATATAAGCATTCATGCCCCTGATGCATAGCTGGCACGAAGTTTTAAATACAAGTTGGTACCTTGTGTGGGTTAACTCACCACTGTTTTCCTCTTTCTGGAGTTGGCGTTAGGAAGGGCATCTAGTTGTAAAAACATCTGCACCAATAAACCATCAGATGATTAAACCTCCATAATTGGAGAAAATCATCTTTTGAAACCGTCCAACCCATGCAAGCATGGAAAAGTGACGTTAAAAGGATGATGATGATGATGATGATGAAAAACGTGCAAACTGCCATTCCAAGTATGGGTTTTCATTCCCAAATGCCACACCTCGTGAACTCCCATACGCAACAACTTTGTTGCCAGTGCATGGATAGTCAACATCAATCTAGAAACAGAACACCAGGAGGAGCCATGCGGACGTGGAAAGAGCTAGTAAAGAAAGATCGGCTTTGCTCCACATGGATATGGAACTAACCCACAGGATCAATCTGGAGATGACGTTTACATTGACGCTGACTGCCCCCCTAAAACATAGCCAGAAGGATTTAGTTTGAGTTATTTGATTTTACATGCCCATAGCTACATATATATATATATTATTTTAAAGGTACTTCCAAAAGATACAATATATCAAAAATAACTATTTAATATTACTGGGCTAAATAATTGAGAAATGAAAAATCGTTTAGGACTTCCGACTTTCTTAGCCTAATGCCCTGTGTAATAATCCCAAAGCATTGTATTATAAATAGGCCAAGAACCTAATTATTCAGGACCAACCACAAGAAACAATAAACACAATAATTATATACGCGTCAGTATGTAGATATCAACTAAATAGAAGTGTTTAAAGATTATTTTTAGGCAACAAGCTAACTAAAACTAGTGTGAAAAAAAAACAAGATATTTCATGCTATCAGAAACTATTTAAAACATAGCAATCCACACAAACAATATAACCAAAACGCACTACAAAGCAGCCCGGTTTTATAAAGCTATCGATCACCGTAAGACGATATATTATCAGGGTTTTCGATTGCCCGTTCACCGATACCTTATCAGATACTAATACTAGAAACGGGTATAATAATAACAATAAAGAGTTCAGGGGCGGATCCAAGATTTATTTACCTGGGGGCTAAGAGTCTTTTTTGATTTGATAAAATTCCAGATTTGTTAAATTAAGACATAATTGCAATGCTCAGTTTTTTTCTGAACGAGATATTTTTAAATAAAACAAAACAAGGTCAAATAAACTACTTTAATCGGAGAAACTTTCGCGAATTTTGCATTTTTCGCAAAAGTTACACTCGCAAAAAGCTCCGAAAATTGCAATTCGCGAAAGTATATCTTGCAAAATTCTTGTGATTTTGGACTCGGTATATTATGGTAGAAAAGATGATGATTATGGCTTGAAAATCAGTTGATTGTTGTGTTTTTTTATTCTTTATTTGATTTTTTTAACTGAATACTTTTAGCTCGCGAAAGTTAATCTCGCAAAAAAGTTTTGATTCCTCCATTTTTTTTGTTCGTGAATGTTTCTTTCGTACAAAAATACATTAAAGTAATGGATTTCTTTTGCTATTAAATACACAGCAATTGAGACACATTAATTGTTAACTAATAGAATGAATAAAAGAGTAATTGATTTTTTATAACCAGCTCGTTTATTGCTTCTCCTTTCTATATACTGAAGAAATATGAAAAACAGCCACACAAAAAATTATTTTAGGAAAATTTATTGGGGGGGGGGGGGGGGGGCTTCAGCCCCCAAAGCCCCTGGATTCGTCCCTGAGAGTTAGATACTGACTGTACTTACCAACTTCTGGAAGTACTGCAGATACAACTGATTCAGACATTTCCTACAAATCCATCTTTAGAATGATCAAAATGAGAAGATAGACGGTAATTATTTTAATAATCAATAAAAGCTAGCTAGTAGCACAACAATAATGCACTTCTTTGACTATCATCTTGATTGAGCTTCGATTTAAAATCATACCCGGGTTATAGAGTTTCAATTTTCATTGCCGACATTAAAATTATTTTTTTTGAACTTTACTATTCTACATTAAAATATTTACGCCTACGGGCTGTTCTCCCGTACTGATAATGTTACTGACTCAGCCTTCTCTTATGACAAATATTAGATTATGATTGGATACACAGTCCTATATTAGAATGGAACTGTAGATTGGTGACTATTTACACAAACATATACACAAACCAAACGAAATAGATCCCAGGCCTATCTCTTAACGTATATGAATCTCAGTATAGAAATATACTAAACTTGTTAAAAATATTTGTTTACAGAATAACCAATGACTTGTTACCAGTTTAATCACATCACATATTAGTCTCCGTCCGAAGATCGGAAAGCGTAATGTTGACGAATTAAATTAAACAGAGAGGTTCGTTAAACATGTCCTAAAAGTCGAGATTTTAAATATGATATAAAATATACATATTAGAAAAGAATAAAACAAAAGTAAATACAAAACGTCTTCAATGTCAAATTTCTTTGCAAGGTTTGGATTTATCCTATCAAAACGAAAATTTATTGTAACCGAATATAAATGAAGTACAATATAACATTATACAACTCTATATATATTTATTTGTAAGTCTCTTGAAGAAACGAATAACAGTGGAATGTTTGTGAATTATTGACAAAGTCATAACAAAGTCGTTTCAAATACACTTTGAAAAATAAAAAGTGTAAACCAAAAGTTAAACGAAGAGCTGCTCATTGATGTTACAAAGGCTCCGACGTTTTATTGCGGCCAGGACTAGATTACAATGAAAGCGTCATTAGTGCCTCTGTCACACACAATTGTATGAAATGGTTTAACACTAGAACGACCAGAAAAGACGTATAACTCCAACGACCGCTGAGGTCAAAATCAATAGTTCCGTTGTCCCCATGAAGTTTTTTTTTTATTTAAGTCACTTTTTATAATGTTGGGTTAGATACCCTAAGGTGCAACAATTTATAATCTTGTACATTTTCAAAGCTAATAAAAGTTTCCAATCATACGCATTCTTACAAAATAAGCAAATAACAAACAATTTTTTGATTTTTTTTATGATGGAATTGTAGGAATTTTGGTTCATAATAAACTGCACTTGGTCAACTACGCCATACAATAACAGCAATATTACCGAGCATTATTTGTTACACACAAAATGCACTCTTTACACTTTCCACATGTCGGTGTTTTGCAGTGTCGACAGATTGTAATTGTCTTATTCTGGTAGCTACTACTGCCACATCTCCTTCTCTTCCCCGATGGTCGATCTTGGTACTGATTTACATCTCGGGGTCGTGGTAGATTTTGTGCATAGTTCTTTCTCAAAGCTTCCATCAGCTCCAATACAAAGTGTCGGCGACTGATGCTACTATGAGTGCATTTCTTGTATACAATCCCGGAATTTATCAGTCCAAATCGCCAACGGCCACCTTCGCGTTGCTGAGTGAGTTGTGTACTGTCTTGCCATTTGGTCAACCACGTCCGCTCCCACTTTATTTTTGTTGTAAAAGTGGATAACGTCAGGTTTCTTCTTTTCTGTTATGTTTGTGGTTGGGCTAGCGTGCATTGTGGATATCAAAGGACATTTTTTTCTGCTTACACTGATAGTTTACAAGTGTACAATTTTTAGATTTGTTAAAGAAAAACTTGCTACAGAACCTTTCTTCTCCGCTTTCTGTGATTTCTTTAAGTAATCCTTTACTGCCAGCTCTAATAATTCCAACAATCGTGATGTTTCTTTCCTGCAGCAAACTGGCAAGATTCACTTTCGTAAAAAAATTATCAGTTGTGACGTTGTAAGCACCTCTTCGTGGCAAATGTAAAGTGAGTCGCATTACTACATCCTCCGAGAGTACCATTTCGTTGCTCCTTTTCTAAAGCTCCCAGGTAAGGTAAAACGTTGTAAACATACTTCGAATCCACCTCTGCTAGTATCCAAAATTTTATTCCAAATTTGTATGCTTGTTCGGCATAAAAACAATAAAAGGACATTTATTTTTTATTGGAAATAATTGTTCATCAATGGTCAAGCTCCAGTCAGGGGTGTTGATATTGATGCAGTTTGTTACAAAAGCCTCCAAGATTTCTCGAATGTGAACCAGTTAGCAATCTTTGACTTCGACAGTCTTTATTATCAAACCTAATAAAACTTTTCACTTCAACAAAACTTTTCCTAGACATTGTTTGACTGAAAACAGCCGGTCAATAAGTTTTATTCCACAAGAATTCAACAGGATGGACATTTCCATAAACTCCTCTTGCATACTGCATGGCAATGAAAGCATCTAATTTTTCTAAATCTAAATAAGAACAGTTCCCGTGTGTTTCTAATTACATGAAGGATAAAGTACTAACCCTGTTAAACACTCTCGTACTTAGAATTATAGACAAGACTCTGACAACGTCAGACTTTCACGTTTGAAACAGTTGAAACGATCTTTAGTGGTATGCAGATTCAGATTTGAAATAAATATTTGCAAATAACTATTGTATGATCGTCATCCTTTGGTTATTTAATTACTTTATTTTATTACTTATTGATTTTATTTAATTGCTCTTGTCACAGTTGATTTTATTTAATTGTTACAGTTCTAAAGAATTGCTCTTTTCACGGCTCTAGGGATTTGCAGCCCTATAAAACGTTTGTTTTTGTATCACTTTTTTATAACGCCCTTAAATGCGCTGTTACGTTATCAAATTTCAATCAAGTTCCAACATTTAATTCTTAGTCGGACTTTCACGTTTGAAACAGGTGAAGTGATTTTTAATGATATTCAGATTCAGATTCGAAATAAATATCAAGAAATATTTGTAAGAGAACTGTTGTCATAGCAAACTCCAAATAAATATGACCTTTCATAAAGTTTCAATCACAATCAAGTTACCAATGTGCACTAGTACAATGGTGCGAAGGAAGGGAGCTACCCTTTTTCCATCGATGGGACGATATTTAATGTTGCATGTTTCCACATAAGGTAATCATGGTAATCTACGAACCTTTCTTAGTTAATATAATATTTATATCCGAAGAAATATACATATGTCCCCACCGATTATTTCTGTTTTTGACTGGAAAACTCAGCAGGTAAAGTCGCACGCCATAATGAAAAGAAACCACGATATATAAACATTACCAGACCAAATACCGGAATATTTCTCGTAGTACCTGTTATTCCCACGTACCGATCATGTACGTTCACCCCAGTGTCACAGGCAGCAGTATAATCAAAGCTACGGATCAATGTGCGACCAGTAAAATTATTTAAAATCATGTTATTGTAAATTTCTATATGAAGTGGGGCCTCCCAGCAATAAATCAATTATTCAAATCATCGGAATTATAAAAAAGTGCGACCATCTGAATTAATAAGGGAAAAGGTTCACAAATGTTACTTAAGAGAAGGAGCGAGCATCACTAAGTAATCAGAAACAAAAGAGGAAAATTGCAAGCTTCCATCGAAGATCATTGACGTCATAGCAATGTAACTAATGATTAACTATTCAATTTAACTGTTTAATGATTAATTAAACTAACTAATTATTAACAAATGATTACACTTTCGTGATAACACTTTTGTTTTTGCTAAGTTTAAAGAGCCTTTCAACAATATTATTAACAAGGGGTAATTATATTTGGCATGTTATCTATTTTGTTAACAACATTTAAAATAACAAAACCATTTTGTGATTTTGAGCGGCTTGATCATAGAGATTCGTAAATCGATTCGGATTTCATTTTTTCTATGAATGCGTCCAGGAAACAAGTAGTTTCTACTTTATTTATGGCACTGATTAACACTGAACGGCCTGATAAACGAAAGGCCTCCGTGCCAAGAAAGGCAGGTTTTGTTTAGCATTTTAAGGGTAAAGCAAATAGACTTAGTCATTCTTGCTTAGTTATTCAGCTTACGCTTGCTTTTATAAACAATACTAAAACACGGACCAGATAGATAAATAGAAAGGTCATTAAAGAATATTAGCATTAGTGGGGTTTCACAGGGACAAATAATATTATTGTTAACCGTTCAATATTCTCCTCTTTATGACACTTCTCTGTAGAAAGACACTCTCATGGATTGACTTAATTATCGGTGTGCAATAAAACAGCTGCATGAAATTCTAATGTTTTTTTAAAACAAAAAGATTCTTTTTTTGTTTAAAAATATATATCACGTTAAGAATAAACTCTCGTACGGAGATCCTATGTGAGGTTGTCATAGTCACACATTACTTGACACGAATATTGCATAACGTCGTATGGTAAATAATGACACAAGAATTTAAAGCTTGTTTAATGTTTATGCGTCAAAAACTGAATTGTACACGTGGAAAATTGTTATTCACATGATACGTGCAACTGCAGAGTTCACAATCTATATGCAATAGAAAGGTTGTCGAAAGACTGCTTAACTAGCTTGTGGATCAGACGGGTCAAATATTTGACATCCTGAGGTGTGAGGAATACTAAAGGTAACGTGACGTTGAATCTTTTTTTTTAATTTTGTCACAGGATGTGTTTATTTCCGAGCTTTCTGGGATAGGTTATCCCGTGAAAACACACAGTTAAGACTTGTCTTATTTCGTAACCGCTCAACTGCTTTGAAATAAACAACGTGTTTTTGTGATATTGCTGCACGATCACGAACCGAGCTTTCCTTGATTTCTCTTCGTGTAGGATTTCGTCGAAGGTTGTTTAGTTCATTTGATCATCATGAGATCATCCATACTTTTTACTTGTTTGTTGTACGCACTTAAATTATGTACAGCGAAACCATCACGCGAAAGTTTTCTCCGTTTAAAAGAAGAGGTTCCCACCAGGGGGCCGCAACCTGACATCGAAACGAAAGAAGAGGTTTTACTTATTAATGGCACAGAATGGAACAAGACGTCTTGTTTGATGCAACCTTACAAAACGGAAGTGAAAGTGGAAAACTGCGCCACGATGTACATCGATAGAAACATGTGTTACGGTCATTGTAATAGCCATTTTGTACCCGGCATGATAAAGATTGGGTCAGCGTGTTTACCTCATATCATGGAAGTTGCTGTTACCATGCAATGCGTTGTAGGTGGGCAGAAAGTGGCCGTTGTTAAGTTTTACGATAAAATAGCCTCCTGCTCCTGCAAGAAAACCGAAGTCTCCTTCAAACCTTTGAAGACGTTCTTAAGAAAGAAAACGCATTTTGTTAATATGATGGCTCATTAAAAATGGCCCAGACGCATGAGGAAACTAGACTAATTATTGCTGAACTTTAACGAAAAACGCATTATGAAAGGTAGATACCACTAACATTGTATATGTTTCAAGTATATCGAGAACACGTGACATTGGAAGTGCTCAATCTTGTTGTAATAACAATTTGTAGAGTTAAAGAAATAAAAATTACAATATTGATATTGATATCTATTTATTGCATCGCTGCTAATCTAACAATTAATTACCGGAGATATTGTCATAGCAACTCTATTTTTATCTCTAAACGTTCCAAACTGAGGAACTAAATTTGAAAATATATTTAGACATAAACAAGGCCGACATTTTGCAACTTTTTCATGTAGTAAGAAATGTATTTCACATATGTCATAGTATATAATTAAACGGTGACAAATCATTCAGTAAATTACGACTCTTTTATAAAAACCTTTTACGGTTTTCTTTGCTTGGATAAAAGGTTGAAACATTTAGCATCTGGTATTGGCCATGGCAACATTTGTGGTTAGAAACCTAATCCATTTTTGAACAAAAATAATTTTTTCGCCAAGAAGCCAAGGAAACCTTTTTTTCTTTCATCGAATAATGGATTAACTGTAACTCGAATTTGATTGGCAAAACAAATGCTGACATAAACATAAGTCTCCGTTTCATTTCATGGCTATATTTCTCTTACTTTTACGAAAAGCTCTTGCAAATTTAAACAAACTTCTGCACTTTACTTGTGGCGTCATTAACCCCGAGGTTTGAAATTGCAAACTCGTCATTAGGTTATATGTCTCAATGGAAAGACGGATAAAAGAGGATTGTACTGTAGAAATACTTAGTGGTCATTTAAATGTGTTAATTATAAGGAAATCTTTTGCGTCATAAAGCATATCGACGAGTAAAAATTGGCTTGATAAGACATGTTATGGCTAATTAGCTTCTTGCTTATCATTGATGTGTTTTGACAGACGGGAAAATGAGATGAGAAAATCAACCGATAGCCTGTCAATAAAAATTGCTGCCAATTCCTTCAACCTTTTCCCCGACCTATTTCACTATTACTGTCATCACTGCCTCTCCTATTTCAAACACTGCACAATTCACAAAGGTGATGATGAAGCAGTATACATAGAAGCACATATCTGAGCACTTTAACCACCACATAAACGCGTAAACGCATTAAAATTAGAGAGACAAAGAGGTTCGATTTTAACTCTTTAATGTTACCGGCTTTAATAGAACGTCTAAATAATCTATGATTTACATTTCAAATGGTATCCGGCACTATATCTGTGTGTTTAATCAGCCCAAAAATAATTGTGCAATTTTTTAAGCTTGTTTTATATACTTTTACTCGTTCCCCTTTATTTGTATCTTTTATTTTTATTTAGTAGTTGAAAAAATAGTTTGTTTTTTCATATTATATTTCATCCGATAAAAAACAATAATTGGCGAACAATTAAACAAATCGCTATACAAAATTATTGTTATTTTTTTCTTTAAGAGTTGAAACCGGAACAAAACTATCATTCTCCCGTACTGATAATGTTACTGATCCTATCACATCGGCCTTCTCTTATGACAAGATGGGAGTATTCCAGTCATATTTGATTATGATTGGATACACAGTCCTATATTTCTATTGATCTGTAGATTGGTGCCTTTTATACACAATCCAAACAAAATGGATCACAGCCCAATCATGCTGTAACTTTGTGTTTAACTGATTTTCGCTAAATGATGGCAAACTTTATATAATATTATTTGTAAGTCTTTTGATGAAACGAATAACAGTGGGATGTTTGTGAATTATTAACAAATACAATGCCCTTTGAAAAATAAAAAGCGTCAACCAAAAGTTAAACGAAGAGCTGCTTATTGACGTCACAAAGGCTCCAACGTTTTATTGCGGCCAGGACTAGATTACAATGGAAGCGTCATGAGTGCAGAGACTAAGACTCATTTCTTTTATAAGTTTAGACTTTAGAGGCATCAATTTCCTTTCCTATGAGGCTCGTGTAGGTGTACATAAGCACAACGGTACGATGGCAATATTCGGTTTCTAATGGTTGCACAATTACGCGTCTGGTCAGCTATATTAAACCTTCGGCGGGAATAACAAGCATTGTTATACTAACGACGAATGAAACATATTCAGTCTTTTAAAATTATCCTGTTGAAAAACGCGAATATATCATCGATGTTAAATAGGTTTTCAACGGTCTATTCTTGCGCTTAACGCAGTAAAATTAAATTCAAGTTTTAATCGAGCATTGAAAGTAACAACAGTTAAAAAGTAAAACATTGCGACGTCGCACACAATTGTATGAAATGGTTTAACACATTTAAACTCCTATAGTTTCAACAATTTTAAAACACACTTGAAAAAAAACTATGAATAGAATATTCAACACTTTCCGGTCATTTATTTTTTGCACTGTTCTTGTTCTAATACAAAAATTTTAAAAGAGATTCTACTACTCATCATTTTCTACAATTACAGACAATCCGCCTTTAAACACACTCTCAATTAGCATTTAAACACTCTCATACTTAGAATTACAGAAAAGTCTCTAACTTACGTTTGAAAAACAGGTGAAGTGATTTTAGTGATATTCAGGTTCGAAATAAATATCAAGAAATATTTGCAAGATATCTATTCATTATCATTTGAATCTTCAACTAAATATAACTTTACACCAAGCTTCATAAGTGAACAATCACAAGTAAACTAGATTGTTTAGGTTCCCCCCTTCATGTGCACTAGTATAATGGTGCGAAGGAATGGAGCTACCCCCTTTCCATCAATGCGACGATATTTAATGTTGCTATGTTTCCACATAAGGTAACCATGGTAATCTACGAACTTTTCTTAGTTAATATAATATTTATATCCGATGCAAAATTTCAAGATTCCTTTGAAGATCATTGACGCCGTAACTAATGACGTCATTGATAACATTTTTGTACTGATTTCGTAAGCTTTTGATAAGTTTACAAAGCATTTCAAACTGTTTGAAATCATCAACCAATTGTCAAAAGTGTATTATTATTTTTTTATTCATTTCAATTATAAATACAGAAAACAAAAAGTGTTTCGCGTTACTCACACGTCGAATTAAGTTTCACTAAGGCCTAATTATGATTGAAATGTTATCAATTTCGTTAACAACATATAAACAAACAGGCCATTTAAAGCGGCTTTATGATGAGAGATTCGGGAGTCGATTAGAACTTTCATGTTTTAAAAAGATTTAATCCCAACATTTCTGTATGAATTTGCCCAGGAAACAAAGTGTCAAATTCTTAGTTTATGACACTGATTAACACTGAACGGACTGATAAACAAAAGGCCTCCTTGCCAAAAAAAGCTGATTTGAGATTTTAAGAGTGAAACAATTAGTGTTGTACGTTTGACAGAATAGACTAAATATCCCGCTTATAATAGCTGTTATAAGAACCCATGGTGTATTAATCGCGAATTAATAGGGATAGACCAACAACACTGAAACACGTACAAGAATCTTAAATCTCTTAAATAGAATTTAAATTGTCATGTAGTGTACAGCTTAATTGAGGTTTTACAAATAATACTATTGTTAGGAATCATCAGTTTTACGTTATATGATGATTTTCTTCTACAAACACACCCTCAAAGATCGACTTAATTATCGGTGTTCTAGCGAATATACCAAATTCTTCTAACTGGCTTTAAACGAACATTAAGTTTTCATTTAAAAGAATATCACACCCACAATAAAGTAAACCCTCGCACAAAAGTGTGAAACCTATATGTGGTTGTTATAGTGACACGTTACTTCATTCCAATATTGGGTAACATCAAATTGGAAATAATCGCACAAGAATTTAAGGCATGTTTAATGTATTTGCGTCGAAGACAAGATTGCACACGTGGAAAATTGTTATTCATATGATACGTGCAACTGCAGTGTTCACAATGTAATAGAAAGGTTGTCGAAAAACTGCTTAACTAGCTCGTGGATCAGACGGGTCCAATATTCGACTTCCTGAATTGAGAGGCATACTTAAGGTAACGTGACGTTGAATTTTTTCTTTAATTTCGTCACAGGATGTGTTTATTTTTGAGCTTCCTGGCATAGGTTCTCCCGTGAAAACACAAGCTTAAATGGTTGCCTAATTTGGTAACTGCTCAATGAATGTGGCCACTCTTGCAACATGTTATAACAAGGCTTTTTATTAAACAACGTGTTTCTGTGATATTGCTGTCATTTCACTAATTGGAGCTTTCCTTGATTTCTCTTCGTGTAGGATTTCGTTGAAGGTTGTAACTTCATTTGCTCATCATGAGATCGTTCATACATTTTACTTGTTTGTTGTACGCACTTAAAATATGCACAGCGAAACCATCACGCGAAAGTTTTCTCCGTTTAAAAGAAGAGGTTCCCACTAGGGGGCCGCAGCCTGACATTGAAACGAAAGATGAAGTTTTACTTATCAACGGAACAAAATGGAACAAAACGTCTTGCTTGGTGTTACCTTACAAAACAACAGTTACATTAGAGAATTGTGCAACGGTGATCATAGATAGAAACATGTGTTACGGTCGTTGTAATAGCCTTTTTGTACCTGGAATGAAAAGACAGTTTTCGTCAGCATGTCTACCGCATATCATGAAAGTTGCTGTCACCATGCATTGTGTTGTAGGTGGGCAGAAAGTGGCCGTTGTTAAGTTTTACGACAAAATAGTCTCCTGCTCCTGCAAGAAAACCGAAGTTTCCTTCAAACCTTTGAAGACGTCCTTAAGAAAGAAAAAGCATTTTGTTAATATGGTGGCTCATTGAAAATGGCGCGGAAGCTTGAGGGAACGAGACTAATTATAGCTGAACCTTAACTTAAAACGCAGTATGAAAGGTGATACCGAACTAACATTGTATATAATCAAGTATATCGAGAACACGTGACATTGGAAGTGCTCAGTCTTGTTGTAATAACAATTTGTAGAGTTAACAAAATAAAAACACAATATTGATATCTATTTATTGCATCGCTGATGATCTAACAATTAATTACCGGAGATATTGTCAAAGCAACTCTATTTTTATCACAAAACGTTCCAAACTCAGGAAGTAAATTTGAAAATATATTTAGACATAAACGAGGCCGACATTTTGCCACTTTTACATGTACTAAGAAATGTATTTCACATATGTCATAGTATATAATTAAACGGTGACAAACCATTCAGTATAATATGACTCTTTTATAAAAGCTTTTTTCTTCCTTGGCTAAAAGGTTGAGACATTTAGCATCTGGTATTGGCCCTGGCAACATTTGTGGCGAACGATCTAATCCAGTTTACAACAAAGAAAATTTTTTCGTCTCAAAAACCCAACGAAGCTTTCCTCGATTGATTTGCCAACTGATAAAACAAATTTGATTAGCAAAAGAAATTATTACACCCGTAGTTAGACTTAAAAGAAATCTGTCAAACGCAAATCTTTGATGCGATAAAAATCGATATCACGTATAGAAAACATGCTATCAAAAATACACAATTAATTCCCGCAAGAATGATTAAACGTGTAAAAACAAATAAACATAACCACTTCGTCTCATTTTGAAATGATAATATTGCAATTTCTAAAGATGAATCAAATGCGTGCTCAAGAGCATAATTATGACAATCACTTAAAGCTTTCACAAGTTTGTGAATTTCACATCCACATTTGTCCTATTACAAAAAGCTCTCGGAAATTAAAAAAAACGTTACAACTTCTCGACACTGTTAATTATAGTGTCAGTGGAGATATGTTTCAGTGGAAAGATGGATAAAGGGGATTCTACCGTCAAAATGCATTGAGAATAATCACTATTCATTTTTAATATGTCAATTAGAACGTTTTCCGTCATAAAGCATATCGAGAAGTGAAAAATTGCTTTGATCAGACATGTTATGATTAATTAGCTTATTGCTTATCATTGATGTGTTTTGACAGACGGAGATTAGATAATCAACCGATAGCCTGTCAATAAAAATCGCTGCCAATTCCTTCAACCTTTCCCCCGACCTATTTCACTATTACTGTCATTACTGCCTCTCCTATTTCAAACACTGCACAATTCACAAAGGTGATAATGAAGCAGTATACATAGAAGCACATATCTGAGCACTTTAACCACCACACTGTAAACGCATTAAAATTAGAGAGACAATTCTTTTATGTGACCTACTTTAATAGAACGTCTAAATGACCTATGATTTACATTTCAAGATGGTATCCGGCACTATATCTGTGTGTTTTATCAGCCCAAAAATAATTGTGCAATTTTTTAAGCTTTTTTTATATACTTTTACTCTTTCCCCTTTATTTGTATCTTTTATTTTTATTTAGTAGTTGGAAAAATAGTTTGGTTTTACATATTATAATTCATCCGATAAAAAACAATAATTGGCGAACAATTAAACAGAATCTCTATACAAAATTACCTCCGTGTTATTTGTCCCTTTAAGAGTTGAAACCGGAACAGAAACTAACTTTCTCCGGAACTGATAATGTTACTGATCCTATCTCATCGGCCTTCTCTTATGACAAGATGGGAGTATTCCAGTAACATTAGATTGAGATTGGATACATGGTCCTATATTAGAATGGAACTGTAGATTGGTGCCTTTTATACACAAACAAAACGAAATAGATCCCAGGCCGATCATGTTGTAATTTTGTGTTTAACTGATTTAACTCATTGAAAGGGCGGGTTTCAAGTTAAACGATTTTCGCTAAATGATAGTTCATAATGTTTAAGCATGTACATGAATACTATATTTTGTCATAGAATAACCAATGACCTGTTACCAGTTTAATCACATCACATATTAGTCATCCGTCCGAAGATCTGAAAGCGTAATGTTGACAAATACAATTAAATGGAGAGGCTCGTTAAACACGTCCTAGAAGTGGCTACGTAATCGTTTTAAATACAGTCTCCATAGAAAAATTAAAAACAGTTACGAAGTTACACGAAGACGGCATATTGATGTGTCACTCCGCAGAACGTTTTTTTTTGCGGTCAGTGGGTTACAAAGGACGTTATTAGCTTAGCGACTGTGACACATTTTCTTGTAAATATAATGGCGTCAACGTCCTATCACGAGTGGCTCGTATACATGTAAATAACGACGACGATGCGCCTCCAATATTCGGTTTTGTAATGTTTGCGCAATTACACGTCTGGTCAACTATATTAAACTTACGACCAAATAAAAGACATATTGCTGTGTTCGAGTGAAGTGAAACATATTCATACTTCATCGTTTGTTTTTTAAAAATGACCTTTTTAAAACACACGAATTTCATCGATGGTAAACAGGTTCTCAACAATTTAAGAACATTTTGTAACTAATAGAGTAATATCCATTAAAGACTGTGACGTCACATACAATAATCGCTATAAAATGGCGAACTACTTTCAAACATCGTTTAGTTTTCACAATTCTAAAATGTCTTGGCGCCATTAATTTTACTGTTTTTTGCTCTCCTATCTTTCAGAATTTTCAAAAGCAATTCTACCATTCTTCATTTCCACTTTTCATTACAGATTAAAAACTCTTGCGTTTATCATTATAGGCTGCCTGGAAACGGAGTTGTTGTTGCAGGCGTCAGACCTATTTTGGCATGTCACAAATTTTAGTGGTTGGCAAAAATAATTAAAGACTTAAACATGGTTTTATCTATATTTTTTTTCTATCCCTCTATAGTGAGGGGCCTTAGCTTAGAATAGTCTCAGGAGACTTCACTTCAGAAAGAAAATTTTTTTCACAAATACTACCTAACAAATGAGTCTTCCGCACGGCGCTTGGAGACAATAACGCCAACTTCTTTCATATTTATTTCAAAATTCCAAGCTAAAACACACACACAAAAAATTTCTAGCTTATAATACTCAACTATATACTAAATAATATATATACTTACTATGTATTGTCCAACTCTAAAAGAACGTAGCTTGTCTCCAAAGATGGATTGAACACACTTGACTTGAGATTAAACACAGATGAATATCCGGTGATAGCGCAATGGTAAGGCGTTCGGCTCTTAACTGAAAGGTTCTGGGTTCGAGACTATTACAAATCAAATCGAGTGTTGAATAAATGCGACTGCTCGTTTCAAGTTCGTCAATATTAAGGGCTGTCAAATACGATACACGTCAGCATATAATTTCACGGCAGCCGAAACTGCCGTTCGTAATAAAATCAACGAGCTGCGATGTAACAGAGACAATGCTATCACAAAGTTGTTTAGTGAGCAATTATAAATAAAAAACGCCGTATTTCATCAAAAATAATCGTCGCACAAATGGGAGCAATTAAATACACTAAAACCTCGGGTCGAGGTCTTTATGATAATGCTTAATGAGCGTTCTGGAAGCTTCGTTAAAAAACAAACAAACAACATACATAGGTCTTCGCGCGACTATTTTCTGCAAGCTACTGACTGCATGCGTGCAAACGTGGACAAAACAAAAACAAAGAAAACAAAAAACGGAACGAAAACAAAATAGATATTTTTCTCCCTAACAAAATAAAACAAACTAAATCATAAATAAATCATTTCAGCGCTCTTTATAAGAACTTTTAATATAAAGAGTGTCATGGTCTTCCGCAAATTGATAAAACCCAAAATCTGACGTCACGATTTTTTCCTGCTGCTAGATTTTTTTTTAGAAGATCCCCCCCCCCTCACAAATTATACCGTATTTCCTCTAGTAAAAAGCCACCCTCAAATAAACGCCGCATTTCTAGAGGATTTTTAGAGTAAACGCCGTACCCTAATAAACACCGCATTGTCAAAAGCGGCCTTTATTAGAAAACATACTAATTTTCTACACTTCTAAGACTAAACAATACACAGCTCATTTATAAGAACCTTTAAGCTTTCTTTCGACAAATTCTTCAACAAATAGTTATAAAAATGTCGGGTTTTCCTTGCAATAGTTGTAACATAGTCTGGTACTGAAGATAGTTACGAGAATTTTTACACAATGGACAAGGACATTGCTGATGACATATAAATTGAAATTCAATTGTTTTTAACTCGACAGTATTCTTGTATTGTTATATAAATCTTTTGCTGCATTATTAAAAAAAAAAAAAAATTGAAAACCTCTGCTTCTCCCCTCATTTCGTTTACCTAAATAAACGCTGCCCTCTCATAGACGCCCCCTTTAATTAATTCTGCACCCAAAGGTTGACGTTTGAAATAAACGTTTATTTGAGGAAATATGGTATTATATCAACAGCATTATGTCGACAATTCAAACATACAAAACAAGACATGGTTCCCAGTCAACGATCATTTTTTGGGGTATTCAACGCGACAACTGGACGAAACGCGATCCAGAACATCAAAAAAGCTTAGGTATGAAGCAAACGGGTAGGAAAGGAAAAGAAGTATACACCGAGCTGGTGTTGCAAACGGAAAGAGGCAGCCTTATCACAAACATATTGAAACATATCACATGTCATATCACATATCATGCGTAAATGAAGTATATTAAAGGCGTTCAAAGTATCTAACCAACATTTAATATATGATTCATTGTTAATTATTGGTTACTATGTCTATATTTTATTGCGTTTATCATACTTCTTTTGTTCTCATTTCCTCCATTCAGTTCCTATTTGCCAGGAAGACCGTCACTACACCACATTTATTACGCCTTGGGAACGATACCGATATAAAGTTGCAGGGTTTTCTCGCCAGTGGAGATAGCTACTCAAAGTAATTTGATGAGATAATGTCTGATGTGGGATGCCAACCTCGAGGATCATTGGTGGCGGCTTATCAATTTCTTTTTTTCAGGTTTCCACATATTCGAAGGCTCATTTAAACCTGTTCAGGGAATTTATCGCTGCAATAGTAGACCTTCCTACGCTAACCAAGTTGACTGCTATACGGTCGCCTTTCAAACACTCTAAATCCAAATTTGAGTAGACCGTCGATTTAGACCACGCAATTTTACAGTCAAAAAGAATTGTCATCGACGCGATTGAGAATGGAATTGTAATCTTTGACCCATCACAGCCCATATGCTTGCGCCCTGATTGTTCGAAAACTGGGTTGGATTTCTTCTTTCTCAAAAACACTATCAATGCTCTACCATCTCACCTATAGTTGGAAAAAGACCCGACCTTTAAATCGAAGTTGCGATAGTTTGATAGTCGTAGCAGACCATAAGTGATCTTGGAGATCGCACATTGGATGAGATCAATAACCCTCGCTTGTTTCGGCTAAAACAACGTACATTGATGTGGCGTTTCATTCTGCAACATTTACAGGGGAGGGAGAACTATTTTTCCGGTGCAACATCTAGACATCCTGTCAATCACGACGATTATGACCATACCAACAGTTGTGCCCTGAATTAAGTGTGTATGAATGACTCATCGGAGGATCAGATGGAAAGTCTTCTATTTGCTGCCACTGCAAATAACATCAATAATCTTAGAACCGTCACTTGGGACTTAATAACCAAGACGAAACCGCAACCGTGCCAGTCAAACAGTTCGACATCGACCACGACATCAAGCAGGGGCGCCCTTCGCAGCCACGGTTGTCGACAGTTGAACCATATATCCCCACTACACCGTTGAAGTCGAATTGTTGTGACTACTTCGCATACAAGTGTTGGAGCAAAATTGTTGCTAGTGATAACACACACGTGTCCGATTACACAAATGGATGATGATGATGTCGATGTTACGGCTGACCATGATTGGCAAAGAGTCATTTTGGATAGTTCTACTTGATCCTCCTCTATATCAACAAGCGCGAACATTGACATTTTGAGAAATGTATGTTCGTATATTTTGAATAAATCGAAGAAACAGAGGAATGCCGCATAACAAGAGTTTCTGAAGTTGAGGATATTACGTCTTGATATCAACTTGATAAAGCATTAAAAAAATTTAAAGGCCAAGCTGAATGAAGCAGGGTTATGATAATACACTTCCAATAGAGATCAGAGGCTTTTTGCCATTATTATAAAAGTTGAGAACCGACCTGAAATTAGCTGTTTCTTAAAAAACGGTGACGTCAGCAATATTTTTCAGGAAATTATTAACCAACTTATGATAAATAACTGTTCCAAATATGAAAGTAGTGGCATATAAAGCATTCAGCAGATATAAGCAGTTCAAGTTATCTTAAGAATAGTCACATTTCACTTCGAGTTTTTCAGGGGGCCTGGGGTTTCCGGCAATACAAAAATTGAAAAAATTGACTGAAAATGTGGATGGGTGCGGATGCTATATGGGGGGGGGGAGGAGGGAGGGGATCAAATCCTTTTATGGGCAGACGTCCACAAAAATTAATTTTGGTAGATATCTTTAATACATAGAAGAAATACACAACCCACAATCTTCACTTTATAGCCTGTACCAGATCTGCGCAATATACTTCCAAGTTCATTGTTCTAAAACAATTATCTTATTTCCCCTTTTATACACCGCCTACCAATAAACACCACTCCTTCGATGTTAATGGAGCGAATGAGTCAGCGACGACATTAGTCCTAATAGGATACCAGGGAAGGAAGATAAAGAAGGGCTATTGAATTTGTTGGTCCGTTTCCGGAACAAAGTAACGTACACGTAACGATTATGTATACCAAACCCTAAAAACGTCAAATCTTCTGACAAGTTTTCAGATCTTTGGAAAATAACGCCACTCGACAAACTGGTCCCAGAATGTGATTACCGTAAATGACCGATCTAACGCCCACTCCCGAACTGACGCCCCTCCCAAATAAACGCCCAGGGTTAAAGTTAAATTTTTTAACTAACGCCCACTCCAGATTAAACGCCCATTCCCGAATAAACGGCCAGGTCTATAGAGAAAAATTAAAATAAAGGCCCATGGGTTTTCATTTGATTCACAACAAAATTAATACTTTTAATACCACGGCGGAAAATTGTTCAGTAGATTCTCGAATCGTGGTTACATCTATCGAAAGAAATGATTGCTAAGTCGTTCAAGGTTTACGCCCTAAATCTCCCAACAAATGGCTCTGAAGATGACCAAATACATTGCTTTAAGGAGAGTACGACTTGTGAAGCAGGAGCAGAAAAGTTAAAAGCACAACTAGCTGTAATGACAAACGAGGAGATAGGTGATACCAATCCCTTTTCTTTCATTAATGAAGAAAATATGGAGGCTGGGACCCAGCCATTCCACTTCCTCGATGACGATGAAGAGAATGACGAGAAACTTGATATCATGTAGTCGACGTACATCTTCTCAATTATATTACTTTTGTTGATGGACTTTGTTTATTAACGCCCTTCCTTTACTAACGCCTCTCCCGAATAAACGCCCAGGGTAAAATTCGTTTGTTAAAATAAACGCCCAAGGCGTTTAAACGGTCATTTACGGTATGTACACATGTCATACGTTTTGTATTTTCCCAGTGTGCAAAAGTATCTAGGCAAATGAATCTGCAAGGATTTTCACTATTAAGTTTATTTTATTTTCTTCTATCGGTGTTTTTAAAAAGTTACTACGTAACCTTTAATTTATTTACCATAATTACACTAACGTTTTCCATCCTGGTCTATCACATTTGTTTATTGCTGATCTCTAATAGATTTTGGTAATTTTATCTCGCTTTTGACTTTACTTTGACAGTTTAAATTACATATCTCTTTTATATATATACACTCACACGTTTTTATCCGTATCTTTATTAAATGTTTTTAATTACTATTTTATATTTAGCAGGTTTTAATCTAATATTATTTGCAACACAGGACATAATTGACAACAGTATGTATATTATGTATATATAACTGACGATATATCCTGTATTTAAATATTCGTTAATAATAATAATAATTTTCCTAGCATGGCTGCTGTTTACACGTCACACCAAAGGTTTCCGGTAATACATGGAAATACACTGGCAGTTTAGAAGAAGATAGCGTGAAACAAGCGGAAGAATCAGTACCAGTCAATATATATCAATATATATGACATTCCATCCAAGTCACTCTTTTTGGACCCAAGTGATGATGAAGATGACGAATTTTCAGCATTTTTATGTGGACGTCATAAATGTATGCCCCCCTTTCACAGGTCCTTTACCCAGGTCCTTTATCATGTCATTTACTGTTTTGTTTTAAAAACTCAGCGGTTGAGAGTGATAAACAACAACATACTGAATAAATTAACTTCAATGTAATTTGTCTTTTTAGAAGGTAAATACTTTTATATGTTCTACTGTAAAAATGTATGTTTTTGGTGTTATATTTATAATTATAGCTAATTAAATGACAATATTTAAGGTAAAACCGTAGTTTAGCGACCTAAACAAAATCGTAAAAATTATAAAAATGTAAAAAATTTTATGTTTTATTTGCTTTGAAAATTGGGTATGTTAACTAATTAAATGATGCTGATTTTAAATCAAGTACCAGAATTGGGATATTTTTACTCCTAATACCTTATTTGGGCAAATTTGGGCCCAAAGTTTAAAATATTCCGTTTGCATTGAAAATTAGTATGTTAACTAAAAACTACCTACGGTTTTACCATATTTAATATGATTTGCTTCATGTGATAAATGTTGTTGCATTATAACAAACTCTTTATAAGCATAGGTTTTTTATAGATAGGTCCAATACAATAAAAAGAATTTGGTCTAATGCTATACTATGGTAAAATCAAATGCACATTGTCATTGATTGACATTGATTGCATTTTTTTCTTCCGATGTATATATATATAAAATATTTTTTTCTGGTTTTATTTATTTTCTATGGATTTCTTTTCTTTGGATTATTTGTTGCTATTATAAAGTTGCCTAAAAATTTTTGGGTTTTGAACCTATACTTTTAAGGTATATACCACAAATAAAAAGGAAGTTTTTCCGAAGTTTGTGCAGTGTGGATTTGTTAATGTATATACCCTATAACCAGTACAGTAAAAGTAAAATTTATTGGAAAAAACCAAAGTGACTGTTGTTTCTGAAACCTCTGACTCTGTGTCTTCATTAAATTCAAATAAATATGGCTAAGCTGTAACAAGACAATCTGCACGCAGCTATTATTAAGGATATTCAAATATTTTCCTGTAGATAAAAAATGGTGGGTTCTCGACATTTAAATGGAACCATTGTAACAAGAATTAAGCATTTGTTGAACTCTGGGAGTTTAAAGTCATCACCAGTGTGGTACAATATCATGAAAAGATTCCCACCACCATCTACCAGCTTATTATCATTTGTCGCCGAGAAAAAAGCTACAATTTATGATGTGACAAAAATATATTACCCAAATGACAGTATTAAAAGAGAATTTTATGAAACGTATCCAACAGCAATCCGAGATCCAGAAAGTCTATTTATAGAAGATGCCAATAGAAGCACAACGAAAACTGAAGTCTTTTTAGTAGAATATTTCAAACATATTGAGAAAGGCCTCTCCCATGAAAGAGCTATGGAAAATGCTCTGAAAGTCTTCCCAAAGTTGGAAGATAATTTAAAGAAAAAGCAATTTCCACCTTTCAAAGGTCAATCAAGAGAAGAAGAAGAAGACTATCTTAATATGGATGATATTATTGATCTGTTTGTGGAAAAAAATAAGCAATAGAAATATATTACTTTCCTGTATTGAAATTTGTCTTTTCTGAATATTTATAATATACCTTACTCCTTTCAAATTTCGCCTGCCTCAAATTTTCGCTCCCTTTAATTTTCCTATAGAGATAGAAAGAGCATATCAAGTTTTTTGTCAAAGAAGAGTAAAGGTAGAGACCACCCAAGAATGATCTTTTTATATGAACAAAGCATCTCTGTGATGAAGAAAAGTATGCGAAAATCATTTATGATCGTCTCATCATAAATAATAGAAAAGAAAGAAAGAAAGGTGAACAAGGGAATTGCTAGAGGTGGTCTTGTTTTTCTTTATTCATTTATATATTATATTTTGTGTTTTAGTCTAAGTGCATTTACTGATATGAAATTAATCAGGCATGAGCATCATCTACTCACGAAAATTGTGAAAGCATGTTCTTTCACACATCACTTTACTTGCGGAAACAGAATGTGGTCCCTAACTATGAAAATAATAACTCACCGCCTCTATATGGAGATCGGCGCAGATACAATATGCCACATCATGATGAAGTTGCTATGGTATTTGTAGGCAATGATGGTGCACCACCTGTTTCTAGAGATGTTTTAATCTACCCTAAGGATGAACCGCTGCAAACCATTTCAACTATGTTGGCGAATTTAGATCCCATGTTATATCCTTTATTTTGTTCTAGAGGTGATGCCTGTTGGTATCATGGAATTGGACATAAAAGCAGAACGAGCTTCAACTCATCGGAAGATAACTATAATTTCACAATTCTATGCATACAGGTTATCGAATCGTGAATCTTTTAGTCCTTTATTTCACTTTGCAATGTGACAAGATTATGAAGATGATATGGCTATCATTTCTCACTTTGGTAAGCTTTATCTTTTCATTACTTTTACTTGTAATCCTAAATGGAGGGAAATCACTGAAAATTTACTCCCAAGCCAGCATCTCATTGATAGACCTGATTTAGTTGCAAGAGTTTTCAAATTGAAATTAAAGTGTTCATTTCATTATGTTTTCAATTTGAGAATTCTAGGTAAAGTTACTGTACATGTGATGGAATTCCAGAAGTGTGGTTTACCGCATGCACATATATTATTTAGTTTTGCAAATAACAACAAGCTTACTTCTGCTGAACACATTGATGCATTGATCTCAGCAGAAATTCCTTATCCTGCTTCTGATGCACCGTTACATGATACCGGGTGCACCAAAAAAAAGTATACAAGTTTGACTGGATATTGTGAGTGACAGGATATAAATTTTAATATAAACTTTTTTGCCATCGTGTAGAGGAAAGGCTGACTTAAATTTTGGTATATGATACATTAAATTTGGATAAGTGGATCAAAAGTTGTAAAAAAAAAACTAAATTTCCACAAACGTCAAAATATGGCTTGAAACAGTGAACAAAACTTTCTCTTGGGATTCACGTCACTTAAGCTTTTAAAGTGTTTCTCTGTTGTTAAAACTCTTTTCACAATACACTAATTGCACGACCGCGGCCTCGCATTGGCGTGGAGACCTGGGACTAGTTTTTGGGTGAAAACAATTTCACCCATAGCAATAACCAGTATAGCGGCAATCTTGTAAACAAACAAATCAACTCGCATTTAGTTACTTTTTCAACGTTTATCTTTACTTGGAGTTGTCTTTGGAACGGCTCTTGTAAGTTCTAAGCTCTTGCAGGCTACGCTGACAGCGTTCATTGACGAGAAGGAGATATGGTGAATGGAAGTTGTGCAGTTGTAGGCTGTACGAACAGCAGATATAAAATCAAGGTTTGGGAAAAGAAAGAATGCAATGAACATAAAGATCAAACCCACAAGGATTGTCCATGCATTCCTCCATTTAGCCTACATATTTTCCCCAGTGTGAAGCTAAATTTTGGCAAGAGAAAGGAGTGGATTAAACTTATTTGCCGTACGAGAAAGGGAAATAAAGAATGGAGTCCAGGGCAGAGTGACATGGTCTGTTCAAGACATTTTGTTGATGGCCAACCGACTTTGATTAACCCAAACCCTGCTTTGGATTTGGGTTTTGATAAGCCTGCCAAGAAGCTCAGAAGAGAACTGATTAGAACTCTACATGTTGCAAGTACACTAAAGACAATGTCTAAAGTGAACAGCAAACAAAGAAGAATTGTTGACTGCATCTAAAGGTGCCTCAGAAGCACAATCCAGCTGCAGCAGTTCTGCAATTCCAAGCCAGGATGAGTGCGAAAAATGTTTTGAAATGGGTTCTCTTGCACAAGAGATTGATTTCATTAAGAAAGAAAGAGACAATTTGAAAGAAAATTTTGCAAAGTTGTCACAAGAACTAGAATCGTTGAAATTGAAGAAATCAGATGTAAAACAACCACAAACAAAGAATGTCAGCATCTTTTATAAAATCTGATGAGAAAATTAAATTTTATACTGGTATTCAGTCACTTGCCATTTTTAATATACTTTTTGGTATTTTAAAATCATTTTTGCCAAAGTTAGTGTTTTGGAGAGGATCAAGAACCATTATCTCAACGAAAACAAAGCCTACTGGATGCAAAAGAATGAGTTCCCAGAAGTTATGTGGAAAGGATCAGTTTTTACTTGTCTTGATGCGGTTAAGACTTGGCTTGTTGCTTAATGACCTTGCGTATAGATTTCAAATTTCACCATCCACTTGCTCAAGAATATTTACAACTTGGATCAGGTTTTTAAGCAAAACCCTTGGATCTGCCTCATTAGTCTGGCTTGATAAAGACATCATACAAACAAATTTGCCGAATGTTTTCAAAGGGCCTTACAGAAAGACCAGGTGTATAATTGATTGCAGTGAAATCACAATTGAAAGGCCAAAGTCACTCAGTGATCAAGCTGCTTCAACATGGTCAGATTATAAAAAAAGGAACACCATTAAATTCCTAATTGGCATTGCCCCATCTGGCTTTATCACCTTCCTTTCTGAGTGCTATAGGGGTAGAACCACTGATCAGTATATATGTCAGAACAGTGGATTCTACTCTCTACTTGAAATGGAGATATAATTATGGCCGATCGTGGGTTCCAAATAAGAGAGGACCTACTCCATTATTACTGCACGCTATTTGTTCCACCAGGAGCTAGAGTGAAATCTCAGATGACAGCTGAAGAGTGTGAAAAGACAAAAGCAATTGCAAATTTAAGAATCCATGTTGAACGTGCAATCAATCGCATAAAAACATTTAGGCTATTGAAGGGTACACTGCCCCTAACCATCCTTTTATATGCTGATGACATTGTAAGGACTTGTGTTTTAATTTGTAATGTGCATTCTCCTCTTATCAAGTCAAGAGAGAAAAGTGATTAATTTATCATATATATATATATATGTATATTCTCATAAACTCATAAACTTTTGCAATATGCTTGTGTTTTTTTTAGAATCTATGTGTGTATATGTATAATGAATATTCCTAAAAAAAAATCATCATGAGTTTAGATAACATAAAACTTAGGTGGAAAATATGTGTGGAATATATACATTGAAGTAAAATTCATTAAATATGTCCTTTATATCATCCCGAAAACACTCATCAAACTGAATTTTCTCTGTAAATGAACCATGTGATGTCCGAACATGAAAATAGCTTTGACCCAGTAACTGCCATTTGGACTTGTCATTGTGTGAAGTACTTGCGCTTCTTATTCAACAATATTGAATTGGATACAGAGTCAATGTTTAAATATGGTGAAATGCCAAAAAGTTAAATATATCAGGATACAATGTGTATGGCCAACGCTTGACTGCTTCGCTTTCAGAAAGCCAACCTTCTGTGAGTTTGAAAGGATCCGGTATTGATTCGATTCCAATTTCATCAGAGATAAACACTTTACACTTTGCACTGTACTGGCTCGCAAGTGCTACCTCGACTTCCTCGGCCGTTTTAACAATTGGAACGTTGTTCTCGATAGCCACGAAAGCTCTGGCAACTAGTTCTTCTTTCCGACCACTCACTTTTAAACCTCGGAGGCGGAGAAAGGCCTTCAACTCTTCCACCTTCATGCCAGAGAGCAAGTCAAAATCCATTCTTTGGGTAGCTTAGTACTTGCAAGAGATTTAAAAAAAGCTGTTCCAAAGATAACAGACAACTCGCAAGTAAAAGTAAAGGTAAACGTTGAAAAAGTATGTCAAAATGCGAGTTTAAATTTTTTGTTTACAAGATTTATTGCTATGGGTGAAATTGTTTTCACCCAAAAACTAGTCCCAGATCTCTAAGCCAATGCGAGGCCGCGGTCGTGCAATTGGTGTATTCCCAAAGGGGGTAAGAAATCTCAATAAAAAAATGAAAAGATTCTCATCAAGAAGCTTTGATGCTTTGTGATGTGTTGCAGATTTTAAAACGTCTACAAGATGCCTCGTCTGACTGTACAGGAAAGGACTTGGATTTGCATTGAGTTTGCACGCGTTGGTAATGCTCGCGAACTATTGAGAAGATGGAAAAACCGTTGGCCTAATAAGTTGGCTTTAAGTCAGCCTTTCCTCTACACGATAGAAAACAAGTTTATATTAAAATTTATTTCCTGTCACTCACAATATCCAGTCAAACTTGTATATTTTTTTTTGGTGCACCCGGTATATTTCTAATTTTAAAAATAAATCATGGCCAAAAACCAAGGCTTTCTTTGCTGATTAAGTCTTTTCGAATTGAAATATGTTAAATATCTTTTTATTTTAGGCTCATACATTTTACAGTACATTGATACATGATGGGAGATTGATATGCAGCTGATATATTGAAGTTGATCGGATTCAAGCAAAATCACCGAATTATTTGTTATAAATTTCGTTTTAAAAGTAACACACTTGTTTATACGTTTATTACATTTATCAAAGAAGTAATGGGTGCATTTTACACAGTTTATTTAGCTATAGTGATGTAATTTTGTCGTGAGTTTTATACCAGTATCTGAGTACATTTTTAGTGAACTATGATGAGCAAATTTTAAATGAATCATGACCAAAAGACAAGGCTTGCATTGATAATTTTCATTAAATCTTTTTAAATTATCTCCTGTAATTTTTGTTTTAGAATCATGCCATAAATATAGTGACAAAAAATCGATTTGTAATCTCAACCAAATGTTCTGAAATATTTTTCTCAAAACTGGCCTACTGCGTGATTGAAATTTATGATTTTATCCACAAGTAAATTGTCACATATGGTAAAACCTAAAAATTATAATCTATACGACACGTTGTGCCGTAAGGAATCTGAAGAAAATTCTCGAGCTGTATATTGAAAATGAATCCATCATTTGCGGAGCTTGAAACTCTGGACAATTTAAAATACGTCTGTTTAAAAGAGCACCACACTGACATCTGAGAGTCACCCGTATGAAGACAGCGCGAGCGTGCAAGTGATGGCTACGATACAGTCCAATTAAATTATATTTGTGTGCATTTTTCATTATACACTGCAAGGCAGGAATTCCGCGCGCGAAAATGTTGGATTTTTTACGTGCTCTTTTCAAAACGCTGTAATGTTGATCCCTTCTGGTAATGCCGGGGGTCCAAACCGTTGAAACGTTTGCATTCTTTTTCTGGGCCTTGTAAATTCGATTGATTCTCGTTTCGGCAAATATGGTATTCATCAAATGGTTGGATTAGTGCTATCAATAATTGAAAACCAAGAAATTTCAATAAAAGGTATTGTTCAAATCTACAGAGATGACCAGACCATTCCCAATATTTGTTTATACCAGCATAAATTCATTTCCCCTCATTTAAATCTGGTCTGACTTGGCTTTACCCCCGGAATATTTTGTTATATTTGTCTTTTTTAGACACATCGAAAGTTCACTTTATTTTTGTGATAAACTGATATTTGAATTCTATTAAAATGCACATTTCCGGGGGTCTAACTGCCCGTTACCCCCGGATTCTTTTATTAACATTTGTTTTCTTGTAATCTATATTTCCAATGCTTACTTGTCACAAAAATTCAACCATGCATTTCAAGGTTAAGTTCGCTCTCTTTTTATCCTTGTGTTTATATCAACTAGAAGGTACCAAACCTTTTGGAGACTTTGATAATGTGGAGCTGCAATTTGTCTCGGGCGCCGTTATTATACGGTCATTCGATTCGCGATGATTTTCCAAGAAAACATAAAGTATGAGAGCCACGCCGAATTGTGTTTTTGAAGAGTTTCTACCAAATGCTACCACTATAGAAATGTGCGTCAAAAAAATGATGTTTCGTTTTACACAGGCCTATCCTTTTAAGATAATAACATTTTCGAATGGAGAGAGGAACGATAGTAAAGTGCCATTCACCGAGAGAAATTAAGCAATGAACACATAGTTTGTCAAAACCAGCTACATTAAAATCCAAAAATTTCGGCAGATAAAATTTAGGAGGAAAAACTTCGGCGGACAAAATTTCGGCGAACTTTTTAGAATTTCGGCGAACTAAATTTTATATTTTTCAATATTATTTAAAAATCATGAGGGAAACATTTTGAAAATAAGTATACATTAAAACCCAAAAATTTCGGCGGGGAAAAAGTTCGCCGAATATTTGTCCGCTGAAATTTTGAGTTCGCCGAAATTTTTGGATTTTAATAACTTTTCATAATATACTTGTTTTGAAAAAATTATCAAAAAACCTTAAATTATGCTTAACTGAATACAGTACACTGTAGCCTATCCTAAACGAATGTACGTTTTTCAAGATAACGAGCGAAAAATACATTAATTTTGAAAGCGTAAGGAGCATGTTTAATGCAGAATGAAGTTGTAAAATTTCCTGAATTTTAGGATAAATATGAAATATCTAACAAATTTTCTTTCTTGTGTGTTCCTCTTTAAGGATAGTGTAAAGTCTACTAACATATGTTCTGTTTTCTTGAAATATCTCAAAATTAAACAATTTTCCTCCATAAAATCACGCGACTAAACGTGAATTTTTGGTATTCAACAAACAACAAGAAAGTGGCGGCTTAAAACGTTTTAAAATCGGACGAAAAGTTTCCATCAAATCAAGATCAAAGTCACTTGTTTTTACTGTTTCCCTAATGATTTTTAAATAATATTGAAAAATATGAAATTTTGTTCGGCTATTTTTCGGCTAATTTTTAGTTCGTTTTGGGGATTATTATTGAGAACCTCCACGTGGTGATCCCTGGTAATGTCTTTCGACAGCTAATCTCAATATAGCCAAGAGTTGGAATCGGCATACCTGCTTGGCGAAATTTTCTGCCGATAAGAAGTAGTCTAATCTACTTCAACCGATGGCTTAACTCTCATTATCCATTGGGCTCCCGTGATTGACGATTGCGCCGGAGTACAGCTACATACATACAGTTCGCCGAAGTTTTTCCTCCGAAATTTTATCTGCCGATATTTTTGGGTTTTAATGTATATACGATTACATTAACACCCAAAAATTTCGGCGGAAATAATTTCGAACACTTTTTTCGAATTTCGGCGGAAAAATTTTCGGACAGATTTTATAACGTACTGGGAGTCATACTTTTATGACGTCCGCGAAAAATGGCTAAAAAATTGAAAAATATTGAAAATTGGAGCTCTCTCATCAGAATGGTTTTTTTGCTTTCTTTTTCGCAACTCTTGCCTCAAGCTTGCTTATAAGTATTTGGTATCCAATCGTATCGCTTTTGTTGTCTTTGTTCCAAAATAGTGCTTTCAAACTATTTGAACTTGTGTTGTCTAATTTTACTAATTCAAGAATTTTGTTATATGTTCGCTTATATTTTTCGTTTTCCATCGTTTTTTCTTTTGCAATCAATCATTTTTAAACTGAAAAGCTACACATGTTAAAATAGTGACTAAATCTATTAAATCAAGACTGAAAAACATGTCTATAATAACTAATAATTATGTAAGAAAAATGTAGCGCATTAAACAAAAGAAAAGTGTTGCAAAACCATCATAAACAAACAAAGTGACATCGATAAAGAATAGCGTGTAGCTGGCAGCAGATGACAGCTTTAAATATCCATCGATTCATTTTTTTTGTGCTAAAATGTGTGACACTAGAAATATACAACAATGTGTGTTTGATTTCCTATATTGATTTTACATAGAAATTACAGCAAAAAAGTACTGTTTTCGAAAAATTTCGTCAGGAAATAATTTTGGACAACTCAGAATTTCGGATGGATTAATATTCGGACAGAAAAAAAACGAAATTTTGTTCCGCCGAAATTATTGGGTGTTGATGTATGTATTTTAACTTTGTATGTTTTGGGTGGTGGCTTCTTTTTTACCATAAACACACCTGGCTACACAACTGCACAAATGCTTTTTCACCTGGTCTATCGTTTCATATGTCTAGTGCCTTGCATTGTACACATTCTGTTGACACCAGTTAAACACAGTTGCTCACACATTCTCGCGAAAGAAAACTCTAATTGTGGACCTTCGCCATTTCCAAACGACGAAAAGGTGGGTGCTTTACAATTCCATTACAACATTGCACAAAATTTTGCTTATTCTAACTAACCACATTTGATTCACTGCATTATCGTTATTAGATAATTACTTCATTGACGTTCAATTCATATATCTCTGTTGTTCCTTTCAGGAAGAAATATTGTTCAAAAACAAAACCGCTGTAACTTCCCCTCGTTTAGTGAATATATCTATCTAGGTATCGCTTGTTGACTTTGCATTCAGTATATAAGAAAAACAACCGTAAACAATTTTTAAGTAATATAAATTACTGTTTTCTAACTAGAATAAAAGAATGATTATTTTTAAATCAATTTGACCCTACACGTACACGTTTCCCAACAGTTGTTATTTGACTATAAGTCAACAATCATCAAAAGTCAGACAGTAATTGATTTCTTCTACATTTGAAATAAAAAGTTTTCAGATAAATATTTAAAATAACATACGCAAAAACTATAATTGATAATAAATAGACACTTATTTTTTTTCTTCTTGTTTTAGTTTGAGACTTTAAAATAACTTTATAAGTGTACGATAGATTCGGTAAAGTACAGGCGACTAAGATGTCAGACGTCATATAGAGTTTATGTTTGTTCAGAACTTTCCTCGACAATATGTATTCACGTACATATGTTGCTATGACAGCAACGTTAACCATAGTGTTGACATCTTTGAGGTGTGACGTATTTTGTTAAATGTTATTGATATTGTAACACGGGGAAACCTATAAAAAGGAAGAATACAGCTACCGAAATGCAATCATTTACCAAGGACAGTTAAGCTACTACTACAGTTCGTATTGTGTATTTTAGATGTTCGCTATTTGGTTTGTTGGGTGTTTGCTCTTTGTGCTTACAAGAGTATCAGAGTCACACATTGATAACGAAACTGAAGTTCACTTAGAGATCCTTGCTCGACAGGTCATGCTTCAGCAGTTTTTCACAGAAGAACGGGTAAGATCAGAAGGTCAGAGCGGATTGAAACTTTTAAGACAGAGGCGATCTGGAACGAAGAATTATTTCACGGAAAGTCACACTGGGTATTCAGCGGCCGCAGTGCACGATCACTCGAATAACATACGTACGGTTGGAATGGGAGAGTTCATCGCCGTGTTAAATGGGATCGAGTTTAAAACCAGACACAACGATTACCGATTGAACATGCCCCACACCACATCTGAACAATATCATGAAACCGAACCAATACCCTTCCCAGAAGTCCCTCATTCCGTTACGCAAAAAGAAACTGTTGACGAACAAATTGTCGAAATGAGAAAATGGTTCGAAGCTTGGCACAATGAAAATAGTACATTGAGAGATTACAAAAAACATTTCAAATCGATTGTTTGTTATTTGGAAGGAGCTTGGATAAACCCTGGGAAAGGGAATGTAGAAGAACCTTTTCACAGTGATCGTCATTTTATTGACGCCAAAACATGGATGGAACTGCAGGATAAAATCCGCTTTGCCTCCTACACTGGATCAAAAAGTTTGAAGGAAAACCTCTCCTTTCTTCCCACTACTATAATCGGTTTCAAAGATAAAAGGCCCATATACGCGCAGTGGAACTACCGCATCTTATGTCACCCTACAAAAAAATACATATCCCGTAAACGATTACAAGTGGTCGAAGATTTGAGCTCAAGAATGATGACTGGAGCCAACATATACAAGCATATACAGTCAAGAGGAGCACGTTTTCAGTTCAAAACGAATGGAAAGGTGGGGAGACCGACTTTAGGAAAAGATTTTCTTGATGAAATCATGGAGGAAATTCCAGGAAAGGATAACTATGCAGGTTTGATCGAAAATTAATTATATTTTAAAAAATAGTTTGTTAAACTAATTAAATCATTGGTAACACACATTTTAGGCCACTCTATCTTATTTTATTTATAATCTGTTTTCACTCACCATATAAACTGGATTTATTTTCGCAGGGAAGTTAATTGATGAAGGCTTAGACACCACTGTCATGGACGACAATATGGAGGAAAAAGACGTTTCCAGATATCACAGACGGTATAAAATCAGCGGAAGAGACGCCATGGGAACCTCTAAAATACACAGAGGTTACTCTGATAACTTCTTGTTCGCTGCCATGACAACGCAACCGAATGTCGCAAGTATGAACTTTACTAAATGCACTGGTCGGAGAAAAAACAGGATATGCCATGAAGTAAGTCAAAAGTGGACGTATGCCGTTCCACTCGAAGTGATCTATTTAACGCCGCTGTCTAAATGGAACCCTTACAATTTAAAATTTCACGGAAATTTCAAATGGAACAGTCCTTCGACTCTTGGCGGACGCACTGGAAGCTGCAAAAACGAAAGCAAAGAACTGAACGGGACAAGCAGCAAACGTTATTATCAAACTCCAAATGAGTTTTTCACTGGAGGTTCAGTAGGTCGCACACCAGCCGACACTACTCGTTCCTCATCGTGCGTTTTGGATCGTGATGGCATATCAAGAAAAGTTAGGGCTTCCGGTACCTATGTCAAAATGCCAAAGATCACAGGTTTAGGGTCGATTCGTCAAAGATATCCCGTCTTCCCCGTACACGGTGAAGGTTCATCGGTGTGGAAGGAATTGAACGCCCTTCGTGAAATCGTTATGGATCAAAAGAAATGGAAAGGAATGCTGTGGGATAAAGAGATTTTTGTGTCATCTTTAACCAACACTACCGAACTGAGCATGCGCGTATCACACTCATCGAAGACAAGTGGTCACACGCACTTTGTTGAAATGACTGCGCAAGACGTTTTTCGTTGTAAAGCTGGCGAAGACATAACAAAAGATTCCACTTTGGCTAACGGCCATCAGCACAGCTTGAAAATCCGCTGGAAAAATGGGATGTATTTTTACAACAGATGCGATGGAAAGTACACGTGCTGGGACAAGCATGACAGAAGTTTGATTGAAGGAACAGAGTGATTCCGAAAGCCTGCATGTAAACAATGCAATTAATAATATAATCACTTAATGCAAGTAAACCATTTTATGATGTATCTTTACCCATTATTATCTTGCGATCTGTTCAATCTTTGACGCTCATTAGAATACAAACAAGTGAAAATACCACTAATTATAGATACCCAATATCGATTGAACTGGACAGAAATGAATAGAACAGATTTAATAACCAATGCAAATTTTTTTGCAGAGCTTAATAGTAATAAAGGGTTTCCACAAGCTGCAATGAGCTTGATATAGTTGAAACTCCTGATGTTTTACTATAAACAGTTTTCTCAACTGCAATTCTGCGTATAGTTTTCTTACACTTATCGAAGACCTTTGCTATTCCAGCATGCCATCGTATTTCCAACTAAACGGAATTTGTAGTAACCAAGCAACAAGGATGTTCCACATCATACTTCCTCCACAACAACAAAATATGTTTTGTCCTGTTATCAATCATTTCCACAACATACAACAAAAATATAATATAAAAATCAAAACAGATATGTAAACCAAAAGTAAACGAGCAATTCAACTGATAAAAAATTGCCGAGAAGAGGCAACTAGGCTTGTATAATTCCCACGAACAACGGCAATTGATATTCTCTTGAATAGCTATGTACGTTCACGTGCATCACCAGTTCTCCGAGTCAATTTTCGACCCAGGTTTTTCAGCAAAGCCAGGGAGGTTGGACCGAAGACAACAGTGGTTTCCATGAGAACGGGCGTAGAAATAGGGCTTGGAGAGTTCGGCGTATTTCGCTACTTTTCTTTCATCGGCTGCTTTGGCTGCACATCCGAGTTCTACTGCCGACTTGTTGACAATCGACGGTGCGGAATTGCCAGAACAAGTAACGTCCCAGACCAGCGACTTTCCTTCTAAAAATGGATACACAGTCATACCGTCAGGGCGCTTGCCTTCTCCTCTGTCCAACCCGACTGGCTCGAGGATTGAACATTAGCCAGCAACAACAAGAGCTCGACGAACGATGTCGTTGATGGCTGAATTGCGTGAATGTCTTCTGACACTCCTCAGACAAGAAAGAGAGTGAATATATGGGTGGACAGAGGTGGGATTCGCATGTTTTAGTACCAATTCTCATGGCGACGGCAAAGTGGAAGCAGTTGTCATCCAGTAAAATGCCGATTGCGCTGGAGGGAAGAGCTATGAGCCAAGCACCACTGTTGGGCAGAGAGAATAAGCAAAACAGTGTTGGTCTGTTGGCTTTAGATCTGACAGTGTTCGGCCAAGTCCTTGGAGGCTGGTGGTTGACCGGTAAAAAGGTGAACTTCGGAGCGAGAATACTAAGTGAGGCAAAGCAAAACAAATTCGGAAGAGGAAAAGAGCCGGGTGTGAATCAATCAAATCCAGTCGCTTGGTCAACTTCTCGTTACGAGATCAACTTCGACGGCATGAAGTTGGATTGGTGATCCAAGTATCGACAACATGACTTGTCTTGACTTGTCACAGTCACGCCGAAGAGAATGCAGTTGACCATCACAACGGCATCTAAAAAGGCTAAATCGTCGCAATTGAGGTTGACAACCAAACCAATTTTAGGGAGAGCCGGAACGACGTGGCAGAGATTGTTATAAACGTCGGCAAGTGAACCGCCCAACGTTGCATCACCAGATACCAAATGTTAAGTGGCGTTTGAATAGACCTCGCTATATCATCAACTCCATGTGCGAATCACAAGGGACCAAGTGTATCGCCTTGTAACCCGTTGCTGGACTCAATTATCTATCCACCGAACACAATTCGGTGAGGGAGGCCGGCTTTTGCATATTTCAAGTATGTGGTCTCGTCGCATGGTATTAAAGGCATTCTTCATGTTGAGCTTGACCAGAATGCTTCCGGTGGGCAACAGATTTGTACCATTTTCACTGGTGAGGATTGATCGGACAGCATGAGCCGCAACTTCACAGCCTCCATGGACACCAACGCCGAGTTGAACCGGGGTAAATTCGGTGGAAAGATGGCGAATCACAGGACGACACACAGCTTTTGATGCGAGCCGACGGAACGTATTGCCAACGGCGATCGGACGGATGCTGCCATCTTTTTTTCGAAGGGCTGTGAGATTCGCAGAGAAGAGGAAGTTCCTGGCGTGTGCTGGAATTGTGCCGGATGCAATCCTGTTACAAAAACGTGTCAACGCTGAAAGGAAACATCTCCTTGGGCTAATTATGAGTTGACAGCCCTACGCAGATTGCTGCTCCGTCTATGAACATACTAGATAGCTCGGAGGAGTCATTACTCTTGGCAAAACCGGAACATGAAATGAATTCAAGCATTTACTTTTTTATCTTGCTTACAAGGTAAAATTTGCCTCTATCATTGGTTAGGTGTTGTCCGGGGGCAAGGGGAGCGAAATAAAAATATGTGTTTATGATAAAGCTAGGTTTGAACTGACGTCACTAACGTTTATAAAGACTAACGTCACTGATGTTTGTAAAGAATGAATATGAACAAAATTTGGTAAAAGAACAATCAATTCAATTGGTCTTATGCAAAAAACAAAGAAAGCGATATACACTCAAAACACTGATGTCAATCACATAAGAATGGAATGACTATATGGTTAAGTAGTCTTCTGTACACCTTTTATATTCTAGAGAACTTTTGTTAACATAAAAATTTTAAGGAGCATCAATCCAACCACAGCTGTTTACTTCTTTTTTTCTTCTGCTTCGGAAACTGTCTCATATATCCTCGACCTGCTCCGGGAACTGTCTCAAATATCCTCGACCTGTTCCGGGAACTGTCTCATATATCCTCGACCTGTTCCGGGAACTGTCTCATATATCCTTGACCTGCTCCGGGAACTGTCTCATATATCCTCGACCTGTTCCGGGAACTGTCTCATATATCCTCGACCTGCTCCGGGAACTGTCTCATATATCCTCGACCTGCTCCGGGAACTGTCTCATATATCCTCGACCTGTTCCGGGAACTGTCTCATATATCCTTGACCTGCTCCGGGAACTGTCTCATATACCCTCGACTGACAGTTTTTTATAGGCGAAAAAAAATTTTTGAACTTAAAATTTGTCCGAAATTTCGAGAAATATGTCCGAATGTTTTTTCGCCGAATCTTTACCCGCCGAAACTTTTGGGGATTAATCATGGCGATCTTTACTAAGAGTACTAAGTTAGTAAAGATCGCCACGGGATTAATGCATTTGATAAAAGTATTTTTCGATCAAAAGAAGATGCGTTTGATATGTTGCAAACTGAAACAGTTGAGTTAGATAGGTTCTGTTTATTTTACTATGCGGGTCAGATTGTAAAACTAAATCAACAGCTAGAGAAATGGGTTTGTTCAAGGGTGTATTAGTGAAAAGGCTTTTAACATTGGAAGAAACAAACAACCGTCGAGAGAGGTTAATATTACTTAAATCTGCGAAGAAAGAGACTTACACGAATGTTTGGAATGTACCAGTGGAGAAAGAAACGAACACAAATGTACAGAACCTATATAATTAATAATCCTTGGCTTCCATAACGACATTGAAAACTTAACTTCTACATTAACGATTAATGCACCCTAAATAATTAATTCAAACTAATATCAAAAATTACTTTAATCAAATCTACTCCAATAAAGACTCTACCCAAAAACCTGACAAGAAGAACTTTTTCAAACTTCCGGTCAATATTCTCAACAAACCTCAATTAAAATAATTACACGTCTCTGCGATTTAAACTTCAATCTAATATTTACATTTTACAACATCTTGCATTCTAATCAAAACTGTTTTACTCCTTCTCTAAAGATTTCTTTACTATTATTGATACAGCTTCTAATTACTTTGAACTTAAATTAAAAGAGGCCTTACACATTAATTGAAAAAAGCCCAGTCTTAACCCCCAACTCAAACTCTATTCTATTTCCGTATAATCTCATTAGAACATCTGTCTTATTCTTTCTACATGCAACCTACATTTTCACGTATTTCTTACATTCCTTGTACCTCGATTACGAAGTATTTTATTTTTAGTAGTTAGTAACGAGAACTGTACGTTTTCTTTGTTCTGATGAGGGCTAGAACTTAGCCGAACATGTTAACCAAAATATAAAAGTGTTTTATCTCCGAACATCTTTAAAACTTGTTCTTCTACGCTCCACTATTTCCCAACATTTGTACAAAGGAGCTAACACTGTATAGCGGACAATTATCCCGTAGACAATATTACGGGGACGATCTTTTATTGGGCAATATCCTTGTATTGTTGCGGACAGCCTTATTGACGTCATTGATATCGTCTCATCACTAACAAAACAACTTTATCGTTTGGACTCATTGAGTGTTTCCTGTAAATTCTGCATCAACAGCAGATTCTCGCCTTTGGGTTTGCTATTGTTTCAGTAAACATTACTTCCTAGTAGCATTAGAAATTACTTCCTAGTGCCGTTTGTTGAAATTTCAACCAATCATTCAAAGTCGCGATTACGTATCGAAACCATTTAGTGTACGCCTTGTTCCCATATAAATATTGTACGCTTTTAAAGTCATATCAGAGGCGAAATGAAGGTTGTCGTGTTGTGTTTGCTGTTAATAGCATCTTCAGGTAAAAGCTCTTTCAAAGTTATTGTCATATGACTTGTTATTTTTCACACTCAGTGTAATCAGCATAATTTTTCTCCTTCCTTCAGTGTTATGCGAAGTAGAGTTGCCCACACAAATTTCTTGGCTGGGTTGTCCGTTGTTTCGCGGTATTGGTGTAAGGTTACCAAACCGTAACAAGCAACTCGATGAGTGTGAATCTCATAACGATTGTTGCCGTGGTGAGTTGTGCTGTTATTCAGGTGGAATACAGGGTCTTAACTTCAAATGCTTAAGAATTTCAACAACCATACCGGTTGTTAAGAAGGAGATCACGGGTGGGTGCCCTCAGTTTCCAATGCCACCCCCAAATCCAGGAGTTGATTTTAAAGACAATCTGATCCCGCGTAAACGAATTTGCGATGAGTGTAGAAGACACAGCGACTGCCCCGGAAACAAGCGTTGCTGCTACTCTGGTGGCATTCCCAACTTACCTTTTAAATGTTTTGATCCTGTTCCTCTTATCATAGGGTAATTTTGTAAATCTTAGTTTATTTTTTTTAAAGTTTGGTGATTAAGAGATTCAAAGCGGAGCGATCTCAACTATTTTTTTCGTTTTAGTCATTCACTCTGTTCATTTTAAACAGTTTCGCGCAATTTTTTTAGCGTTAACCTGAAATGAGGAGAAAACCGCGCGTAACACAATAATGTAATGTAATTGGCTGCACTTTGTTAGATTTCACCCAATCCGTAGCCGGGGTTAGAACATGCGCTTAATTAATCCCATTTTAACATTCATATAATCAATGGTAAGTTATGTTACGGATGAAAAATTTTAAAGGAGGAAATATAAATAAAGTCGTTCAAACCGAGGTCAGCTAAAACGGAGCGAAATATCCTTTGTTACAATTTTATATATCACTTATTCAAAAAGGAATGAATATTTTTGAAAAATTCTAGATCGTTTCCGTTTTAATGTTGTTTACAAGGGATTAGTTTTCTAGCTATTAATGAACTTTCTACCACTCTAACGAGTAAAAATACATATAATGAGACAGCAAATATTACTTTGTTTCCAGTAGTAAAATTAATGCCAAGCTACAAATTGCTCTTTAGTTGTAGATATCTATGTTTGTAAATTTGATTGGATATAAATATTGATGTTTGATCATGTTTGAGTATCAGTCGACTTTTTATATTCCTATCAACTGTATCACAAAGGCGTGGCATATATCTAACATAAAATCTGTTATCAACGACCGATACAAGTTGCTACGGAGATATCGCAAAACTAAATCAAGTCTTGTTAAGAGAGAATATCAGAACAACAGAAATTTACATACCCTGTTTCAAAAATTTGAGGTAAATTACAATAAATAACTCTTAAATAAGAACGCTAATGATCCTGCGAAATTCTGAAAAACGATAATCGTAACGTACCCAAGTAAACTACGAAGAACTTACAACCGTAACGTACCCAAGTAAACTACGAAGAACTTACAACCGTAACGTACCCAAATAAACTACGAAGAACTTACAACCGTAACGTACCCAAGTAAACTACGAAGAACTTACAACAACTGTCAAACGATAACCGTAACGTACCCAAGTAAACTACGAAGAACTTACAACAACTGTCGAACGATAACCGTAACGTACCCAAGTAAACTACGAAGAACTTACAACAACTGTCAAACGATAACCGTAACGTACCCAAGTAAACTACAAAGAACTTACAACCGTAACGTACCCAAGTAAACTACGAAGAACTTACAACAACTGTCAAACGATAACCGTAACGTACCGAAGTAAACTACGAAGAACTTACAACAACTGTCGATTCATACTACTCGTAATATTCGTTTCTCCAACTGAACTTCTTCAAAAGTTCCAGAGAAATAAGCCTACCGGTTGTGACGACCAACCTGCGACGTTTCTAAAACACTCTAGAAACGCTCTAAAATACCTTCTATTCTATATTATAAATCTTTTGAAAAAAAGCGGAATTCTCCCCATCATCATCATCATCATCATCTGTTTTTACGTGACCTTTTCCACTCAAAGTGGGTTGCACGTTTTCAAAAGATGACATTCCCCACAATTGTGTAGGTTTAATCATCTGATGGTTTATTGAAGCAGATGTTTTTACAGCTGGATGCCCTTCCTAACGCCAACCCCAGTGAGAGGGAAAACAGTAGTGAGTTAACCCACGCAAGACACCAACTTTGTATTTTAAACTCCGTGGCAGCCGTGCATAAAGGGCATGGGTGCTTATTTCCATAAGGTCAAAGATGTTACATGACCCGCATACCCATGATGACTGATGAACACAGAATGGCAAACCGCCCGCGTTCCCCCAGTCCATACATCTGGTACTGGAACTACTTTTGATTACTACCGCCCAATTTCAACCTTTTCGATCATCTTAACAGTCATTAAAAAGAATTTTCACAATCAAATAATGATCTTTCTTGAAGAAGAAATCTGCTCAACAGTCATCAATTTGGTTTTAGAAGTATACGTCAACAGATAACTGACAAGAACTGACAAGAAGTGTTTTGTGTGTGGTTAATTAAAGGTGAATTTTTCAGAGATTTACACAGATTTGGTATTAATACCTTTTGCAGTATATTTGGTAATATTTTGGTGGTCTTGACTGGGATTTTATCTTCTTTTTAACCGATTAAGGTTCAAATTCTCCCAACCCACTGTTATCAACAACTTGTAATCACTCCCTTATTACTAATTATATAGTAATTGGTGTTAAACTCATTAAATCCATACTCATATTTTCCTTGCAGTGGTTTCTTGTCTTTTTTCCTTTTTTGGATTATACGTCCAACTGCTTGCAACCGGCGCCTACCATATAAAAGACGTTGTTATTAGACGTTGTTATTCTGGACGTTTAAGACGCGCAAAGACGTTTAACACGAAGAGTGGATAACTTGGAGGAAGACCAAATGTATCTAGAAAAAGAACTTTATCTTGAAAGTTGCAACCGCAGGAACAACATCGTGTCCTGAAAGACGAACATCCAGAGGGGGACGGTGATTGAGATCTTTGAGGCGATGGACGAGCACGACGTGATGGACGAGGTCCATATTTGTAACATGACCATATTCGGAAAATTACCATATTTGGAGCATTACCATATTTGGAACGTGACCATATTTGAGACATGTCCATATTTGAAACAATGCCATATTTGGAACATGACCATATTTGGAACAATACCATAGTTGGAACATGACCATATTTGGAACACGACTACACGCTTTTTTTATAAGAATACGCTTTATAAGAATAGCAGGGTGAAAATGGGCATTTTGTGAAGAATATTCTAAGAATATGCCCAGGGTGAGAATTCTACTGTATTGGGGAATAATTTGCCGAAATATAGCTGAAGGTGTGCAATGTCTTCTTATGTATACGCGATCAAAACATGTACGCAGTATAGAAGAAAAAACTTCATTAAGAAATTTTTATGGAACAAAAAATAAGAATACAACCTATTTTAAGTAGAATAAATAAGAATACCTTTGCTATATAGAATATTTCAGCCTGATTTGGAGTTAAAAATTAAGAATACTTGACCCTGGCCGAATCAAGTCTATGCTTATTATAAAAACCAGGATAGTACTCTCTTTTGGTTCTTAGAAAGGTCGATGATGAGATGACTCAGGAACAATAATAAAACATTGATTTCGCTTGTTATATGTTACGTCTTTGGCGTCTGAAACACAACTACTTTTAAAATCTGACTATAAAAAAACCTTTACAACTGAGGCCACGAGGCCCATATAACACGTGACCCGAAAACATAATGGCTCACAAAATTCCTTATATAGAAAACGTCAATCATATAATGTTCTAGAAACTTCTCTTTTTACACTTATAAAAAGAAGCGTGTATATTTGGAACATTTACATATTTAGAACATTACCATATTTTGTAATTTAGTCTATTCTTCTTCTGCTTCAAAAGTGTTGATACCTTGCCGGCACAAAGAAGTTTTTTAGAGGTTTTTTTAGAAGTTTTTTTTATCTTCGGAAGAGGCTTTTTGGTCTAAAATGTCCGCTTTAAAAACCGTTTTTTGAAAGAGTCTTTTAAGACGATATTTTTATTCGTCTTTAAGAAGTTTTCGAAAGAGGTTTTTAGCAAGTTTTTTTCATCCGTTTTAAAAACGTTTTTGAAAGATGTTTTTAAGAAGATTTTTTTCGGTCTCAAATGTCCGCTTTTAAAACTGTTATAAACGTTTTTAAGGAGGTTTTTAAAATGATTTTCGGAATTGTTAAGCCTTCAAAGACATTCTTTCGGCGTCGTTTTTTAAGAATAATAAATAACCTTCGAGTTTTTGCATACATAATATCAAGCGAAAAGAAAAAAGGAAACATAATTTTCTTGGATTGTCATGTATATTGAACATTATTCACATAATATTATAGCTAATATATACATATAAATATACAATGTGTGCACTGTTGTTAGGAACCGAACTTGTTCGCTGTTTGTTTACAGACATTCTTCAATTTCTTTGACAGGATATTTCTTATCGCCTTTTCGGTGGCATCCTCATACTTTTCATTTACCGCATCTAAAAATAAAAAAACTTGAATAATAAATTGAGTTCTACTTAGTGAAAAGTTGGCAATCTTCAATCAAGGTTAAACCCCATAGTAAAATGTTAGTTTAGTAGGACTCAACCATCGTTATATATCGTTTATATTTTGATACTTTTTGTTTATGGTAAAATAGGGCATGCATAATAAAAAATATTCAGACAATCACTTTATGAATTATATCTTATATCTGAAGAGGAATTCCACAGTGAAAAGTCTAAACGTAAAATAGATAAACGTTGAATAAGTTGTGATTACATGCTATAATTTCCTAAATTATTGCATTATAATTTCTATACTTTTATACGTCCTAAATAAGTTTAAGATATAAAATCAACAACTCACGTGTTTAGTATTTGCTTCACTGCATACCTAAACTCACTGCCACGATTCTTTTTAGTTGTTGGATCTGATAGAAATAAAAAATCGTATTTTATTTCATATATATTAACAGTAACTTCCAAAGTTTGCTCATTATTCATAGATGCGATGCCTAAATATTCTTAACTTATCATAAATTACTAGTTTGATTCATTTCATATTGAAATAAAAGCATGTTTTCACCCTTCTCCTGTCGTTACCTCCAAATAAAACGTATGTCTAAAAAACAATTTCTTGTTTAGCTAGCTCTTCGCTCGCCATTCTTTTTATAAAAGTCAAAACAAACTATGTATAGAAATTACGAAAACGCTTTAATGAACACACAATTAATATAAAAACATGAATAATTACGCTGTCCGGAGAATTCCCCCCTGGTGAATTCCCCGCGATCAAATTTCCCCCTGGTGAATTCCCCCCCGGTCAATTCCCCCCGATCAAATTCCCCCCTGGTGAATTCCCCCGTTCAAATTCCCCCCTGGTGAATCCCCCACCCCCCGGTGAATTCCCACCGACCAAATTCCCCCGGGTCGGAAGGACTTTACTGGTCACTGGAATGCCGTATTTACTGTGATAAACGCCGCGCTTTGATAAACTCTTTCTTCACCGCGGCGTTTTGTCGAAATGGTTTATAAGAATTACGAAAACAAATATAAGTTAAAATAAATACTTATTTTGAAAATAAAATTTTGTTCCTGGAACTTATTTTGCCCTAAAGTGGAAAAGAGGTTGAGAGGTCCTATTCATCTTTTCTTTCCTGTTGCTCTACCTGTGGATTTCTTTGGATAACTGGTTTTATTATAAATAGGGGGTTTATTCAATTTTTTCTTTTCAGTAGTTAGTATTCTAATGAGGATATAAATCATTATTCAAACATAAAATGTACATACAATCGTAAAATCTTCAAAAGCTAAGGTTATGAGCAATCGCTCGTAGATATTGGTATGTGTCTCTGTTGTGATAATCATCAACAATGACAAGATTGAAAAAAAAAAAAATTGTCCAGACTTTACATGATTGCTTTATATCTCCTGATAAGGTTTCTAAGATTATTAACAAAATGGATTCTAATAAGGCTACTGGACCGGATGGCATTCCTGTAATTGTACTTCAAAGATGTTCTACTGAGTTATCTCCCGTTTTGTGTGCTCTTTTCAAAAAGTGTTTGGACGAATCCTGTTTCCCTTCATCTTGGAAGTTTGCCTCTGTTATTCCAATTTTTAAAAATTGTGGTGAGCGATCTCATCCTTCTAATTATAGACCAATCAGCCTCATTTCCATCTTAAGCAAAGTTTTCGAGACTTTAATTAACCTGAACTTAGTTGAATTTATTGAAAAAAATAATTTGTTTTACGACTCCCAGTATGGGTTTCGTTCTGGGCGTTCCACTGCTGACGTTTTGACAGTTATAAGTGAACGTTTTTATCGTGCCCTTGATGTCTCTGGTGAAGCGCGAGCAGTTGCCCTTGACATCTCCAAGGCATTTGATAAAGTCTGGCATCGGGGGCTACTGCACAAACTTAAGGCATATGGTTTAAAAGGTCCATTTTTAAATATTATCTCCTCCTTCCTTTCCAATCGTAAACTCAAGGTGGTTCTTAACGGTCATTCTTCTTCCATTTTTTCCATCAATGCTGGTATTCCTCAAGGTTCAGTTCTCGGTCCGACTCTGTTCCTACTGTACATTAACGATCTCCCAGACAATTTATCATCCAAAACCGTTATTTATGCTGATGATTCAACATTGTATTCCTGCCTTAATAAATCAGATGATTGTGATAAAGTTAGAATGGCCTCTGATCTGGAAAAAGATCTCAATACAGTAGTTGAATGGGGTAAGAATTGGCTTGTTAATTTTAATCCATCTAAAACTAATCTTCTTTCCATTAATCATCTCAATCATGCTTACTTACCTCAAATTTTGATGAATGGTTCTCATTTGCCTGAAAGCAATTCATTTCGTCTTCTTGGTCTTATATTTACCAGCGACCTCTCATGGCGATCTTATATTGAAAATATAGCTAAATCAACTGCCATGAAGGTTGGTTCTCTTTTACGAGAAATGAATTACCTCACTCCTGAATGCGTCCTTTACTTATACAAATCATCAATTCGTCCATGTATGGAATACAGCTGCCACATTTGGGCAGGTGCACCAAAAAATTGCCTGAATTTGTTAGACCGTGTTCAACGGCGTGATTACAATGCAATTGGCGAAAACCTTTCTTTGAAATTGGACTCCCTTTCACACCGGCGAAACGTAGCGTCTCTTTGTCTCTTCTACAAGTTTTTTTATGGTCGTTGTTCAAGCGAACTATCATCTCTTACACCTTCTCTCAAAATTTTTCTCCGTTCTACTAGGTTGTCTTCTTCGTCTCACCAATGGACTGTTTGTGTTCCAAATTGTCGTAGGGATTTTTATAAAAACAGTTTTTTTCCGCGTACGTCCAGACTTTGGAACTCACTTCCATCTACATGCTTTCCTCTTGAATTTAACCTTCAACTGTTCAAATCTAATGTTCATCGCTACCTTAAATCTGCTTAACTTCTCCTGTAGCTCTATACTCGCAAGTGGCCTTTTAGGCCTTGTTTTGAGCAATCTCCAATAAAAAAAAAAAAAAAAAAAAAGATCCGGCGATTACAATCCAGGTATTGCCGTCTTTGAACAGGTGGCGGATGTCCAGCGAGATTTTGAAGAATCTCGACACGAACCAAGCTTTCTTCATTCTGCAGAAGCTGCAAGAATTTCCAAAATACTGGAATTGTCAATTTCGTCAATTTTGAAACGGCCAGTTTCGACACGGCAGGTCCGAAACTGGCCGTTTCGGAATTGATGATTCGAAACAATATTGTTTTTCATTTTTTTAAATTTTATTAATTTTCGAAAAAATTTTGTTTTTCGTTTTTTAAAATTCTAGTAACGTTTTTTAAATTCGCGAATCAATCACGTGTTGGTTAAATAATATTAGAACGTTATTACGGTTGCGTTTAGACTCATATAACCTATAATAAATTAGAATCCAGAGGACTTGTGAATGATAACTTTTGAAACATTTTGAGCTGCGCATACGCAAAACCGAATTTGCGAGATACTTACGATGGGAATCTTGAATTTTGTACCAAGAAGCTTTGTCTATTTTGGTAAGATTTTCTGGAATAAAACTGTGAAAAAAGTTAATAATGTGGAATTTATACGCATTCGAGACCTGTTTTTTCTTAGTTACGTGTTATTTCCTTTATCTGCTGCAATCAAATACCTCGATAGAGAAAGCGCATCAGGAATACACAAGCTCACATCTGATGTTCTCAAGGAACTCGAAGCAAAACATCCCTCACCAGCGAAAATCGAAAAAGAATCTTTGCTGTACGGACCTATTGATCAGATTGCAAAATACAAATTTGAATCAATAGATGAACAACTGATTCTTAGATCCTCGACGCGAACGAAGGGGTCTGCCGGCCCTTCCGGTTTAGACGCCGATATATTTCGACAATTTCGCCAACGTAGGCAAAGCACTGCGAGAGGAGATTGCAAGTATGACGAAAAACCTGTTGACAAATAGCTATGATCCTATTTTCCTTGATGGCTACGTGGCATCTCGTCTAATACCTTTAAACAAAAATCCAGGTGTTCGACCCATAGGTGTTGGAGAGGTATTACGTAGAATCATCGGGAAAGTAGTTTCTTGGACGTTAAGCTATGATATTAAAGAGTCTGCCTCTCCGCTTCAAACGTGCGCAGGATTTAGCGCCGGTTCAAAAGCAGCTATCCACGCAATGAATCTTATTTTCTCTGACGAAGAAAGCGACGGAGTATTATTAATCGACGCATCAAACGCATTCAACACCATGCACAGAAGAACGGCATTACACAGCTTACGTAATTAATACATATCGGAGAGCAACCCGTTTATTTATAGCTGGCGGTGGCGAGTTACTGTCGCAGAAAGGTACTACGCAAGGTGACCCGCTTGCCATGCAATGGTACTAATAAACACATCTATATTAATCCAGAGACTGCACAATATCATACCCGAGGCCCGTCAAGCCTGGCTCGCAGACGACGCCGCAGCGGGAGGGAAAATCGCAAACCTTAAGAGCTGGTTCGATATTCTTGTCCAAGAAAGAAAAAAGTTTGGGTATTACGTTAATGGCGGTAAAAGCTGGCTTATACTTAAAAGTGAAATGCAGTTGATGCACGCAGATGAGATATTCGGAGAAGAGGTAAACATGACAACAGATGGTAAGAGGCATTTAGGTGCTGTGATTGGAAGCCAAGTCTATAAAAACGAGTATTGTAACGAAAAAGTATCAAAATGGACAAGCGAATTAAAAATCCTCTCTGAGATCTCGAAATCCGAACCACAGGCGGCATATGTCGCGTTTATTAAGAGCTTCAAGTCAAAATTTACTTACTTTACAAGAACGATTCCTTCATTTGAAGACTATGTTGAGCCGATTCAGGAATTAATAAACGATTGTCTCCTGCCAAATCTTTTCGACCAGCAAGAAAAGTTTTCGACAGAAATGCTAAAATTATTTTCTCTGCCCATTAGTAAAGGAGGCCTGAGTATCCCTTGTTTAAAATCGGATGCTCCCTTTTAACACAAAGCTCTAAATTATTAACGAAGAAACATGTAGAGTCTATTTTATCCCAAGATTTGATTTCATCAGTCGATGTTGAGGATGAAGATAGAGAACAATATCTTAGACTGAAAAATGATAAGTTGAAAGAAAATATCGCAGACGTTGACTCTACACTACCCCATGAGAAAATGCAGTTTGTAAGCCAAGCGAGAGACAAAGGGGCAAGCTCTTGGCTTAACACACTACTTTTAGAAGACCAAAGAATGAGCCTAAACAAACAACAATTTAGAGACACGCTGAAAATCAGATATAACGAAAAATTATCAGGATTGTCGAGCTTTTGTGCATGTGGAGAGAAATTCTCATGCAACCATGCCCTTTCTTGTAAAAAGGGAGGGTTTGTGTCTAATCGCCATGACGGTATACGAGATTTTCTGACCACACTACTTTCTAAAACCAACAAGAACGTACAATTTGAACCGCATTTGCTACCGTTAGACAATGAAGTCTTTCAATTAAAATCAGCAAATGTAAGCCCTGAAGCGAGATTGGATATCAAAGCTGGCAGTTTTTGGTCACCTGGAGTTAATGCAATCTTCGATGTTCGTGTCACGCATATTAACTCCAAGTCAAACCAGAACAAAACTACCAAGCAAATATTCCAAGAAAATGAGAACGAAAAGAAACGCTCTTACCTTCAAAGAGTTCTTCAAGTTGAGCACGGTGATTTTACCCCTCTTGTCTTCAACACAAACGGCGGTATGGGAAGGGAATCCGAAAATTTCCTGAAAAATCTTTCACTTAGATTATCAAAGAAGCAGAACGAAAAATACGAGACAATTATTTGCTGGATAAGAACTCGTCTCTCTTTCGAAATAATTAAGTCAGTTTGCCTGTGTATACGCGGATCGAGAGTCTCTTTCAAAACCAGAGATGAATCAGATATGATGAATGACTTTAAATTGAACGTTTCTATGGCTGAAATATCAGAGTGAATCTTTCATTATATATACTGTATTTGTTTTAAATTTTACTGTTATTGGTTTATTATTTATTTTATTTACATTGTGTGTATATTTTTATTGGATTTTATTGTACTTTTCATTGGGAATAAAATGGCGGATTTTTAATATTTCCTTTAGATACCGTAGTATTTTCGGAACCTTTTGTTTATTGACCGGTGACACAATAGCATAGCTGTCCATACACAAAAATTCGTTTTAAGTAATCTTAATTAGAACGATCTATGGACGATTTAAAGTTACGCAAAGTTACGTTAAGATTTGTAACCAGATCATTCTGATAAATATGATTATTTTCAATCACCATTCAAAATTTGGAGTGATAATCTTCATTGTTTACCTAGATATTGCTAATATACTAGGGTTGGCAGCATTCCTTATACCCAAAAAAATGGGAAAAGATTCGAACGGTTAGGGTTAGTTTCGAGCTTCTTAGATCTCCTTAACTACTGGCCGGAATCCTTTTATATTTTGCCTATAACTTAAGGACAAGGGTTCATTGACAAAAAGTACAAATTCATTTTCACATCATTGTCAGATATTGCACACGCATGCGCAGATGGTTTTGCGCATATTTCGTTAAGGAAATATGATACCTGTAAACCTTTGTGGGAAATATTGCTTATATTATGCCTTTAGCTTATAGTGGAATTACTTTCAAAAAAAGTTAGGAATTCCGGGAATTAAGCGCATGCGTATTAAATTTTTTGATTTTTTTTTCGGTTGCCGTTACTTTTTCCAATGTTTTTTTATCTATCTAGTTAGCCCCATCATTTTTCCATTCACATGCAAAGTCTCGTTTCTTATAACCTTCGGTAGGGCTCTACATATTTAATTTAGGTTTACGCATGCGCAAGCCACTATATCCAAATTTTAAGAATAATTGTCATATATTTCAGATTGATATTATTATTTCCAATCTTCGTTAAAAATTTCAACTCAGTACCTTGATTATTCATTGAGTTATGCATCTATAAGGTCGAATCCTAAGTCCTAAGTCAGTGGTAAAACTGAATATAGATTACCCTTGACTAGATATCGGATGTACTCTCAAAAGGTTTTTCTTTCAAAATGGTCGTACGCGCTAAAATTTTGGGGATATTTAGGAGACAATATAAGACCAATAATAGCGTTTAAAAAATCAAAAAAAATCTTGTGGTTAGCGTACCACGTGACTTTTAAATCCAGTTTTGGTTCTAAATAGTCATCACTTGATAACTCCGTCATTCCAAACCCCTGGAAAACCATTTTCATAGTGAAGATACCTTACATTAAGCCAGATGTGGGGCTGTAAAGACATTTTAAAAATATTCTTTATTTTTGGGGTTAGGGCTGGATAAGTAAAAAATCTTCTAACATTTTTAACGATATCAAGTGGATTTTTATATGACTTTTTAGCTACATATAGAAGACCTCAAAAATGCTATTAATTTTCGGATTTAGGTTATGGGGTCAAGAGTAGTGACGGTTATATGTAAAAAGTGGGGTTGCCGTGTGGGAAAATAACTCCGTAATTATTACGAATTAGAATTCGGACTTCTTATATCATGCCGAGGATGGCTTCTTCTTTCACATAAAACTTCACTAAGTTTTAATGGTCAAAATTACGGAAGTTATTCGCCTTTGCATTTGCCACTCTTTTGAAAATTTTTACCAGAAAAATTCAGAATTTTAAATTCTGGTACTTGATTTGAAATCAGCATCATTTAATTAGTAAATCTACCAATTTTCAATGCAAACGGAATATTTTAAACTTTGGGCCCAAATTTGCCCAAATAAGGTATTATGGGTGAAAATACCCAATTTCTGGCACTTGGTTTGAAATCAGCATTATTTAATTAGTAAACCTACCAATTTTCAAAGCAAACGGAATATTTTAAATTTTGGGCCCAAATTTGCCCAAATAAGGTATTAGGGGTGAAAATTTTCAAATTCTGGTACTTGGACTGAAATCAGCATTATTTAATTAGTAAACCTTCCAATTTTCAAAGCAAACAGCAAAGCAAACGTGTTTTGTCCTAGGGTTTATTTTCTTACGGGGGTTTTGTCCTACACCCGATATGTCGGACCATAGATAGTGACTCGTAATGACTTACTATTTTAGACAAATATACAAAAATCAAATTTTCTTACTATATCATAATACGTGCGGGGGAATTCACCTAGGGGGAATTCACTGGGGGAGAATTCACTAGGGGGGAATTCTCCTAGAACCAACCCCCGGTCAATAAATATGCCAATCACACACGACAGTTTTTTTAAGGTTTTTTATAATACTGTTTTATTGCAGCCTAAAAAAAACCTCTAAAAAACCTCTTTTTCAGCTTAAAAATTCCGTGGTTTTTAAGCCGAAAAAAGAGGAATAAAAGAAGTTTTTGGAAAGCGCTCTTTTTAAAACCGCTTTTAAAACGTTTTTAGGAACTTTTTTGGCAGCGGTTTTCCGGAAAAAAAGATAAACTTCTTAAAACGGGTAAAAAGGTTCTTAAAACGTCTTGTGCCGGCTGGGTATCAAGTCCTGATACAGACGTTTTCATCATCTGTTTGGTTGCACACTTTAACATTGAAGCAAGATTATACTTCCTTACTAGAATGCAAGAATAATAATAGACGTCACTTTAGGTTGCAGAAAAAATCTTTGAGACGATCAAGAAATGCGATGTCCAAAAAGAAGTTGTGATGATATCATTGATTGGCTTTCACAGCTTCACGGGTTGCTATACAATAAGTTCATTTGCAGGTAAAGGAAAAGTGAAACCCTTAAAAGTTCTTCTCAGTGACATCAAGTACATCCAAACCTTTGCACAACTTGGAGAAAGCACCGAATTGGATTCGGCGAATCTGCAAATCATTTGTATGTCGAATGTATGGTTACAAAGGCACAGATTCAGTTGATGAAGTAAGATACAAAATGTACTGTAGAAGCTCCGAAACGATCCCATGCGAAAATCTTCCATGTAGCGATGTTTTGAATCTCCACACAGCAAGGGCGAACTACCAGGCAGGAGTTTGGAGAGAGTGCTTGGTGCAGAATCAAAGAGAGGTTGATCCATTTGATTATGGATGGAGTTTGGAAGATGACGGTGGTTTTTCAATCAAGTGGATGCCATGTAACCCAGCTCCAGATGAAGTAAGTAATAAGTAACAATATTAAAATATTACTAAAATATCTAGATAGCTTACATACAAATACAATCAAGCTTTTACATTTTCATTGTGTGGAGATTGAACTTTTTTCAGTCTTGCGAATGCAGAAATCTGTGTGGCGATTGTTATCTGTGCGTTATCAATAACTTGAATTGCACTGACATGTGTTCAGTGTGCAATACAATGATAGACGAAACTGAAGATAAATCTGATGAGATAATGAACGAGACAAGTGATGAAAAGGACTAGAACCACATTTCCACCTATAATGGATTTCTATCACTTTTGCCTTATTTATTTGCTCCGGCTATAAAAAATAGAACGTTGTTCAATCATTTTGAATTGAGGAATAGAACTTTGGTATTGGTATAATCTTTTTTTTCTTCTCTATGATGAAGAACAACTAAGATTGAAAAATAATTATTTTTGAACTAGGATGATATCTAAAGGTTGTTTTTTTCTTCTGGAACTTTTGAAAAAGTTCAGATATTTCAGTTGGAGAAACGGGTATGAATCGGCAGTTGTTGTCAGTTCTTCGTAGTTTACTTTGGTACGTTGGGATTCCTTTGAGGATTACAGGGCAGATTGATTTTATCGTTTTCCAGAATTTCGCAGGATCATTAGCGTTCTTATTTAAGAGATATTTATTGTAATTTGCCTCAAATTTTCGAAACAGGATATTTTTGTAAATTTCTGTTGTTCTGATATTTTCTCTTAACAAGACTTGATTTAGTTTTGCGATATCTCCGTAGCAACTTGTATCGGTCGTTGATAACAGATTTTATGTTAGATATATGCCACGCCTTTGTGATACAGTTTATAGGAATATAAAAAGTCGAGTGATACTCAAACATGATCAAACATCAATATTTATATCCAATCAAATTTACAAACATATATCTACAACTAAAGAGCAATTTGTAGCTTGGCATTTCTTTTACTACTGGAAAGTAATATTTGCTGTTTCATTATATGTATTTTTACTCTAGAGTTAGTTAGTTAGAGTGGAAGAAAGTTTATTAATAGCTAAAAAACTTTAGTAAAGAAAAATTATAAAATAGCTAGCCGAATAAATTACACTAATTCCTTTGTAAACAACATCAAAACGGAAACGATCTAGAATTTTTCAAAAATATTCATTCCTTTTTGAATAAGTGATATATAAAATTGTAACAAAGGATATTTCGCTCCGTTTTAGCTGACCTCGGTTTGAAGGACTTTATCTATAAATCTTTTAAAATCTTTCATCCGTAACAGTTCAACAGTTTTCATCCTTTAATAATTATTATTCCACCTGATATATTCTTAGTATTGAGATCAATTGCATCATTTACGTTCCTTTCTCCATCATTACCTGGAACATTTTTGAAAAAAATCGATTTACCGTTGATCGTTGGTAATCCCGATTGCAAAGCTTCGACCTACTTTGTAGTAGATTTAGCTACAACTTGAATGGTGATTGCTTCAATTACCTTTAAGCGATGCTATTTTATCAACGTTGTTGTTACTATTCCGCCCGTTTTATAAACAAGTTATTGCTTTGTATACAGTGGTTTCAATTACAGAAAACTTGAAAGATACCATGTCACTATTAGTCTGTATGGTACATTTTTTTCACATTACCATTTTATAAACGTTTTCTTGCTTTATTTCTATATTGGTTGGCAGTTGTATTGGATTAAGTATACTCCTTCGATGTTAAGACGATTGACGCTTTCACGAAAGTAAAGCATAATCTTGATTTGTATAAAGGGATATTGTGGATTTGCTTATATCCCGCGATCGTTGGTATAAACGAAATCATACTGAATTATGCTTTTTTGTCATAACATTGGATTAGCACCGTGATATAAGATAAAAGGTGTTGCATGGACAATTTATTATATGTTGCAACTAGAAATAAGAAAAAGTTATTGAATGTAAAAAAGCTATACACTAAACCTTTTACTCTTTACACAGTCTTGTCCGAATAACTAAAGCGTATATTTTAAGAAACTGTATTCAATCGTTGTTTTCTCTTCTCCTCTCCCTTCTTGCTCTCCTCCGTGCTGCTGGATTATCTTCCTCGTCTTCATCTGGTTCTGCTGAGCGTCTGCTTCTTCTCGAACTAGTGTCATCGTCATCGTCATTTCTCGCACGCCTTGATCTTCTTGCTGGCTCTTCCACTTCCGGACTCGGATCTCTCCCTCGCCTTGTTCTCCTGGTTTCTTGTTGCTCTTCAGGGCTAGGATCCCGAGCTCTTCGTGACCTTCTTGTAGGTTGTTCTTCTTCCGGACTTGGATCTCGGGCTCTCCTTGACCTTGGTGCTTCTTTAACCTCCTCAGGGCTTGGATCACGAGCTCTCCTTGATTTTCTTGGTTCTACAGGTTCTGGTGTTGGCTCCCTCGGTGGCGGAGATGGTTCCCTCGGTGGTGGAGATGGCTCCCTTGGTGGTGGAGATGGCTCCCTCGGTGGTGGAGATGGTTCCCTCGGTGGGGAACTAGATTCAGGTGCTGGGGTTTCAGTTTTGTTAGGAACGTTTTTCTGTGTGGAATCTTTTGCAAATTGCTTCGTATTGTTCAAATTTTTTGCCCATGCTGGTTGTTTTTTCCCTTTTCCCTCCTTCTGCTTCTGAATTCGATCCGCATCTATGGTTGCCTTGGTATTGTTTAACTTGTTCGCCCATGCAGGAGCTTTCTTCTCGGGACTCTCCTTTTTCTTTTCGGCTTGAATTTCTCCTATTCGGCGCGTAGAATTTAACTTGTTTGCCCATGCCGGTGCAGGCTTCTCTCCGTTTGTTACCTTCTCTTTTTTCTTCTTCTCTAACTTCTTTACGTCAACTTTGATTTTGGACGCCCACTCAGGTTTTTGCGCTGTCGGTTCTGGCTCTTTTTTAAACTCTATTGTCACTTTCTTCTTGAGCACTGCCTTGAAGTCAGAAACCTTTTCATCGGATTGGATGACAACACCTTGAAATCCACTTGCGTTTTTTTTGTTCTTCTTTTGTTGCTGTTTTCGCTCCATGGCCTCTCTCTGAGCCGCGTCTAGATTGTCCTGTTGATTGGCGAGCGCCAGCAAATCTTCGGCGCGCAGGCGTTTCCCTGACATGTTGCAAAACTAAGAAAAGAGAAGGTTACGTTTAAGAATGATTCGCTCAATTCACGTAGAGAAAAGGGAGAGTTTGAAGTCGCTTGTCCTATAAGAAATACCCGATATATAGATAAATAGCACCTACCAGACAACGTGGAAGACTTCACACGTTACAATGCCTTGAAATCCACTGGAAGAAAGCAAAAATCGTTGCTCCTTAGCTGGCACTTCCAAACAGGCCGATGTACGATGCGAAACACAGACTATTTTTTAAGCAATACTAGTTGACAATCTTTCATCGAAGATTTAGTTACGGATTTAATGCATTATGATTGTTACCCAATCGGATTTAGTTTCGGTTAAATAGCCTGAAAAAAGCTGGTTTCCATTAGGAAGCTTGTGTTAATTACGTATTTTTAAGTAACAACCTCAATATCATTGTCATTGTATATTATTGTAACAGCATCAGGATTATTGTATATTCTTTTAGTTGGTTTGGGAGTGTCGATGATAGCGGTAAAAGAAACTTTGTTGAATCACAAATGAGAATTGAGAATCCTACAATCTGTTATTTACATCCTTCCCACCACATATATGAATGGCTTTGTTGTACGCAAACAGCACTTTAAATTTACAACAGCCGCAGGTGGAAACCAGGTTAATTTATGGTTTACATATATGGCAATGTTTTGCATGATATTGGTAATCCTTTCTCATCATCTCTCCTATTTAATGCAATCCTTCAAAGAAACAACAAACGTTTTCTTATCAGCAAAACGGCGTCGACTTGCAATTGTCAGAATTATTAAGGGGAATTTTCACTCATATGACATGAGTTGCGGCCGAGTTTTTAGCTTTCAGAACAACTCTATGATAGCGTTGCACGAAACATCCTCCAATCTCTGTTAAATCCATTACGTTTTAAATCTGCTTTGGGAAAATCTTGATTTAAAAGCCGTATAAAAGTTTTTTTATGAAACCGGAAAAACAAAGTACTTTTAGACGACGGTTTCAAAAACATATGATTCGAAACGGGCATCACAGCTAACGGATATTCAGAAGCACAGCCGTAGGTTTATTTTAGGGTCCCTGGCGGAGGTAGACCGAAGAGCAAATGTCCAAATTAGTTGTAATTCCAACGGAGGTTTTAAGAATGCTGTTAATCAGTGACTCCATAAATAGATAGGTAAGACACAGTGCTGCATATTACCAACAACAAAGCGTAACAATTTTTAAAAATATTTGACTTTTAAAGGTTGTTGAGAGGCAAGCAAAACTCTTCAATATACAGTACAATCCCGATAACTCGAACCCCTGATAACTCGAACTCGCGTTAACTCGAACTGTTTTTCAGTTCCCCTTCCCTAATATTTTCTCATAAAAACTCCCGATCGCTCGAACATTTGTTATCTCGAACTATTTTAGTCGCTCCCTTGGAGGTTCGAGTTATCAGGATTGTATATGCTGTATATCCATTCTCAAATAATCGTCTGCCGTGTAATGACGCACTTATGGCGAGAAAAGATAGACGTTACAAGAAATACCGTTCAATTTGAATTTACAAGACCTAACAAAAATATTTTCTACGCTTTAAGTCCCGCGTTAAGATATATTGTGTGATTAATGAAACAATCAGGTATGTTTATTAATAGAAAGGTATTATTAGAATGACATTCCTCTCATTATTGGACGAAGTTTACAAATCTGTATTGAATTTGAATCAGTGACTTTCCCTCGAGTTACAGTTAATACATGAATGATTATAATCTCTTTGGAACCCATAAAACTATTACAATGATCTCAAATAAATTCGCCGAAAAAGTACTAATTTCGTAACAGACTTCTCGTTTTCTTCTCGCAAACAATGTTGCTTTCTCTTGTTCAACATCAATCAAATTTTTCTAACAACTCATATTGAAAACATGAGCTAATCACGTGGTTTTCGCTTCGTGCATGCACATGTGAAGGAATTGCTTTTCAACTTGTTTGTGAGTGAGTATAAAGGCCGATCTCCACTTGGCCGGACGTACGGAGCGGCCAGGCTTACGCATGCGCATTCATCAGGAGTTGCGTAATTTTATGCACGTCGACGGTCAAAATTTGTCCGTTTAGAGAGTTGAACTTGTTTCTACTTTTTCTTTGGCCGCCGACGTATAACAAGATTCTAACCAATGAAATTGAACAAAAATGTAAACAAACGTTTTGAATTGTTTTGATTTCCGCAGTTGTGGGTCAATGATCATTTTAAAATCAAGATGGACTCACAAACCACACAGGACGAGTTATTGAGACATCTTTCTTTACAGCGATTTTTGACGCAACATCCAATTAATCTTGAAGGGTTGAATCCCAGCAGTTCTGTGTCGTGAACTTTCTTCTATGATTTCAAGCTGCCATATTGTTTTCTATATTTGCCCCGCGGATTTTTATCTTCTATGCGATTAGTGGATATTGACTAGCGATGTACGTACGTACGTTATTTCACAGGCCGCTCCGTGCGTATGTAAGTGGAGATCATTATTATAGATTATTGTTTAAAAGTATATGAACCACATAAACTTCACTAGAATATAAAGTAAACCCATTTAAAATAGCACTGAGGATAATTAAGTTTGACAACATAAATCATTTTAAACACTTCTTGTGTGCCTCGTTGCCATGTTGTCAATTCTTCAAATGACGCATGCGCTGAAACATTGAATCAATCATAAAAAGGTAAAGATCTTCTAAAACAACAAAAAATAACGTTGGTGCTCTACAATAAGAACCTAGTTCAATAGTGAAAAACATAATGTTTAATTTACAGAACATCATGACATCTCTTTTAACAAATCATGAAATAAATGGGTTTCTCTTTGACATTGACTAAACATTACTCTGATATTGAGTATAGAGAAGGAAAACGCCTCGTGAAAATCCTTGTAAATAGGGGAAGTTTTCTGTGGGGTGGCAGCAAAGAAGTTGTGTTGAAACTGATGGAACGGTCGTTTGTCGGGAGTTTCACGAATCTATTGAAACTGGTGGAACGGTCGTTTGTTGGGAGTTTCACGAATCTCTTGTAACTGATGGTCGTTTGTCGGGGATTTTCACAATCTACTTTTGTTTTACCAAAGTACGGCGAGTTCCATCGGCAAATTTTAAGCAACAGATGTAGAGAAGAGAACGCTAGCTAGCTGTTATCACACTACTGTCTTCAGACACTGTAATCCAACAAAGATTAGCAGTATTAGGGTTTTCTTGACCCGAATAAACTGCAATTTATTGCTTTTCACGACGAAAGAGATACTGGCAATGGAAAAACGTACTAGTAAATAGAAGATGTCAAAGAAAGAGTTGTTTTGTCGGATATGATTCCTGTTGCTAAGCAACTTAAAATATGAATGCTTCGAAGGTTTTTTGTAGAACAAGCTTTTGCAACCGATTTTCGAGGAGACAGTCTTCTTGACAGTAGAGATATGCAAAGTATTGCATCACCAGTGTTATATGAAAAGACACGGAGGAAGATTTGTTTGAAGTCGGAACAAAGTTGATATTGCAGAAGCTTCGTTATCCAGGACAAACCCGCTGCAATTGTTGATTGTATTTACAAAATGGGTGTTTGGGAAAACGCATAACAAAACAAAACAAACAAAAGCAAAACAAAATTTATCATTAGCACGATTAAGTGAACAGATCTAAACATTATTGAAATACGCGTTCGGTCTGCTTCTAATAATAACAAAAGCGGTAGTAGCAACTTCCAGATTTTCCAACGGCAGTAATTTTCGATAAAGCGGGCACCGTTTTAGAGTTAATGGACAGACTAACAGACTTGATGATCAGGTTGTCACATCTGTTCGTATTGCTAAACTTGATAGTGTTTTCCCAAAGTTAATAATAGTTCATTTTCTCTTGTTTAAGAGTGTTTGTACACCTGAAACATCTGCTGGAGCAGTACTTACCCTGTATGCTGCAGCAACAAGAGCTTGCCCTATAATGCCAGAAAAACAGTAGCCCTTCTTAAGGCAAACAACAGTTTGATATAACGGACTCTTTTGCTAAAGGGCAAGAATTGCTGAAGAAGCTGCACACAAAATAGGAAACTCCACTGAAACTGGGACGCCAACAAAACAGCTTGCATTTTCAATCCATAAAAAATAAATTTTGATTACCTTTTGCTTCACGAAAAGAAATTTCATCCTGCTACTTCAATATGACTTGCTTCCGTAAATACGCCATCGTTTACTCTGCTGATACCTAAATACTGACAACAATCCGCTTTGGCTTTGTATCCCTATGTTGTAAATCGCCACCACGCCGATAACTCTGTAACCCTAACCCTTAGGTTTTGGCATATTCAGAGCATTTTGCACAAATCTTATCTGCATTCCATCAGGAATCCAAGTCAAAGTCATCTGATAAAGCATTTATCCTAAAAAGGACATTATTCCCTAAAAGGGACAAATTTCTATCCAAGAAGCAGATCAAGTTGTTCCTAACATAACTAAGGTTTGAGAGCCAATAACACCTGTACCATGGGATTGTTATAAACAAAAATGTTTTTAAATCGATTTGTTGTTTATATTTTTCAGCATTGCCCGGGAATTCGGCAATAAAATCCCTTGAAATGCCTTATTTAGTGGGTCAATTGATTCCTTTGGGATTTTGGCAGCTCATAGTCAAGCATGCCCTCAATATCGTTGTTAGAGATAGGATACTTCTCAAACAATCGTTGAATTAAACAGTTTGTTGCAAACGACATCTGAAGGTTGGACTCGACTTGTACATACAGAAAGAATGTTATCTAAAACATTTCCTGGGAAGGAAAATAGGTACTGGGAGAAAGCATAGAAATGCTATGCATTGGAGGAAAGCTATGGACCATGAGAGAAAAAGAGCGAGTTACGCAAAAGGAATGATGAGGCTATTATTAGATATAAAAATATTTAATGTGTCAAAAAGTTTGTTTCTTCACATTTTCAGACCACATCCCGGGTTTGCGTTAGAACCAGACCTATATCCGGTTGGGCCTACAATCGGGATTTTACGGGACGACCTATGTCAAAATTGACGACGAAAAATATCTTTCCGCATTTCACAACGTAAATACAGCGGAACCTCTAATAACGGTCAACTCCTGACCAGCGGTCAATGGAGGAAGTCCCTGCCTGCCGTATTTATGGTCCAAAGCGGTCACCTCCAATCTAGTTTTTTAGGAGTTTCCAATGTCTAATTTTACCTCTATTAACGGTCAAACGGGAAACCTTTTTCCATGTAACAAATAAAAAAGAAAAAAAAGAGTTCAAAATTAGAGTTTCCACTGTCCTCGTCAAAGTCTTGTAATCTTTATTTCGGGATGCTTTAACGTCATATTTAAATCAACACAATATACTCAACGCAGTTTTGTATCTCAGCGCTCTTGTTTGACAAATATATTGACCGTATTAGAAGCCTGGACTAAGGCTCTCAACGAAGGAATTGACATCGACGTAGTTTATTTGGACTTCGCAAAAGCATTCGACAAAGTATCTCATAAATTGCTAGTTGCTAAGTCAAAGAAATATGGCATCTGTGGGCATTTGTTGTCCTGGGCTACGGTTATTTCCTGTCCCATCGCAGACAAAAAGTAACAGTAAATGGAATTGAATCAGATTTGACGTTCAGAGTGGAGTTCCACAAGGTCCATTGTAACCAATGACTTTGCGTGCGCTGAACTTCAAAATGAGCGCTTTCTAACTGTGCGAATGATATGTCAACTTCGAGAATCGTAAGGTTATGTATATGGGCAGAAATATTATTCACCATGAATACTTCATGATAGATCACCTCAAAAACGTTCATATTACTTTAGAAGATACACTGTTCGAAAAGGATCTTGACGTTATTTTTGATAACGAACTATCCTTCTCACGACATATAACTGCACATGTAAACAAAGCAAACCGAGTACTAGATTTAAACAGAACATTTACCCATCTTGATAAAACAACTTTTAAAAGTCTCTACTGATTATTGATTCGACCTTTCATTGAATATTGTAGTATCGGGCATAGCCCATCGAGATTGCAGTTGTAAATGTCTTACGTCAAGTAACCTGAGTTGTCTTCGCGCGATGAAATTGCATAGTTCAAGATATCGCTTGTTACGAGGAAAGATGATAGAATGTTGATGCAATCTCATTATAATTTGGACATATGCAACTTTTTCGAAAACGATAAGAGTAACACGTGGTCATAATCTCAAGATAAAAAGGAAAGCCTGCAGATTAGATGTCAGGAAGTTTTCATGTAGTATACGCGTCGTGACAAATTGGAACAGCCTACCGTTTGAAATCGTAAATGCGCGTTCTGTTAATGCCTTCAAAAGCAAGTTAGACGACCATTGGAAAGATCATATGTTTATATTTTACGAGCGATCAGTGTTTAATATTCTCTATTTAACGTTTAGTGTGTTTTTGCGGATATGATTTTTGGCATTCTGTTCTGACTTTTTCGTAATAAAGTTCTAACTTATTTTTGCATTTTCGTATTTTGTCAATATATTCTAATCTATGGAATAGTTAATGATGATTGCACGGAGAGCAGACGTGTTTTGCTCAGTACTTTGGGTATATTTGTTTTTATTTTTATTTGCTGTATGTTTTTATACTCCAGATGAAATAAGTGTAACTTTACTGGAGAAAGATGCTTGTTGCAAAGAAATTTTATTTTTGCATCGTTATTTGCAACAGGAGTTCATGGGAAATATGTTTACCACAGAAAAATGAGTTTGATTTGTTTGTTATTACTCTTGTGTGGAGATGTGGAAAGATGTCCTGGACCTACAAATCAATGTATACAAGACTTGTTTAACCAAAAAGAAATGAAAGTTTTCCACCAGAATATTCGTGGATTTTTTCAAAACATAACTAAAATACAAACTTTTATACACACTCACAAAAGTACACATATCTTCTCTCTCAGCGAAACACACATTGATAATTCAACTCCGTCACAACCTTTTGAAATTCAGGGTTACACATTCATTCATAAAAATAAAGATGTCGGCACTCACGGCGGTATTGCTGCTTATATAGAAGAGGGAATACCATTTATTAGGAGAACAGATTTGGAAAATGCCGATTTAGAGTGCATTTGGCTCGAAATGAACTTTCCAAACACCAAAGGTTTCCTCATCAGTATATGGTACCGACCCCCGCCACATCTAAATTTCTGCCGAGAAACTTCAATAAACTCCTCCACAACTTGTTGTCAAAAGTAATTACGGAAAACAAAGAGACAATATTGACTGGAGATTTCAACATCAATTATTATAAAGCTGATGACAATGAGGAATTAAAATCGATTTTCACGCTTTTCCAATTCAAACAAATTGTTAAAAGCGCAATAAGAGTAACAGACAAAACAGAATCGTTTATAGATTTAATTTTTACAAATGTCCCGTTCAATATTACAAAAAATGATGTGTACGCTTTCGGTTTTAGTGATCACGATTTAATTGGTTTCAATCGAAAACAAATCCGAGTAAAAACTTCTCCAAAATCTATTCGTTATCAAAATTATAGACATTATGATCATTGCAAGCTGCAACAAGACCTTAGAAATGTCGATTGGTCATCAGTGTATAACTCGCACTCCGTCTCAGATTCTGTTCAGGCGTTGAACCAAATTTTATCCAAAAACTATGATAGACACGCCCCATTCGTCACGAAAAGAACGAACACAAACATCTGTCCATGGCTGACACAAAAAGTCAAAAACGAAATGAACTACAGAGACGTGCTCCAGAAAAAGTTCCGCAAGTTGAAAAAGATCGAAACATACAAACAGTATAAACATCAAAGAAACAAAGTAAAGAACATGATCAAAACAGCAAAACAAAACTACATTAAAAACTTGCTTAAAGAGAACATCAACGATTTAAAATCTTGCTGGATAACTTTGAAGAACATTTTTCCTACAAAACCAAAAACAAAACACACAAGCGCGGTTTTCAAATTAAACGACAAAGAGATATCGGATAAAGAATCCATCGCGAGAGAATTTGGTCGATTCTTTTCTAAAGTAACAACAACACTCCTCAAAACTCTCCATCCGATCAAATATTGTGTATGAAGCCGATGTGTTTACCTTTACAAACAACTCAAAGGTTCTCATTCCACTCAGTTACATGATCGGAAATTTGCAAATACTTAGAATATCTTAAACGCGGGAAAGCATCGGGAATCGACGAGATTCCTCCAAATCTATTGAAGGATTCAGCTGAGAAAATTTCGAAACCATATGGCATTCATTGTAAATAAATCTTTGTCAACAGGGACTGTTCCATGTTTCTGAAAGATTTCAAAAGTTACTCCATTGTATAAATCAGGATCAAAATCTAACTTTACCAACTACCGACCGATCTCGATGTTGCCATGCCTTTCCAAGGTGCTCGAGCGCGTTGTGAACCAACAACTTTCGGCATATCTTGAAAAACATCTCCTGTTGAAAAGCAGTCAATTTGGATTCCGTCCACACAGATCAACAGAACTGGCCTGCAATCTTTTGCTTGATGATATTCGTAAAAACATGGACCAGGGTCTTCTTACAGGAGTAACGTAGTATCTTGACCTAAGTAAAGCATTTGACACGGTTAGTCATTCGCACCTTTTATCAAAATTACCATCTTATGGAATAACTGGAATCGGACTGACATGGTTTGAAAGGTATCTTTTTAATCGCAAACAACACGTATTTTATGATGGTCACTTATTAGAAGATTTCCCAGTCCCGCAGGGGTCAATTCTTGGTCCTACATTATTCCTCCTCCACATGGATGATATCGACAACTGTTTACGTCATTCTAGTATTAACAAATATGCTGACGATACTGTAATATATACCAATGGAACAGAATCGATTCAGAAGAATTTTTTTTTTCTTTTTTTTTATTGAAGTTGCTCAAAACAAGGCCATTAAAGGCCACTTGTGAGTAAAAAGCTACAAGAGAAGTTAAGTGGTTTTTAGATGACGATGAACATTTGTTTTGAACAGTTGAAGGTTAAAGTCAGAAGGAAAGCAAATAGATGGAAGTGAGTTCCAAAGTCTAGATGTTCGCGGGTAAAAACTGTTCTTGTAGAAATCCCTACGACAATTTGGAACACAAACAGTCCATTGGTGAGAAGACGACGAAAACCTAGTTGTACGGAGAAAAATTCTTGGAGAAGATGTAAGTGAAGATAGTTCGCTTGAACAACGTCCATAAAAAAACTTGTAAAAAAGACAGAGATAAGCTACGTTACGCCGGTGTGATAGGGAGTCCAGTTTCGAAGATAAGTTTGGGCCGATTGCGTTGCAAACACGCCGTTGAACACGGTCTAACAAAATCAAACAATTTGCAGGAGCACCTGCCCAAATGTGGCAGCTGTATTCCATGCAAGGACGTATTGAAGATTTGTAAAGGTAAAGGATACATTCAGGGGTGAGGTAACTCATTTCTCGTAAAAGAGAACCAACCTTCATGGCAGCTGATTTTGCAATGGTTTCAATGTATGAACGCCACAAGAGTTCGCTTGTGAATATGAGACTAAGAAGGCGAAATGAATTGTTTTCAGGCAAATTAACCTTATCACAATCATCTAATTTATCAAGACAGGAATCCAATGTGGAATCGTCAGCGTAAATAATTGGTTTGGATGATAAATTTTCTGGGAGATCGTTTATGTAGAGTAGGAACAAGGTTGGTCCGAGAACTGATCCTTGGGGAACACCAGCATTGATGGAAAAAGTTGAAGATGAATGACCACTAAGGACAACCTTGAGTTTATGGTTGGAAAGAAAGAAAGAGATCATTTTGAAAAAGGAACCTTTTAAACCATATACTTTGAGTTTATGCAATAGACCCAGATGCCAGATTTTATCAAATGCTTTGGAGATGTCAAGAGCAACGTTCAGTTATAACTGTCAAAACATCAGCAGTGAAACGACCAGAACGAAACCCGTACTGGGAATCATAAAACAAATTATTTTTTTCAATAAATTCCACTAAGGTCTGGTTAAGTAAAGTCTCAAAAACTTTGCTTAACATGGAAATGAGACTAATCGGTTTATAATTGCAAGGATTAGAACGGTCACCACAATTTTTAAAAATTGGAATAACGGAGGCAAATTTCCAGGATGAAGGAAAACATGATTCATCCAAACACTTTTTGTAAACAGCACACAAAACAAGAGATAACTCGGTAGAACACCTCTGAAGAACAATTACAGGAATTCCATCAGGTCCTGTAGCTTTAGTGGAATCCATTGGAAAATATCCTGGAAACGTTATCAGGAGATATAAAGCAATCCTGTAAAGTCTGGTCAGTTTTGTTCAGTCAAATTGAATGTAGACATCCCCGAAGTCTATAAATGGCTGACAAACAATGACTTGTCCTTAAATTTAAAAAAAGGCAAAACCGAATGTTTTTTAGCACTTCGGCACGAGTTAGAAAGGCTTCTCCACTTAACGTAGAAATCAATGGAATCCATCTACAGCAAACGTCAAGGTACAAGTACTTGGGAGTTCACCTTGATTCAACACTCACTTTAAACGAAGATTTTAACTCAAAATACAAAAAGCTTATTTCCCGACTGCGTCTGCTAACAAAATTACGACCAAACTTGACTATCAAAGCATCTAAAGTAATTTACGAAAGTATTCCAATGTTTACTTATTGTGGAACTGTTAATATAAACTTATCGAGAACAGCACGGTTGAAACTTGACCGAATACATCGGCGTGCTACTGACATAATCAACGACAACAACCAGCAACGTGTGAAACTGATTCCGATCATGACATCTGTAAAACGTCGAGTATGTCGAATTGTCAGAACATCAATCACAACAAAACTCCCTCCACCAATGCGCGACTATTTTGAATTGTTGTCGCACTCAAGAACAACGAGAAACGACAAAAACGCGATAAAAATACCGAAAGTCAGAATTAACGCAGCACAAAATGGATTTTATTATCAAGGTGCAAAAACTTATAATGAACTTACAAGAGGTATTCGTAGTCTGGAAAACAAAAAACTATTTTTAAAAGAATTACAAAATTTTATATTTTAATATTCAGACATTTCTTTCTTTCTCCCTTTTCCTGTTCATAAGGTTTTCTTAATGGTTTTTAACATTTTATTTTTCTATTAACTTTTTATTCGACAGGACTCGTTTGGAAAGCAGTTAATTGTACTAACATATCTTTGCAATATAACACTTTACTAGTTATACTATATTTACGTCAATACGTCATTCACAGAACAAAGAAGAATGTTTTCTTTGCGCTGGTATGAGAAAATATAATTGTAGTAAGAATATAAACGAATAAGAATATAAACTCTATGGGAAAAGAGTGAAAACTTTGCGCATGCTATCCGAATTAAAATTGCGTTGCGAAAAATGATTAATTATTGTCAGGTTTCTGCTAAATTCCCATGAGAGAAATTGAACCACTAAAACGAAGTAGGTGGTTTAGAGTTGTTTACTCAATTCGGAGCACTCCATCATCAATCCGAAACAAAATTAATAATTAAACGCCGATGGATGAACTGCAATTCGCCGGTTTGAATTCAATCAACATATTCGAAGAGGAGACTAAAGTGGCTTTGCAAATGCGAACATATGGTGACGAAATAAACACGGATTATAAAAAGCACAGGAACAGTAAAAAATTTTGTGATGTTTTATTGAAGATGGTGGTGTTATCACACTTCTCATTGGCTATTTATATTGGCGCAATTTTGATTAAAGAACACGTTGCAAGTCAATAAAAAAATATTGTTCACGTTCGGTACAAAACGTTGCGAAGTTGTTTATTTTAGATAGTTTAGCCAGTATATATAGTTTTAAATAGTTTTAACAGTTCACTTTTTTCTTAGAGAAGTTTTAGTGGAACATTTATTCGTTTTTAATTGAAAAAAATTTCAAAAGTGTTTTAAGTACAGTACAGATATTTTTCAAAGAAAAATAATTCGACATTATTACCATTACGTTCAAGTTTATCTCTGTTTATTCATGTAAACGATATTTATTTTCGAATTTAAGTTATATTTATTATATGTACAAAAGTTGAAATATAGATTTTATGAATAATTACGATTCCTTAAAATCTGATGACGTCAAAAACAGGAGAATGCGAAAACATCTTGAAAAGATTGATTAAAATACGAAAATATGAAGGAGGAAGAGAGATGTAGGGAATAGGAATGACGTCTGAATATTCATAAAACAGCTTTTCGTATTTACATTATTAACATTTGTTGCTCCTCCTTCCCTTTGTGCGAAAAGTTCTCTACGAAATTAACCTCGCTTTCAGTAACCTACTTCCCTTTGTGCGAAAGGTTCTCTACGAAATTAACCTCGCTTTCAGTAACCTACTTCCCTTTGTGCGAAAGGTTCTCTACGAAATTAACCTCGCTTTCAGTAACCTACTTCCCTTTGTGCGAAAGGTTCTCTACGAAATTAACCTCGCTTTCAGTAACCTACTTCCCTTTGTGCGAAAGGTTCTCTACGAAATTAACCTCGCTTTCAGTAACCTACTTCCCTTTGTGCGAAAGGTTCTCTACGAAATTAACCTCGCTTTCAGTAACCTACTTCCCTTTGTGCGAAAAGTTCTCTACGAAATTAACCTCGCTTTCAGTAACCTACTTCCCTTTGTGCGAAAGGTTCTCTACGAAATTAACCTCGCTTTCAGTAACCTACTTCCCTTTGTGCGAAAGGTTCTCTACGAAATTAACCTCGCTTTCAGTAACCTACTTCCCTTTGTGCGAAAGGTTCTCTACGAAATTAACCTCGCTTTCAGTAACCTACTTCCCTTTGTGCGAAAGGTTCTCTACGAAATTAACCTCGCTTTCAGTAACCTACTTCCCTTTGTGCGAAAGGTTCTCTACGAAATTAACCTCGCTTTCAGTAACCTACTTCCCTTTGTGCGAAAGGTTCTCTACGAAATTAACCTCGCTTTCAGTAACCTACTTCCCTTTGTGCGAAAGGTTCTCTACGAAATTAACCTCGCTTTCAGTAACCTACTTCCCTTTGTGCGAAAGGTTCTCTACGAAATTAACCTCGCTTTCAGTAACCTACTTCCCTTTGTGCGAAAGGTTCTCTACGAAATTAACCTCGCTTTCAGTAACCTACTTCCCTTTGTGCGAAAGGTTCTCTACGAAATTAACCTCGCTTTCAGTAACCTACTTCCCTTTGTGCGAAAGGTTCTCTACGAAATTAACCTCGCTTTCAGTAACCTACTTCTCTTTGTGCGAAAGGTTCTCTACGAAATTAACCTCGCTTTCAGTAACCTACTTCCCTTTGTGCAAAAAGTTCTCTACGAAATTAACCTCGCTTTCAGTAACCTACTTCCCTTTGTGCGAAAGGTTCTCTACGAAATTAACCTCGCTTTCAGTAACCTACTTCCCTTTGTGCGAAAGGTTCTCTACGAAATTAACCTCGCTTTCAGTAACCTACTTCCCTTTGTGCGAAAGGTTCTCTACGAAATTAACCTCGCTTTCAGTAAATCACATTACAATTTAAACACCGTAGATTGCAGAGTACAATGGTTTATCCGGCGAAGGACATTGTTTTATTGTAAAGAACCATCTTTATCGGATGTTTGTGGTATTTCGAGAAACGGTCTAAACATTACAATTCAAGCGTTTCCCTTTACAAAGGCAATCATAAGAATATTATTGCAGGTGTCATACAGATAGTTATCAACATCATTAGTACTCTCACGCTCATGGCCTCTTCAGAATTAACTTCAAAATAGGAAGGTAGTAAAAAACTCACAAGACGTACACTAATCTAAGAGCATCTCAGAACAAAAACAAATAATTCGTCAAAAGTTCAAGAGTTCACGGCTAAACGTTTGTGTACTCGCCTAATTCTTTTCGATCGGAGATTCTGGATTGGCACTGGGAGAATGTCGTTCAAAACGATAAGCTGGCGGATTTCAGAATGTGAATACCTTTACTATCAATGATGCTGTAGAAGGTACGATTGGTGATGTCGGCTGATGTGAAGACTGGTTGCTATGTTCTATATGTTACAAATGCTGCTTAGTCGCGTAAAGACAAAGTATTTTCACTAAGAGATGTCCAATACCAAATTCCAATATGAAAAGATTGAAAACATGTATTTGCTTGTATCTTTGACATAAAACGAACAAACAGGAATTTTTGCACGGCCCAAATAGAGAAACTACCTGGTTGGGAATCCGTAGTTCCAAGAACTATTATATTTGATAAATAATAGAGAGTTGCTTTGTAAATTGAACCAACCGCGTAAACTTTGACATGTCAATGCTAGTTGACTGATGATGGCTAGGACGTAGCCGAAACATGTCAACAAAAATAGAAAAGTGTATACTTTCTTTACAAAATATTTATATATATACATATATATTATAAAAAACAGACAACATGGCGTAGCTTTTATAAATGAATTGATTACCTTTATTTCATGTATTATTTAACGTCGTTAATTTTGCATGAAAGGGAATTCAACAACCCTTGTGAATTGATGGAAATTCGTCTGCGGCATCGTCACACCTCAATGGTTTCGCCAGTTGATTTTTTATATCTTTTATATCTTTATCTTTAGTAGTGTTGAATTTCAATATATTGCTTCGATAATCATGTATAAAATCTACGCGCAATAATTTTTTTGAGTCCGATAATCCGGGAATGTCGGACGAGTCCGAGTTGATTATATACGTTGAAATGTAATTTTTTTGCCTTATACATTATTTTCTGAATTTCTTTAATAGATATATAATATATGCATGTATTCCGTTCGCTAATCAACCAACTGTCTCTTTAATGCGAAGCATCGCGCACAGTATGAAAAAAGTAGAAGAAACTATTTGTCTTGTTTTTGTAATTCTGTACTAAATTCTTTTTTCTTTTTATAAAATATTTTTTCTCCGATGTCAGTCCTTGCCACTTGTCAGTTCAGCTTTTTTTAACGCTGTTGGAAATTCAGATTATTTGAAAAATAGCTAGAATGTGGTTTAGGGAAAGGAAATTGTGTTTTTCATTAAGATGAGTGAGATTCATTCGATACCAAAGGTAATTTCATAAAGGATGTCCGCACCTACGGGGGGCTCAGCCAAAAGTAGACGTTCACATTACAATAAAAAGTGGACGTTCACATTACAACAAAAAGTGGACGTTCACATTACAATAATATATTGCCTTTTTTAGAAGATTTACTTAGGATTTTGCCACAAACTGTTAACCCCGCACTTGACTTGTTAAGTAAAGGAGTGCAAATTGCTACCTTTGTTGCTACCTTTTGTCTATCAGCGAGTGAACCAATTCAATTCATGAGTAATCCCTACCACAACAAAGCTTCGAATTTATTAATAAAATTGGCTCAATTTTGCTGATATTTTTTTTAAAAGTCAAAACTTTCGGAAGCTTTTAATTTTGACGTAAAATCTTAGACCATATTTTCATGTTTGAAAAAAAATTCAAGTGATAAACACAACAGTTAAACTATTCACTATCAATTGCAAATAGCCTTTCCAAGAAAATAACTAGCTAACTGGACAGCGTAAAAATTGCCAAAATTGCGATGGGCCTAATCAGTAATCCCCTCTAGTAAGTGCATTCAAACTGAATCGTATTAGCGCTGTTATTCAGTTTAAAGTACTTCCTTAACGGTAAAGGAATTGGTTTGATTAAAGAGTTATGATACTCACGAAGAACGTAAAATGAAACAAAATGGAGATGCATGGTGATTGATGAGTGGTTGCTTTTTGTTTTGGTGTATTTTCATTTTATCATTAAAATTAATTTTTAAACCAAAAATATATCGTAGTGTGTGGAGAAGAGAATATTTTTTATTTTATGAATAAAGTGTCAAATTTGTATAGTGCTTACTTGGCATTAAAGGTTTAAAAAAGAAGTCGTGCCCAAAATTGTGTTTGTTTTTTTCGCCAGTGTCAAAGTTCGATTCAAGGGGTAATGTCAAAACGTTCTGAATGGGCTGGATTATTGACTCCTAGAAATTTACAAGAATCCGATTTTTGTGCGTTTTCTTCTCCAAATTCCAACCTTAAAAGCGGTCCCTTGATTTTCATTGTCTAAGTTATATGTAATTTAATTATCGTTTCAAGAGAAAAAAGAAAAACATTTTAAATAAAACATTACCTTTACCTTTGAAATAACTAGAGCTTCCCCAATTTGAAATAATCATTGCCCCAATTTGAAATAATCCTTGCCCCGATTTGAAATAAATGTTCTTTCATTATAAAAATTAAACCCAGCAATGAGGTTAAGACGTTATAACCTGCTTGAACCCAGCAATGAGGTTGAGACGTTATAACCTGCTTGAACCCAGCAATGAGGTTGAGACGTTATAATCTTCTTGAACCCAGCAATGAGGTTGAGACGTTATAACCTCTTTGAACCCAGCAATTTTCAGCATTATGTTTTGCACTAAGGAACCTTGGTTTGCATCGGTCTGCAGCAACCTTAAAGAACGGAATTTGTCCAATACCTAAACAGTAATGATATGGTAACTGGTATACCTCTAGAGCTTTTTGCTGGGATGCCCTGGCAGCAATATCTTAGAGAGATGAAAAGAGATGGAACTTACGGTGATGAAATTACTTTAAGAGTAGTTGCAAACCTATTTAATCTGAAAATTATTGTAATTTCAACTTTGGGACAAAGAGGTAGAGTGGAAATATTACCAGAAAACACTGTCCCCCTTGGAGAAGTAATTTTGGGATACTTTTGTAGAGGGGCATAGTGAACATTATGCCGTTCTTCAAAATGTAAATCCCAGGCAAAATTCAGAAACGGAAAGTGACGAAAAGAAGTTATTGATCAACCAGACACCGACGATGAAATGGTTAAAAATGTTGGAGGTCAAAATGAGTTGGATAATCCAGAATTTATAAATAAACATCCGCAGGAAAATATGAATCTCGAACAGCTACCTCTGGAAATCTTGGAAAATATCTTTTTGTCAGCTTTGATTTCATCTGGCTACGCCTTTCCAAATCACGGACCGGACTGGAACAAACCGGATTAAGAGTCAGATTTTGAGTGATCACTTACCTGCCCATTGTTAACCATCTTTGTACAGCATTTTGTGTCGAATGGATGCCTGAAAAAGGCTGGGAGATCGGTTAGGGTTTTTATCAGGGTTAAATTTCAAAGAAAATATATTACGCAATGCCGCAAAAAACGTGTCGACATTTATCCAGCAGAGGATTTGGTCAGTGAACTCGAATCGGAACTTGTGCACTTTTCTCGCTTAACAAAAGGACCTGTTGATGCATAGATCATTGATTCTTTCGAAATTAACATGTACCAACAGATAAGCGAGAATGATCTGATAGAAGCATTTCCAAATGTGTGAGCATTATGTTTCGTATATATTTGTGTATGTTCGTCACCAACTGCAAAAATGAACAATCATTCAATCACGGATTTTAAACTATTTGAGCAATACAATGGGACAGAAACGGTTTTCAATGTTGGCCAGTATTGATCTTGAGGAATTTTTAACAGAAGTAATTATTTGTTGGTTTATGTACATTTAAAAAACATTAATAAATTTGATCCATTCTCTTCTATTTCAATGACAGGCCTGGCATAAAATATTTTGTCATTTTAAGAATCATGCAAATGATAGAAATGGGTATATAAACTTGCCACATTTCTAAAGGGCCACATACTCTAAAACCGCCGCTGTTCGCATACCGTAATTGTGTTTTAACGCCCCTTTCTGTTAAACGCTCAGCCTAAAAACTCAACAATGAAATGGGAGGGATGAGTAATATTTTCGTCTAAGGAGAAAAAAATCCTGTATCCGCCCCTGGCTGTTATTTCATCACTTGCCGGGGTCTTGCGGTTTTTCATTTTATGATTGCTGATTTTACTTCCTCTTTGGTAATACTGTCAGGACTACGTTCTTTTGACTCGGTTTGAGTGGGTTCTAGACAGTTTAATGCATTCTCGCTGTGCTGAAAAGAATTTTCAGTATGAGCTGAGTTTTATACTCCACAACCTTTTATCAATTTCAGATTCTGGTATTCCCATCTGGGGCTATAATAGGAACAAATGGGACATATGCTCCGGCCTGAGATTATGAAAAGCCCACCTAAATGCCAATTCTCAAATATATATATATTTCCATTGTTACAATTACGTTATTTTTGTTGCTAAGCAATAAAATCAAATGCAGCGTTGCCTAGCAATAACATCAACCGTAATCAATAAGTTTATGAGGTTATCTTCATCAGATAGACGTTTTTATGGCATGCAAATTGTTCTTGGGAATCCGGGTATAATGAGGTTGTGATTAAAAATTTGAAATTTGTTTATTTACAGAAATTTCCAGCTATATCATAATTTAAAATGATTAAAGGAGACGAACCGAAAGGAAAAAGAGGCAAAGTCGTTTGCAAGCTGAACTGGCCCAAACATCAAAGATAGAAAGGTTTTCTCCAGCACAAAAACCATTGTTTGTAGTTCCAGCTTTGAGCATAGAACGGAACTCTTAGCCCAGGACGAGTACACGACTACACGAGTACACTATAGTGCAGGTTATATACACCACGATGAAGATGTACCTGCATATATGGAAAATCATATACCTGTATACTTACATGGAAAACAATGATGAAATTGATCCGGCTGATAATTAGACTGAAACTATTTGACGGAGCCATATTTCTCAAGCTTCATGGAGCGACAGGAGATGATACTGGCATCATTAAAGAGTTACTCCGTTTCTGGATTGATCGGCATCATCAAATTCACCAGCCATATCGAATCTCCATCTATAGATGCAATCCTTTCTGATTTTGACATTTCTGTTTAAATCACTTATGAAACTACTGTCTTACTCTTAACTGCGATATGTGGAATAAAAAGTGTTACCTACATTTATAAAAATATTTACCTACGTTTGCATTGAAGTCACCACAATTACGAAATTATTTCTCGATGGCAGGTTATTTATTTCCTCTCGCAGTTGGTCATAGAAGTTGTCAATCTATATGTAACTGCTGCCTGGTGCATGAAAATCTGGAAAATGGTAAGAATGACGTTCGGCGTCTCAATATCAATACTCGTGATTTTTTCTGATGTTAACTTTTAATTGTTAGCAATATCCTTTGTTACAACAATGACTACTGCTTGTCTTCCTTTCTTGATTACCACGCAGCTATCTGATTCAAAAGTACGAGGAGTGTCTGTACTTAAGTGTGTTTAAGCTATACCAAGTATGCTGACTTGTAATCGTGACATTTCCGAAAAAAGGTTTTGGACTTTTCCTTCGCCATTTTTTCGAATGTGTGTTGAAATGCAATCTTCGGGCAGGTTCCTTACGCACCATTGATGGTACAACCGGACTCGATTTCTGTTTTACATGTTCATAAGGAGTGTCTTGTTTGAGAGTAATCTTTGAGACACTTTCTCAAATAAAGCTTGCCGCAGAAATTCCACAGACGCAGAGGTTGTTCTGGCCAGATGCCAATGGATTCTGCACTGACGCTTTTGATTTTCTTTTTTCTACAGGTTACTGTGTCTTGCCTAAGAGCAACCTAAAATTTTGTACGGAACTGTCTATTCAATATATTCGTAGCTAACATCATCTATATCTTGAGGCCGCACCCCGTCCGCAACTTGCAAAGGCAGTGAATGTGACTTGTCATCACCACAGTAATAAACTGCCCATGACAAATGCTTTTTCATCAAAAATAATTCTGAATATGATGGTGTATATTACCTACATATCGATATAATTTTAAATTATGTTTGGTGGTTTGGCGTGAATTGAACGTGTCTAGATATTTTTCACGATTATTTAAATGAGGGGTATGAGGTATTTTATTGGGCCATGTTAAATAATCAGCATACTTCGTTGCAGGCCATCGATGTCATTAACAAGAATAAATATGGCAACGGCACCGCTATATTCACGAACTCAGGCGCTGCAGCAAGGGCGTTCACTGATCAGGTGGATGTCGGACAGGTAAAGATGATCGTATTAAGCAAGTGTGAGCCGCTAAGATACATGAGAGTTGAAACACTTTAAGAAATTAACGTACATCCTCGAATTGGCCCCCTGGGGGCTAATTAATTTATGATTTTTTTAAGTGGGGGTTTATTCGAGGGGGGGGGGGCTATTCGAGGGGGGGGGCTAATAAAAAATGTGGTATGACTAACCCAGAAAACAGATATATGCATATGTTCATCAATACTTCATACGTTTTCAGTTCAAAATATCAATGTCCTCGGCATCATCGATTGCTTCATCAAGGATCAAGTAAGGAGGGCAAACCTCTTGTATATCTGTCTCACCAGGAACGAACGGATTTTCCTCTGTGCCATCAAGCAATTGTAACTGGGCCTTTAGCATTTCCTGTCCCGAGCTGAATGGCATACCTGGTTTAAAACACGTTATTTCTTCATCCTGACTGCCGTCAGTAGCAACTGAGACTCCACATGCGATGAACGACTTGTAATCATGGGTGCTGAAAGTTGTTCCCAATTCTCTAGGATCCATCTCACGATTTCTCGTCCAGTTGGTGTTTTTAAGTTGCCACTGTCTATTCTTCCGTAATTCATAGCAAAAGATTATGGGTGTTTATAATGAACCATAAATTCATGATATAATATGTTCCCGATTTAGCTTCCATGAGGGTTTAAGTAAACACGCTAATAAAAAAATTTAGATACAGTGATGGGGGCTTATTCGAGGGGAGGGCTTATTCGAGTGGGGTGGGGGGGGGGGAGTCAATTCGAGGATTTACGGTAACCTTTCCGCTACGAAATTCACGGCTTTTAAAGTTTAAGCCGAAAGATTTTGTATTTTAGTTGGATCAGTATAAAAGCATGAAAGAGCACAATTTTTGTAGTCGTTCTGTTGGATTATATTCTCACTCAATTTTTTTTTGACAATGCTTTTGGTTTTTACTTTCGATTGGTATTAACGTCCCTATTTCCGCCCCGCCGTCCATGTTTTCGTTCACTGGCTCCCGGGGGTCTTTCAGGGGCGATTTGAACTTCTACGGAAAAGCTGTAAGTATTTAGTTCCCCATTGAATGATTCTATAATGTTGGTTCAGATCTTTCGATTAATTGAACATTTAAACTTGGAAATGAAAGTTGAAAAATTGCATATAATCGAGTTTTCATCAGTCATCGTAAATTGCATTTAATTTATTTGAAGAGAGTTATAATTATTTCACATCAATATAAATATGAGATCATATTTATAGAGACACTATAATGAGTTCAGAGTCCATGTAACATCATCATAGCGTATAACACTGCGAGATGTATGATTGTTTGCTCTATGAAGTTGTCCACCTTTCAGGGCGTACATTTTTACACGCAATGGAAAACCATCACAAGCTTGTGGAGGGCGGAGGACGCCACATACACCAAAGTTCAGGTCTCCTTTCCAAGAATGTGACCGGCCAATTAAATTGCGGGGTTCAATAGCGCTTGGTACTCACAGAGAAATGATTTTGTCCAACCTTTTTTGTAACATTATGCAGAGTAAAAAAAATATATTAAATCAACCTTTGAATTTCATTACATGTATATACAAAAAGTTCAAACTAGCAGTCACGTGCTCAACGACCAAAAGCGAACGCGGTTGCCAACAACACTGCAATAAGAAACATGTTCTTGTTGGATAAAATAATCTTCCTGTTCACTACAGTTAAGATACGATGAAGCATGTGTGAGAAGCAGGTTATTGTACTCTGTACAGGCTTGGCAACTCGTGTTAAATAGATGCAACAGCTTGAGTCAGTATGGTGTGGGTTTCTACGTCGAATTGTTAAAGGTGGCTTCTGTAGAGTGAATGCACTGAAAAACAAAAAAGGTGATAGCATCCCTGATGATGAAAGAGACAATGGACAATGAAGGCGAACAATGTTTGAAAAAAAGGAGTTTCCGCAATTGCTGTCTCGATTGTAAAACCGAGACACATGAGCATCTGATGGGGACTATATGTAGTCCCTTTACAGACAAAGAAGTTGATGATGATGTACTAATTTGTTTAAAGCAATTTTTTTTGGATAGGTGCAAATTTTGTCATACTAGGATCTTTTGATGGTCTTTTATTGTTTATAACAGATAGTTGGACAAAATGATTAGGCTGAAATGGTGTAGGAAAAGGGTCTTCTAAAGAACAGAAAAGAAAACGAAGTGAAAATACACCAGTCAGCAGCTTGCGCGGAAGTATTACTTGATTAAACAAACGTTTGAATGTTTTCAAATTTATATATATATATATATATATACAAAATCAGTAAAAAGATAACTTGGTTTGATGTATTTTCTTTGATTTTGCATGACTGTTCAAATCACAGTGATTGTCACAAATCACCAAATCTTTGCACTGACATGCTAAAACAGCCGTCCATCCATTATTCATCATTCTCACACTCAAAATTCAATGGTCAGCAACAAGCGCAAAATGTAAACAAATATTTCTTTTAGCAAAGAATTGGCACATTGTCTTCAGCCAAGTCTTCTTCTTTTAAACAACCCAGTATTATTGCTCTGCTCCCTTGCCCTACTTAATGTTCCCTTATGATACAATTCTGCCGGAGACTTTCCTAAATTATGGCTACAAATGATGATAACTATCAACCGCATCTAAACATTTATTCAATAATAAATTTTCAATTTCACTCTTCTTTTCTTTATCCATTTTGGTGAAACTGAAAAACTGTTTTCATGAGGTGATAATGTTGTTTTAAATTCGGATGATGTCACCGAAAATGATTTTCTTTGAAGACGAAAGAACAATTTCTCAAAATATTATTTAACGTCAATTTATACTACTAGGTCGTCCTCAGACGAGCCGAATCGGCTTTACAATGCTAAATTAAGGACTGTGGGGCGCAACTCCTCGCAGTTCCGAGTCCCGTCTCCGGGATCGATCATTAGTCTACCAAATTTCCCTCACAAAGCTTTGATTAACACGTGGTAAGTTTTCAGGCACTTCCCAAAGGTGCCGCGCGCTCAGGTGATTCTCGTTTTGAACAATTTTTTTTTCTGTCTCTAGCGAGAATCGAACCTGGGCCATTACGGCCAGAAAACACAAGTTTCTACCACTAGACCAAGCCCGCACAAAACGCATATTTAGTGAAATACAAATACACAATACGTCTTTTTTTACATGTACATTATATATACAGAGGTATACTATGCAAATATACAGATAGTTAACGCATTAATCAGCGGTGCGAAAAAACTCGATCGTCCACGAATGTGTATTTTCCATGAGAGGAAGGTCGAAATCTCTGTAAGAAGAATAATGATGTTCTCCTTTGACTTGTCTTTGCAGATTTTCGCTCCTGCTCAAGCAGGTTTTGTAGTCTTTTGTAGGTATCCGCCACTGCGGAGCATGTATATAATTGTGGCTCCATCAATAAGTTTATCATTGACATCCGGAGATTGAGAAAATTTATCGCGCTCTACAAGTTAGCTTTTATGTTTACTGCTAGAATTGTAGTCATGCACAAAGCCTATATAATATTAAACGAGAGTAAAATATTGAAAATCATTATTAAGTTATATGGCCGAAAAAACATTTTATAGGGTAGAATCTAGGAAGGTTTTTAACAAATTTCTCGCAATTCCATATTTTAAAATTAACCTTACCTTACGGAAAATATCTTTCAACCAATCAAGATTGTCTCATAAACAAACGAACTCCATATAATCGACTGTTTGGCTAAACGAGTTTTTTTAAAGCAAACTAATAAACATGCGCATTTAAATATTCAGATGAATAAGCCACATTATTAACAAGAATAAAATTTATTGGTCAGATCTATATCTACTAACGGTTACAGTTAAATACTCAAACATCTCTAGTCCCTGAGTATAAGGTAACTATCTTTTCTCTGTTTAACGTTTAGTTTTTCGCGGGTTTGGGTGGGTTTAAAGAAAAAGTAAAATTGTCACCGTTGTCTTTCCTGTGGTCTTTTATTGATTTTGAGATTTGATGTGTAAGTTGTTGTAGGCACCGATATTTAAAATCGATATTACCATATCAGTGCTATTGCACATAAGAACGGTTGTTAAAAATAATGTTAGGTGAGAGACAACCATAGGAGTGATACCAGTGTCGATAACTATATCACATGGGTGGTGCATATTCAACTTTTTATACAGTTGAATTTTGTTGGCGGCTCATTGTGGCAACAGATTGTGTACTGTAGGAGGCAAGATTGTTGTCTAATTTCTGGATCGCACTTTCCAAAGGTGTATTGAGGTTAAAATAAGGAAACGAGGCATACGAATTGGAAAGAGATTCCCAACAGCAATCGATGGGCTTTTTACAGCAGAAAAAATTGCTAAAAATCTAAATGTCATCCTTTAAAACTACAAAAACATTGTCATTGGTCATTCGTGGACTGGAATGGTCTTTTACAAAAATGGCCCAAATATCACACCTACCATTTAAAAGTGCATCTACTAAATTTGTAAGTTTGTATATATAAATACACATAGAATATAGCTAGAGAATTGGTTGAAATCAAAGATCTAATTCATTTTGGGTGTTTTTGCATGCGAAATTTTAGCTACCTTCACTTCAAACTTGTTTTCATTCTTTTGCGTTTCCTTTTTGGCCCCAAATGTTACAGCAGTATTTCAGAAAGAAAGTACACTTATTTCCTTTGAATTTGATATTTGATTTACTTATGATCTACTGAAAAATGTGTTGGATGTTGGCTGGTTTATTTTCCAATAAATATGTTATTCCATTGTGCATTCCACACACTAACTAATATTTTGATGTCATCTCTGTTGATATACAGTGGAATCTCTCTAGTGGACACCATGTCATCTGGAACCAGTGAATACATGTCCTTGAAAATATATCATGTTCTTTTTACCCCTGTCCACTCTTGAGACTACATACTTACGTAAAAGCTTTAATGATCCCCACACATCAAAGGGCTGCAAGCGTGATGTTCCAGATTTTGGCAAAAAGACTTGCTTGATTTGCTACAAGATATCAGGCCTTATTATAAGGAAATATTTGTTGCAGGACAGAATGTCCGGCAGAAATATAAAATCGTCAGACATTTCATATTTTTGTCCGGCTACAAATTTATTGTATGTTTACAACTTTCTGTTGTCCGTTTTGCCCCTATATTAACTGTATGTTTACAATGGCATGATACATTATAATTATGGATTATTTTTGTTATTTCGTTGCACATTATTATTATCTGGAGAGAAAAATGCAAGAAATGCAATGGTAATTAAAATACTGTTTCGGAATCAGTATCGCGCTCGCGCTCCTTGGCACGCTCTTGGAATGCGCAAGACGCGTTTTTTGTTGTGCACCTCGATTATGTAAATTGAAGAAGAAATAAAATTTGAAGAAGAATATCACGTCGACTAGACACGTTATAAATATGGCGCAAATTGGTGAAACTTAACAATGAAGTTTAATCTAATTGGTTTAAAAAATTACTTCAAACAGTGATCTTTGTTTCACGCTTTTTGTACAGAATTAATACATTCTGCATAAATTTTCCTTTCCTTTTTGCCGGAATTGGAATATAATACATTAATTTTCCTTTCAAGTGCTGGAATTGGACTATAATGAATGTATATATAAACATTAAAAAATAAATTACGTAATTTAACTTGAGTGTTGTCGGACAAAATCTTTTTATCGCCGGACATGTCCGATGTCCGGTGCCTATAATAAGGCCTGGATATTTGGAGGTGTCTATCCAGATAGCAAGATGCATTATTAAGAAACATTATTTTTCTATCCTCTTATGTTAACAATCCCAAATATTACTTCCATGGTCTTTACAGTTGACAGTAATGTATAATAATAATAATAATAATAATAATAATAATAATAATAATAATAATAATAATAATAATAATAATAATAATAATAATAATAATAATAATAATAATAATAATAATAATAATAATAATAATAATAATAATAATAATAAAAGGTATATTCTGGGCATATCCATATTTACAATGGCTCTTCGTCCCTTTAAAATAAAATGAAAAGGTATATAAAATATATTAATTACATATGTATGATAATAAATAAACAAGATTAGTTTGCATTAGCAATTAAAATTTTCTTAGTAAGAGAAGAAAATGCTTTTATATTCTTACAGTGTCTAAGTTCTTTGGGTAAGCTATTGAAATGTATATATGCATCATGCTGAAATGTCTTAGGGGTATCGTCTTTCACTTTTATATCGGTGCTGCTCCGTAATGTTTGCCTTGGTGTGTACAATTCGATCGGAGTAATCTTCGGCCAATCATTTCTGTTAATCGCTTTGTGCACGAGCTTAACGATGTTGAAACGACGACGTTTACGTATGGGCAGCCAATTTAGTTTCAATATATCGGAGGTCGATGCATATTTTTTTGTAACAAAACTGCACGTAGCTTTTTGTAGACATTGCAAACGCTTAAGCTGGTATTCTTTCAGTGTGTTGAAAACGACGTCGTTGTAGTCTATCTTGCTGAGAATCAAGCTTTCAGCAAGCTGCTTTCGGACAGCTAGTGTTGTAAAATTTTTTAATTTTCTTAATACACTTAGCTTAGAGTAACACGAAGAGAGGACTTCAGCTACATGTCGTTCCCAAGTGAGATGCTGATCTAGATGCACCCCCAGCAGCTTGGTATCATCGTTACGTTCAATCGGTGTCTCGTTAAAATTAATGTTTGTAGTTTGAAGTTCTGCATGTCGTTGCAAGTTGTGACTGGAGGAAAAAAGAATATACTTCGTCTTTAGACTATTTAATGATAGACAGTTTTCGTTTGACCAATCGTGAATTGTCTTTATCGCTTTCGTTACTGTATCTGCAGTGTTTCGAAGGTTTTTGAGATTGCACGAAGCATAGATTGTTGTATCGTCGGCGTATTGAAGAGAGTTCACTGGTAGGTGTTCTTGTAAGTCATTTACATAGATATTAAATAATATCGGCCCCAGAATTGTACCTTGGGGAACATCAAAACTCACAGAAGCGACATCAGAATTCTTGTCATCTATCTGAACGAACTGTTTTCTTTCACGTAAGTATTTAATAGTCCAGTGAAGGAATGATTTGGAAAAATTGAGTTGTTCCATTTTTTCAATCAAGTGTTTGTATGAGATGGTGTCAAAGGCTTTCGAAAAGTCTATCATTACAGCAAGGGTAACTTCACTGGCTTTCATAGCTTTTACTACATCATCGCGTATTTTCAGTAAAGGAATGTTCGTTTCGAAACCTTTGCGGAAACCAGTTATAGTATCTTTGTAAATTTGTTTCCTGTCTATGAATTCTAGTAGCTGTTTTAAAACGGTTCTTTCAAATATTTTCGATAAACAGCACTGAACGGAAATAGGTCGAAAGTCTGAAAACTGAGAAGGGCTTTTGTCTTTTGGTAGCGGAACGACACGCGAGACCTTCTACACTCTTGGATATTCGTTTCGCGATATGTAGGAGTTTATTATGTGGGTAAGTGGGGAGATTAGGTAGTTCGAAAGTAGCTTGATGTATTTTGGTGGTATTTGGTCACTTCCCATTGAGTCGTCGTTTCGAATTTGTTTGATCAGTTCTGTCAGTTTTGATCAGTATTACTTCGGCATGTCTTGTCTGAAAGTTTCTTGAAAGATATTGACTTACTTTTCCAGATGACAATTGCAATCCCCTTTGTTCTGTGGCATTCTTTATATATTTCATATCCATTAGTCAACTCAGGAAGACCCTGATCTATGATTGTATGGTCATTTGAGGAACATGATCAGTTTTGACGGTAATGCTTGTTTCACATATATGAAAGTTTCAAATCAGATTTTGAGTTTCGGTCAGAAAAATGTGTCCACTTTTAATAGAGGTTTCCTTATGAGAGTTTGACCAGGATTTTATACATTTGTGTAAAACGTATTCGCTAAAAAAAGGTTTCCTATTTATAGGATGTTATAGAGAACTTTTGTTCACTGTGTTTGCATGCATGCTGGAATAGATTGTTTTTCATGAGAAATGCAACACCATCATCAAGTTCCCAACTTTAGATTCACTTGCATGAAGGTTGCCAAAACAATAGCTTGCATGTCGCTATCCTCTCCAAAGTTGTTGTAAACTAAGTTTGGATTGCATAAGTGAAAGTTTGAAAACTATACTTGTTAGGACAATCGCAGACACCTACAGAGTGTATGCCAAGTTTCATTCAAATGGCCGATTTTGCTGATGTGTAGACCATGAGCCAACGACCCAGGTATAATGGATTGAGTGTTTGGCGAAAGAAAAAAAAATTGGGTCCTTACATTGTCAGTAATAGTATATACTTTGATTCAACAGCAATAATGACAAGCCCTAAACGTTTGACAGTCGTTTTCAGTTTATATTCATTGTGGCAATAATCTTGGCCAAATATGAGCATGGTTGTTAAATGGATCTAAGAATGGTTTGAAAAATTGAAATAGACAAAAAAAACGGAAATAATTGTTGTGTCTTGTTAGTTTGTTTTGTTGATGTAAAATGGTTGGCGCAACTTCAACAACAAGCACATCATGTTTTTTATCTATTAATTAAAAGTTAAGTCGTCTGAAACTTAATGTGCAAGGACTATAAGTCGTTGACCTGCGACCACATCTTAATACTACCGAAGAGTTGAGTTGCCATTATGCTTGAATATTCCAATGGTGTATTGATATTATTGTGGAACATGGAGAGATGTTTGTAAAATCATATAATATATATTTATAACTCCATACACGCTTTTTTTATAAGCATAGACTTGATTCGGCCAGGGTCAAGCATTCTTAACTTTTAACTCCAAATCAGGCTGAAATATTCTTAGCATATTCCTATTTATTCTACTTAAAATAGGTTTTATTCTTATTTTTTGTTCCATAAAACTTTCTTGAAATGAAGTTTTTTCTTCTATACTGTGCGTACATGCTTTGATCGCGTATGTATTGACATTGCGCAACTTGTCACAATTTATAAATAAATATTTTATTTTCTTCTATCAACTTTTGCAAATTCAGCTATATTTCAGCAAAATATTCTCCAACACAGTAGAATTCTCACCCTGGGCATATTCTTAGAATACTCTTCACAAAATGCCCATTTTCACCCTAAAAAAAAGTGTGTAATGAAGTTAGTTAACAATTCTCTTTAAAGCACAGTCAACCTGTTTGACCCATTTTTTTAATTATTGGTATTTTCTCTCTTTAGCTTTCCACCGTGCTGAAAAGAACCTACACAAGTGATGTTGTAAGTTTAATTATTTCAAAATATTTAACGAATGTTTAATATTTCTGAGTATTTACACAGTTTGTTATTCTGTCTGTTTCAAATTGGACAGGTAGAATTTTTTCCGACATAATTTCTTTAAAATATGCTGTTACAGGATTGGAGGTTCAATATTACGGTTTCAATTAAAGACTCACTGTGAAAGTTTAGATTTAGTAAACGCTTGGAGAATGTGTTAAAATCGTTAAATGTTTTTTATTGGTGTGTGAATTTGTCATCTCTCCATGTTTATTATTTAAATCTATGCGTTAAAGGCGAACCAATTTCCAATAATAACAACATTTACTATAAACAACGTTTATTATCTTTTCACACTGTTTTGTAACAATGTATATCATCATAGCAAACTTGTGGGAAGGGAATGAGTTATGTTACCCACCCCTACATGTGATGTATCAATCAATAGTGAATATAGAAATTGTTTTGAGATTATTGGAAATATGAGGTGGACAACAGGAGTGTACAAAATTTCTTTGACTAAAAATTCTGAATTGAGGCAGTATAACCATTTTATTATGAACTGAAATTGTAAATTTTTGCACAAAGATAAAGTTAAATTAAATATAATAATAATAATAATAATAATAATAATAATACGTTTTTACTTCTGTACGGTTTATTTTGTTTCACTAGCGTTTATTGTTCTGCTATTCAATTGAAATAATTTTCTAAGCTTATTTTTCAGCCTCGAACAAAGCTTCTGATAAATGGAAAGTTTATTGACAGCGAGACAGATTCATGGATTCCAATAACGAACCCTGTAAGTTTCATAGTATAATTTTTTTTCCTATCTGGACACGTGGATATAAGTTTTGCCCTGAAAATTTATAATAAATAAATGGCTGCCAATGCTCACCACGAACCAGAATGAAAGTTATGTTTTATTTAAAGCAATGTGCAGATTTTCTTTTTGTATTGTATGAATCTGTTTTCTTCAATCAAACATATGAACTAGTTGTATTTAGTTAAATATTGTTTTAATATGTTGTCGTGGACAAGTAGGTATTCTAGGTCTCACAATGATCCTCCCACTTCTCCACTATAAGAAAATTATGTACCTTGAAAATGTTCTTAAATAACAACCAAGTTACTGACAAGATGGCAAGATGGCGTTCTAGCATACAATTTGATGGTGTTCTCGTTAAAATATCTTTTGTATTTATACAGGCAAACAACCAAGTAATTGGTCAATGTCCAGAGGCCACAGAATCGGAACGTTTGACAGCTGCCAGTGCAGCTGAAGAAGCCTTCAAAACGTGGAGACAAACTTCAGTGTTGTCACGGCAACAAATTATGTTTCGGCTACAACAGAAAATCAAGGAAAACATGGTAAAAAATTCTTTCTCTTAACTTGCATAAATCGTTTTTTACAATTTCACATGAGATGGGTTTGTCTGTGTGTCAGTTTCATTTGTTTTTTTATCATGAACCGATTGTTTCACAGTTTGTTGTATCATATGTTATGTGATAATTCTTGAATGTGTTGATTCACTCTATTATTATATATATTTATTATTGGTTTTCCGTGCTGGCATGGGCTGAGTTTAGTTGTATTACACCAGGAACTATCAAGACTACACTTCCTTACCCAATTATGAGTGACCCAACCAACTCAACCTCCAGATCCGAATAACATCTTGATGCTATGAATACTTTCAACATTATCACTATTACACTGACCATCACAGGCCTAACTTTATCACTGAATTCTCTTGCTACATGCTCTTCCTTCGACTTCCAGACTTTCCAATAGAGCCTAGACTTTCCATTGACTTCCTTAGCACTCTACACAACAATATCACAAACCAGCAACCTATGCTGGGGAAGACATTCTTTGTCTGATATAACTTTCACTGGCTTCTTGTCTGACTTTCTAACCAAGATATAGTCTATCTATGTCTGACAACCACTTGACTCATATGTTATCAGCCGACGCCTCTTACTGAACGATGTGTTGCAAACCGATTCCACTACGTTTCGAAACCACCATGTATGTCGCCAAACTCACTCTCACCCCTTCCTTATTTCTACTCCCGAAACTATAGCCTCATAGGTGACTTCCCAATATGGCCATTAAAGTCACCACCTACTATAAGTTCATTGTCTCCAAACATAGATGTAACTGCTATTAACTCATCATAGAACCTATCGTTATCTTCCTCACTGAGTCCATACTGGAGTGCATAAACTGACACAGTAGTGATGATCCCATTTCATATGAAAAACTTGATCACCATAATGCGATCAATGATACGCTTTACATCAATTACTTTTTCTACCCACTTCTCTGCTATGCCTACTCCATATTCATTACTATTACCAATCAGAAAAACTAATATCTTGTCCCTTTACAAATCTCACTGAAGCTCCTCTCCAACAGACTTCCTGAATGCATCAACAGATATACGTTCTAAACAATTGGTAACGATCTGACGATGCTCACACCTGGAATCTGTCCTACCATGCGCGACACCTTAACTTCATAGAGTTTCAGCCTCGTTTACGCAGTTTCCCTGATCATCTATTCTCGTTTTTATTAATAAAAAGTTTTGTGATTGTTTTACAGCTGGATGCCTTTTATAACACTAATCTTTCACAGACAGTCAGTACTGACACCATCACAATGTGGCATTTTTTCATATTTGAACTGAGATGTGACGGAGGATGTTCATACCTTCTCTTATCTCAGTGAAGAGAACCCTCAACGAATATCATAGTTGATATATGCATGAATTTGTGTTCACTGAAAATATCGTCCTTTGAAATGTAGTAATGTCATAAAAATAAATAGTGAAATATTTGTAAAAAAACAGTTGTTGTTCGTATGGGAAACAAATTGTCTTTAGGGAGAGTTGGCGAAATCTGTGACATTAGAGAATGGAAAAACTATATCTGATGCCGAAGGAAGCATTATGAGGGGATTACGTGAGTGACATCCATACATATAACAGACATGACAAACGTCTTATGATTTATTATTCATTAAGAAAGAAATCTCTTCATATTTAACGCGTTTATCACAATCACCATGGGTGATATACTAGCAGTTTTTTTTTATTTCACAGAGGTGGTCGAACATTCTTGCTCCATTGCATCGCTCATTCAAGGAGAGACAATGCCAGGTGTAGCGAAAGACATGGATACTTACTCTCACCGGGTGCCACTGGGAGTGTGTGCTGGAGTGGCTCCGTAAGATTGTTTTTATCCTTGGTACACATCCCTCTGAACATATTCCAACAATTTTTCATTAGATAACTAATACTGTCCTCTATGTATATTTGTCATGGTTTCCACCCAACTGAATAACATTTCTTGAGCCATATAGACTTCGAAATTTCTGACTTTTGTTATGATTATAGTTGATTGTGTTTTTAGATTTAATTTCCCTGCAATGATTCCTCTATGGGTAGGTTTTATTTTACCAATCAATACTTCAGTACATAAATTTAACCAATTTAACATTTAGAACTTGATTTAATTTTGTCGATTTTTCAATTTCGTTATTAGATGTTTCCGATGGCCCTTGTCACTGGTAACACATTCATCATGAAACCTTCTGAACAAGATCCGGGTGTGTGCATGTTACTCTCACAGATGGCTATCGATTGTGGTGTGCCAGATGGAGTGCTAAACGTCATACATGGCACTAAGCCTGGTAAGTGCAAAAGTGTCACTGTTATTCTGCATCATCATTTAGATTGTCTTGTCTTGTCAAGGCTAATAGTAAACTTGGTTAATTTTTGCTTGTTTCTGTGTACTTCATTCAGTACTTCTTTGGGTTTCTACCATCTTGTTTCAGCTGTTGATTTCGTTTGCACTCATCCATCGATAAAAGCTATCTCATTTGTTGGCTCCGATCATGTGGTAAACTTTCATTAATCATTTTTCTCATATTAAAATATGATAAATTATTTGCTAATTCAACCCTATCAATTCTATCTATTGGCTAAACACTCGTCTTCCATGCTAGCATGGATTGGACGAGGTTATAAATTGTGAACTCAAATGTTTTATCTTGTGTTTAGGGCCAGCATATTTACGATTTAGGATGTGCCAATGGCAAACGGGTGCAATCTAATATGGTAGAGTTATAAATATCTCTCTTTTCCAGCTAATAAATGTATGTTTTCTTGCAAATAATAAAACAACATCTTCTACAAATTTGAATGTTGCTTTTCTGTGCACTATTATAAGTTAACGACTAGTGTTTTGATCTTACTGTTTATTTCAAAGTGGTTGTTTATTTCTGACCACTGTTTGCTTCATCAGTGCAATTGATACAGGGTGCGAAAAACCATGGAGTTGTACTCTCTGACGCCAATAAAGAGATGTCATTAAACCAGCTGGTTGGGGCGGCGTTCGGGGCAGCCGGTCAACGTTGCATGGCCCTCTCCACCGCCCTGTTTGTTGGTGATGCGCAGAAGTGGATTCCCGAACTTGTGCAAAGAGCAGAAAAACTTGTTGTCAATGCCGGTGAGTATATTTTATGCCATTTCCTTAAATTGTTGAGTTTATTTCAATCGATATTTATTCTTTGCTTCCAAATTTATTTGTTAAGTTATATATATTCTGTGCTATAACACAAGAGAGTGTTCAGTTCAACTGTTCACATTTAAAAAAATAATAATAATAAATTAAAGAATTTTGATGCAGTTCTACCAATCAGTGTATAAAAAAAATACCTATAAATTTTTTTCGTTTGAAATTCTCTGTTAGGTGACCAACCTGGTACGGATGTTGGACCGCTAATCTCGAAAGCAGCTAAGGAGCGTTGTGAGAAGCTCATTCAGAGTGGAATTGATCAAGGTGCCAACTGTATACTTGATGGTCGAGGGGTAAAGGTACCGGGGTACGAGGAGGGGAACTTTGTTGGTCCAACCATTCTTACTAATGTGACTGTAAGTAAAAGATGGTTTTATGGAAAATACTATGGCTTTCTCATACTTTCTGATTTATTACAAATATGAAGTAAAAAGGGTTTCATTTGGACGACAATTTCTAAAAAAACTTTTAATTTAACTTTTAAATATTTGAATGGCAATTTTTCTCATGAAATCTAAAAACATCAACGTGAGATTTTATAAACTTTGTTGTTATTGATATGTTTTATAGTCATGTCATTGTACGTTGTAGCCTGACATGGATTGTTACAACCAGGAGATATTTGGTCCCGTACTTGTTATCTTAAACGCCAATAGTTTAGATGAGGTAGGTACATGGTTGACTGTTTTTGAAATGTGAATTATCTTAATTTTCAAATCATGAATAGAACTACGAGAATCTTTTGTGGTCTTTGTTTTTTTTTTAATTCTCTGCTTGCAATGAACTGCCCATGAGAAATGCTTTTTCATCAAAAATAATTGTGAATGCGATGATGATGTTTAATATCTTGCTATCAATATACCTTATTTGTACTAATTTTTGCGCATCACGAATTTAGTATATATAAAGAAATCAAAATTTTGATTTTCGCGCGTATTATTTTTTGCGCATACTCTCATTGCGCGAATGCGCGAAAATTAGTACGCGCAAAAATTTGTACAAATACGGTAGTACATATTTAAATTTTGATTGAGTGTTACGCGCGAAACATGTTTGTTGAAAATAAATACAGTATACTCCCGATAAGTGGGACTTTTACTAGGACGGTTTTTCTTGGTCTCTTGAACTTCCTAACCTAATATTAATATTCGCTTAAGTGGGACATTCGCTAAGTGGGACAGATTTCGTCGGTCCCCTGAGTGTCCCACTTATCGGGAGTATACTTTATGTGAAAGTAAATACTTTTCACGATTATTTAAATGGGGGATTTTATAGGAATCATTTCAAGGTATTTTATTGGGCCATGTTAAAGGCCGAAGGCAGTGAATGTGACTTGTCATCACCACAGTAATAAACTGCCCATGACAAATGCTTTTTCATCAAAAATAATTCTGAATATGATGGTGTATATTACCTACATAATCGATATAATTTTAAATTATGTTTGGTGGTTCGGCGTGAATTGAACGTGTCTAGATATTTTTCACGATTATTTAAATGAGGGGTATGAGGTATTTTATTGGGCCATGTTAAATAATCAGCATACTTCGTTGCAGGCCATCGATGTCATTAACAAGAATAAATATGGCAACGGCACCGCTATATTCACAAACTCAGGCGCTGCAGCAAGGGCGTTCACTGATCAGGTGGATGTCGGACAGGTAAAGATGATCGTGTTAAGCAAGTGTGAGCCGCTAATATACATGAGAGAATGATGAGCACTTTCTTTTATTGAAGCAATTACGTTTTCCGCTATGAAAACCATCGCTTCTGAAGTTTAAGCCGAAAGATTTCATATTTCAGTTTGAACTTACACGGATAAGCGTAAAGGGGACATTTTTTGGCGCTAGTAGCTCAGTGGACAAACCAGGCTGGTTCAATCCAGTTTTGACATATCTTTATTTCTGAGTTACAGTTACTGAACCTTATGAACGAACCTCATTGCGTAAAGCTAGTCTAGCTCAAAATTATGGGATGTCTGGTGCTTCACTTTGTAGGCGCAAATGAGCGCCCTATGTGCACCATATATCATGACCTAAACCTCGGGATAAGAAGAGCCACTGTTACGTGTGGAAATGCCCGCGGAACTCATTTATTATTGTGTTTTGTGTGGTTGCACTGTTGGATTATTTTTATTCAACGCTTTTACTTTTCACTTTAGATTGGTATTAACGTTCCTATTCCCGTTCCGCTGCCCATGTTTTCGTTCACTGGCTCCCGGGGGTCTTTCAGGGGCGATTTGAACTTCTATGGAAAAGCTGTAAGTATTTAGTTACCCCCTGTGTACCTTTTAAATAAAAAAAATGAAGTACGCAAGTGTGGAATTTACGTGAGTCATTGAATGAATGATTAACTGAACATTTAAACTTGGAAATGAAAGTTGAAAAATTGCAAATAATCCAGTATATCGAGTTTTCATCAGTCATCGTAAATTGCATTTAATTTATTTGAAGAGAGTTATAATTATTTTACATCAATATATTTATAGAGACACTATGATGAGTTCAGAGTCCATGTAACATCATCATAGCGTATAACACTGCAAGATGTATGATTGTTCGCTCTATGACGTTGTCCACCTTTCAGGGCGTACATTTCTACACGCAATGGAAAACCATCACAAGCTTGTGGAGGGCGGAAGACGCCACAGACACCAAAGCTCAGGTCTCCTTTCCAAGAATGTGACGGGCCGATTAAATTACGAGATTCAATATCGGACGGAGAGATAATTTTGTCCAACCTTTTTTGTAACATTATGCAGAGTAAAAACTTTTAAATCAACCTTTCAATTGGTCAACGAAACAACTTTCAGAGCTTATATTATCTTTCCATGTATATACAAAAAGTTCAAATTAGCAGTCACGTGCTCAACGGCCAAAAGCGAACGCGGTTGCCAACAACACTGCAATGAGAAACATGATAGCGGAAAACAACCACGTGTAAACATTGTAGGTTTCTACGTAGCCCGGTCTGTATTGAGTTGTGAAGTGATCAAATAGACCAGTCTAAAAACATTAAAAACAGTACAGCACAAAATCTATACACTGCATACGACATGAAAGCGGTAGATGATATAAAGCGAATTATAAACAACGAATTAAGTGATCATTAACCCATAAGAAGTCATTGGTTATTATTGCCCAAAAGCTCGATTTCTGTAAACGCTGCTTTATCTTGGCTCTTGAATAGTGTTCGTGTGGTACAGCAAGGTAAAATTGTTTGACATTGGCGAGACAATTCTTTGTCTCGTTCTTTTGGTTGAAAAGATTAACATGCTAATTCGAACAAACAAATTAAAATTTACCAAACAAAGTTTATTAATCTTTTTACGATTAAATAAATCAGGTGTTGTCCAAAGGATTTTACTTTGCTATTAATACTGAAAGATCACAATTAATGTGGGATATCTGATCATCTTGCGCAATAGGTACACAAAGACTTACCCAACCTTTGTTCTTGTTTATCCAACCATGTAACTCTGATTGTATGTACTCGAAACACCAGTTTTTTACACGAGTGACGTAAACAGAAGAGCCACTTAGTACACAGTCCACTGTCAGTCCTCCGGCGAATGCAAACAGTGCAACAATTCGTCCCCAGGTTATTCCCTCGTGGAATATCTCTTTCGCGACGTTTAGAAAAACCCTCCGTAGATTTACTTCAGCAAGAGACTTGATGTTTAAATGCTGAAAGACGTCCGTGTAAATATTCTGATGGCGAAGTTCCAAACACTCGCCGATGTATACGAGAATAAGCAAAACATCGTCGGTTGATGCGTCGCTTTCCGAATATCGCTTTCTCGTAAGATTTTGTAAACATTCGTTATTTACAAACGTGTTCGTTATTCCGCTCAACTCTTCGACTGGCGTTTGAAACATAGTACTCGGCGTCAATTTACGCTGTTTTAAGTTTAAGCCGGATCGTATTAAACGGTCGTCAATGTATTCATTCACGAGTATCTTTGTTTTGTCAATTAAATCGCTGCCATCCATTTCACAAAATGTTTAAATTCGTCTCTTTCTTAGCTAATCATTTCGCACCTTTCATCTCGGTAATCTTCTGAATAAATAATTAAAAATGTGTCGCCATCGCTTTTCTGCCAGTTTATTTACATTTTTTTCTTGACAACGAAAGGATATGCATTTTAAAAGCGTCGTTTTGTTTGAAGACAAATAAAATATTGAACGCATTTTAACATATGTTTATCATGTAACAGAGTTTACTTACCGCGAAGAGATTGTCGGACGTTAAGTGAACAGCTCCCATTTCAAAACAGAGTAAACATGGTAAACTTTGAGCAATATCAGATGTTAGAGCAGAAATTTTATTTTTTTACTTATTTAGACTGTCTTATCGTATAAATCAGAATTTTGAAACTTTCTCCGGTTTTCTAAAAAAAGTGTGCAAAACAACGAAGAAAACTATCAGGTGGTTTTCACGAGTGTATTTTTCTTGGTCTAATAAAATGTTTGATGGATATCTTAAAAAAATGGGTGGGATGAATACCATTATTGCAATTTATAAGTACGACCTAGTGTTATTCCTGCATGCAATTCTCTAAACCTGACTCGAAAAATCCGACCTAACCCTAACAGCAATCTTACCTCGTACCTTCAGAAAATATCAACTATTAGTAGGTATATATATCTCCAAATTAAAATATTGAAAGTTTTTATTTTTATATGACCTAGTCATTTATAATATAGCTTAAATTCAATATATATAAGTAAGGCCACCATAGAAAATATTTGCCTTTAGTGTCCAAAACGTATAAACAAAATGAGTCAGTTGGTCGACCGGATTTTAAACCAGATTTTTTTCCGAGCTCTCGTGCTCAAAAAGGTTCACCATTTTATTTGTTTTTATTTTTAATTTCCATTTTTACTGAGTGACTGACTCGGGATTTTTAAAAAAACTCATTGGTCGGTTAAAAAAGGACGCTAAAAGTGAATATTTAGTAAAAGAATATTTTCGATGGTGGCCTAAAGAACTGTACTAAGTTGTACTAAGTTTACTAGACAATTGGATCATAATAACTAGAAAAACTAATTTTGACTAATTTTCACACATAACTTGTAGACAATTTTATTTATTATTTTTGGAATATGGACATAAACAAGGAAGTTCTTTTGTTGATTAGAGGTATTATACTTGTGCTGAAGTAAGAAGATACAAGTTGTTGAGGGCATCTTCGTTATGCATTTAAACGTTCTTTATGTGGCATTTAAAGTGAGTTTCCCAGCTTTTCCACATTTTTATCTTATCCTTGAATTGTTTGTTACCATTCTAGCTGTAAGCAATCAGTTATAACTGTTTTCTTTAACCCTTTTCCAGGCCTTCAAATAATTGCTATCTTTATTTTTTCATGTCACTTTTGAAAAACATTTGTTTGTTTTTGTACGGTTTTCACAATCTTTGACAATTTCAGGGGATTCAATCCCAGGCTGGTTTTTTATTTCTACTATATAAAACTTCTTTCACGATTCATTTTGTCACCTTCCTTTTGGTAAGTCTGAAATGAAGATTCTAACAATTGTGTTAACAAATGAATTAGAATATATTCTTATACGTAATAGAAACTGCTTTCTTTCTTGTTTATACAGGTATTCTCACAGATTTTGAAATCTTTGGCTCCGTAATCACAGGGACCAGGAAATTTTTTATCTCATCTAACACGGATCTCAATAAGGTGGTTGGCTCCTTTCATGTAAACTTGATTGTAGATTAGCAAAGAAAAGTATTAAACACATGATCTGAGCTGGCCCACCTCTTGTAAACAGGCTCTCTTTTCAATGACCCATTCCTCCAGAAGATTTTTTCAACTTAATGGGCCAAAATTGTATTAATATATTATTTTGTAATATAGCTGAAAAGATGAAACTATGTTCATAATTCTGTTTAAATGAACTTGTATTGACCTTGTTTTATTTACATATATATATATAAAACTAAAATTTTCATTTTCGTTTTGCACCATTACGTTATTGCATTATTTTAAATGAGCATTTCATTAAATTCTCTCAATTCTAACTGACACGTGTTTCCAGCAACTCTTATGTAACTACTAATCTTTGTCTCCAATTAACCGCTTTTAAGAAATTAATCTGCAGTAAATTGCGGTTTGGTTGTTTTGTTTGGAGGTTTACTTACGTTTCTTAAGCTCTAAATTCTCATGTTGATGATCACTGATCAACTTTGTTAGTTGATATATTATATTTGTACTTACGTGATTCAGAAAATAGAACAGAAAAAGATGGCGAAAACTGAAGAAGCAGAATGTAAGGATGATGAACTGGTCAATATATCTGTGAGAGATATGACGATTCAAGAAAAGAGTTTGTTGGATTCGTGCAAAGATGATCAATGTATCTCAAACACACACGTGTGGCATGTTGAAAAGGATGTACCAGCGCAATGCTCGAACTTTGCTAAACTGAACGTTATTGAAATTGCAGTTGGAGGTGATCATTTGCTATTACTTTCACATGATAAAAAGGTTTATTCGCAAGGCTCAAACAACTACGGACAACTGGGTTTAGGCGATACGCTCTCCAGAGAAGGAGAACCGAGTTTGGTTAGCGCTCTGAACGACTTAGATATTGTTCATATATTCTGTGGGGCCCGTCATAGTGCTGCACTGTGTCAGAACGGGATGTTGTACACATGGGGAGATTCGAGAAAGGGTCAATGTGGGCTGGGTGAAAAACGCTTGTTCTTGATGCCAACCAAAGTCCATTTCTCTAGATTAAGAAACACAAATGACCCATCTGCAAGAGATATATCACCCAAGGTGAAAAATGTTGGATGTGGTGATGCCTTCACAACAATAATTGATACTAGAGGTTGCGTGTGGTGTTGTGGATCAGGAGATGTGATAGGATCAATCGATAGCCTTGAAGGAGTTGCAGTTAAACCTCAGCTTGTCAAAAAGCTGCGTTATAAGAAAGCAATTAGTTTGTCATGCGGGGAATTCCATTGTGTTGTCATAACACAAGATGATTTTGAAGAGAGCCATTTTAACTTATCCACACCTGATTATCGGACTGTTTCAGTGTCAAGTTCGTACTATGCAGAGCTGCAATCACCTGCTAATGACAGGTTGCCAAAAATACCATTTTTAAAGAGCACTTTTTACAGTAGTAAAAATGATGAAGAGGACCAAGATCAAGTTCGTAGGTCGATGAGAAGGTCACATTCCGATCCTGAGTTAGACGTTTATTCAAGTCGTATCAAAGCTAGTGATCCAAGTGAGTTTGTCGACAATAAATTTTTTTTTAAAGTCAATGCATTTTCAATAAAGTAGGTTTGTTTATTTGTGTTTAAGAATTTTTTTCTTTATTAAAATAGTTTGTGAAGATTACTTGATGCAAACTATTATCATGAATTCATTTCTTTAGGTTTCTTTGTATCAGAATTGGACCTTCGGAAATTTTCTCGATACAACACTCTAAAAGAAACAAATCGGAATCTTGCTCTTCACGGGCTCTCTACATACCAGGAGCGTACAGTTTTGAGTTCAGAAAATGACAGCACGTTGACCTCTCCCGATCGCGAATCGTTGGGATCTTCACGTTATTATTCGGCCCACGACATGTTATTTCGTGACAATGTTGATGAAAGAATATCCACTAGTTCTTCAACGTTACATGCCAGCACTTCCACCATAGATGCCAATGATGATGACGCTGAATTGTTTAAGGGCAAAAAATCAATATTTGATGATGTGACAAGCAGTAAGTCTTCGTTGATGCGCCGACAAATTGGTTTGTCGCAGCGTTCGATTTCAAACCTTGTCGGTAAGTCAGGAATAGCATTACTCCAGTTGACTGGTGAGGAGGGAGAAGAGAGTTTTAGTAATGGCGCTTGCACAGAGGTGTGGAGTTGGGGAAAGAACTGTTATGGTCAACTTGGACTGACTGACCTCAATGATAGGTTTGGACGACATATATTTGCATTACATGTTCATAATCTTTCTCTTTATGCAGACTTGAACCAACATTAATTGAAAAGTTGAGGGGGAAATGTGTCATTCAGGTAGCAGCTGGCTCTGATCATACAATTGCACTTACTGCTCATGGACATGTAAGGCATTGTTTCAACATTACATTGTTTGTTATCTACATGTGGACCTACCGTATAAGATAAATATTACAAAATTTAAATCAAATTTTTTAATCAAATTTTATGGAACAACCTTTCGATTGGTGTAAAAAAATTCAATTTTCTCGAAAAACATTTTTATTACTATGTCAACCTATGACGTCATACCACGTGACCCAGAACCAAATATTTTTGTTGGCGCCCACACATGATTTTTTTATCTCCTACCTATATGATAGGAACCAAAATCCACAAGAAGTTTGCTTCTAGCAAGTCTGTGCACACAACAGCCTTTTTTGTCCCTAATGACCCCTAATAGATATAATTGAAATCACTTGCTCTTTTATACAAAGAAAGTGTATTTGTAATTTGGAAACTCAATATTTTTATGAGTGTTTCTGGACGATGTTGATTTAGTTATGTAATTTCGAAGAACCGAGGATAAACTTTTGTAGTGCATGCTATAGTTTATTGTAGTAATTGGCTTCTGGTGAGCTCCATGCTGAATACTTACAAGCCAGAATCCTTTCTTTCAACTCGTTTGATAATCTCACTGCTCTAACATGAATTTTCTTTATGTCACTCATGAAGTTTGGTGCGCAGTTTCCCCATATTTGTATCTCATTATCATAACAAAGGTCATTATACACCGTAAAGGTAGAATAGATACAAGTCATTTTCCGTGGTCAGCTTAAAATTGCCTCTTAGAAGAATGTTTGTTCTTTTGTACAGTTTTTCTGTGATTTGTGCAAAATGTTTGAGGAAGTTTTTTTTCCTTTGGTATTACGGTATAAATGCACATTTCAAAGGTTTTTGTGATTTGGAATCAGATTCTCAGATTGATTCAATAGAATTTATACACCGTAAATGATCGAATAAGCCCCCGGGGGCTTATTTGTCAAAATGAGTTTTAGGGGAGGGGGCTTATTCGGGAGGGGGGTTATAAAATTATGCAATTATCTAGTGTGCAAAAAAATAACGATTTCAACAAACACAACATATCTTTCTAAAAGTAATAAAAACAAACACTAATCAATATCACTATCGCTTTCCTCGTTCTCATCTACGATCGTCTCAAAGGGAGCTGCATCAATCATTTCCTAAACATCTGGGATAAATGGGTTGTCTTCCGTCTCGTTTACCAGTTGTATTTGCTCATTGAGTATTGCAAGACCAGCCTGACAGGGCTGATGCTCTTTAAAACAATGGATATATCCTCGCTCCCATCAGTAGCCGATGTTAAGGCACACGTTTTGAACGATTTACCTATTAATTCAGCTGGCAGTTCTTTCCAGGAATCAAGAATCCAATTTACAATTGTGCTACGAGGCGGAGGTTTCAAATTCCCGGCATCAGTTTCTTGATGAAACAGTTTCCAGCCATTCATTGTATCTCTCTGTGCAATTTGCTTTAAACGCCTTGTTCCAACTAACATCCGGCGCCTGGATATATTTAGTGCAGCCTCCAGGGATCAAAACGGTGTCAATCTTATTAGCTTTAAGAGATGCTCCGACAACAGGCATTAAATGACACTCATATGTATCCCAAGCTAACAATCTGCGTTTAAAGTTAAACTGTCTGAGAACAGTATTTGTCCAACTAACTGTTAGATCTGTATCCATCCATCCGTTTGTCGAGGAAGCTATTATGCATCTATTTCGATACTCTTTCTTCATTTTTTCAATATCACGCTTTCCTCCCTTGAATACAATGAAGGACTTTAGTTTTGTTCCATCGCCTTTTGCAGCCAGTCCAACGGTTACACAACATTTTTTGTGTCCGGTTGTCTTCATACTGACAGTTTTTGTTCCAACAACACCTACTGTTGTGTTTGACACCATATCCCCCCAAATAGGTGTTTCATGAAATGCTATAATATCGGCTGGTTGGTATGAATATTTCAATCCTAATCTTCTCACACGTAATATGTACGAGACGATTTTAGCTACTAAAAGTTTCGTAAACGAGTATGCGGGTTGTATAACATCTTTGACCTCATGGGCATAAGCATCCATGCCCCTGATGCATAGCTGCCACGGAGTTTCTAAATACAAAGTTGGTACCTTGCGTGGGTTAACTCGTCACTGTTTCCCTCTTACTGGGGTTGGCGTTAGGAAGGGCATCCAGCTGTAAAAACATCTGCCACAATAAACCATCAGATGATTAAACCTACATAATTGTAGGGAATATCATCTTTTGAAACCGTGCAAGCCACTCTGAGTGGAATAAGTCACGTAAAAACGGATGATGATGATGATGATGATGATGATGATGATGATGATGATGATGATGATGATGATGATGATGATGATGATGATGATGATGATGATGATGATGATGATGATGATGATGATGATGATGATGATGATGATGATGATGATGATGATGATGATGATGATGATGATGATGATGATGATGATGATGATGATGATGATGATGATGATGATGATGATGATGATGATGATGATGATGATGATGATGATGATGATGATGATGATGATGATGATGATGATGATGATGATGATGATGATGATGATGATGATGATGATGATGATGATGATGATGATGATGATGATGATGATGATGATGATGATGATGATGATGATGATGATGATGATGATGATGATGATGATGATGATGATGATGATGATGATGATGATGATGATGATGATGATGATGATGATGATGATGATGATGATGATGATGATGATGATGATGATGATGATGATGATGATGATGATGATGATGATGATGATGATGATGATGATGATGATGATGATGATGATGATGATGATGATGATGATGATGATGATGATGATGATGATGATGATGATGAAAAGGTCGGGATCTTTCTGTGCTTTCGGTTTTTCTTCTCAACGATAAGTTATTTCGTTTCATAAGTTTAAAAAGCCAACCATTTGTTGCTTAAAATTTTTCGTCATAGCGATCTGGATCTGCACGTTACAAATCTCCTTAGACAATAATTGCTTTCTTCCTGATAAGTTTCCTTGACACACGAAGCATCTTCGTACAGCGTTCAACAATCTATTCTAGTACTTTTTCCTCCATTTCATCGCTCAACGGTTTTCTGCCAGCCTCTTGTAAACGTTTTCTTTTCTTGTTACTAACTAACTTTGAAAGTTCTTGTAAGTCATTCTTTTTTTTCTTCCAATCACGAATACAATGGCAGCAGCCCCAATAGCGTTGCGCGCAGTTGACGTCACAGATTTTAGACCCCCCGCGAGACTCAGACAAACAAACTTCTTTCTCCTAAGGAACTTGTTAACTGACCTGCGAAAATTACACAAGTTGCAAACGATTCAACTTTACAAGAGTGTGCTAGTGAAGAACAAACGATTCCCGAAAGTGAAGCAATAATAGAACGAGAAGTCAATACCAATAGTAGTGCTCTTAGAAGATCATTCCGAATCAAGAAAGCTCCAGTTAAATTTGTTGACTGACTAATGATACTTCAGGGTGATGTGCTAGTAACCTCTTCCCTTTTTCTTTATGCAATTAATTCGAAGTCTATCGTTTCCTGTCGCTTTCTATATTTTATAAGCTAAGGAAAATGTCATATATTATTTTGTTACTTTGTTTTATATATAGGTAAATAAAAGCCTTACACTAAACTTAATTTGGCTCTTTTCTGTAGTGACATTACATTGCAGTACTAGTAATACATATCTCAATGAAATGCTTCAATAATACTTTGATATTATATTAATATTGTTACAAAACTAGCATAAAATCAAAGGAAATCATACTTATATGTGTACAAAGTTCTATGGTTAATTGATTAGTACAAAATCTTATTTACAAAGTGTCACTTAAAATTAACAAGCCCACTACACCATCTCAGTTGCAAGAGGGGAAAGAGACAGTGGAATTTTCCTGCCTACTGTTCTAAACTGTTTTACACGTTCATTATATCATTCTATGTGAATTCTGGCTTTAGCGATCTTCCTGGTCTCTAGTTCCTCTGCTACGCTCAGACTCTTTCTCGGCGGTATTCTTACACTGACTTGCAAAGGATTGAGCAAATCCTGGACAGTGAAGCCTCTGTCAGCTAAAATTACATCAATTACCTTCAATATACCTGATTCTCTGAATATCTCCCTCAAAGAGATAGAAAATGAAGCAAGCACCCCCATTTGGGGTGACAGCAATCAGACATTTAAGTGTGTTAGAATGCTTGTATGACGAGAAAGTGTTGCCTGACTTGCATAATTGTGAGAAGCTTCAATGAGAAACTTGATGCAGTCCACAACACAACAAATGTTTCTTAGGGTTTTGGCAAAAACTGCCTGAATTTGTCTCTCATAGGGAACATAAACTCCTGCATGTCTTGAAATACTTTGTACATCAGCTGAATATATGTTGTAAAAATCTTCCTTATAAGAGTTTCCTTGATTGTTCTATCAGGTGAACTTAGTAGCACTGCCAATGATTTCACAGTGTAACCTCTTCTTAACCTAATATTTTTCCATTCCTTGGAACGGTTTAGGAAAAGGTATAAACGCTTTCTTTCCAGCTGCTATCATCTCCGTCAAAGATTTGTGGAGTTTGTCAGATTACATAATGTCTAATTCAAATTATCAGGATTTATTTATTTCTCAATCTTTATACAGGATAAAAACATCAGTGTTACACATATATATATATTGCAAATTATATATATTACAAATAAAAACTGTTATCCTAGTTTGTCCTGTTTGGGAGGGAGAAAGTAAGAATGAAAATATAAAAATCAAAAATGGGGAAAAGGAATAAGTGCAGTTAATGGAACTTTGATTAACTTTGAACTTTGATAAAGCAGAATTTGATCAATTTGGGAACTAGATCAAAAGAAACGAAATGTTAAAACGATTTAATCAGACTAAATAATTTAACTTAAAATATCTATATATTTACTAAAAATGTGATTTGCGAGAGAAGATCGAAACTCAGCTGAGCCTTGTTTTGATCTTAACTCGCAAGGGAGGCTATTAAAAAATTTTACACCGGTAAAATAAAAACTATTTCGTGCAACTTCAAGTTTAACTGGTCAGTTTTATTGAAATATGGTTATTTCTTGTAAATCATTCATGTTCTACAAGATCAAAATACTAATTAAATATAAAACTTCCAGTTTCCTTCTTTACACATTTTTTCACTAACAAACAATTCTGTCTATATATAATTTCCTGTTGTACATCTTTAACATTTTTGTTGTTAGTGATTCTTCTTGCTCTGTGGTTAATGGATGATTTTGATTCCTTTACTGGGTAGAAACTGTCTCTGAAAACATTCTCTCGACAATGATTCAACAGCAGGACCAGGTTGAGTCTCGATATCTCCAGATAACATCAACAGTAGCATAAATAAACCTATCTTTCGATATATCAAACATAATCCATTTCGTTGGTATACACAAAAGAAGAGAAACAAAAGCTCTCTCTGCCAGTATAAAAATCAGTTTTGTGAAGTGTAATACTAATTCCATTAGGTTGTGTGGTTGTGTTTCCATCATGTTTTTCCTTTCGTATAGAGCAGCTAAATACTTTTGAAATGTTTGTCTGAGTCTCGCGTATATTGGCGTACCGACATACGAAAATACATCTATTTTCCATACGCTCAAAATGCTAAATGGTGTGCGACATGACGCATGATCCTTACTTACTTTCTTTCTTTTCTTTTTTTTTCGTTCTTTCTTACACTCATTATTTTTATTTAAGCCGAGCAAAATGTTTTGTCAGCCTTAGTTATGCTTTTAAACAAATTTCTCAGTTCAGCCTCATTTTATGCTTGAGAATATGCTTACAGCAATAACAACGGAAATGAATTTTAGTTTCTGACTCATCTGGTGGATGACCTGTACTCTAGTGATATCCAATACAATTGACTACCTCAACAAAACACATTCATGTATTCAATATGTAATTATGAGCGCAGTTCTTCTGACGTAAACAGCTTTCTGTACAGAAAATATATGTACTAGACATATGTATAAATATATGTAGAAACATATGTAGAAATATATGTACATCATGACTAGACATTAATATTTGACTTTCATTTCAATTTTATATGAACTTTCTTAGTAACGCTTACCTTCAGGCTGCAGGTATGCTTATGAGTATGCTTCAAAAAGGACACTTTTAAGCCTAGTTACGCTTATAAACTCTATGCTTATAAAAAAATGAGTGTATTTCATGAAGGCAAATATTTTTGATATTATATTAACTTGGATAAAAGTTAGAAAATTTGAAAACTAGTTGAACTAATTTATAAAAAATGAAAATACGTATAACTCGTTTTCTTGTTTCTCGACATATCCTAACAAACCAATTAAACCACAGCAATGATGTCACTTTTTCTACATTTATCTAAAAAAAGTTTAGTGTTTTTTTTTTGAAACAGTACATGAAATCTCTTTTAAATTAGATTATTGTTGCATGTTAAAACAACTATAGAATATATAAATTCGAAGCAAGTGTATCCAAAAATAACAAAAGCTTTTTATTATATTACTGTGTTACCTGCGTAACACTGTTATAATCTTTGAAGTTTTTTGTTGGCTTTTGTACAAAATTTCTCAGATGTTAATTACTAGCCTGGTTTGATGTAATGGAAAACTTGTAGTCTGACTACCAAATAGTAGGCTATATGCGATCACGTAACCAAAATCATTGAGTAATGCGAAACATTGTGTTACTGTGTTTTCCTTATGAGAAGCCTGAACAAGCTAACATGATGATGATATACCTTTAAATTTTGCAACTGGCCTTGATTTATACTTTACGTTTAATTAAGGAGTACACACGCACAACATCGTTATTATAGGGAGAAAAAACGCACGCCATATAGAACACATCTCCAAACATACACCATATTATTTATCGTACATGAAAATTCTTGACTAGTGCACAACTACTTACGCGGGAAAAACATTTTTTAAGGCCTGATCCATCATTTATGTGTATCATCCTTTAGTTCATAAGTTATCCTAAATCTCTTTTAAAATCTCTAATTAAAACAATTATTTTTTCATAATCTTTATGCTTTATTTTTTCATTATTATTGTGGTCATGATTTAAAAGACTCTCTGCAACCAGGTTTACACATGGGGTGACAACACGTTTGGACAGATTGCACACTCAAAAAACTTAATTTCAACACCGAAAAAAGTCAAGGTCAGCACCATACATTCGTGTTAAATGTCCCTAAAGAACCCTATAATTCTATCCAACTTAAAAAAGTGCTTTCAATGTTTTTTTCTCATTTTTACATTTATTTTCTAATTTAGGTTTTAGTTGGTGTCCACATTTGGGACATTGCAGCTGGCCGCAATTTTACGCTGCTTTTAGGGGACGTGTCACGAAGCAAGACAGAAGTTTATTTTTGTGGAGACGTGGATAAGTATGATACATGAGTATTCAAGCATGCAAGAGAATTCCCATGTTTTGTTCCTAGGCAACGTAATCGCTCTATTTCTCAACCAATCATAAAAATTCCATCGAATAGCAAGAAACGCAACGATAGTTGGTGGCGATTGTCCCGGCGATCAAAAAAGCGTATCGAGAAATCAATGACGGTTGATATTCAAGTTCGCAAACTCATTCATTTTCAGAACGTAAGTATCATTTCATCGCTGCCTTTGTGTGTTTTGATTTCTTGGACTCTGTCAAGTTTACTAATAAACTAATTGTTTGGTGTTGCTTTACTTTTTTTTCTTAATTTATACCATTATGATTCTTCATTAAAAAATAATGATCATTTATTTATTAAGATTAATTATAACCGGTTTATAAGAAACTCTAGTCACTTGAGCTCGGAAACCTAAGAAACTACTACAGTAAGCTCACTCTATTTTAAGAAACTGTGAAATTTCGTGAGCTAAATTTTTCCCCTCATTGTTATTAAGAATATTGCGAAACATTTGTCTTTTTAAAGCAAGAAAAAAGATCAAGCAAAAATCATGATAAATTTGTTCTCTGTGACATCCCCAGTGAGGCAAAAATTCTGATATAATTAGTAAGAAACCCTTAAGGAACTTTTCTAGTAAAAAAAACAACAACGTGTAAATGAAGATGTGTTTCTTGTTAGGATGAACTTGTTCGTTCAGTGTGCGCGAATGACATCTGTTTTGGCTGTTTAACCGAGCGGTAAGTCTTTCCGTTGTGTGGCCTAAATCTACTTGATAACATGGTGTTAGCAGTGGTGTTACTTTTCAACAATTGTGTTTAAATTTTGATAAAAGTTACTTTGAAACTGTTGCGTATGTAAGAGTAGAGAAGACTTCGTCAAGCAAATTTGTTAAATCTCCAATTTAACTGTCGTTATTTTCCAGACCTGATCAAAGTGGAATTTTGGCTCCGATCTACAAGTTTGCTCGTGCAGAAAGACTGTTTTATCAACAGCTGACCATCATTCAAAAAGCTGTCATCGAACCACTCATACAAACAGGTCGGTTCTATTTTCTGGTTTTAAAGTTTTCATATAACTCCCAGTAATTATGATGATGTTACTGTATTGTTTTCTAATGTGGTAGACGACTCCAACAAGCATTATTGCTTTGGGAAGTAAGAAGAGTCTACCATGATAATATGCATCACATATGTCATTTTTAATGACCATAGCAATGCAGTTCTCCGGAAATCTAACTGAATCTTTTTTATATTTTTGATGATTTGGCAATAAATGTTGGCATATGACCAAATTTCTACGTAAGTAAAATACGGCGTAACCCATTGATTCATTTTTTCTTGTTGTATATTGTAGTACAGCAACATTTTATGTGGCGTACGTACATCACATCTTTATCAATAAATCTTCTTTTAGAAAGCTGGTCTCACATTACAAAGTTTGTAGGAGGGGAAGCATTGACACCATTGATTGACAGTTTCGTTGATCTCATGAATGCAACCTCCTCTGTTCTCTCGCAACTCACAGATATCATAAGATTGGGCTTGTCCGTGAAAGAACTGTTTTCGTTCCTCTTCTCAGATAGTTTCCGAGCTGTTTACGAAAGGTGAAGATTGACTCAGACCTAGTTATTACCATGATAATTTATAGTAAATATACCATTTAATGAACTACAAAGAAGAATTTGTATTTTTTAATTGTTATTTCAGCAATACAATATACTTCATCACCCTATATATTCAAAGAAATATGTTTTTAAAAATTGTTTTGTCTTTTCTGCAAAAGACTTTTATCATTATTTTCTTCTGAATTTGTACAAAAATTATTCTTCTCCCTAAACATAAATCGCAATGAATTAAATACTTAAATAAATAAACACTAAAGGATTTTTGCAATAAATTTAAAATTTAAAGTTAATTTTCATTTATTAACGAGACGTATTTCCTGACCAATTCTAGCTACTTAGACTAATACTTTTTGTATTTTGCATTTTTTTTCTACTAACTTTAATCACTTACTTGAAGGGATAAGACCTGAAAATATATTTTGCTTGCTTTTATTGACTATTTTTATTGGAATTTATTTACTACAGGTACTCTACTTGCTACGCAGATGCGCTAGCTGTCGGCCATTTGCATTCTTGCAACAAACCTGCCAGGTTTCTTGTGTTCATCTTTTCAAATTCTTATAATTTCTCACATAATATATATGTGCAAGAGTTTTGAGTCACTGGTATTTGTTTAAAGGTGATTTTCTGTATCATTAGTTCCATCATCTCCAAGATCAAAGTCATAACAAAAGACCTGGAAAAGCACTTGTCATTGGTATGTTGTCTTTGACATGTTTATGTAGGAGTTGAGTTGAGCTTGCAGGCCAGACCATTGGATAGGGGAGCATCAATTAAATTAAACTTTTCTATTATAATTAAATGTAATAATAATATTTAATCCTTTAGAACATTATCAGTTATTATTTTCCAATTTAAATTTAATATTTCACAAATTAATTACAATATTTTTTTATATGCATGCCTTACTTAACATTATAGTTTTTAATTTAAAGAATAAATGAATAAATATTTAAAATGTACAATATTAATGTAATAGGTCATAGTTTGTAGGCTGCCATTGAGCTCCTTGAATGCTTGCTAGTGTTGTTAAAAGCAGTTTTTTGTCTTTCAGTCACCTGTCTCGTTTGAGAACCTAATGAAAGCACCGTTAACAAGGTCTCACGTCTACTCAGATATCGCTAAACAAATCCTCTCTCATTACAAGGTGAATGCCAGTTCCTCTTCAGTCTCTCTTACTGGATTGTTACATAATATACACTTAGAAAATAAGCATTAAGCCATAATTGGCGAAAAGTGTCAATGTAATAAAGGCAATCTGAAGTTTTTTTATTTAGGTGATTCACTGAAATCATTTTATTGCCTAATAAAACAGAATTATATACCTTATTCCAGGAAATTAACGAGACACAAAACTAGCGTGAAGTTCAAAAAATCATGTTAATGTGATTTTAGCGTTTTGCGTTAATTTAAGGCTTCGTTAATTACCTGGAGTGAGGTAGCAACCTCTTCACTCATTCAACTCTGAAATATTCATGTTAGAGAAATCTTCAGATCGAGTTTGAGTTTGTCCATTCAATCTATGTATTTTCTTCTCAGTCCTGTGAACTTAATTGAATGAGACTTGTGATAGTGTCTGAAAGTAACTGGTTTTGAAAATTATTTTTCTTTTAAAGTTGAAAAGTTCTTAGGATTTTGAAAAATTTAGCATAACGGAATGAAACCAATAGCAATATTTAGCAGTTATAAATCAAGTTAAGACCAAAATTGGAGGATATGGTGAAAGTTTTAACAAATATTTAATTTAACCGTGTTGCCTTGTTTAGAATCTCTCTGAGGAGGAACAGCTAAGAGAGGTTCTTTCAAGATGGTCTACATTTCACGAGATGAGCACTAAACAATTGAAGCTTGCTCAAAGCACGAGTCAGTACTGGGATGAGTTCCACAAAAAGCTCACGGTAAGTGATGCTAATGTATTTGTTAGAAGCAATAATTGGTGTTTCGACTTTCACAAAGTAACAGCTTTTAATATTTCTGTCCATCAAACCCTATTCCTTTTAAAATCCTAACCGAAAAACCAAAAGCTGTTTTACAATATTTAAACAAAAAAGTAATTTTCAAGAAAAGAAATTATTACAAAATGTGCACCCAAAAGATACACCTTTTTCTCGGTATTTCTAGTATTTAGCATACTAAATACCTCTATTTATTCACAATTTTCCATTTATTACCATTGTTAAACTATTAATTGTAGAGAGATGATTTTTTTTTACCCAGGAAGCTCTTAAAGACCCGAAACGTCGTGTTTTGAAGAGCAGTCGAAATGACCCGTTAAATTTGGCACGTGCATCTCGATTATCCAATCACTCTTATATACTGTGTAATGATGTTTTCGTGCATGTCCAAGTAAGTGGTCTGTACGTCAACTGATGCTTTAAAAGATTTGCAATGTTTCATCCTTCCGACCTCATTTTTATTCTGTGATCCACAATTTCAATTTTGTTTTACCATTATGCCAAACAACCGTGAATAGATATGTAAAGCTATGCTAGTCTTGTTACAAGTGCAACCCTTTCTCTCGACATTGCTTCGCTGTCTCTTTAGTTTAACCGCAACTTTCAAGTCTTTCCCCTCGTTACGCTGTGGGCAGATTCCGTCAATGACACCTCTCAAATACAGTAAGTTTTAGATATCCTATACATTTAAAATAAATATTGTTGTTTATTATCTGTCAAAACTTGTTGATTTCAATTCGTGTAGCAATGCTATTCGTATCACTTCCCCGGAGGAGTCATTCGTTTTATCAGCTGGCACGCCTGATGGAAAGGTGAGTGTTCGGGCATCGGTTTTAACACACATTTAAGCATCTTTAAAGTGATCTTCTATTTTTTGTGTTCTAGATATCATGGTTGAAGGATTTAAATCAAGCAATTGCTTCATGTCTCTCAGCCTGTTCTTCTCACAGGTTTGTGTACGAATGATTATTCATCAACGCTCATTGCAGCCCTTCCACATTTCAGTTTAAACGTTGATACAGTGAACGCCAGTACGGGACTTCTTACAGCAGCGATAGCTCGTGAAGCCTCTTACGTCTACGTCAACCACCTGAAGTATCGATACGCTCATTACAAAGGGATGTGGCTAGCAGGGGTGCCACACGGGCGGTAACACAACCTCTCACTTGTTTTTCATGTTTTATTCAGCTTCTTTGTTTTAGAGGCAAAATGAGTTGGGATGATGAAACGTTATATTCCGGAGAGTTTGTCCATGGTTTGTTTCATGGGTGAGGTTTTTATCTGTTTTGATATTAATTAGCTATATAACCCCAAGCAAATTGCCCTCGTCATTTCCCTACATCACAAATTATAGCTAGGAAAAGTTGCCAAAATAGAACATGTTTCTGTCAAAAATAGCTATCTTGCTTCGTTATACTCGTGCTATTTGCACTCGTCACTTAAATACAGTTAAACTTTTAAATGGAAAGCTTAAAGAATTCTTACTGTACATCCTAGTTGTAAAAAGACACTTGTTCATCATGATTTTGGTTGTTGTTTAGATTCGGTCAAATGCGCTGGCCTGCGTCCCACTTGAATCCGATTGAGAAAAACTACGAAGGAGAGTGGATTGAAGGGCAAATGTTTGGTTATGGACGAATGAGGTATTTTACCTGGGTGCTTTACTTGTTTTTTTTTGTGATTGTGTATCATCTTGTATGATAGTTGTACATTAACCTTTAACTCAGAAACATCAACTCTAAAACAACAACCTGGGTTTGATTTTGTTTTTATCTAGATATGGCTCAACAGAGGAATATGTCGGCCATTTTAAGGATGGCGTACGTGATGGCCATGGCATGCTTAAAACCTCCCTTAATAAAAGTTCCCTGGAAACGATTTATATTGGAGACTGGGTGAACGACGTCAGACAGGGATATGGCGTCCTCGATTATATTATCAGGTGTTTGGATCAATATCAAAATTGCTATTCAATGTTTTCTATCTGGTTTTGTTTTGAAAAAGTTGTTTTATTTTTATACAAATCTTTGTGTTTTTTGGGAATTTGAAACATTTCATTAAGTGATTTCATACTTACCATTTACTTTATTAGATTGTTATTGAAATCCTTTTTAGGAGATTAGTTTCTCCATGGGACGGATACATATCATTATTGTGGGTCCTGAATATATACAATTCCAAAATGAAACAAGATAGATATAAAAAGGTCTTTAAAACTATTACATTCTATGCATGTTATAAGTAGAGGTGGTGAAGGTGGTTTCATCGATTGTTTGTTTTCAACGTTTCAGGGGCGAGAAGTACATGGGTATGTGGTGGAATGACCAGCGCCAGGGGCACGGGGTCGTTGTAACCGTTGATGGGGTGTACTACGAAGGACAGTTCGTTCAAAACAGACTAGTGGTAGGTCCATTGTTTAAGTGTTATGTGCTGAAATACTGTATTTAGGGTTTTTTGGATGGTGGGATTAATTCTTCAACTTCGACAATCACTAATGAATGTGTTCTTGAATGAACGTTTTTGGTTCGTTTTTCAGGGCAGGGGATTGTTGCTAAGCGACGACGAGAGTTGCTATGAGGGGGAATTTACAGCCGACATGTTGCTAAGTGGCAAGGTAACTATTCGCAAGCCGTTAGGAACTAGATATCTTAATTATACGTCTGGTGGATGTCAAAACATGAATAGAATTTCCTGATTTTGTTATTGAATAGGTTACGTCGTCACTCAACGTTATGAAAACATTTTCGTCGATCTTATTATGTCAGAATCATCTATAAAACAGACCTTTTTATAAAACAACCAAAATTTTGTAAGATGAAGTGCTACGTATAAAAATACATCGTTTCCCGAACTATCCACGTCATCGCGTATTTAATTTGCGAAAATAACATCAGAGTCCTGGCTTCTGTTCATTTCAACTCTGTTGAGCCACTGTAGTTCCTGTAGTATGCGTTCTAAGTCGGTACCAACCTCCTTTTTCAACTTATACCCCATACACCCGCGGCACAACACCTGACGGGGTTTGTTCTCGTTCTCATAATATTTTTCGCCGGTGAAGTTCCGTTTGCACGTTACGCATGCGCTCTTCTCGTCTTCGTTACTGCGCATGAACATTTTCTCGACGTAAATATCCTGTTTTTCGTGTTTGCCGACTGTGTCTTTCTTCGGATGTCTCCTCCATTTCTTGTTGTGATACTGCAACGCACTTTGAAATGTGTGGTTGTCCTCGTATTCGTACCTTTTGTCTTTTTTTCTGCCAAAAATGAGAGATGGCATTCTAACTAAGAGAAATTTAGCACTTTTTGTTTCTCTCACTGCAAAATTTTATTCAGTCACCTTCTGTGTTCATGGCAAATTGTTGAATGCCGTTTGAAATTAAATCACAAACAATGGTTTCTACTCGCCTATTGATTGCTTGCACATTTGTCGGCTTAGTCATGGTTTTTATCAGTTCACTGGAGCAAAGCAATCTAAAGATTTAAGATTTCCTTGTGACTTTCGTTCGTAAGAGTTTGCGTTCTTTCGCAGCGTTTCGATTTGTTGTTTTAATGTTCAGATTAATGTTCCAGAGCACTGTGTGTTCGCGCGTTAAAACATCTTTTAAAGTTTCTTAAGGGAAACCGGGTTCTTTCACGTGATAACGAGTTGCTATGGTTACCCACGTAGATACTCCACGATTTTATTGAAATCGCTACATGTTTATATGCCTCTCATTGTATTGTATTGACGAATAAGTATGGATTAAACTTTCCTGCGCAAGCGACGAGAATTGATCTTTGACAAGATCGCGCCTTCTCAAGAAAAGGCTGTAAAAAGCTTTGATAGCTTTGAAATCCAGTTTTAATTTATTCTTGTTTAACGCGAGTAGCTGAAACAAATATAATTTAATTGTGAACTGTTTTTCTTTTTTTTCTTGCGCGTTTGTATTGACTCGTCTTGTGGACACCAAAACATTTTGATTGGTTTAAAAAAAATTTGCAGTGTGACATTCACGAAAAGATTAACGAAAAATGACTCTTAATCTAATGAATATAATTCCCACTATAGCAGGGAGATAAATAGTCGCCTCTATCGACACTTGTGGCCAACTCGAATTAATGCTACCATACAATTCTACCCACTACATGTAAGCCGCATATTAAAAAAGTGCTTTTGATTGTTAACTTTAAAATGGTGACTGTTTCTGCTGCGTCAGGTTTTTGCATTGATTTAATCTCAATTAGAAACCATTGCCCCGGACAACATACATACATACAAGTAAGAATAACTTTGGAGCAAGTAATTCTACTGTCGTTCTATTTATTTCTGTACATAATAGAAATGACAACAAACTCAAAGTTATGGCAATGAATCATAAAGAACTCCAAAGAGAAACGAATTTGAGTTCTTGCAAATATGCAAATTCGACGGTAGATACAAGACATTTCGTCTCTAGGGCTTGCTCACTCTACCGAACGGAGATTTCATTGACGGAACGTTCTACGGGACCTGGGGCGAGAGCATCAAAGTGAATGGAGTTCTCAACAAGTTCACCAATCCACTCAGGTGCAGCGACATCACCGGCGGCCGATCCAATCTTCTGGAGTGAGCAACCATCATTAGTAAAAGCGAATTTTCTAAATTTTGAAACTACATTTCTAGTGCTAAACCTAACTGAAATTTAACTGTTTATAAGGCGATGAACGGCATAGGGAAAGCAATTTCATTCTGGTCACTGCAGTTTCATAACTGGTATACGTTTCATCAATAACCTACTTGTTACCAATCTTCTCCAGATCAACCAACTTCGCTATCGACGCCCACATGAAATGGAAGTCGCTATTCGACGAGTGTTTCGCGGCGCTTGGTTGCCATAACAACACGCAAGAAGATCCGGAGGCGGCCTGGCGTTGCGCTACGAACGCCGTGTTAAAGTACTCGTCTACTGCGCACGCGCCGAAGAAGTTTGATTTAGAGTTGATTCAACAGAAAAAGAACAGCTTCGTCGAGAACATGAAAATGGCGGGAAATTTGAAAAGTTTGCAGACCTTCCTTTCAAAAGTAAACATGTTAGTATGGGATGGAAATGTTGATTAATCTTCTATCGAGATTGATGAGTTGTTCAAATTTTTAAAAGCGTTTTCAGTGAACTTTGATACTCGAATAATACTTTAATTTTCTCGGAAAATCTGCGGAATAAAAATGCAATTTAACTGTTCGCCATTCACTATTTTTGTTAAATCGGATCAATAGAATATTGAAGGAGTGGTGTCATTAGTGTTGTAACCTCTTTGTTATTGCAGACGTTAGATACGATCGGTCACCCTCTCAACTTGCTGGTGGAAGGTTTGGTGGATGTGTACCGCGCTACTTATGTTGGGGTGGGAGCACACAGAAGGCTTCTACCGCACGCGGTTGCGGAAGCCAAGTCATACGTGACGCGCGTGTTTAACGTGTTGAGGTTCGTTATCGGAATGTTTCCTATTGTTGTCATAGTGATGCCGTTTTGCTTGTTCCGTTGGTTTGGTAAAATACACCATGATAATATACATAATTGTAAATGTCTTAGAAATGTTGACGTCACATTTTAATCCATTATTTTTTTAAAATTATACCCAACCCTCCGAAATATTGCTGAAATTGTAAGGATGCGAAATGAATTTACGGAGAAAGTACTAAGGTATCGTTTTGTTATTTGGTAGTCATGACGACACAATGTGGCATGTTCAACATTTTCACTCGTTTTACATTTAAAGCGCAAATGAGTAAATCAATATTGAAAAATGTTTTCTTTTGATGGAAATATGTGAGCATGTCATGGTTTTAGGTTGTTATCATACTTTAAACGTAGAATTGTGGCAGTGATAAGATATACAGGTACTCATGTATAATAATAATCTGAAGTTGTCTTGATTTCATTTTCCAGAGTTTTGTTCCCAGACCTCCACGACGAAGAGTTTGTTTTGTTATCCAGTGACGTCATCGACGGGGTAATCGAGGCACCGATCAACAGCATAACTTTACTTCACCCTTTACTTCTGCCTCGATTATACCCGCCTTTGTTTACTCTCTACGCCCTCCACACAGAGAAGTCTGACGCGTTGTACACGGAGAAACTCTATTACTTGAATAAACGAGCAGATGTTGCCTTGATGTCCTTCTTAGGTGTGAAAAGGTAAGTGGAGTACGTTGAATAACACTTAAGTTACATTGTTCGTATTTCAGGTCGTTTTGGCTGATTTCCGAAGAATTCATATCTTCTGATAAAACGGTAGGTCGCCATGGAAACACGTTAATCTCCGTTAGTAATCGTTCGCATGTTGCTCTTTGTAATCCACTAAGGTCACTTTTCATGCTTGCTTAACGTGGAATTATTTTCATCGTCAAGAGATGTAGTATTTTCTTGTATAACGAAAGTTTCTTTTTCCCTCCAGTTGACAGGCGACGACCGTCCATACATCCCGGCCATCAATTGCTTGGAGAGGATAAGCACTACGTACAGTCCGATGGGAAAGATCGAAATTATAAGGAGGACGTTTGCTTCCATACATGACGTAATCGTTTTTTCTCCGCCATCTTTATTACGTTTTATCGTCGTGGTGATTGATCCGATTGTCATTGCTCGTGTTTTTTTATAGTAACTTTGAGTCACCATTAATCCTTGAAGCTTTCTGACATCTAAGAAACTTCTGGATAGGTTTACGATTGATTGTAGTGTGGTCGTATAGCTGTTTACTTGCGGTAGGGAGAGAATATATTATGATTAATCTTTCCAAAATTGCAGGCGATCGATCAATGTTACCGTGGTAAAAAACAACAAATCCTCGCCATGGATGACCTATTCCCTCTCTTCCAGTACATCGTCATCAGAGCGAGGTTAATTAAATATTCCGATAATAATTTATTCGAAAACGGTTCTAGTTTTTTCAAGATTTGTTTCTTTGTGTAAAAGCTACTGTTAAATAAAAGCTTGTTTTTTACTTCCGTTTGCCTTCTCTCAAACTTACCTGTATAAAAGTTTGTTAGTTGGAAAATTGCAATCAAACATAATTCGCTCATTATATTTGTAGAGTTCCTCATCTTGGTTCAGAGATAAAGTTCATAGAGGACCTCGTTGAAAGCTCAGTGCTGGTTGGTGAAGCTGGTCACATGGTCACCACGCTGAGTGTAAGTTGAATCTGGTCGCCACCCTAAGTGGAGGATGACACATGATCACCACGCTAAGTTGAAGCTGCGAATACCCTTCTCTTTATCGTTCTTTCTTTTACAGGCTTGCTATTTCCAAATACAAAAGGAAAGAGATCGAGATTAAAGAAGCCAGAGGTGTTTGATACATCGAGACAACTCCAACCACGTGGTGAAGAGATTGTAGAACATAAGAGTGGACGTGAAACATGTCATGCATGTGTACTTAAGATCTTGAATGACTTTCTATTTATTCTTGTTGGCCATGTAGGATATTTTTTAGATTTTAGATAACCATGGCGATGGATATTGTTATGCTTTTTGTATATAAAATTCCAAACGATATATATTTTTATTAAATCCTTTTAGAAGAGTGATAAACGAGTTTTTGTTTCTCTTGTCAACTAAAATCATGCTTTCCGTTCGTGATGAAGTAATGATCGTTTGGAATTCATTCGGCACGATGACATTATCCGATTGCGCAATGGTAACACGTTCCGCTCTTAACCCAAATGTTCTGGGATCGAGACCATGCTATCACAAAGTTTTTTTGTGAGCAGTTATAAATAAAAAAACACCGAATTTCATCAAAAATAACCGTAGCACAAATTGGAGCAACTAAATACACTAAAACTCCGGAGGTCTTCATGATAATGCTTAATTAGCGGTCTGAGAGCCTCATTATAAACAAACAAACATAACTTAAACAACTTCGCACAAAGAAACCAGGTCATATCTCTAATATATATCTGGCAATGTTTGTTTCTTTGTCTGCTCGTTTTTACCTAATACATTCGCAAACAGATGGCCCCAGAGAGCTGAAAATTTGTCCAGGATGGCAAATTGACCTAGAGAGTGTTATGACAAGCTTTATTTTTAGATAAAAATATAAATTGTTGATTTTCTTATAAAATAAAAGTCCCGTAGTTGAGAAGTTATTCCCCTGACAATTTCATTACACAAAATATTTTTCTAATAGTTTTTGCAAGTCCCTTGGATATTACTCACGGATAAAGCATTTTAAACTTAACTGAAACACTTTCAATCGATGCTTTGATGGAGGTGAGTGAATACTGTTGCTTTTTCTAGCGCGTCACTTACATGTTAAATTTCGTACATTGGCTTATCTTACTTAGAAAACGTTCATTGCCCCACGCAACGCCCTGGGTACCTCTACTAGTAGTTTATATTTTCTATAGAGTTTAATGAGTTGAACGTAAGTTTAGGCCAGTCGGAAGATGATAGAAACGTTGGTGTGTAAGCAATTGCAAAATGCCGAGTTCATCGTAATTTGCGAAGAGCGCCCATCAACCAAACAAACTGAAAATCGAAACCTACGACAAGTTTGCAGAACAATCACACCTGAACAACAGCCCACTATTCCTAGCACACTCGAGCATCGAGAAATGAATGGCGAAATTCAATCAAGTCTAAAGGTCTCCTTGGGCAGGGTTCAAACCCATATCGCAATGTTACTAAAACCTCTTCAAAGAATTATGTTTACATTGTTTTAAAAATTCTCATTTAGAGAATTTGAGAAAAGATTTTATCACTTAAGACAGTTTTCGTTAAACAAAATTTTACGAGGTCATTCATTGAAAAAGTGGAGAAAATTTGTTAAAGTTTGATATTCCCATCCATCATCACCAGCCACTTGCTCGTTCGCTGTGCCACGGAAACTCATTTTTTTTAACACGCCAAATTACGTACGACCAATTTTGAAACCAATCAAATCTGAGTATCATCACAGTAGTAAAAAGCCTCACTCACTTTTTCGCTTGTGGAAATCCAACTTTAACTCTTCATATTAAAATCATTGCTGTTTTCATTTCTCCATTCTATTGAATGGAAGTTATGTAAGGGGTCATTCAAAAAGTTCGTACGATCTAGTGTTATTATTTTATCCTCTACCCTACCCCCTTGTTCGTTCATTTCTTGATGGCCCTCCTCAGCCACCTGGCGATGAATGGAATATTGTTTTGTCATTACCCGCATTTACAAACAGGCAAACATGTTTCTGTAAATGAGCAAATAACTGCCAATTGAAGCGGCGAGATGCAGGTAATAAGAACATTTTGAGAATTTTTTTCTTCTTCTTTGGTTAGTTATAAAACGTTGCTAAGGGGTCTAAACAACATGTTGACATAAATAGAAAAATTCAAAAAAACATTTTGGCTAGCACATTCAACTTGAAAATCACGCCATTTTTTATTTTGGTGGCCGAATGGCGTTCTGCTGTGTCAAAATGTGCTTCGACTGAAGAACCTCTATTTGTATTGTACAATTTTAACAAGTAACTGCTTGAATTTATACAAAGAACACTAAATAGGAACATAGTTTATAGTTTTTCAAATTTTATGTTGAATTTTGGTTTCAAAGTTGGGCATCTTTGCCCGCGACTCCAACCGGACCCATATAAACCCATCGCGGCTTTCCTTCCCACAGACTACAACCGAAGCTTCCGTCACAAGCTTGATATGTCTCTCGACTGCTTGCGTGTGACAAGGGTAGCGTGAAAAGCTGACGATTGACGTGACATCCTCGTGGATGAAGCGTAGAAGAGTCTCGTCATCGATGTTCATAGTCACCGGTGGTTCCGTGAGTGGTTCCTTGCTCCAGTCAATCATAGAAGTGTAGTGTTCAGCTTCAAAGTTCGGAGTTGGTACCTTGAAGATCCTTACCGTGCCAAGTTTAGCTTCTTTTCTTGCTTTCATGATGCGACGTACACCGAGTTCCCGTATATATGGGGTCGAGCGTCGGTTATCATACTTAGAAGAAGATTCTCGGGATGTCCAAAATAACCATTTCTTTGCATAACTGGGTCGACGACGCAATGAAGATCTTGCTTCATGTAGCAAGATTTGTTTATCGTTTCAAACAAGTGCCTTCCTCCATCTTTGCACGAGGGTTTTATCTTTATCGCAAACCACATGGGTGCAGAAACTCTGACAATGAAAAGAACAGGCTCTTTCAGTTGATCTGAGGGTTTCGCTGTAGATACATACAGACGTAGAATGCGATTGCCTGTTGTTAACCATCTCGAATGATTCATTAGCCCGGGATTTCGTAGAGAAAGGTCAACAGGACACACACCGACTGATATGGCGTTACACATGTCGTGAAGGTACTTCTGATCTGGTGATAAATCATCAGGGCGTGTCGTGGGCATTTCACACTGAATATGTAAAAATGTCACTAGTGGTAAATTTTTACAGGTTGGTAGTTGTTTACCGATCGGTCCAGCGGTCTTTCCGTCGAGATGCGTCAATGGAAGCTCATTCGCGTGAAGTTGGCAGATAAAACAATTAACTGGTCGCTTTAGAGACAGTTCAAACAATCGATCGATGCCGCCTTTTACTCCAGTGTTGACTACTGTGCCGTCGCATCCCAGAGCCATTATTTCCGTTTTATGTCCTTATTAAGGGTTGTAACACAAGCAGCTGTTACGTAACAGTGCAGTTATGACAACAGGCAATGTGGCGTAATTTTTGCGAAAATTTTCTTAACTTATTGCTAGAATCCAAATGTTAGGCAGGTAGTCTTAAACTTTTGAGTGCGACTGTAAGTCTAAGTCGAAAGTAAATAGAATCGGTAAAAGCTTCACACATGTAGTGGCCGGAAGAGGTAGGTATGTAGGAAGGTAAGTAGGTAGATATGTACATTTTTTGCGCGACGACTAAAATTGTAGACCTTTTTCGCCGATTTTCACAAAAAAAATCTGATAAATCAGCGTGATTTTCAAGCTGAATGTGCTAGCCAAAAAAATTGTTTTTTATTTAATTTTACGCCATCTTGTTTATTATAACAGTTTAGCAAGGTTTTAATGCTAACCAAAAGAAATTTAAACATATCGTAATTAAAATTGCCACTTTCACTCCACCCTATTGACCAATCAGCTGTAATTAGGATTATTAAAATATTTAGCAATTATTATTTATTAATTGATTGGTTGATGTAAAAATTTGAAGAACTTTATTCAAAAAACTCTAATTTAGGTCAGATCACAAATTCGAAGCGGGAAGGGACTAGGGTAGGTTAACTGTCTTCACAGATTTTTTCGCAGAGCATACTTTCGTTTTCGGCAGGCTACCCCCACCTCCCTGTTTTTGGGGGACTCATTCCCTCCCCTCCCGAAGGTACGTAGCTTTTTTTAAATGCCCCCCCCCCCCCCCCAATCTAATATTTCTTGCAATGTGATTGTTTCGAAACAAAGAAAAACTTCTAGGACCAAACTTGATTTGTTTTTTGTTTTTTTTGAAAAAAGGTGAAGAATAAATATTCGCCAATAATACAACGAAAGTTTATGAGAAATGACATAGAACTTTTGCGTTTTGGAAAAGAGAGCAAAGAGCTATTAGTTTAAAAAATACTATGGTACGAACTCGAGTAAATTAATGGAAAATATACAATTCTATAATACCTGAAATACAATGTTAAAAAAAAGTAAAATCAAAGAGAGACGAACTCAACAAAACAAGTGAACTACATTGTTACATATTTGTTAGCATATAAAAGCTCCCTGTCTCCTAGTGGTACGTTCACCTCATTATATCATGGTTAGAACTGGTGCTTGTCGTGGACGTGGAGGAAGCAGTGTCAACTTCAACCTGCCAACAAATAGAGCGAATTTTTAATCTTTGAAAACAATTATATGTAAGGTTGACAATAATCTTTGGAATATTTTCATAAAATAAGAGGCAAACATCTAATGAACGGCCACATCTCCATTAGTTTGCGAAACATTCAGAGAATGTAAGGTTGGATGTCTTACCGAAAGGAAATCACTCCCATCAATGGACCTTGACCTTTGCCGCGTTCCGCTAAACAAAACAAAACATTTGCAACAAATAAAGGGTAACTAGAACAACCTTACCTCATGGCTTCTTCTGGTGGAGAGGCCTGGTACGAGCTCACTGGACGAGCATTACGTAATGCAGTTGGAACGTTCAACTTGTCGTCCGGCTGTATATGCAAATCAGTTTATGAGATAAAATGGTGAAATCGTTACAAACATTCACTCACTCGAGGGTTATCTTTATAAATCTCTAGTCCGTCTCCGGGTCCCATGTGTGACACGTGGCTAAAGTTCGACGGCCCGGATATTAGCCGAGATACGAGGTCTGCTTCTTCGGCCCGCAAACTGTCTCTAGTTTTGAATGAAAGGCGCTTCTTTGAGCTTGATTTGATGCGTTGAATAGCTGCTATGGCTCGCTTGCCCTGATGCGATTTTATAACCAGTTCTAAATATCACGCGCGGTAATTGAGACAAGAAGTGCGAAATGAAACAACATATGAACTACTTCACAAAGTTTCTATTACCGTCAGCGATGTCGTCTCTCTTCAAGTAAATAAGACGTTGCTGTTCGGGTAAGCAAGACAAACTGAGAACACCTGAACTCGATAAGGGGAATGCCTGAAAAGCAGAGGATTTGTGGGAATATTTTTAAAGCTACTGTTCCGTAAAATATGCAAAAACAGTATAAAAATCGAAAATTTAAAATATCGACATGACGCTAAAAAATCCGAAAGTACAGTAGTTTCAACAAACATAATTGATGTGCGAATAGCGAATAGAAGAATTCAAACCAATTCACGAAATCATTTGAGAAAATTCAAAAAACGAGGTCTAGTTTCTTTCATTTGATAAAATTATACTGGGCATTCTTTTGTAAGCAATCAAGCTGATATTTTCATTGCTATCGAGGTATTTTATATCGTTCACTTATCACCGGTACCTTTGGTATTTGTAATGTCTGCAGCCAGGAACAGGTAGTAATATCAATCACATCCACTCCTCTATCAGTGTACGCAAGCAAGAAAGGTTTCGAAAATGCTGAATGTATAGTTAATATGGAGTTAGTTCACACAACTTTCAGTATCCATGCACTATAATAACACCAGGGCTATCACACACAAACTCTAAAATGACGGGTGTCCAATTTTACGTGATATGATTTATAAAAATCGTTTTGTAAATTTGTCAAAGGTGTGAAAGATAAAGGTTTTGAAATTTTGTTTTGATTCAAAATGTTAAAAACGGCTAAAGAAACCTAACTCCGTCCAGCATTGTTTCTATTAAAGGTTTAAAGGCATTTTTGGTAAGAATTCTTTGATTTCCACTTATAGGTCTCCATTTGATGTTACTTCTCCGAAGAGTATGAAGAATAACTAGCTGCAAATCTTTGTTTAGTCGTTCATTATGTTTGCATTAAATAACTGAATATATATATATATATATATATATATATATATATATATATATATATATATATATATATATATATATATATTGGTCATGGTTTTAACTGTATTATCAACCGTGGCTATTATAAACACACGAAGGCGAAATGACCACAATTATACTATATTTAACAAGGGTATATTTTAATAATCTCAATTTAACTAATTATTGCCAATCTTCTTAACAGCAAAGAAAAAACAGAGAGTAATTTATAATCCTACCTAAATTGTTGATAGGTGAAGGCCACGCAATCTCATTCGATCTGGAACGAACTCCAATTGAAGTCACGTAAAACGCCAATTCTAAAGGGGGAAAACATTTGAATAAAAAAGAAAAGCAACCGCCAAACCTCATTTCAATTAGAAAATAATGAAGATAATGAAGTAATGAAATACCTCTGAAACAAAGTAGATATTCGTCGTCAGATACTTCAGCCGCCATTAACGCTTCAGTGTGCATGGATAACATGAATTTAAGGGACGGATCGTCAGTGTTTACAAGTTCTAAAAGTTCATTCAATACAGTGAAACGATTGGTGAAATGTGGAGGCTGCCATAGCAACAGAGGTATTCAACCAATGAGAATCGTCTTACTTGTCATTGGAACATTATCTTTGAGAACATCGACTACAGCGAAGCCTGATGGGTACCCAATGAACAGCTTGCAGTTGAAAATACCAACCCACTGACATGTGAGGTTGAAGGAGACGTCCTACGGGTAGTGAAATAAGCAACGATAGTGTTGGCGCATGAACGAGAGTTTCTATCCCTTAGCGACGCCGAGCGTTACTAAATGTTATTCCTACACGGTGCAGGAAGGATTTGAACTCACAACCACAGAGCGCTCTACCAACTAAGTTGACTGGCTTAAATCGGTTTTACATATGCATATAAGTTCAACTAATTTTTACGACTACTTTAATCGTAGAAACTTTCGCGAGAGAAACTTTCGTGATTTCGCGAATTTTTGCCATTTTCGCGAAAGTTTATCTCGCGAAATTTCGCAAACTTCTTCGTTCGCGAAAGTTTATCCATTAAAATTTAAAGAATTTTTAAGTGAATTTCAATTTCAAATTTGCAATGAACGCTTTTGGAACAAGGTACGTAATGTAATCCGTATTTGAAATAAAAAAAAGACAATAAATTTTGAAAATTTGTTTACGGCTTTTAGCACTCGCGAAAGATTATCTTGCGAAATCTTTTGATTTTCTTCACTCGCGAAAGTTTCTACGATTAAAGTAAGTCAACACACAATGAAAGTATTTTATGCCATATGCTAACTCTTTTACATATTTAACACTTATTATACGCCGGTAACCTTTTGAATGCAAATTAAATATTTCGACTTTTGAGGGCAGTTGCACCAATGAGTAGAATGATAGGATTGTTTAACCGAACTCAGCTTGTCAACTATTGATGAATAGTCACATGTTAACACTTACACGAATCTTCCTGTATCTTGTTTTTGTTCGGTTCAACTCGTACAGAACAGCCGTTTTTTTCTGCGCCACACAAACACACGTACAACTTCCGTGACGTATGCTGCCCACAGTGAAGAATAATGCACCTGCGGTGAAGAGGTACTTAGCTCTGTAGAAACTAGCTGGTTTATATGCAGAAGGATTAATAATTCAAGTATAAAGATTTTAAATCAACAGAGAATTTTTCTCTGTGGTGAAACGTGACTAGTTGATACCTTTTGATTCCTGTATTTTGATTGGTTCGATCTCGTGACCTTCGACAACGGTGAGGGGATACAAGCGAATGTAACGTTGCTTGCCTACACAATGAAGAACCAATGAAATTCAAATGAACAGAAGAAGACATAAGAATGTATTCTTGTAACTAAGTGAACCTAATTGTGACTAAGTAACACACACAAAATTAAAGCTGAAGTAAGTTCATGACAGAGAGAGAAAACACAACCTCACCTGATAAAACAATCAACAATTGTTCGTCAGCTACCATCTCCACCTGAACAACTTTCTTGATGTCATCGATGCGTGACATCAACTCTTTGTCCACCTGGTAGGAGAACAACCCCTCCTCCGTCCCGCACACAATCTTGGTGGCGTCCACCACTGCCCCGCACAGCGTAGTGCGTACTACAGGCGTGTTACTGTCCAGCAACTCTTGCCCCAAGTACTTGTTCTGAAAACAAAGGTTTGAACTCAGGTTTCTCAAAAACCTTCAGAAAACAAATGATGCATTTAATAATACCATAATAACATTTAAACACAATACGCCAATCTTTATTTAATTACGAGTCTATTTATTAATATTTCAATCAATCCAAAAATAAAATATTCTAACACTTTTTATTTGAAACATTTTATTTGATCCAAAAATATTTTATCTGTGAATTTTGTTTCAATCTATCACATGTATTTTATACTAAAAATTTGTGTATGACGTTTCGAACAAGATGTATTTTTATAGGTTTCTGTATATAAGTTGTAAACTTGAAATGATAATAACAAAATTTATTTAAACCAAGAAAATATGAGCTGGTATAATAAATGGCATGGGAATCAGTATGGACATGAATCAGAAATACTCCAGCACACAAGGCACAATTATAAAACACATAGTTAATGAAAAACGTTTGGTAACCTACTCATAAATACATCATTACCTTTTTTCCATCACCATGTGTTTTGTTGAATAGTTTCACCAGCTCCTGGAGAAGACCAATCCACTTATGTCTGTCATTCTCAGAATCACACAACACCAGCTCATCAAAAGTGACTCCCAGTGGTGAAGTACCCGCAACGGAAATCTAAGAGATTGGATATTACCGTAAACAAATTATTTCTTCTGTTAGTACATGAATCTGGATATCATGTTCCATTTATCTTTAGTGAAATTAGGTTTAAAAGAAGAAGACAATACGAAAAAGCTAAAGTTTATTAGTTTGTCTGGTTAAACAGAGCTGTTGTAACAACACCTCTTCAAATAAACCAACTATACCTTGAATATTTTAGGTAGATCGGCTTTCTTAGCATGAATGACATCTGACGACAAAACACTTGATACAAAGAATTCTTCATCCCTACGACAGAATACACATCAACAAACTATCCCACTTCAACATTCCCATATATTTTTTGCTCAACCTCCCCATCATCATAATCTTTTTTTTCTCTCTCTTAACGACCCCCACACCATGGTGGTGTGTTCCATGATGAGCGAAGACCTAGGCTCATCGTCATGTGGTGTTTGTTCATCGGCAAATGATTTGTTAAATAAATCGTAACCAAAAGCCAAGGCTTTTTTTGTTAATGTCATTAAATCTTTTCAAAATATAAAACTAAAAGATGTAAAATATCCCATTTCAGAATCAAGCCATATATATCACGGAACAATGAGACATGATGACAGGAAATTGATATACATCTGTTTCTATCTTCACCATAGAAGTGACGAGTGCATTTTGCACGTGGTTTATATAGCTAGTCAAAAAGACAATCCCACAAACCATTGTTGCATAGAAAAAACTCTATCCCACCTCATGTCAATCACTTCTAAGATGTTGTTGGTGGAATGTTTTTCATTCAATGTGTCATAGAAGAACACCTTGAAGTCACATACAACCGCAAAGGCACGCATCCAGCCACGCTTTACACCACCAGGTTTCGGAATCTACGGCGATCAAACAAAGTAATCTCCATATCACAGCATCAAACATCTACACTTACGCGCACAAAACTCTCATGTGCAGTTCCCGTGCCGGTTTTAGTGTCAATTCCTAGTGCACGGTTTGTCACTAAAAAATAATAGCTTGTTGTTGAATGGTTTTTAGAGAGTAGCATAGTTGATCGAAAAAGCCTCCTTACACAACTGCTGCGGTACAGGACATGATTTCGATGCATCTTTCATACAGTGCATGTGACAGTAGTAACCACATGCTGAAACAATTTAATGAAATTACAGCGCTTCCAAATCGAACAGGAAAACATTCATAAATATTTCTTTCTCATATTTAGATATAATATACTATTAATTTATTTGTTGGTTTTGTGAAATAACATAGACTTCTTTACCTCCACACAATGTTCCTTGCCTTGAATGCCCAAACATGACGGACATGCATACATGACATTTAGTAGGCGAGTTGAAGGTCTTTGTGAGAAACTGATGGTTGTGCTGGAAAGAAAACATTGGTGAGCCCTTGGAACAAATGATGACTAGGGTTGTTCATACCTCTGCTGGTTTCATAAACGCCTGATCACTTTGAACGGGTGAAGATGGTGAGTTAACCTTCAATGAAGGGGTTGGGGTAGATGAGACAATCGCTGCGGTATATCCTTCACTGAGTGAAATTGACGGTCGGTGGTCTTCTCTTTGCGGTTCCTCCTCTTCAATCTGCAATGTTAATCAAGCAATACAACAGAACAATTTAAAAATAAAAACATTTTAATAATAATAATAATAATAATAATAATAATAATAATAATAATAATAATAATAATAATAATAATAATAATAATAATAATAATAATAATAATAATAATAATAATAATAATAATAATAATAATAATAATAATAATAATAATAATAATAATAATAATAATAATACTTTTAATGTAGACATATGAAAATGAAATATATAAATATTTTCATGAAAATCAGTAGAAACAAATAATAAAAATAAATTGGCAAACAAAGGTGTTTTCATTAAAAAATGAAGTTTCTGTAGCAGTTGTTCCGGGAAAATATCTCTTATGTTTAAATTTTTGAAGAATTTTTTCAAACCTCTGTCAGATTTTCAGCTTTTGTTGGTGTTGAAAGTGTGAGATCGTCCGCAGATAACAGGTTTATGAAGGAGAAGTTGAAATCGCCACCTAAACACAATCAAGCCTTCACTAACAAGACAAATAAAAAGTTAAAGAAATACAGTCTCTATTAACTATTAGCTAATTATTGAACTGACAATTTCCATCTCTTTACCGTCTTACATTAACAACGAAAAATTTCGGACTAGTTCAATTTCGGACAAGCAAGTGGTCCGAAAATTTTAATGACCAAAAATTTTGATATCCAAACTTTTTAGTGACCGAAATTTTTAAAATGATAAGAATTTTTAAATTTCAAATTTAACGTCAATCACTTGCTGTAATTTAACCTCTAAGCCATATATAGGACTTATTCTCATTGCCCCAGTCAACATGACAGTAAATCGAACGTAATTTAAAAACAGAATTGTATTTAGGTAGCTTCATACCCTTATTTAAGTTTCAAAAACCATTTTTTGAAACAATATTAATGGGGAATTCTGTCTAGTATTTTATTCTTTGACTTAATCAGCAAAATTATAAAACATTTTTTGTTATTTTATCATTATAGTTTAGTCCGAAATTTTAGATAATTTAGTCCAAAATTTGTTTGTCCGAAAATTATTGTCCGAAATTTTTAAATCCAAAATTTTTCGTTGTTAATGTATTTGCAAAATTTCTTCAAATTGCCAACAAAGGACATATTTTCAGGAATCTACCTCCTAGCTTCATTTTCTCATTCTCCTTTCGTAACTTGACTGCTTCCTCGCGAAGCTTGAAAAGCTGTTTATCCAACTCTTCGTTGCGTCTGCAAAAATCAAAAGAGAAATCAAAATAAATATAATTACAAAATATTTGTACAATTGCAAAAAATAGACGGTAACAGTACGAAAATCCTTCTTACCTCTCTGCTTGACTGCACAGGTTTTTCGTTTTAGACAGTTCCTCACTTAGATGTTGCTTGGCTTGGACCTCTAATTTCAAATTGGCTTGCAGGGACAACAGTTCTTGTTTATCCAGCCGTTGGGACCTCCTGGTTTGCCAGTTCTTTCCCTGCGGAAATAAAAAACCAAACACCTGTGTGAAAGGAGACACAAATCAAATGAACTAATTGAAATTGTACACATTGCTGTGAAATAAAAGTGTCAATATAAACATCCAACACTCAACCATTGTACTTGTTTTCTTATTGAAAGTTTACCAAACTTTGTTAGCACTCTAATAAGTATTAAGCTTTGAATTAAAGCATTCATAGACAGGAATCAGCCCTCTGAATTAGGAAAAAAGTCAATCTATTCCACGTCGGCAAAACTACGCCAACGTCGGCATTTTCTATAGTTTTATTTTTGTATTAATAATTCTTCGATTCGAATGTTTTCGTTATGCAATGTGAGGAATTTCCAATGTGAGAGCACGTGCATTCTATTGCAATAAGAACATGCAACCTGCCTTCTATACAAACGAAAACAGTAAACAACTAGAGAGAATGTATCAAAATAAATTAATATTGACGATGATAATAGCATCACTTTTGTACAATCTAACATTTTTCAAATAAAAATAGATTAAATTTTAATTCCTAAGAAACTAAGTAGTAATTTAAAATAATAACAAAATATCTCAAAGTTCGTTAAGTAAGAACGGCTGTTGTCATTATGTATTATACTTGTTGTGACCGAGTGCAACTTGTGCTCTCATTATTCCACTTCTAATCTATTTTAAAAACAATAATTAGTTATATCATTCTGCTCATTTTCGCGTACCCGCTCGCCGGCACTCATTTTCTTCTCATTTTGTTTCTATATTTCACTACTCAAGGTCGCCTGAAAATAGAGCACTTGAACCCTCAAACGAGCTGCAGATTTATCTTACCCAGCATTGGTGCGCATTCACCCCGCAATATAAATGTTTTCCGCGGTTTGGTTTAACCTCTGGGCTGGCCTTCTCCACTGTAATAGTAGAGATGGTTTCAAGTGACTCTGGTCCATGGAGACATTCAGGTCACCGCCAAATCAATCGGTCGCATTTTATACGTCAGGGCATTGAATGTTAGCATGTGGAGAGAGAGAGCCGGCAACAGCTTGAATTGTGATTAACAAACACATTACAAGGAGACATAAAAATGCGGCAAGGGACAATGAATTAACTTTGAATGCAAATGGCCTCGCCAAAGATTTGCAAATCACTTTTGAACAACTAGTTGGAGCACTGCAGCAGAGTCTATTAGACTAGCAATATAATCCGTTAAAATTGCAATCATTAGTTCTATGAGAAAGAATAACTGTGTTAACCTATCTTAATGTAGACCAAATGACAAATTATAAAGGGCAAAACCTAAAAATATGACGTACGCAAAACAGTAAAAATCGTATTTGCATATGCAATTTTTTTTTTGCGTAGGCAACCATTTTAATAATGAGAAGCCTGTTATATATTCTTTTAGATTAAACTAAATTAAATTAGACTGTATAAACAAAAATAGTCTAGATAAACTAAATATGCCGACGTCAAAATAATGTTCGTCGGCATTGACATCGGCTTTGCCGAATGTCAACGTTAATTCAGAGGGCTGAGGAATATATATCAAAGTGGTAGCAGAAATTTGAAAACTCACGGCACTTCCTGGAGTTGCTGACACCTTCAATCCTTCAAGTTCATCAGTCATCCGTGTCGCCAATGCTTGCAAGTAACCACGAGCATCTCTCTCATCGCTTACCCTAAACAAATAACTTTACTGTACCAAACCTTGAAAACAATGGTTTGTGGCTGAAATGTTCCGGTATTGTGAATCTTTCAAAAGACAAAACTGAAATAACATTTTACCACTGAATGATCTCAGCAATTTGTTTCTCCCATTGTGTTACTGCATCTTTCTTCTCCGAGACTTCTCGAAGTTCTTCTTCCAACTTCTTTTGTGTCTCGGCAGCCTTTTCAAGGGACAGCGAGAGCTACGAAATAGAAACTTCCAAATAACGTAAGCAAAGGAAAAGTAGCTCAATTCTTTATTCATTTTTTACTAAGATTTGCTTCATTCATGGAGCAAATATCATTTATAGGATTACACTTTGTCCAAACACTCTCTTAATTTTTAACGCAGAAACACGAAACAAATCCTCGAAACCCAATTCTGAGCAATGTGGCAGGATTCGACCTAACTGAGATTCGAACCTTGTACCTCTTAGTTCTAAGTCAAGAAATGGGGCATCTAGGGATAATATCCATTAATGGATCACCACTCCTTTCAACATTGTAAGCTTGCTATATTGTTTGAACATTCTAAGTTAAAATCACAACCAAAGGGTAGTCAAACGTAACATAACATTATAAAATACCTTCTCGACTTGTGCAGTCAGACGATTGTTCTCTGTTTTTAACACATTCTTATTCCTAAGCGATGCATTCTTGAAGTCAGCAAACGCCTCGTGTTCTTCACTCACGCTAAAAAAAGACAACAAGAAGACATTTACAAGTGTGTCAAGGGTTCCACAAATATGTTTTTTTCTATGAGTCTGTTGTATCTAGCTGGTGCCTACATATAGCAAATCAAATGATATTGTAGTTTCTCCTACAAGCCACTAATCTTCAGAAGAAACAAAACAAACCATCCGTCGATTTTCTTGGAAAGTTTCTCCTTCAATGTTGTCACCTAAATAGATGAAGTTTTACAAAGTTTAAATCTCAGTCAATCAAGGCAATCAAGTCACCACCTATTCTTTCTTGTGCCTCAATCAAATTTTTTCAAAATTTTTTAACAATCATTTCTAACTGAAATAACATTATCTCGGATATCGAAGTTAAAATCACAGTTATGGCAGTCAAGTCTCTTCACCTCTTTCTCTCTCGCCTCATTCAATTTTTCACTGTCATTTAATTTTTCTTCTAGCATCTAAATTGAAAACAAACATATTTTAATATATTAAAAGATTATGATGCATTTTTTGAGCTTGAAGCATGTTCGACTTGAAGCACGGTTACATTCAGACTGGTGAATTTTTAAAACTGTTCAACCCTGAATTAAAAGACAGTGCGGAGAGAAATTTTAAATGTTTTTTTAAATCACCTTGACATCAACAGACAATCGCTTTCGTTCTTTTGTGAGTGCTTCCTCATGATCGTTCTTCAATTTCTCCACCTCTGACTTCAATCTGTAAAAAGCAAAAAAAATAATTTATTATACTACCCTTTACTTCTGTGGCATGTATAATTTATATTATTCCCATGACAACAGTTTATTTTCCAAGAGGAATATTTGAAATGAGTGCTTTTCTTACTTGTTCACTTCTTGAGAGGAGTCTTTTCTTGGAGTTCCCGGTGCAACCTTCTGGTGAATGGCGTCAATCTCTTCTTCCAACTGTTGACAGTAGAGATCAGATTTGATTCGAAGTTTCTCCTCCTTGTGCAAGTCAGCTTTGAGTTCTTCCACTTGAGCGATGAGAGCATGTTTCGCCTTCTCAGATGCACGTATATCTTTCCGCAACTGGTCCTGCTTGTTCATGGAATTCTCGATTTCCTCTTCTTTTTGCTGAGCCAGCTTTGAGAGCTTCATCTTCTGCGAGCGAACCTCAATGAGCTTATCGTTCAGATCGCTGAACTCTTCCATCGTTTGCTTGCGTTGTGCTACAATCTCACGAAAGTCTTTCTGTAGATTGGAGAACTTCTCCTTCAGTTCCTTCACCTCGTTAGAAGCAGCTTCTTTATCATGGGCTAGTGTTTTCTTGGAGCGTTCCAATTCTCGCAGCTTTGAATCTAAAATAAACAAGAACCCCAGCAAGAATAAGTATCTACTCAACCAGATTCTTGTTGCTTTAAGAGAAAACAAAACCCCAGTAGGCTCTCTGTGTATAATCTGAAAAATTTATATCAAACAAGACATGTATGAACAAGAAATGGATAATGAAGACTGAATGTATATCGTACTTCAATCATTTACACGCAAACCTTTGTGCAGAATGATCAACACATTTGCTGAATCTAACTTTTATTTCAAACTCTCAATGGCAGAATTGAAATGTTACTAATTAGTAAAAATTGCTTTATAACAAACCAGATATATAAACCAACATGCAACTCATCACGTCTACAATAACAATAATAACTATGCCAGCCGGCTTCACATGTTTTATATATACATGTTTAATATATGTATTTAAGATTATTTATGTTACAATCACTTGTATACATTTACATACGTCTAATAAGTTTGAAATTCGAACAGATCAGAAAATAAACGATTCACATAAATTATGGTTTTTCCAATCTTATATTGCTACTCTAAAATGAGTTTGCAAAAAAGACTGAAGTTTCCAACCAAACTAACAGAGATGCAACTCCAATCACTTACCATCCTTATCTGATTTTTCTTGTGTCTTCTCAAATCGTTCCTTTTCTATTTCAAGAATTTTTACTTTAGCTTCAGCATCTGAAGAGAAAATATCCATAAGTCACACAAACATGATATCACTTTTCAGAGACTTTTAAAAGTGTTTCCATCTCTCTCTCAACCCAAACCTCAGAAACATGTTATCACTTCACTGAGGTATAAAGTTGAGTACTTCCAGAGACTTTTACAAGTGTTTCCATCTCTCTCTCAACCCTAACCTCAGAAACATGATATCACTTCACTGAGGTATAAAGTTGAGTGTGGTACTTCCAGAGACTTTTACAAGTGTTTCCATCTCTCTCAACCCTAACCTGAGAAACAAGATATCACTTCACTAAGGTATAACGTTGAGTGTTCCACTTCAATTAGTCCAGGTGAAGAATGACAAAATTGCGTAAAGGTAAATAAGACAAAGATGCTAATTATAATTCAGTTAAGACGTTAACAGATAATGTTTGTTGGAAGTGCTACCTGCAAGTTTTTTTGTGAGTGCAGCGTTTTGATTACCCAGAATGCTCTCATTTGCAGAGGATTGTCGTCTACTCAACGATGGCCTTAATGTGTCTGCGTGCGGAAGTGCATATCAAAAACATGTGATAATGAAATAAATACAACTTAAAAAGATAACCATGGCGACAACGACAACAATATAACAGTTTCAATATTCTCTAATGAAACAAGAAGACATTTTGTTCACAAAAACAAATGGGGAAAAACACAAAACTTCAGAACAGTGCAGTTACAGTAGATTTTCTAATCGTATTTTGTTTTATGCGTACCTTCCAGTTTCTTCTGCAACTCGGAGTTCTCCTTCCGCAATGTGATGATTTTTCGTTCAAGCAATGTTGTATCAGTCGCTGGAAAAATAAATTCTTTACTAAGCTTTTGAAGCGTCTAATTTGACAACAAAATCAATATTTATATCACAATCCCCACCAAATTCTATCCTTCCAAATTAGCATGAGATGTTGAGATGCACAATTATTTTAGTGTTGAATCTCCAAAATTTTTGTTTCCGAAATACAAACAATGTTGAATGTGTCTTTTCAAAATTACACAACCCAATATAGTGAATTCAGGTAAGCTGGTCTTCTCATAAGAAATTGACTAAATGACTTGATATTGGACCCCTACAAAGAATCTTAATCAGATAATAGCTGATGAAAAATTCCAGACAACATTTTGAAATTTCATCACGTTTTATTTTTGTCTCATTGCTACTATTATAAATTAACATGTTTTTCATCAAAAAAATATTCTTGTATGAATTGTATAAATTAAATTAATTATATTTATTTGTCTCGTATTTATTTCCCAACAGTAATCTAAATTAAAAGATTATTTGAATAACAACAAGAAATTGAGCGGTACCTTTAGTTGGTGCGCCATCAGGTTCATGACGTTGAAGATCGGTGCAATCGGAGCAATCTGATAAATTACTAAAAACAAACAATTTCAACTAAAAATTACAAATGAATGTGAAAGTATTAAGATAACAGATGACAGGATTCTTGAAAGACATTAAGTTATATAGTCGGAATATAAAAGTGTAGAATAAATAGATAGATTCAATGATTGATGAAGAAACGTTTTTGCACACATAATGCATGTCTAAACTTCAGGGGGTTTAAAGCGTGAATACCTTCTTGAGTGGTCTCGACAAACAAATTATTTTAAATCTTAAATTCTATTATTTTTTTCTCTATAAATCAAAATAATTATACTCTAAAACAATAAAAATATGGTGTACACCTGCCAAACACCGGCTTTGAAACGCGCTCTACAGGATGTACTACCACATCAAGCAAATTATGGGAAAGACCAAAAACACTTAAGTAAGCATGATAATATTTTCAGTTTAATATTTTTAACCTTTTTCAAATTTATATAAAACATTTAAAAACCACATAAACAGACTTTTAAAAACAAACAATTTCCTCACTTGTATGTTTCGAACATAATAGCAACCACATATGGTGGTTGAAACACACAAGCACGACATGAATGGCAGACTGATGATATTGTCAGGATAAGCTGATTACAATTGACTCCTACACTCAAAACAAAAGCATTGACAGGCTTATCACCTAGTTGTTTCGCGCGTTTGTGGTTTTACATAATAAAGATTAAGCTCACAATATCATGCTATAAGGACGGCCAGTAATCTACTTTCACTCAAGGAAGTTTCCAAAATACAACAACAGATTAAATCCGTTGTTATATGCATTTCTACTTTTGTTTGTATTTGCAACTTTGAAAAACAAATTGCTTTTTACGAAATGCTAGCATTCAATTTAATTCATTTGATTTATTTAACGAACAACACCACAAATGTTAAGAACACAATAGAAATAATTCTTGTTGCTAAGGTATACAAGACTGGTTACTAGCACCGAATAAGACTATGGATCGGTAATGATGTTTTTTTTTAAAATGATGAGATGGGAATAAAGAGAAACAAACAAATAAAGAAAAACAATACAATAGAACAATAAAAAGAGCAATTTCAATAAAGAATGTGATACCGATACTACTTTCTCTGGATCATAATACCATTGCTCCAGAGATATTTTGAAAACCAAGCTTAAACAAGATCACTGTTGTATAGCTTTATATACCGCCCACCCTACCTGTCTTTTGTGTAAGTGAAACCAATGAAGGGAAGATGCAGACCAGTGAAGACCTGGTTACATGGCGGGGGTGCAAAGTCCTATTAAACAAATGAAAAAGTTCGGATAACTCACCAAAGACTTGTTTAAGAAACAAAAAAACATTTTTGATGAGTACAACGATGTCAACAAGATAACTTAATTTCAAAAATCAACAAAACAAAAAACACATCAATAAGAATTGTATTGTCACGAATACTTCCCTCATTTAAAGGTGACATCAATACGGCCGCTGTGATAGCAAAATAATTTTCGAACATTTATTTAACAACCAAGAATATTTTTTATCCAAAACCCAACTAGTGATTGGAGTTGTTGGTTAGTATAAATAGGCCTTCTACAAGTGTTTTAAAAACAACTGCCCTAATATAAAATCCACCTACTTGTGGTTTTGTCTCCATAAAGTCTTCCACATCAAAATTTGAAACATCAGTTTCCCCTTCTAGTTCTGGCACATACGGAGGAACGCCTGAAAAATTACTCTTGGGAAATCAATCGCCGATCTTGGGTAATTATCGAGCATTTAAATTGAAGTACAGTGATTATAAAATAATTTCTTGTTAAATGAGATCACGTTAAAAAGCACAGTGCAATCAATTACAGACTGAAAAACAAGGAAATTAGGAAACGTAATAACCAATTTTAACTTTAAGAGTCACTTACACTCATAGATATTGTTCCAATCTATCCCCTTAAAGAACGGATGAGACTTAAAATCAGCGATACCATTTTTGCCCAAACGGACGGATGCATCGCAAATCAGACTGAAAACAAAATAATAAATTAGCATTAATATTGCTAAAGATAACTCGAAACATTCCTCATTTTCCAAGTGGAGCTCAAGTGGAGAATTCGAACATTACTATACAATAAACACTGATAATAGCAATGAAAATGACAGTTTCCTTTAATATTAAAAAACTGAATCTCTACAGAAAATATGTGTTAAATTACTTAATGTCACAAGACATGGAAAGAAAACTAAGGAAACAAACATTAAGCAACCAACCGTGACATGAGGTCTTTGCATGCGTCTGAAACATCAAAATCTTCAGGGAACGAAAATTTTGTCTGAAATAATAAAAATCATTTCAAATAAATTTCAACATGCAAAGCAAATGTTGAAATGTAAAAGAAGAAGAAGAAGCAACTGTTAAAAAAATACAAAGATAGAGAGATACAGAAGACGCAAACATCATAACTCTGAATTCTGTTCTCTCATTATCGTTCATTTTTATCGTGGCTTTTTGAATTATAAACTAACCTTGTGTTCCATAATCTTGCCATATGTTTCCACTAGAGACTCAGCGTAAAAAGGTGTTTCCCCATATATCATCTCGTAGCAACAGATACCTAGCGACCACCAATCACATTCAACCCCATATTGACCTTTACCTTCTTCCATGGCCTACAAAAGCACACAAGATTGATCTTTGTGAGAATTAAAAATACTAAGTAACTAAGTGAGTAACCAGAAATATGGAAATAATTCAGATAATCTTTGAAAAGGTTGCCACTTGCCACCGTAAATGCAGTCTGAATCGAGGCTGAATTTTTTCCGTGAGGGAGTTTCAATGTATCCAAATTATTTATTGATTAATTTATATATTTGTTTTAAATATATATTTTCTTGCCTGCAAAATTTCAGGGCTGATGTAATCTGGAGTTCCCACGGCAACAGAACACATCACCTAAACAATAAATCAAAAACTCAATCTACAGTAAATATATAGAAAATATTTCAAATTGACGTAGCATGAGTTATATGGGCCAATATATATACCAAGATAATTTAAATACAAAAAGAGATCTTATTGCAAATTAATATATTTGAAATGAAAACATGTATCAGTCCACGAGTTGCCATGGCAGGCTGCCTTCATCATAGTTTCATGTGAATGATTGAGTTGAACTTACAAAACCATTATCCTCAACCTTCAGACAAGAACCAAAGTCTGCCAGTCGCACATGACCTGTCACATCCACGAGAACGTTATCCGGTTTGATGTCCCTGGTAAAACAAATGTTTTTTCTTGAATGGAGTAGATTGAAATCATTGTACTCTCATTACCAGAATTAAAAATATAAACAGTAAAATAAAAAGAAATAAAATTATAAAAGAAAATTGAAAAAATGGAAAAAAGAGAAAGTTTATAGATATGCTGAAAGGAATTAATAATAATGAAAACGAATTTCATTGCTATGTTCAATCAAAGGGGAGTTATAAATTTCACGAGTGAGTCAGTGGTGTACAGACATGGTCGCCCGACGGTACGGGACAACCTGCTTTTATGACGGGCGACTGGAAACATTTTTTTCCGTAGTCGAGTCGCCCTATTGGGCGACTATGTCTTCCCAACCTATCCTATCATGTTATGGTTTGTTTGCTAGCTTTTCCTATGATTTTATTTGTAATATATTGCAACATGTATAAAAAAGAAAGGATTTATTGTGTCAGTTAATGTTACGTGCGATTCGATGGTGCGCCAATGTCAAGACGGCAGACTTCAAAACATTTAATCGCTAGCCTGTCTGATTTATCTCACTCTTTCTTTTTTTCTTTTTTTATATATATGGAAAATCTTTTGGTGGATAGGTTTAGGCTAGTTTTCTATATGACACCAGACAGCCGTTTTTGTTGTTCATCGTCATTTTGATACAAAAACGAAACAAATAAGAACTGGGGGTTTTCAGTAAAACTTATTTTTATTGTATGCAAAACAACGCAACCCAACGCAAAAATTACTCTGAAGTAAAACACTTTCTAGATGAAACTTTTTTTTTCTAGATGTATTTTGCACAATAAATAATTAAAAACACGGGATATAACAAAAACAAATTATTATTTTTTCCTTCCGAGTGTTGTTGTTGAGATAGAGAAATATCCAGAAGAAGATATTTGAATGGACAATGACGTACAAAGACAATGCAGAAATGTGGCTTTTTTTTCTTCAACTAGATTCTTTGTGGTTTAATATTTTTTCTTCCATCGAATGCAGCATAATTCTTAGTTTCCAAGTTGAATGGAACTTTTAAACAACCTGTAGCGTGTAGCGTCTAGAAACTGACGATTGCAGTTTCTTAATTGAAGATATTTGAATGCCTGTACAATGCAGAATGGTGGCTTTTTCTTCAACTAATGAAGAATTAATTAATTCTAACTAATTTCTTTCATCATAAGTGTTTGATATTTTTTCTTCCATTGAATGCAGCATAATTCTTAGTTTCTAAGTTGAATGGAACATTTAAAACACCTGTAGCATCGCGTGTAAATGTGTCTGGCGGTTCTCTTTGAAAATTGTCATCTAATTATAAATGTTATGCATACACTCATTATCCAGTGGCGTAACATAAGGCTTTTTTGCGCGGACGAATGAAGAATTAATATTTTACCTTCTCACTCATCCGACGGGACGGAATGGAAAAAGAGGTGCAACAATTTTTTAATTTGCATTACGCAAGATTTAAACTTATTTTAATTTTCTAATCTAAACAAAGACTATTTTGAATATAATGTAAAAAGGTATTTTATATTATCCAAAAGCTTTTAAAACAACGCCATTTTGAATAACTGCGCGAATCATAACTACATGACCGACAGACATGTTTACACGCGATGCCACAGATTGTTTAAAAGTTGCATTTAACTTAGAGACAAACAAATGCAGAAGAACTATGCTGCATTCGATGGAAGAAAAAAAGATCAAACCGCAAAGAAACGTTCAGTTTTGTTCAGAAAAATCACTTCAACAAAACTAATAAACATGCAGAAGACACCCTTCAAAGAAGAAAATAAATATGACTGTTCAGTTTTCTTCAACCCTTTTAAAGGGAAACTAATTCCTAATTTCAAAGAAATAGCTATCACTGAAAAAGTCGTCCTATTATATTTATCAAATGTTTCCAGCAAAAACATTATATTGCATATGTAACACAACTATAGAAATTTGTGTTAATTAATAAATATTTACTAATTAACACGTTTTTAAATTTTGCTATACAAGGTTCTTATTTTAGTATTTTTTCCTCGCAAATTTTTAGGAGAGCTCAATTATTAACACTTATGATAAATTTATGCAGAATGTATTAATTATGTACAAAAGGCGTGCAACAAAGATCACTGTTTGACGTAAATTAACTGTTAAGTTTAACCAATGCGATAAAACAATTTGCACGTGAAATGTCCTGTAAGTGAAGGAAAAATATCCAAAACAGAACACGAAACAAATAAAGATCAACATTTATAAAGCGTTTGGAACATTTTTTTTTGGGGGGCGCCAGAGTTTGGGCGCCAATACCGCACTCGCGGTATCAAAATCCCACTGGATACGTCGCTTTAACATAGTTTATATCGGGCTGTAAAAAAACTCACCCAAAAGAAAACAGCGACGAAAGAAAGCTACGCGATAATACTATCATGTCTAGAATACGAAAACAGAAGCTAACGTATGTTTTCAAGTATTTTTAAAAAATGGCGCAAGGCGACTAAAAGTTTCGTTGGGCGACCAAGATTGGTAAAGTGGCACTTTTCAGAATCAAATCTAAATCTATCAAAACAAGGTCTGTACACCACTGTGAGTGCTTCACCAACCTGTGCACATAATCCATGCGATGAATTGAATCAATAGCGAGAATAATTTCAGCCGCATAAAACTTCAGCATATGCTCAGGAATGTGATCTTCATATTTCGCAAGTAGCGTTAACAAGTCCCCTCCGCTGTAGTAGTCCATCACAAAGTACTAAACCGAAACACTGTGAATAACATCTAATACAGTCTGTTTGTATAAGAGAGATACAAATATAACTGAGGAATATTGAAGAAATAATATGAAAATAATTATATAAATAAAAAGTACTCATTATCATTGTTTAATGTCCATTTCCATGCTAGCATGGGTGGGACGGGGTTTTCAAAAGATGAACTACTGAGAGAATTTAGATAAAAAAAGTGTTAATAGAGTCAACTATGAACCAACTTTAAACTACACATGGCTTACACAAGAGACTATGGGCGATGCCCACTAGCACAAAGGAAAGGGCTGCAAAAAGTGGAATCACAGGTCATGCACACTCGGAGTAGCATTAATTTGTATAATAAGCACAATAGCGGCTCTCGAAATTCACAGCAACATTGCCATCATAACTGCCGACAGAGTAATGAATTACGTTGGCCAAAAATGCTGTCGTAGAGAATTCTTCCTGCTTGTTTCTTTACCAATCAGGTCTCATTATAGCATTATACATTCAAAAAATTTAAAACCCATACACGTTTTTTTTATAAGAAACCAAAGCTATGGGCTGAGCCTCAAGTTTCTTAAAATTTGGTCATTTTGAGGCTCAAAAGTTAAATTTTACCTTTAAATTAATTTAATTTTTTCTAAATGTGTTGATTGTTTAAAGATCGACGCAATGTAAACAAAAAAATCTTCGCCTAAATTTTGTCACAACCAAATTTTTCGTTGTTAATGTATACATATACTAAGAATAATTGAGGCTAAACATAAGAAAACATTTTTCATTGTTGACAAAAGTTTCTTAACTGTAGAAAAGTTTCAGCTTGGCTAAGTTACTTAAGAGTTTCTTAATTTTTGGCAAACCTGAACCCACAGTTTCTTATAAACTGGTTTCTTATAATAAAAAAAATGTAATTATTCAATAAAGGTTTTAAACTTTCATTACATTGTTTCACATACCGAAGACTGTTTATCTCATACCTTTCAAGTAATGTTTTAAGCGCGCTCACAATTTAAAGTTTCGTGCCGTCATTTCAATGACAAGTTAAAAGTTAATATTTTTTAGGATGTTTCACCAATGAAGGTTAGATATTTTTATTTATTATTTGTTTATTAGAAATTGTTTGTTTATTCTATTTTGTTATATCCCGCTTTATTAAAGAAACCACAAGGCCTGTATTTTTTAAATAACACAAACCACACACACCTGAAGTTTAAGTAATTTCGTCAAAAATAATTTATGCGTGTAACATTGACTGAGTTATAATGTTTGTTCCATCTGTAAGAGCAGTCATTCAGACTTTCTTTTTTGTGCTTTGTTAATATTCATCACCAGTGAAGGACTGCATGGTCAAATTAGGCAAATTATATACAATAAGTTACAAGGTCTATGTTAAAAAATCAGAACTCCGCTAGTTATGTTATTTTTTGCTAGAGAGGTTGAAATAAAGTTCAATTTTGTAAATTTGTAAAGTGTATATATATAAGGTAATCTATATAACGCACTTGCTCACATAATACACTTAATCCGTTGTTGCATTGAACAAAGAGCACATTAGCACTTTCCTAATCTAATTTTACACTGATCACTGGCATGTTGAAGATTAAAACATAATCCTTCCTTTGACCATTACGTCTAAACTTCAACAAATGTAATTCACTAAAAGGCATTAATGCTATTACTATGCCATTTTTATAATTTATATCAAATGAATTGATGTTATAGCAAACAAAAGAAGACCGAGAAGTGTAGACAGATTATTTCTTCTTGACAGTTCTTACGGAATGTACCAGTATCTTTAATTTAAGAGTAATATCAACATTCCATTTCGTAAACCACATGAACAAAAGCACAATATAACATACCATTTTATTATGAGAATATTGTTTTATTGTGCCATTAAGTTTTGACAGATATTTTGAACGAACTCAAATACCACAATGCAATATTACAATGTTTGACCACATAATGCTATGAAATGAACATAAGACTGACAAGAATATATGAACAAACTTACAAGGTTGCTTTCATCTTGGAATGCGTAATGCAGCTTTGTAATCCACCGTTTATCGCCGAAAACCAAAACATCTCTTTCCTCTCGAAAACATGCTGTCTGTTATTAAAACACCGTTTAATATCAGTAATATATCACATCAACTTCACTGTTCCTATCATAAGGTGTTAATAGATATCCCCTAAGAACCTTTGAGCATAAACATAGAAAACTGAACGAACTAGAATTGAATAAGCTCAACAAATACTTCAGCTCTCTTTAGCATTTCCCATTTGTTCAATGTCTTCATTGCATACACCTTTCGTGTTTCTTTCATCTGGACCACAGCAACCTGGTCCAAGGAAGGAAGAGTAGAAAAGTTGATAAACACTTAAAGTAACACGATTCTTACTTCTCCGAAAGCTCCCCGTCCAATAACGTTTAAAGTTTCAAAATCATTCCTTGACAGGCGAAGGTTCTTTATTCGGTTAGCAACAGGTTTTGCTAAATATATACAAAAACAAAATATATGCTATACAAAAAGTACTTAGCAAACAGTAAACGTCCGATATAAAGTAAAAGACACAAAAACCACACCTATTTCTAGAAAATCAGCAACATTTTTGTTTCTGCGCAATTGTGTAGTGTTACACTCGTCATATAGAACAATGAGTATGTCTAGAAGTGTTTCGATGCTGAACACCTCACGTTCAATGCCAGGTGGAGTTTTGTATAACTTCTGTAGTCTGTTGAACCGCTCCACGTCATTTTGGTTCATTTCAACAACAAATTTGTTAAAAGGTCATTTAGAACAAAACCTACTCAATCAAACAATAATCCATTTTATCTAAAAATAAAATGTGAACAAAAATAGAGTGGAACTAGATTGAAAAGTAGATTTTTTTAGAAAATAATGACTTTTATTCTATAAGTATGTCACATTTAGGGCCCATGCATAAAGTACGTCAGTAAATGTTCAACACCCATTCCCCTTGCTGCTGTACACCTTGCTTGCAGCTGTACACCTTTTTCTACACGCCCTCCCTGCATATACCTTTTAATAATCCCTCCCCAATCCCCCTCCTTGACTGATTTTTCTTTTTTGCTTCTATTCTCAAGTATCAAATTTCTTGTGCATCAAAATTTCAATTTATACAACTTTATATAAAAACTGAACTTCACCCATAAAACTGTTTAGTATATTTGTTATTATTAGTATTGAAATTACATTTGTGCAAAAAAAAAATCAATTCCGTTTTTAAAATGTTGAATATATGTTGATATATATATATATATATTATAGTAGTCACTCAAAGCAAGGCTACAAAAGCCACTTAGCGCAGATGGTTATATATATATCTAATTGGCTCTATTTTTTACCGGACCCACACAGAATTTTGATGTTATATAAGGTCCAACCCTCTCTCAATTCTTAACCCGAAAACATGAAACAAATTCTAGAAACTCCAGAATAAGCCACTTCACCGAGAAACGAACTGAGCACAGTACTTCCAGGGATGTGGCAAGATTCGACCTGAGTGGGAATCAAACCAGGGAGCTCTTGATTCTGAGCGCAACGCTTAGACCACTGTACCACTGCTGCTAAATGACTGATTTAATAACCATGCCCTTAACAAGCATTCTGAATAATCACCTATCCTAAAAGTAAAATTTTCATTAAAATGCCCAGGACCAGAGTAAGTGCTAAGGGTTGCATAAGTGCCAGAATTAGAAGTTTTGGACTGGCTTCATCTTTCATTTTACAGCATTTTTTCTTTCTTGAAAATAAAAATGTCACAATCCAATTAAACGCTCATGCTGAAAGGTTAAAAATTAAATAAGTTCCCAGGCTGTTTAATAAATCATTTGCAGTAATGGCAGAGACAGTGAAACTGCGTATGTACTTGTGAAGATTAAGACCTCCCCCATTGTACTCAGCTGTATGGCTTTAGCTCTTTCTCTACACTGCATACACTCACCATCAGTCATTATATAGCACTTATGGCACAATCCTCAAAAATAGGAACTAAGGTGTGATACCCATACCTAACTTACAACACATTGGATGAAAATAGTTGTTAGCTGTTTGCTTTAAAGTAGCTAGTGCTCTGGTACATACACATATAGGAATGGTAACTCTGAAAAACAATCCATGGTACCATAACGTAGCTAGAGCTAATATTAAAACTCAGAAGCAAACCTACGTTGGTGGCGTGATAAAGTGAGGTATGGATGTTATAAATTTCCAGTGTTTAGGTGAAGTATTGTTACAAAACAATAGTGAATAAACAGCCATGTGTCATTTAATGTGCTTTATTTTTATTTTGCACAAATAATATATTAAAAATAATTGCAGGGAAATCATGCAATTATATATAAAAGAGAATTTGCATTCAGAAAGATCAGATAAATAAATATGAAAAAAACATTTCTATTGTATATATTAATTGTTTACCTTTGATGTAAATTTGGTTTGATAAAATGAATCAGTCACTGAATCAATTCTTTGAAGAACGGATATGACCAAAATGGTCTCGAGAAAGGAGTGAAGGGTATAAATTGGCTTAAAACTGAGAAGTGGCTTCATTTCTGTTCCATTTGGGTAATTAGTCACAACCGCTTTATATCTACATGTTTAAATGTCACAATTTAAAATTAATTTCTATGAAATTCCCTGAATAAAATGGTATATTTTCAACCTAGGTAAAAACAATCCTCGGACCTTGGTAAACACTTACTTTATTATGCTACTGGAAATATGATGCTATTATATTCTGTATCGTTTAAACGTAATAAACTTTCTTTATTAAAATATAAATAAGATTTGAACAAAATAAAAGAAAAAGAAATTCACGAAATAGCAAAATAGAAATATTCTTCCTTCAGAAATTCTTTTTTTTGACGCCTACTGTTCCTTTCAAAAAATAATATGGCGCAATATTTAGTATATAATTCTTTAAATAATATCATGATTTCTATTCTCGTAAAAATTATTAAAATTAAAAGCAACAATAGGAGATTTTCGACACAAGCCTTTTTCAAATATTGTTCACCGCTGCCATGTTAATGATCGAATTTGTTTACCTCATACAATTGACTGTCAATATGAATTTTACTCCTCCTTTTTGCTAGCCTGAGTACATGTTTAACCACGTGACTAACTAGACTGATACAATATATTTTAGATTTTTTTTTGAATATTTTTTGCAAATAATGAAATTGATATTAAAATCTAGTTTAACCGAAAATATTACTAAATTGAAAATTTATTATAATGCAATGGAACTATATTTTAAGTATTTTTATGTAGAGGAACAAACTAGATTTCCCTTTTTTAGTTCGGTAACGGTAACCAGTTATATTTTTATTTATCCAATTTACGTTCTTTCATATCATGAAAAAATAGTTGAATTGAACATAACAGTAAGATTAACGTTTAATTTGAAAATTATTCGGAATATAAAATGAAACAGTGATAACATGAGCGAAATGCTGAGCCTCTTTTTTATATTAAAAAACAAAAATATTTTATTTTTGTTCCGAAAGAAGTCATTAAAGTGCAAAATAAAATCTTTTTAAACAGTTATTTTGTTTTAATGTTTTAGCAATATAAAGGTTTTTGTGATTGTTCAAAAAAGTTGTTTGTTGTATTTCCATTTGCATGAGATCGAGGTAAAAATAAAACGAGGTTATGCTGAAGGGAGATCAGATTTTTAATCGAACGCATACAAGAACAAAATCAAGTATGGCTGCCGAGGCAAGGTAAGAAATAAGAATTGTAAAAATAAGTATATAGCTTGCTGTAATTTGCTTAGCTTTACCAAATTATGCTATACATATTACTTTAATAAGATATTATTTTATATATCTAGAACGGGTTTAGAAATATCTAATTTTTACGTTTATCAGGGTGTTTTGAAATTTAAACTTCCTCTTATTTTTAGACACTACGAAAAGAGCATATCGTATTCTTCACGGCAGGTACCATATCGCGAAATTTAACGTTCTCGAAATAAAGTTGACCACGGATTTTGGTTATGTTTTAATTCATCTATGCTTTCTCCATGTCTTTCCTAAAGATTAAAAGTTATTAGTGTATGAGTGATTCAGTTAAATTTTAGCAAGCAAGAGATATAGATATATATATATAATTTTTGACATACAGTATAAATCCACTAATTCGAATGGTGCTTAACAAACTTTGTTTGGGTGGCATTCCCTAATCATTTTTGAACAATTAATTGGAGCACTGCAGCGAGAGTCTACTAGACTAGCTATATAACCTGTTAAAATTGCACTCATTAGTTCTATGAGAATGAATAACTGTGTTAACCTGTCTTAATGTAGACCAAATAACAAATTATGTAGGACAAAACATAAAAATATGTCTACGCGAAACAGTAAAGATGGTATTTTCATGCACAATTTTTTTGCATATGCAACAATTTTAATAATGAGAAGACTAGCAGTTATCAACTCAATTAGCAGTGACTCATAAGTCAGTAAAAGTACTTGATGACAGTTTTTATAAGCGATGTCCTAATTTAAACTATAAATTTGGTCATAGAACACTATACATATACAGTTTGGGCCTTGTCTAATTAATAGATGTGTTCCATGCGGTTTGCATATAGACTTAAATATTTGTGATTGAGCACAGGCAATTTAAACCGATTAATCATCTTTATTTGTGTGGCTTGTCATGGAGTGTGGCAATTTCAGGAATGAAAACCAAAGTTGGTTTCGGTACCATTTAGGTATATGTGGTAGCAGAGGTAAAAAATAAATGGTGTGAGTGAGAGAGAAAGGTAATGCATGATCTTGTAAACTCAACTATCTCTAATGTTGCATATCCATTGTACCACTTGCATATCAACATATCAGCCATTTCACTGTGACTTGCGGGACATTTAAGGAACTTTTAGAATAAAAAATGGTTCGTACCTCAAAACTGGCCAGTGGCCAGTAGAAAATATAACTTTTGAGGTTCATATGAGAGTAGATGTCTTACACCTTACTCGAAAAAAAAGTAATAAAGTACCTACTAATCTGTTAGTGAAAAAATTCAGGAAGTAAATATTATGTGACTCGCGGGACAGCTACTATTTCATTTTTTCCAGGTTAGGTTTTATCCTTTTAAATTCGTAGTAAGGAAATCTAGCTTTTTCAGAAAAAAATTGATGTATAGGTTAATGAAAGACCAATTATGTATTTTTGCATTGTAAAATTAACAAAGAAAATGATTTTGCGGCTGAAATCTGCCTTAGATCATTGTGACTCGCGGGACAAAAAAAACATGACTCGTGGGACAAGTTCACTAATAAAGCACTTTTCACTTGAAAATCTTGCTTCAAATTATGAATGAAGGTTGAAATACATAAAAAGAATAGAAATACAACTAAGAAATACAATAAAAAGTTCTCTGAATGAAATCTTGTTGAACTTGATCACATCATCATTGATAGTTAATGGCTATTTCAGCTTTGTTCAAAATTGTACATCATTTTCACTTAAATTGGACATATTTGATATTTTCCCATCCTTTAAAAACTACTTTTTCAACATTTTGTAATGCTTCTTTAGGGAATGTCAGATCTCCTCTATAGTTACTTAGGAGGGGTTGTGGCATATCACATAATATCATTTCTATCTTGCCATGATTGATTATCAACAGTTGACCAGGAATATGAATTGCCAGACCGACACATATAACGTAAGCATACATCTTTGCCATCAATCTCAACAGCTTATAAAAAAAGGATAAAATAATTTTGGGTTCGCAAACAATTGGTGACAAACCTGTAATAAATATTAGTGAATGTTATTTCATATCAATAACTGAGTTTTTGCCCTGAAAATATGAAAGAAATGTGAGAACAGATCACTTTTAGAGCAAAAAATATTTTGATAATTGGCTCATGTCTGAATTTCAATACTGTATAGTTTTTGTCAACTTACCATTGCCATATAAACATTTGCAATATCTGTTGTTTTTTTCATGTAACTGCACAGCAACGATTTGACCAATGTTAGGTGTGTTAGTTGATGTTACATCAATGCCAATGTCTGGTTGCTCAGTGGATAATTCATCATTTAACTTTGTGACGTATATAATTTGGTCACAAAATCCCCACCAACAGATTAAATGTAATGACATTTAGTAATTTGATCTATTACCACTGCACCTTCAAAGATTTCCTGAAGTTTCAGATGTTCTGAACGTTGCACCACTTCTTCCGATGATATCTTTGTCACTTTTACATTTTGTAAACTGGAGACAGCTTTCTCAAAGTCATCTAGGCAGTTGATTGTTAGTTGTCTTGTTAAAATTTTATTACCAGCTTCTCTTTTAACAGCTGCACCCATGCCATCTATGGGGCCCTTACCATGGCTTGTAGCACTAAAGTTTCATATTTTGTGGACATTGTGCTTCATTGAATGTTTGTTTAATGAGCCCATGACATATTTGTTTTTAAACTGGCTGTTGGGACCATCAGACCAGACTTTCAGTATTGTTGCATCCTTAGGCTTTCTAGATAGCAATTCATCAAGAAAGACAACAATCAGGGTTTTTGCATGCTTCAAGTGATCACTTATGATTACTTCAGAAATGATTTTCCCTTGGAACCACTGCACTGATGTAAACAAAGTTATTTGATTCTGTTTCCAATGAGCAGATTGGATTTCATCTTGTGCTATGCAAGCATAATTTTCTGCAAAATCGATTTGCAGCATCAATGTATTGGAGTTTTCCACTAATGATGCAGATTTATCTTCTTCATAGCTTTTAGCTTGTTTTCGGTTAACAAATGAATGAATAAGAAAAGCAGAAAGAATATCACACAGATAATTGTAAAGATCTCCAACAGTTCCTGACTTGTCATTTTTGATATAGCGACCATTTACTTCTTCCCATTTCATCCAATGAGCTGGTTCATCACTATTTTCAGGCTCTGTGTAAAATGCACTAAAACCACAGTTGTCATGTTCACATGAGCTATACCAACAAACTTCATCTTCATCGGAAACAAGACAGGTACTTGCAAATTGTTTGCTGTATAAGGGAATTTGAGGTACATATCTATGAATAGAATCAAGAGCCAGTAATATTACATTTTGATGATAGATACATGTACAGACATTGGCTGGTGTTTCTGGATATCCAAATTTGGTTAATCTAATTTTGATTTCTGGATGTTCTTCTTTAAAAGTTTCTTTTATGCTCATATATATAAATGTCTCTTTTGAAGTTTTTTCTTTCCCTCATCTGATCTCACTGTCACAACATCTCTCTTTCCTGGTGCCATTCTACCAATGTTATCACGTTGATAGAACGCCTGCACTTTCTCAATTGTATCTTTTGCCAAACAATCAATCCTTATTTTCTTATAATCCACTTCTTCTTTAGTCAGTTTCAGTTGCTTGAATGGGATTTTAACAACTTCTCTTTTTTTCGGCAACACTTTTTTAACTCTATTTGCTGCTCGATTGAGACTTGGATTAGATTGATAGCCTGGTCCTCTTTTAGGTGATTTGATTTCAGCTTGCTTTTTCCGTCGATAATTTTGTTTTCTAAGTTTCTCAGCAAGTCTATCTTCGTCAATCTTTTTCACTCTATCCTCTTTTTTAAGCTCTCCCAAATCAATTTTTTCTTTATTCTGTACTGCTTGCTATATAAAGCATTTTTGGCTTTATATTCATCATATTTGCCACTTTTCTTGAACTTTTCTCGTCTTTTTCTTTGTCCTTCTGCAGCTGATACTGGAGCCATTTTAACTGCTATTTTTAAAAGACAAGATAAATAAACTTCTAAAAAGGCCCAAAAAAAAGAAGAAAAATAAATTTTGCATGATTTCATTGTGATAGTATTGAATTCAATAACATGAAGAAATAGATAGAAATAATATAATACAATGTATACCTTTTCAGTTACAGCTATGAAGTCAGTCTTTTCACAGGTCTTTCTGGGAAAAAGGAAAGGATACAAACATGTGACTAATGCATGATGGGAGCAAGTTTTCACCAAGTTGGCAATAAATCTATGTTATAAACCAGGTTGGCTATCATACTAAAAATTTTCAAAACAATCAGAATACCACTTCTAAAGGCATAAAATCTCATTGGTAGCCTCTAAACCTTGATAAAGCTTAACTTCATTTTACATCTGAGTAAGTACTAGCTGAAGAATTATAAAATGCTGCTTAGTGGTCATGAGGGAATCAAACTGATGCAATGAGAGACAACATTTTTGGTGATACTTGGACTTTTAGACTTTAACTTGTTCTAAATGTTATTAATACAGTCCGCTGTGACTAATGGGACTGTAACTCGCGGGACAAATGTTTAAAGAGCATTACCTATAAGACCAGAAGTCATCAAAAATTACTATTTTGCCCATATATAGTTTAGGTTCATAGTACTTAATTCCAAAAGTTATTACAATGATTTAATGCTTTATGGATTACAAGAAATAACCTTTTCTGGATAAATGTGACTTGTGGGACAGCACTTTTGAGAGAGAAATCATTTTGAAATTTTGACAATGCTATATACATGTTGAAGTTCTATCAAGTCAGTATCTTACAGTGGTCCCTCAGGGGCGTAGGTAGGTTTTGTTAACTAGGGGGGCTCAGGACTAGCGTGTATACAGCTGGGGCGGGTCTTGGGCGAAGTCCAGGTGGTAGGGGTTTGGGGCGTTTTTAGGTTGATGCAAAAAACGTAAAATTCAAACAAATTTTATTTTTCATTAATGACGTCATAATTAACAAATTTTTCGAAAAAGTGCTTTATTTAATTTCAGTTTATAAGTAAAGTGGCAGAATCCTAGTGTTGGTAACGGGCGTAAACGAGGCCATGTGGACCATGTGTCCTTTTCGTTAGCGCAAGACATTGGGTGTAACTGTTGAGACAGGAGCTACTCCTATCACCAACACCCAGTGTCGTATCCAGAGATTATTTGGGGATACCGTTTTGGTCGTATGAAAATGTAGTTGTTTTAGTGTCACGCGAAGCCCCCACCCCCCACCTCCCCCCCATGGTGGGGGCTGAGGGGCAAAAAAATTTTGGATTTTATGTGTCTACATTGCTGGAAAATGCACTTACCGGGGGATAACAGTCTGTTTCTTGAGTACAACAATAAATCGATTTGCGCGTGCTGTTAATCGCACATTATTGCACGCCATAAAAATGCATTGGACTGCTATTTTTTTCAAAATTTTAAACTGTAGTCTCTACTCGTCAAATCAGCCATTAAAATGGCGGTAGAGATTGCCGTTGGTATCAAATGTTCGCTATGAATTACCTCAAAAAGTCACTCAACCAACCTGGGGTTTTAATTGGCAATGTATACTAAAGTTTTAAATCCTTTTAAATGGCATATTTTGGGTGGATAATAGCCTCTATGTAATTAGAAATTACTTTGCAAATATAAATGTTGACACAAAGTTAACGTTACCAATAATTTATTTAACGTTTCAAAAAGTTTGTTATGCAACATAAAATACAAAAGAAGGAAGAATTTCAAAGAGAACCGACAGACATGTTTACACGCAATGCTACAAGTTGTTTAAAAGTTTCCATTCAACTTAGGCGTAGTTTATACGGCCTAACTTTTGCCTCGTCTAATTCAAATACTTAGAAAATTTACATTAAGTTTGGCAAAAGTGAGGCTGTATAAACTGAAATTTTTATTAAGTTAGGCACTCTGAATTAAGTACGGCAAATTTTGCCTAACTTAATGCAGAAGTTAGGCACTGATTTAGGCGTAGTTTATACGGCCTAACTTTTGCCTCGTCTAATTCAAATACTTAGAAAAGTGAGGCTGTATAATTTTTCTTTATGTAAGAAGTGCACGAAAATCTATTGTTTTAAGAAAAAAATAGCTGCGTCAACAAAAAAAAAAACATTCAAACTTCAAGATGGCTGCAACGACCCACGTTTCCCAACAAGAAATGGTATGTTAATATATGATTTTTTTGTTTATTGGTGGAATTGAACTAAACCATGTTTTATATTTTATTTTTAAAGTTGAAAAAAATTGTTTTTTATTTGTTGTTGTATCTTTTTCAGCATGACAGCGAAGAAAAAGTTGTTGACAAAGAATTGATTGAAAATAGTGATGAGGAGAGAGATGATGCATTAAATGAAGATCTTCTCCAAGAATTAATCAAAAATAAGAAAAAAAGGGGGAAAAGGTAGAAAAGGACAGTGGCCAGAACACACAGTTGATGATCTTGTTGACATTATTTTGGAAAACGAGAAATATAAAGAGAAACTTTTGTTAACAAATGTGAAAAATAAGAAGAATGGACAATATTATGTGAAAGTAATTGAAGAGCTGACTGAAAGATGCAAAGTAAGAGATGAGGATTTCAATTTTAACATCGCTCAAACAAGGCAAAAGTTCAAACGTTGCATCAATATTTGCAGAGATGCAGTCATGATGGTTAAAACCTCATCCGGTATAAAGCGTTTCCAGGAAGACAAGGACTTAGGAAGTTGGTTTAGTAAATTATTACCCATTATAAGCTCAATGGACAATTGTCAGCCAGAGCAAAGTATCAAGCCTGGGAGTTTAACTCCTACTCAGGGTGCTCCATCTGATGAGTCTTGCGAGGATGATGCTGATGATGATGTTTGTGATTTGGAAAAGGAGATCCAATCTCCAGAAGCCTCTTCCAGTTCCTCATCTGATAGAAAATCAAGTGGAAAGAGAAAATACGTACCAACACCGAGCATGAGGAAAAAGGTTATAGGGGAAACGGACATTTTTTTAAAAGGAATGAAAGAAACAATGGACACACTAAAATCGCTAGTTGCAGATACCTCCTCTAGAGATATTTTAGAATTTATGAAGGAAGAAAGCCAAAGACAATCTGCCAGAGATGACGTTTTTCTCAAAATGATGTCCACATTTGTACAGCAGCCACAACCAGTTGTTCCTTCATCATCCCCCTTGCCTGATTATCACAGCCACCAATTTCGATATGGCATGACAAATTTTAGGCCAAGTTCAAGTACCACACCACAACATCAAGGAGACTTACATCAAGAAGTTGGGGGAGCACAACAAGGGTTTTCTTTTCTTCAACATATGTCAAATCCAGATTTCTCATAAAACTTTTATTTTAGATGCAAGCAATACCGGTGTAATTTCTATACGGTGTTATATTATAATTATTATAATAATTATTATAATTATAAAGAATCTTCTTTTTCTTTCCACATTTTTGCAGTCAATACTTTTCGGACTTTTTCTGCTTGAGATTTTTTATTTATCTCAAAGTTATTTTGATTTGTGTTTCGTAGTGCTAAAACATCCCTCACTTCATCTGGACTGAGACGTTTATTTGATGCGTGGTCCAAAGTTAAATCGAACTTTCTTGGAACTAAATCACCACGTTCTATACACAAATTGTGTAGAACAACGCAGGCTAATCCGTATAGTTTTACAGTTTCTTTGTTACTTTCACATTTCCGGAAAAGAACTCTAAATCTGCTTTTTAATCTCCCAAACGCACCCTCTGTGACGAGTATTGCTCGGCTGTGTCGGAAATTGAAATAACGTTTGTCTTCAGGCAGTATCACGTCTCCGTGTGGTTTCATCATAAATGTTCGTAACGGAAATGCACCGCCGCCTAAAATGAGGGGTGGTATATAAACATCTTCAACTTTTTGAGCAACATTTGGAAGTAGTTCCCCTCCAACAATTCTTCGCCAAAGGTCAGTGGATTGTAACAGTGTAGAATCGTGAGTGTTCCCAGGGGCTCCTACTGAAGCCTAAATAAATCGGTATTTTGCATTGACTAATGCCATCAAAACAACTGAATAAAATCTTTTAAAATTAAAGTATTGTTTCATAGATTGGGCCCCACCATTAGGACATTTTATAGGAAAGTGAGAACCGTCTACAGCTGCAAATGCGTAGGGAAATTGCCACTCTTCACCAAATTTACTCATACAATATTCGATATCATTTTCTGAAGTAGGAAAATGTTTCTTTACAGTATCGTCCCATAACGTGTTGATTATTGCTGTACAAGTTTCCGAAACGATCTTGCAAACAGTTGCTTTAGCCAAGCCACACATTTCACCTATTGTATAGATATAATCACCTCGAGATAGTTTGAAAATTGTTACAGCAAGTCTAAAATCAGAAGGAACTGGTTCTTCAGTAACAGTTTCCTTTGTGATTTGATTACTAATTTGACTCAAAATGTAATAAAAAGTAGTGCGACTCATTCGGAATGTTTCATAAAATCTATTATCGTCATATTTATCTCGAACAGTCTCCCACCATCCTTGATTTCTGATAAAACGACGACAAGATCTTGGTTTTCGATATTTTCTTTTTCTAATCGAATCAGTTATCATTATCAGGGTTCTCAGATGATTAAGACACTGAGAAATGAGAATTAACCTTCTCTTTTCTCTAAGTAGTAAAATTGACATTAGCTTTTGGAAACGTTGCATCTTTTTTCTACGATTCATCTGATAGATGTTAATGTAAAAAGCAAGAAGTCTTCTTCTTTTAATCGCAGCCATCTTGTTAGTTTGTTTATACAGCATTGGCCACACAAGAAAAAAAACTACTTATTTTTTAAATAATTGAGTATAATAAAGGATAAACTAAATTATGGAAGCATGACCAATGATATATTAAAAACCACATTAAGTTAGGCGATAAGCTGCGTATAAACCGAAATGTTTTTTTTGCCTTACTTTTGCCTAACTCAAATCATTTGAATTTTTCGTTCGTGCGATCAATGTTTTTGACCAATCAAATTTGAGAGATTTTTTCGCTCAAATGTTTTTGCTCGAACTTTTCGCGTGTGTAAATCTCGCTTAAGACGTGTGCGGAGGCGTGCACTTGCGATCGCACGCCTCATATGAGAAAGCCTGAGAAAGGTCCTGTAAGTGTAGGAAAAATAACTAAAACAGAACACAAAACAAATAAAGATCAACATTTATAAAACATTTTCTTGCGTTCATGTCAATTGAAACAAAAAAAGAGTGTACAAAATAGATTGAAAAACATAGCTGAATAAGGGAAAACATTTGTTTAATGTTAGAATAAATCTTTGATAGTGCATTTTTTTAATTTTCGAACATTCTTTTTTTTTGGGCGCCAGAGTTTGGGCGCCGATACCGCACTCGCGGTATCAAAATCCCACTGGATACGTCGCTGACACCCGTACTTTACCGCATCGAAATGCTACTCATTCGCTGAGTCGGCGAGACCGGGAGGATTTCAACTCGCAACCTCAGAAATCCGAAATTGCAAGGGCTCTAACAATTGAGCTATCCCGACTTTTATTTGCAGTCTGTAGTAACAATGAAAAGTAAATCTAAAGTTTAAAAACAAGAGATTAACGTCTGAAAATGTGTTTTGAAGAAATTGCTCAAGAGTATTCAGATATGTGGTCATGGTGAACGGGGTTTTAAAGACCTAGGATTTGAGGTGTAACAATTAAAAACAACAATATTTGATGCTCGAAGTTTTATTTTTTTCAAAAAAGGAAGGTACCTTAAGTGGATTAATTTTCGCGAGGTAAAAAAAATCACATTTCGCGAGTACTAATTTTCGCGAATCAGCCTTTTCCGAATATTTCGTGTGTACTAATTTTTGCGAATCGGCCATCCTCAAATTTTTCGCGAGGACTTATTTTCGCGAATCATAAATTTTTAGAATTCAAAAAAAAAATATTTTGCAAGCGTGTTCACAAACGACAATTCATCGAATATTCCTTCTTTCAAGCACTATCATTGCCTCACTCCATTCGCTGACAAACCTGACTTTTCGCCTGCTAACATAAAAAGACATCTACTTCAATTAAAAACATGCAAATCTCCTGGTCCTGACCAACTACATCCTCGAGTACTCAAAGAATCTGCTACTGAACTTTCACCTTTGCTCTTTATTATTTTTCAGAAGATCTTCGATTCGGGTAACATACCACAAATTTGGAAAGACGCAACCATAACGCCACTATTCAAAAAAGGAGATAAATCTATTGTGTCTAATTATAGACCAATTAGTCTCACGTGTGTAATAACAAAAGTGTACGAAAAAATTATTAAGGATCATTTGCTTCATCACTTCCTCGAAAACAACATGTTTACCCCAGTTCAACACGGGTTTCGTTCTGGTCATTCTTGTGTCACAAATCTGCTTTCAGTAATCGACTCTTGGACTAAAGCTCTAGACAAAGGAATTCCTATTGACAACATATACCTAGACTTTGCGAAAACCTTTGACAAAGTACCTCACAAGCGTCTCCTAGTCAAACTCAAAGCATATGGCATCAAAGGAAAAACTTTCAATTGGATCAAAAAATTTCTTCGTAACCGCCGCCAAAGAGTCAGAGTGAACAATGGCTTTTCAAACTGGAATGAGGTCCGAAGTGGCGTTCCACAAGGTACTGTATTAGCTGCATTACTGTTCATAATCTATGCCAATGACATTCCCCAGTCAATAACATCCCCTGCTGCCCTTTTTGCTGATGACACAAAGGTGTATCTTCCATTGGATAATGCCACATCGCATTACCTACTTCAGAAAGACATTGACTCGCTAGTTTCTTGGGCAAAAAATTGATAAATGTTCAGTCTTGCATCTTGGTCATAACAACAAGCTACATACGTATACCATGTGGGACCCGCTTGAAACAAAACGCGTCGTGATTAAACCAACGAAATGCGAGCGTGACTTGGGAGTTCAAGTTGATAGTTGCTTGAAATTCGCAATTCACATCACGACTTAAGTCAACAAATCAAATCGCATTCTTGGATTGATCAGACGCACTTTCGTTAACCTCGACACAAAAATGTTCACGAAGCTTTTCATAGCACTTGTTCGCCCGCATCTAGAATATTGTGGTACGGTTATTAACCCAAGGTTGCTGAAAGACAAAAGGCAAATTGAAAACGTTCTTCGTCGTTCCTCAAAACTGTTGCCCGGTATGAAAAATCTACCCTACGAAAGCCGCCTTGTACGCTTAGGTCTTCCAAGTATGAATTACCGTTTCATAAGAGGCGATTTAATAGAAGTTTACAAATGGTTTCACAACTTCTATTTCTGTGAAACCAAACTGTTCGACATCGAAGGAAGATCACTGACGAGGACGAGAGGTCATTCATATAAATTGAAAAAACAATTCTGCAGACTCGACTTCAGGGGGCAATTCTTTACGATGAGAGTTGTAGACAGCTGGAACAGCCTCCCTAACAAAGTTGTTACTGCGGAGTCACTGAACATTTTCAAAAATCGATTGGATTTGTTCTTGAGAAACAAAAGATATTTGTATGTTTGATTATTTATTTACGATTATTTGTTTGATTATGTCTTTCTATGAAGCGATTTTTCGATTTATTTTTATTTTCTATTATTTTCAATTTTTTATTCTCTTTGCATTTTTATGCTTTTGCATGACTTTGCTTTGTTATAGGTTGACAGGCACAGTTTTATGCCTATACATTGAATTTTTGATGTAAACCTTATTTTATAATAATAATAATAATAAAAAGTATTGTTCGCATTTGTTTGTAGGGTTGAGTAGTCAACAATCAATGTTATAGCACGTTATATATGTCCATGTCTAAATTCCACACAAACAACGTTAAAAGACTTCATACCTCGTGAATCTACAAAACTTTACTGTAAGTAACAAAGAAATTAACTTTCCCTGAGCAGAACCTAACCTACAGACAGCGCTCCTATTCACCCATTCACTACCCAACATAACACCTAAACATAACACTTAGAAGTAATGTATGTTATGCAAGTTATGTAACATCTTTGACCTCATTGGCTGAGCATCCACATCCTCTATTCCACAGTAAAATACAAAGCTGGCAAGGTTTAACATGCTACTGCTCATACTCTATAGTTCAGTAAAGAAAGTGATCCATGTGTAAAAAGCACTAGGATGATGATGATCTAAAATTTAGTATATACTTTTTTAATGTTTTATATATATACATAATATATAATTATACAGCAAATGTTTGATCTTGTCGAGCCCTACTAAGATGGCAGATATTTTGGTGGGGCTTGTAAACCGATTATTAACGCATCTTTAACGCGCACAACCAAATTGCACGGAGCGAAAATATTATATTTTTACCAACTAAAGAATGTAAAGGATAAAAGATTTTACTTACCTGACAAATTATTATTATTTTTATATAGAGCCCCTTTAGCCCCCCTCCCCCCCTAAATACGCCCCTGGTCCTCGATATGTGATTTTGAATTTTCAGTGCCAGCTTAAAGTAATTTCTAAAGCTTTAGGTACTTATGACCTCAGAAAATAAGAAAAATGCACTCTATTTGACTATTAAGATTTTGCATCTGGTGGTAACATTACTGTGAAATGGCTGTCATGCAAGTCTGCCTTAACACATGATATAGAAATTGCATCAGTGCCAGCACTTAATGTGATAGGAAAACGGATCAACAACCTTATATTTGATCTTATCTAGTTTGACTTCCTTACATTTACTTTCACACCTAACTTATCTTCAACAGTGTTATTCATTCTTACTGTACGATTGTTAGTCTTCTTCTTCAATATTCATCAAGTTTCCTCATTGCACGCTGAACAATATCTCTTAACATGATCAATCGACCATGAGGTAGAAGTACCACCTTGAATCTGAAAAACTTTCATTGATGCTTTCCACTATCTACATATTAGGACATCGGATTTTAGGAGGGTTGCCAGGCCAAATAGGTTGCGTTTGGATTTTACAGGCTGAGAAGCAGGGGCCATTGCAAAGTTCTAGTACAAAATTCCTGCTTGGGGTGGGTCACTTTAAATGACGATAACTCATCAAATTCTTTTCCAATAATGATAAAACTTGGCAGGTATGCTAGAAACATGTTGAAAAATACACTAGCAATATTTAAATATAATCTATTGTGTAATTTACAGACCGGAATATAACGTTTTTGTAAAATATTTACAATTTTTAAATATTTCTCTGCTAATAAAATCAATAATTCATCAACTATTCTTCTAATAATGATGAAACTTGGTAGGAATATCTGGAACATATAGTAAAATAAACTAACAATAATTTTTGGTATTCAACAGAAAATTGTGATAATTTCCAGACCAGAATATATATATTATATATATTTTTTTTTGCGAAAATTGACACAACTTTCGCTACTATTTACTTTCAAAGTCTACATCTCATCATTTAAAAAATTTTCAATATTGATGAAACTTAGCAAGAATGTTAGGCGCATGTTGAAAAATACACAAACAATTTTTATATTAATAGCTAACAAACTTCACTAATGAAAAAAGTTCTTATCCTAAATCTTCATCATCACTGTCACTCTCTTCTTCATTGCCATGATAGTCATCATCGTTTTCACCATCATCATCATTGCATAGTAACTTTGTGATATCATCAGGGTACGGTAGACATGTAATACTTTGATTGTGTTGGTTGAAATCCTTTGATTTTTCCTGAAAAGTAAATCATCAACATTTTAAGAGCTGCGCATACACACAACATGCATGATATGATGTATTGATTATTGCACAATAAGTAAAAACTATTATATATACCTGATGTTTTCACGTCTCTATTAATCGTTTGTTCTCCTCTTTGATCGGCGGCTGTCATTAGCAGATGTTTTTCCTGAGCTTGAATGGATAAACCATGTTGTGAAATTAGATCTTGTAGTCCAGGGTATGTTTAATTTATGTTTTCCATCATTGCAACATAATACGAGCCATATCTATCATTACAAAGAAATCCTTACCGTCAGACCTGTTTTTAGAAGAAAAGTGCGTCCGACTATCCTGCTGTAATTGATCATGAATAAGATTTATTTCGGACCTTAATTGATACTTATATACATAACATGGTGTCAGATTGGACGTTTTCACTAACTGACCAAGGTAACACTTGAAGAAAAAGATGCTTTAGGCAAACTTTGTAAAAGGTACAAAAACGAATATGAATTGTCGGTTACTGAAGTAAGATCCCCCCGGTTATAAGATCTGGAGGAAGATTCCCACCCCCTTTTATTCTCATCTCCCCCCCCCCCCCTTGTATTAAGCACCTGAGAGTAATGCAGTTTATTGAATACAATACCGTAGTACGGATTTCTTCCAACAAAACAACATGATTCATGAGTCTTGATCGCATTTTTCACAACATGTTGGTTAGTCGCTTTCATCTGTTTAGCTATCTTAAATAGTTTTTTTACCACTGAACTGAACAACAGAAAACAGAAAACCTTAGTGGATAATGTCCAATTGATAACAGATTTTGATAAAACTTTTGGCTCTCCAGATATTGCAGGGTCTTTTCAAAAGATTTTTGCCAAGAACTTTTTACGTTCTTAATTTGGTTTAGGTTTTCTCAAAGCCTTTTCAGTTGTTTAGCTTTCTTAAATTTTTTTATTCTTTTCCAACAAAAAGGAAGATGTCAATCAAAAACAGGTTGTGTCAAAGATTTCTACCACTTTGCCAATTCTGCCTTTTAATCTCTTGTTTCGGCACTGTTATATATCTTGGAATGTTTTTCTATTTGGGTTGTTCTATTAAAGGCATGTTTTTGAAAGTTTTATTTTACTTTTATAGTCAACTAAACCGTGATCACAGAGACTATGGCTTATAATATCAGTGTGTGGTGGTATGTTAGATGCAATTGTTTGGCATTAAGTTTTCCAACAAAGATGAGCTGGTTCTGGTTGAAATTTTTCTTGGTTTCTCGCCACTTTTTTTGTGTAAGAGTCTTAATTAGATGTTGTTTACAAATGTTCAGTTAATTGGTAGATGATTAGAACTTGGATCATTTCATGTCCCTTGGGTTTCATTACAGATTTTATGGAATTTTTTGCCATTTGATGGCTTGATTCATTGAAAGAATATCATTCTGAAAATAATTGCTCAAACGGATCAAAGGTATTATCATCATGTCACAGGCTTCAAGCAAAGATCAATTAACATTACATTACTGTTCTGACTATCTAGGTATAATCTCTTAATTTCCAGCCATGACGTTCCCTCCAATTGCAATTTACAGGGGGTAAACTATGGTAATTATTCATCCAGCATTTTATTGATAGTCTAAACTATAAGTCTTATTATTGTAGCAAACTATAACTTTTTTATCTGTAAATTGCTATAAAATAGAATTTCTATCCTTTTGGGTGAGCCCTGTGGGATATGTGTGTTGGGCTTGATAGGGGTGCTTGTTTTTCAAACTTATTTTTTGTTATTGAAATAAATTTCTGTCTTATTATATTGTTTTTGAATACAACCTAAAATATTTCTTTAAGTAAAAGCAATGCCTTTTATTTCCAGACTGATGATAAATACATTCAAAAGTTACACCTGTCATCTCGTAGTCGTGAATCTTCGCCATATCGATTGAAATCTCGTGCGAACAACCACACGTCGTCGCCAAGTGGACGAAAAAGACCGTATGATTCTCCAACGTTTAAACACGGTTCAGAGGTTATGCTGAAAAAAGAAAGACGAAACAAAGATTACTCTCCTCGGGTATGTTTTCAACATTTCTTCGTTCTTCAAAATTGTTCATTTTAGTATACAACTTGTAAAAATGTTTCTTTTAAAATTTGGGTATTCAATAATAATGGAAATAAAAGAGAACTGTCCATAATTACGATTTTGAATTGTGTTTCTAGACAAACAATGAGTGGTCTAAACACATGAGCTCATCGGGGAAAACTTACTTTTACAACAAACGCACTGAACAATCTCAATGGGAAGCTCCAAGAAACGAAATTAAGGACACTCGTTCATCTGGATCGTCTCGAGATAGTCGAAGCAGTAAGGATTTTCGAGATGATGATTATCGTGAATTCAAAGATTCCAACACTCGATTCAAGCCTCGTGATTATAAAGATTCGAAGAGCTATAGTAGAGAGGGCAAAGAATCTTTCAGAGACCAATGGAACCGAAGAGATTACCATGATGGGAGAAGTAGTTTGAAGGGTAAAAAAGTTATAGTTTTGTAATTCTGATAGATGATTGCTTTGTTTGCTGTTTTCAACCAATCACCAATCGAATGAGTTAAAAATATTAAAGTAAAAAAATATTGTCTTTTCGTAAAAAAGCAACATAACCATACGTGTGTTTAAACAATTCAGAAACTTTTAAAGAATTAAGGCATTATAATGCGGGTAGCAACCACAACATTTGGTGCTAGAATGATTGGACATGCTCTGCTTTATGTTCTGTCTGATTGTTGTATAAATTGTCCAGGGGGTTGAGATGATTACTTATAATAATATTAATGACCAAGATTTGTTTGGTTTAATTGCAGTATAATGATGTAATGATTGGTGCCGTAAATTTGCTTTGATTTTTCAAAGATTATTGATTTGCATTGCAAATCTTGAATAAGCAAAAAACACCGAAAAACCAAAATATTTAAAGGCAGACAAGAATAAATATTGTGCAAAATAAATTGTTTTGGTGGCGTAAATTAGTGTTCAAAATGATGAAAATGGTTATAAAAAATTGGCTGCAAAAATCAATGTGCTTTGAACGTTTTTATGGTAAGAATTCTTTATGATTTCCACAAGTATCAATTTAATATTTAAGAAGTGATTTGTGCAATTTAGCGAGTTATCTCTGGCTATTTTTTCGATAAAAATTAAGTTTATAAGGAATGGGTAGCTACAAATTTCTGTTTTGTTGGTAAAATATGTTTTTTAAAAAGATTGGATAAACATATTTTGTTTGAACTCTTTTCTTATCAACTGTATTACTAACTGTGACCATTGCAAACACACAAAGGTGCACTAACTTGATTATACTCGATTTAAGAGGCGATGCGTGCAATTTGCAACCATAAATAATACACCGCAACAGGCATATATTTATATAAAAGTGTGGTCTGACACAGTTATTCATTGTCTTCGAAGTAATGAGTGCATTTTGCACTCGGGTCTCACTGCTAATACAATATAACGATATATATATCGGTTTTATGCATATTTTTTTTTAAAGTTAATCAGCCTAGGTTTTATTCACAATTTTTTCTTTGTGGATTTCTTGTTTATTGGGAAATATGTGAAAATGGCTTTAGTTTGTTTGAATCCTCCAGTCGAGACTCAACTTTGCAATCGCCTATTAAATAGCTTAATTAAAATATTTGTTTAAATGTGAACCTGTTTTTGAGTAAAAACAATACAGTTGCAAAGTTGTATTCTATAGCAATGTCGTATTTTAGCGTTCATCAATATCATAATACATAGATTACTGTCCTACACACCCCATGCTTACCATTCTGATAAAGGAAAATCCACTATAAAATGCAAAACAGTAAAGCACAATTTGATTGGTTGAATGAAGTTTGTCTTGATGATTCAAACGACACAAATATATTAAATTTACTAAACATTAAATTAGATTAAAACTAGATGTTGAACTGAAATAGTTTATTCATTCATTCATATTTTATTTGGTAACGTAGGTTTAAAATCACAGTAAAAACTGATGTGGACCTACAGTTGCTTGCGAAACAATATTAAACAAAAAATATTTTATTTAGATAAAAGAAGAGACGGCAATGCAAGTCGTACAAGGACCACGGGACAAACCACACCTACATCTTCAACTGTTGTTAATAGGTATTGATTGCATATATCTATACTTTCGCTTTTTTAAAGAAATTTTTTTTGTAGTTTCATATGTTAGGTACTTGAACATATATTTGTGTATTGCTAATATCAGAATTCTGACCTAATGTTTATGTATGTGTCTCCGATCTTATGTAGGAGTTATCAAACAACACCAGACAGTGAATTGAACGGGACGCTGCAGGACATCTCACCACCTGGTACACCAACGAACGATGACATTCCAATCATCTTATCAAGTATCTCCCCCGCACCTCTTTGCACTCCGTTACGATGCTCGCCACTCTTAAACACCTCTCTTTCAAACATCGGCACCGTTCATTCTCCTTTGTTGTCGCCGAACACTATACCAAACCAGGCGTTCTTACACCCGCTGCAACAGGCCTTGTTACTCAAGCAACAAGTTGTACCTGTGGTGGTAAGTAAGATGCATTTCGTTTCATCAAATTTGTTATTTTAACGCCTAACAATATATCAGACAAGTATTTTTTTATCCAATGTGAATTGGAACTTTTTGTTTGCGATGCTCTGAATAACGGCTCTCATTTTGTTATTTAATATTAGTACTTGTAAATTGTTGTTTAAATTTTATTCCCTTAATTGAATATTCATCGTGTGAATTTTACCCTTTGTTTAGTTGAGAGAAAATTACACTTCTCCGAAACTACCAACCATTAAGCAGCACCACAATTCCGGTAAGCGACATTGCATGCATGCTGTATTCACTATTTACCATATTTGTTTGTTTACAGGTTCGACTCCCACCTCACCGCAGATATCATCACTCCGTAAGTTGCCCAAAGCATCCAGTTCCCCTTGCTTGGTACGCTCGAACAGTTCCACCCCTCCGCCGCCACCGCCGCCCAGAAAGGAGGAGAGGAGGAGCAACTCGTATCGATCGCGAACACCGGAGAAAGATAGCAGCCATTCGAGCGAGAGAAGCCGATCGCGTTGCGCCCCCAGCAATCACAAAGAAGTGCACAGGCTCACTAAAGACGCCCTCATCGAGCAATCGAACGCTAAAAAACATTTGCTAGATATCGACGAAAGTCTCCCGTTGCACGAACTGCCCACTTTGGAACGGTATTTGTTGGGTTCACAGGGGGCTCATATTGTTGACATGGCAACAGCTTGTTTGGGAAGTATGCTCGAGAAACAGGTTGGAAACCGTTCATAGAGTTTTTCGTTTTGTTTTTATTGAGATTCTTTTAGGCGTCAACATGTTGCGATGAAACGATGGCTTACTTGCAGAACGACGGCTATCAATCGAAATTCGACCTTCTCATTACGAAGCTCACTTGCGACGTGGAGAGATATAAAACGGCCGTCACTGACCACAGGTAAACATTACTACTGCCCGTTTGCGTCCAAGTTACCACTGCTTTGAAGGAATGACGAACGGTATCATCTATTTTTAGACTCGCCGTGTTGAACAGCGTGACGGGGAAAATCGAAAGTTTGCAGGATTCGAGCATGAAAGCCGACGGAATGCGAACCACTAGGGACTATAAAACGCAGGTGAATCGGAGAAAACAAGAAACTAATACCGTCAGCAGCCCGACGACGGAAAACGTGGCTAAAGAGACGTTGAACGGTTGCATGGATACGAGCGAATGTAGTGATCCTCTACGTGATTTTTTTCTATGACGCGTTATCTTTAGTAACTGTGCAAAAAAATTGTTTTTGTGTATTACGTCTTAGTTTCATAAGTGATGCTTATTCATCAAACAACTTTTTTTGTGCGCGTACTTTCCTTTTTTTATCAATGGCTTTGTAAATGTTGCTTGTTTAATAAATCGTGAAATTTCCATGCCTTCCATTTGCATTTGATGCGGTGTTCTCGTATCAATCTAAAAGTGAAACATGGTTTCGGCCGTTCAATTAGTTGCAATTCATGATTTTGTAGGGCGAAATACTTTTAATTCATTTTTAAGTGCTCAGTGGTTAGTATCAAGGCACAAAAAATGGAACTTTGGAATCCCAGCTGCGACTAAAGGTGGATCTCCACTAGATTCGACATTTTCCGCTGCGACCTTTCCCGCCTAGTAGAGATGACCGCCAGATTCAGGAGAAATCTTTTTTGTCGAATTTTTCATTACTTTTTTTGAACGAAAGATCAAAGCAAACAAATGTACCTTAAGTGGATAAATTTTCGCGAGGTCAAAAAAATCACATTTCGCGAATCAGCCTTTTCCAAATATTTCGCGTGTACTAACTTTTGCGAATCGGCCATCCTCAAATTTTTCGCGAATCATAAATCTTTAGAATTCAAAAAAAAAAAAATTTCAAATGTTATCATAATAAACAAGAAGCCGGTGGCTTGAAGATTTTCGCACTTGTTAGGATTATAAGGTGCAATTTTAATTTTTAATGTCGATTTTGATGATGTACAACCGAGCGAAAGCAAAAAAAGACACTGAAAAAACTGTTCATAAACCCAAAGGATGCAAAGACATTCGATCTTTCTTCCAAAAAAGATGGAATGGAAAAAAAACTTATTTTTTCAAAAATTTCGCGAGTATTTATTTTCGCGTATTGGCTTCTTTGAAATTTTCGCGAGGACATATTTTCGCGAATTTGGCCAAAATTCGCGAAAATTAATCCTTGCGAAAATTAATCCACTTAAGGTAGTAAGTCTTAACTTACGGTTATTTATTTGAATGTTGATGATGTTGGCTATATATTGGAGATGGAGGAGAAACTCTGACTTAAAGAAAAAAGACGATTCCGGGTGAGAAAGCTATATCTTGAACGTGAAATGACAGGAGAATACAGTTCACTTGTAATATACTTACAATTGTACGACAGAGAACTATTTTTTAAATGCATTCGGATGACATCTATTGATTTCTTCAATAAACAATTCTTTGTCAAATTCTGATGTTGTTTTTATTTCTGAATTGCTGCTAGATATTGGAGAGAACTCGGCATGAACTAAGTTTTCTTTATTTATTTATGATACAAATATTTTAACAGGATAAACTTTCAAAAATATGTACAATATTTACAAAATATATACGCTATTTCTGTTTTCCAAAGTGTCATGTGTCCAAATGTTGCATTATAGATAGAAAAAAATGATAAAACATGTAAAATGTACGAAAAATCGATAGCCATGATTGAGAAATTATGGAGACTAGCAAAAAAATGATATTCCTGAAGTGCATAAAGGTCATGACTAAACAAAAAGGATAAAACTGAAAAGTAGATTAGTGAAAACGTTTATGGTAAGATATAAAATTAGTTGTCTAAAATCGTATAAAAGCATATAATAACAATTGATGGAATAAAAATATAAATCAAAAGTTTTAAAAAATTCAGTTAATAAAGATTTAAAATTTACGTATAGAAAGTGGAAGCTCATTATAACATTTTGCCCCGTTGAAGTAAAAACTCTTTCTTGATGATTCAAGTTTAATTGTTGGGAAACGAATTAGTTTCTTTTTGTTTCGTGTTCGATTGTCCATTATTTCAAAATAGTTACGGAAATTTGAACAAGTAGTCCCATGGAAACAATCAAATACTTGAATACACAACTGTTTCTTAGCCAGGTTCTCGATATTTGGCACTCTCATAGAGCTGTTTGGGCCGAATATCAGTTCGTTTGCCCTTCTTTCAAAGGAAGAAATTTTTTGGCTCTGAGTTTTGTTCACATTCAACGTCAGAATAGAACAATATTTGAACAATGGGACGATCATAGTACAATGGATTGCTAAGGCAGCGTTGTGAGATGAGACCGGATTTTTTTGAGCAAGTACATTCTGCTCGATGCTAGTTCAAGGCGCGCGTAGTCTAGTGGTCGGAGCTTATGTTTCTTACCGCAACGGCCCAGGTTTGATTCTCGCTAGATGCAAAAAAAATAATTGTTCAAGACGAGAATTACCGCGCGGCACCTTTGGAAAGTGCCTAAGAAACTTACCACGGGTTAACCAAAGCCTTGTGAGGAAAATTTGGTAGACAAATTGTCGAATGAGTATACTTTATCCCTCAGTAGAAATAGCGATTTGCTGAGTATATATAGCTATTAGAAAACATGATGTATATCATGTCACCACAGTGAACTGTGGATGAATTAAAAAAAAAAGTTCAGTGTTTCGTTCCCTTCTAAAACCAAATTGAAAATTTGAAAGAAAGTTGTGTTCTTCGAGGTAATCAGTGATCTGTTTGCATAGACATTGTTCAAAAATTTTTGAACATGCCGGGAGAACTGATATAGGTCTGTAATTGTCCATGTTGCTTTTCAAGCCGGATTTAAAAACTGGAGTTCTCTTTACAGTCATCAGTCATCAGGTCATGATTCCGGTATCGAAAGTGAGGTTGATCAGGTAAGCGAGAGGTTCAGCAAGGCAGGGGGCGATGTCTTTCAGAAAACCCGATGGCAGGTCATCTGTTCCACCTGCCTTTTTCTTTTGCAGTCTGCATAGAAGTTTGTATAAGTCAGTTGTCGTCACGAATTTAAGTCGAATGGTGTTGTAGGTTTTTGATGTTCGTTTAGTTGGTTGTGTCCAGATGAAGTTCTTTAGTAAAATCGCTTTTGACTTCACAGTTAAGGCGACGTTAGCGAAGAATGTACAGAACCCGTATGCAATGGAACTGGAGTCACACGTCAACTCGCCGTTAATGTAGAAAGTTTTGGCATGTTTTCCTTGCCTTTGACAGGAAATATCGATTTCAAAGTCTTCCAAAGGTTTTTTGGCTCATCTGCGCATTCATTCAGTTGGTTCTGGAGATACTGCTTGTTTGCTTTTTTGACGAGGTTGTTTACTTTGTTGCGTTGGCGTTTGAAATTTTCGTGATGTGATTCCGTTTTGGATTTTCTGAACTTCCGCATTAAAGAGTCACGTTTGTTCATCTCTTTCTTGATATTGATTGTAATCCAAGGAGATATTTTACCTTTGATCCTCTTTTGTAGTTTTGGTGCAAACTCATTCAATAAATTTTGTAAGTAGGTTTTTAAATTTTTCCAAACACCGTTTGAGTCAGTTTTATTATAGATAAAGTTCCATGATTCACCCGCAAGTTGTTCAGTTCTACTATCAGAAAAATCTATATTGCTACTTTATTGGGATTAAATTTCGCGAATATTGCTAGAATTCGCGAAATTTTATCCCTCGCGAAATGTTTGAAATTGTATAACTCGCGAAATTTTACTACGACTTGCTTGCAATATATTTTTTTCATAAAATAAAATGTCACTTCAATAACATCAAAAATCGTATATTCAAGAATATATCATGCAAATAAGTACGAGGACCGTAGTTACTGTAACGAGGACCGTAGTTACTGTGTAGTAGTTGTAGTATGGTGCAGACAACACGTTAGTCCAATATTTCAATAAAATCGGACGTTATCTTTTTCTCATTTCTAGACACAAAGAACGATCTGATATCTTTTGTTGAAATTTCAGTTTTAAGGCTTGGTTTCTTTCCCAATTTGCTCTGTTTCTTTTCGACTTGTGTCAAAACGTTCTCTGTCAATATAGAATCTTCATCGGTATGACAAGAACCCATTACAAATATGTTTTCAGGCTCAGTTAACCGATGAAGAGACCAGTATCGGCTATTCAAGGGATTATTCAGAATACGATGAAAATTATGAAGAAAACGAAATATGGGAATGTGAAGACAGAGGCGCTTTTGACGTTTTTCAGGATTTTGACGATGAAGGGGATATATAAGGAACTAAACTCTCTTATTTAGATATATAATTCTTATCTTGTATCTTATTTATTGTTTCTTTTGTTTTATCTATAGTAGTTAGTTTTAACCCCGTTCCCCATGATAATTACAGTATAAAAATGTTAATGCAATATTATTTCCTTACATTTACCATGTTTTTTAGTATAAACGAACTCGGCAAACTTAAAGTCGCGAAATTTTTTCAACATCGTAATTCGCGAAATTTAATCTTCGCGAATTTTTTAGAATACCATGATTCGCGAAATTTAATCCTCGTGAAATACACTCTGTAGAAAAAAACTCGCGAAATTTTGTCCCACGCGAAATTTAATCCCGCAAAATTTAATCCCAATAAAGTATGTCCATGATGAATTTGAAAGAAGTTGTGTTAACTGGGAAACTATTAATTATTAACTATTAATCATTTGATTTTCGTGGCCCTCCATATTTGTTTTCTTTATTTTGCTGCAAACCATGTGAGGTTATGTTTTATTGCATCAGCAAATCCTGTTTGCGCTACATCAACAAAAACTAATGTATTTGATTGGTCAATAATAAAGCGATTTTATTTTTAAGGTAGCGATTTGACGAAAAGTAGAAACCATTCCTAATTTTTGTAGAATCGCTTTTTTGACATTATCCGCCACAAGTTTATGTCATATTTCTATCTATATTTCTATTTCCTTCGATTCGCTCGACATTTTCCGTCTAGTGGAGATTCACCTTAATTTGGTGAATTGAATCATTGAATCAAAAACACCATCTTTAAAATGTTTTTTGAAAGTGCGATTACTTTATATTTTCATAGATAAAACTTACAGTAAGAGCAAGTTATTCGTGAGCAAGCCAGCTTTTTATTTCTTCAACAGTTTTTAGCTGTAATCAATCTTGTAACTAAGCAACGCTTTAATTACATTTCTATGTAAAATATCAAATATACAAATATCTGTTGCTTTTTGTTCACGTGTTCGTAAAAAGATTTATTTTTTATTACAAACACACAAAAACGGAGTGACTCAACATCGGAAATGATGCGTGAAATTTGCACGTGCATGTACAGATATTAAAAGCACAGTGAGTGCATGAATGCAATTTGTTATTAACTAAGTAAAACAAGAAGACATATACGGCACATTTTTGCAGGCATTGTTTGCATTGTGTTCGTATTTTGCAACGTGTAAACGCAAACGGGGGAGTAGTTTAACATATTATTAGACAAACAAAACACCCGTCTTTAGTGTTCAGTGCCATGTAGCGCTGCATGAAACCCGAACACACATACGCATCGGGTATTAATATATCAGGTATCCCTCGTGTAATTGCCTTTTGGCATTATCTCCCACAAAGTTTATGAATCGCTCGACAGTTAACAGTTAAGTTCTGCAGAGAAACTCAGCAAACCTAGCTACCTAATGTAGTAGGTTTTGGGTTCTTGTCAGTAGATGGCCCACGATATTTGGATAAAAGCAATAACCAGCCGTTTATCGCAACTTGCTCTGGCCATCTCGTAGCCTCGGAACTAAACCTGCGTGATATAAATGCTAGTTAGCTTTACAACGTTACAACTTTAATCGTGTAAATAAAAATGGTTTTTTCGACCATGTTAAAAGACTTAAAACAATTTTACAAACATTTTGGTTGGTCTAATTGCGCTTGGTTTCTTCCCGTTAATAAATGTTATTAACCGACTGTGTTTGATATCATCAGTATCTACGTCCAATGCGTTCTCTTTCGTTTCAACGACTTCAGCCTCTCCCAAAGCATCGTACGTTGATATACTCAGAAGAGAACCTAAGAACGTACTTTTTCGAAGTTCTTCTTTATCTATTCTTTTTATTGTTTCTGGAGTCAGTACATTCAAACTCAGTGCTTCGTCTTTCTGTTTTCGTATATGACTTAAATGATTTTCAAAGGATTCTTCAATGTAACTTCTCCAGTCTTCTTTCTTACTATCGCCATTTGGTGTGTCCTCATCAACACTACATTCCGTAGAACTCTTCTCAGCAATAATTTTACTACAAAGTTTTTCATCTTCGACGTGTTGAAAACTCTCTCGATTTTGATTGGAGAGTTGATTTTCGCAAGTTACCCTTTCATGGCAATCATCTTCTACGATCAACTTGCATTCAACTACTTCTTTCAGACATTTGCTTATTTCTTCCTCTTTGGCGTTTTCCTTTGAATTCTTAATGCATTCGTTGCCTCGATTTCCTATGATGTTTCTACATTTCTTTAATGTACTCCACCGTCGTGTTTTTTTGTTTGCATTATTCCATCGAGGCTTGATCTTTTTTTCTTCGTGTCCACTGTTAGTCAATAAAGAACTATTTCCTTCATCCATTTTCATGTTGTATTGACCTTCTTGATCCACCGTCTCTCTTTCTTTGCAAATATCATTCCCTTTATTTTCCCTCTTTTCGTTTTCTTTCTCATTTTCTTCTCCCGCAATTTCAACTTCATGCTGTTTATCTGCTCCTTTATCCTCTTTGATCGCTATTAACTCGTCTCTTATTTCACACATTTCATGTTTTGCGTCCGCGCAGTCATTTGTTTCTCTCAAATCCTCTACACCGTTTACCTCTATTTTCACTTTTGTCTTTTTCATAGGCTTCCTTGCATATCTTGGCTTGCTACCTCCGCTTTTCATTCTGTCTCTCAAAGTCGCTAAGTGTCTGTTGGGCGTGCACTTTTGATTAATATTCCTCAGTAGCTGCTGTTGAAGGCTTGTCAGGTATATCTCCTCCTGCAGGCGTATGTTGTGCTGGTTTAAGTAATACATTGGCGGTAACGACAACAATGGTGGTGATGGTCGTGGTATGGGCAAGTAATTAAAAGGTACAGGAATTAACGGAGTTGTCATCATCGGTGTGGTATTGACGTAAACAGGTTGTTTACCATGATTACGACTGTGTAAATGGTTTTCCTTTTTTGATGTGCGTTGTTTTTTCTGTAGAAAACTGTTGCGATTAACCAATGAATCATTAACCATATGCTCTTTATCTCTATCTATGCTAGCTGCGGTGACTTTACTCTTTTGTTTCATATCGTTTATTCCCTTTGTATTTTCAACTGAGTTTAAAACAATTGAGGATAGGCGAGTTACCCGTTCCGCTTTTTTCCCACTTTCTTTTGGTTTGTTTCGATTGAATGTCACTTTAATCTGCCGCTGAAACGCGGGATGGATTGTCGAATGAATATTGATCTCAAAGATATTTGGTAGCGCAAAGCATACAGTGAGATCGATGAATTGATTGCCTTTTAACGAGACCTTGAACTGATCCAACTTTAGAACGCTCTCTGTGGCTTGATCAGGGTGGGATATACCAACACGTGCAATGCAGCGAGGCGATTCTGCACATTCCACAGCTCGAGGCTAAATTCAATGAACGGCAATGAACTAAATAATAATAGAAGGTAACACGTGTATTGTCGCACTTACCTCTATAAATTGAAATGTACTACCCGGCCATTTCCAGAAGACGGCTTTTAACATGGATTGAAGTTTCTCTATCTTGCAGAAGCTTTGCGGAAAACCTTCTATTGAAATTGTTGAGAGTCGCAACAGAAGTGAATCGGATGTGATTTCGTTTGGAAGAAGACAGGCCTGTGTGTAACGCCCTTCAAAAAGCTTTTGATGGAAGTGTTCCACGCATTTCTCTGCACTGTGTATCTCTTCATAGACGATCCAACCATATCTTAAGCTCTCCGATCCACAGTGAACCAGTTGAAACTAAAAGTAACCAATACATCATTAGAAAAGTCTCCTTTTTTCGTCTAAAAGTTTTGTTATGCTAACAATATAATGATTTGTATACTGTTCCTAAACTACGTGTATCAATCGAAATTATATGTAACAAAGATTTTAAAAGAGCTTTAACGTTTTCGTACAACTTCGTACCCTCGTTAACGTTCTACCAAAACTCATAAAAGTTTCTTCTGCGTTGGATATTTTGCCAGGGAGATTGGTAACGACTACGATGGTGCTAGCCATTTCAATATCTTTCTCCGAGAACCGTTTATCCGGGCATCGCTTCTTGTTCAAAATGTCAATCATTTTATTTCGAACGGATCTTTCCAGTTGTATGGGAGCATATACGCACACTATAAAATTTTTTTTATATAAACACGAGATGAATCAACGATGTATTCTCACTACCTTCATCTTCGCTTTTCGCTATTTTCTCTAGCGGTAGAAACGTTGCTATCTCTCTTGCCAATACCTAAAATGATATCATTACATGGCAATGTTCTGACAAAAAATACACCACGTAATATGCAATCAACCAATCAAGAAGATAAATGCTATAAATGCTTGTTGACCTCTGCCAATCCATCGGGTAATTTCTTTGCTCGGAGAACCTTTCGCCCGAACAAATTTGACATTGAAACGAGTGTACTTCAAACCAATCTTTTTCAAACGCACTTTCACTCTTGCGCAATTTAACGTTTATCGTTAACGCTGCAATGTCTTCCGTGACTTCCCGTTTGTTTGTTTGTTTGTTTTTAAACGAGGCTCCAGAACGCTAATTAAGTATTAACATGAAGACCTCGATCCGGAGTTTTAGTGTATTTAATTGCTCCCATTTGTCCAATGAAAATGCGAACATTATTTAGTGCAAACGAGATATGTAAAAGTGTCCAAAAATGAAAGCAAACAAGAGACCAGGATATGATGGGATCCCAGCTGAGTTTATAAAGTACGCACTGGAAATCATTTATCAATCTATCGCAAACATATATAACAATATGGCAGAAATACAGATCAGGTTCCAAAAAAAATTACCCATGGACTACTTAAACCACTTCAAAAACCAGGAAAACCAAAAGGACCACTTTCTAACTTAAGACCAATCATTCTCCTCTCAACGCTACGGAAGATACTAGCAGCTTGTATAATGAACAGAATAAAAGATCGAATGAATAACGAAATACCATCCTCACGAGCAGCATATCGAGCAAAAAGATCGACCACTGAACATATTTTCGCGTTTAAACTGATCATCGAAAGAACTATATCAGCAAAAGATGAGACTGTGCATTTTTTACTTCTCAATATAAGTAAAGCTTTTGACAGCATCAACAGAAAAACATTAATTAAAGATTCACACCAAATCATCGAGTTAGATGAACTATACATTATCGCCATCCTGCTAAACGTAACGCTTTAAAATGCGGAAATTGCCTAAGTGTTGAATTTTTAACAGACACTAGTGCTCCACAAGAAGATTGGGCAAGTGCAAACGAATTCACTTTCTACCTCGCTAAAGAACTTCAACTAGCACAACCACCTCGCGTACATATACAACATCATCATGTAACCTGTTTACAGAAAACACCACGCATAGACATTGAAATGCAATAGGCAGATGACATCAGTAAATTGTCAAGTGAATACAACAACATCCAAAAATTCAAAAACAATCTCTGATCTACTTAAATTACGTGATCTCACCATAAACGAAACAAAAACAGAAGAATTCACAATAAACAGAAGCAACTCGGCATGGAAAGAATGTAAATTACTTAGAAGCCTACTAGATACTAGTGCGGTATCAAATGACGAAAATCACTCTGCAGTAGCACTGCAAACAAAATCATAAACATATTCTACAACAAACGACTAACCATTGCATCAAAATTAGCTGCTTTTTACAACGTATGTTTAGTCCATATTTTTATATAACTCTGAATTATGGGCTTTAACATCTACCCAAGCGGAGAAGATTGATGGGTTTCAGAGGAAATTACTGAGAACATACGTCATTAACATAAAATGGCCAGAAGTCATCAAGAATAAAAAACTTTACGAAAAAACAAAGGTTATGAAATGGAGTGAAATTGATCCAAAAAAGAAGGCATAAATGGTTTGGGAAAGTTTCAACAATGGACGAAAACACCCCGGTGAAACAGGCACTACAATACGCTTGCAAATCCTTCAAAAGACCACCTGGAAGACCTCCAACATGGTTAATCATTATTAAAAAAGATTTTCTCGGTCTGCAAAAACATTTATTGCGTTAACAGATGCGCGTAGATGGCATAACATCGTAACAAATTTTTGTAAATAAAACTTTACGATATACCGGTTATGTAAAACTCGTATACGAAATACCGCCACAGAGGCGTAGCCACAGGTTTTCAGTTGGAGAGGCGAGATTGGAAAATTATGGACCTTTTTTCGTATTTAGTGACTGAGGAGGCGCCACCGTGGATGGGGCCGACGGGTGAGAAAATCTTTGAAATTTTAACCTTCTAGATTGGCTAAAACCCACTCTAAATCCGATAAATTGCGTATGATACAACCATGTTTAGTTACTCAAGTCTAAAGTGGACCTTTTTCGTGTTTGATATTTCTTGCCCCCTCCCTCGCCTCCATTGACTAAGCCACTGCGCTACTGATAAACCAAAACTGTAGCCTGTTAGAACACTCTGCTGGTGCTAAAAATTGTAAATTAAATTGCATCACCTTAAAAAACTCTAGATACCCCTGACATTTTAAATAAAAAATCACGCTTCGGGTGTCATTAACCAATTTTCACTCGCTGATGACTATGGCATATTAAAAACACACCGGTCAAAAAATAACTCTGATATCTCCGTTTATTTCGATGTCACGTGATAAAAGTATATTTTCTATAGACTATGCTTCAAATATTAATAATGTTGAGCAATCACTTAAAATCTCAAAATTTATTTCAAGTTAGTCTTTTAAAAAATATGCATTATCTTCCAATCAGCTGCTTTTAGATTTCTTCTCACTAATGCGTTTATTATATACAAGTTCTGCTCCCTCTCAAAAAAATCCTAGATTCCGCTAGTGCTAACAACATATTGGTGTTTGTTTTTACCGATGTTTTCATCGCTGACAGTCAGTCTTTCCAGTAATCGGTTTTATATAATCTGTTGATCCATCACATACCGTAACCCATTAACTGTGATGTTAGTCACTGGACTAAAAATAGACTCAAACACGCGTCAAAACATGCACTCGTCGTGTCTACAAATGCAATTGTATGTTTGTTCATGCAACCGGGTAGATGACAGTAATCGATTTTATCAAAATTTTATTTCTCATTAACAAACGGTTTTCTGTACATATATTTACAACAATGTGACTCTAATATAGACGGACATTTTTATTTCTTTTGTGAAAGGGATTAAGGAGCGACTCTGTCCGAAGAAGGAGACCTCAAAACACAGTCATGCGCACGCAAACTGTCTCTAATCTCCTGCAGTTGCCGTTGTAGCATTTCGATTTCCTTGCCAACGTTTGCGTTTTTTTTCTCGATATCCCCAACTTCCTACGAGAACACAGATCGCCTAAACATCATTTCAACATCTCTATCTAGGAATATTCGTTACCTTTTCCAGGATTTCGATTCTGTCTTTTTGCTTTTTCCGACATCTTCTTGCAGCCAAGCGATTTCTTTCTCTTTTCGGGATGGCTTTCACATTTACGTTGGAAACTCCCTTTCGGCGTTTTGCTTTTGTGTGATGCTACAACAAACAATAGCATTTATTTAGAAATTTGACTTTTTTTTCAGTGAAGAAAAACGCTGGTTTAAAATGACGATCTATAAAAGTGAAAGTTGATCATTTTAAGTATGTTTTATTTCACTGCCCAATTTTGGAAATATAACTTCAGACAAAAACAAGGTTTTTGCACTTGCAATTTGCAACAGGATGTAGAATCTTTCAAAGAGAAACTTCAATAGGAACCATTGTTTATTACCTGCTTTAAACTGAGTTTTATCATTACTGTGTACATTCCAATAGCATTCTTTGAAAACTACTAAAATCTACTCAACAATGTTTAAATAAGTTTTCAAGCTAAACTAAGATGTTTGTATAAACATATATAAGCAATTTGAACATACCGAGTATTTTCTGACGACTTCGTTCAATGGCGTTTGCGCTTTAAACACTTCTTCTACAGCGTTGTCAGTTTCCGAAAGATTGGTGCCCATTTCAGAGTCGAGTATATCAGACACCAGTGTGTTTATTTCATTGTCGGAATCAATATGACAGTTTTCCACATTCCAGAAATCTATTGATGACCTACCCACCGTCTTCTTGAAGTAAGGGTTGATGGTGGAAAAGTTGATGTCTTCGATCACCTAAATACACATGTATTCAAACAAAACGAGCTGTGAAAGGTATACTCGTTTTGTGGCGCGTAGTTCACAAGATCATATGTAACAAAATCTGAAACGCTTATATTTCACACGTAAGTCTAAACGAACGATGATTACTTACAGGTGTTACAAGTAAACAAGTCATGTTTCTCCCCTGTTTAACACAAACAAATCAGCTCTTTAATATATTCATGTGCCTACATGCATTAATGACACATCAATGATTAAGCAGGAATTCTTTGAGATTTTCTACCAGTGCACAGTAATACGATTAAAAGAATTCAATGCAAAGGAATCTCTTTCAGTAATGATGTCACAATTACATACTTTCTAAATTTAAATCACTCTCGAGCAATGGAGAAAAGAACTTGGCTGGTTGTTCTAACAGCAAAATGCAAATGAATGAATTGGCCATACTCGTATGCTTTTGAATGATTTCCATTTAGAAGAAGCCAGCCAGCTGAGTTTTAAGAAGTTCGTTGGCAGGGTCTGGAGGAGGAAAGAAATTTGAGGAAACTCTCGCGGCTTCCTATCTAAATCGGCAGCTGGCACAATAGAAAGAAGTTTGGAATATATAAAACACAACATACTCTTCAAAATTAAGCTCCATAAAATTTAAAAAGTGCGGAATGACGTAAACATACGTTAATGAGTGGGCGTCTCGTGAGTGAGCATTCACATTACGTAACCGCGTGACGTCATGCGATTGTTTTACAACAATGAAAAGGTCAGCATTTCTTGCACAGTTTGCATTGCAGTATGTTTAAGTGTGCATTTTTATGGTGTAGATTTGATCTGTTTCTGCTGACTAATCTTGTACTATGCGGAACTTTTCCCCAGCGAAAACACATTATTATCGGATTATAACTCTTGTTTTGTTACTACAATAAGACCTGGTTCAACCGACTAACACCCCTCGTATTATTCAGGTGATGCAGTGCAATGTAACAAACATCATTTTGTAATCTTTTACACCAGCCCAACGAAATTGTTATTTGAAATACTTGACAGCATTTTAGATTTACTTGCGTGATCTTCTTCTTCGCAAAAACTCTTCGATAGTCATAAGATTGTTTGAACAATGTTTGATTATGATTCGAGATTGTGTTTCTTTGCGTTAAATCTTACACTGCACTGCATTGTTTTTGTTGTTTTGAAGTAAAAATATTCCAAAAGAAAACCTTAAAAGAACTATACAAAATCTCATTAATCTGATCATTCATAGTTTTGTGTAAAATACATATACTTGGATATTCTATTTAAAGCACAGAGTCGAGAGTTTGTTTCTGTAACAAGGCAGCCAATGCCATATTTCCAGAAGATTCCACGTGGTTCCTTTTATAAAAAACAGGAAACAAGAAATGTTTGGTAGGGAATTTATTTGAAGTTGAGATATCTGTATGGTAATATTGTCAGTGGCCTTTTCAAAAATAATGTAGACACATTGACAGAAATTGTACCGTTGACATAACCTTTTCTAATCATTGATATACTATAAATTCAGTCAGAATGGACGAGCAGTTGAATTTACTCGAACAATTTTTTAACATAATGGTAAAAACATTCGGTTAGAATAATGTTGCTCACAGTTGGCCCCATTGGGGTTCGAATCAGAGTTATCTCGATGCTGAGGCAAACGCGTTACCGCAGCGCTACATTTTGAGTTAACAGTATCACTCTGTCATTATCATTTTCATAATTATCGTAAATATTTGTAGATTTTTCCAACAATTAAATTTATTAATTAAAAGTTTGATTGGGTAACTTACAAATAGGGGAAAACAATTACAAAACATTCGATCGTAAAGAAGCGGAGTAAGCAGTTTAACTATTAAAGATACCATGGCTCTCCTTCAAAAAACCAAAACGAAGAAAACGTAGAATAATAAAAAGATAAAAGGCAACATTGATTTAGTTCATTTAATTCATCTTGCACATCATTACTCAGATATGAAACATTTAATATGTTAAATTAATTCCTGATGATATTTGATCATTTTCGACAAAAACATTGATTTTTTCGTACATGACGTATGCATAATATCTCCCCGACCTGAATTTTCCTCGTACGATAGCTTAGTTTAAATCGGCATTGAAATGGTCCACAGTGCAACTTAAAAAAGACTTGTTAAATTCGAATCTGTTTCAAACATTTCCACACAAAGTCACGTTCATTGATGACTGATGTTTGAAACATATTGGCAGGAGATATCATCACAAAGATTCTCATTTCCTTGTTCTCGGATTCACGGCGAACCCATAACAAAGTCGAACGCAACAGCCGGTAGCGTATCTATGGTACATGACGCAGCCGCAGTTCAATCTTTCTCATTATTAACATATTTACTGTAAATTTCAAGGGATAAATCAAATCATAACATTGTTTGTTTGTTTGGTTTTTAACGAGGCTCCCAGAACGCTCATTAAGCATTATCATTTAAAGACCTCGACCCGGAGTTTTAGTGTATTTAATTGCTCCCATTTGTGTTACGGTTATCTTTGATGAAATACGGCGTTTTTTATTGATAACCGCTCACTAAACAACTTTGTGATAGCATGGTCTCGAACCCAGAACCTTTCGGTTAAGAGCCGAACGCCAATACCATTGCGCTATCGCCAGATTGTGCATTTTTCTGTTTTAATTTCAGGTAATGGAAAATGCAGAATCAGCAGATGACGAATTAGATGACAGAAATATATTAGGCCTGTTTGAATAAAGATTTGAAACTTATTCATGCAGAAAATTGATACAAATAATTTTTCTCCATAAATACCAGAAATATCAGATTGGAGGCAGATAATAGCTCATAACTTGAAATAGGTTCATTTTCAAGGCACAGTTCTTATTTAAAATCGATTCAGATTCTAACAAGTTATAACATGTCTAATTTGGTTGATGTAAAAAATTCTACATTGAAATCTAATCGATTTTGTAAAAAAAATATTCATAGACGAATATTTTCGCACATTTTTTTATAAAATAACAAGAAAAAAGTTGCGGAGAAAATTGTTGCGAACACTGGAAATAATTAAAAGTTGCGGGAAGAAAAAATTGCGAATTGTAAAAAAATTAATTGTTGCGCGAAGAAAAAAATTTTCTTCATTTTCTTCCCGCAACTTTTTCTTCCCGCAACAATTTCTTCCTTTAAAGTACCGTATTTCCTCTTATTAGCGCCCCCGGCGCTTATTTAAAAACTGACTCAAAAAGTGCGGCGCTAATAAGAGGGCGGCGCTTATAAAATAATTTCAAAATGGTATAGAAATTAATTTTATTTAATGGAATTTTCGTTCCAAAGTGCGGCGCTTATTAGAGGGCGGCGCTAATATGAGGTCCGGCGCTAATAAGAGGAAATACGGTATTTCATTTCCGACAAGAGATTGATGACGTCATCACGGTTAACTTAAAACGACAGTAACTTTTTACGAGTCCATTTCTAGACTATGTTATATACAGAAAAAATTTTCAGCATTGAATTCTTTATCCAACGATGTATAACATGAGTACTTTTTGACAATTTTTTTCTCAAACCAAAAAATTACTGACGTCAGCCATCACATGACTTTTGGGCGTGTCTCCCTCAAAAATTTTAAATCTTTTATGTTCATAAGTATTTCTGCAAAGTTTTATGCTTTTTTCATAATTAGCAGTTCAACCCAAAATTATGTGCTAAAAGCCCTTTACTTTGTATTTTTCTTTACACTCTTGTCTTGGAACGCCATGTTTTTTCTACTTGTTCCTTCTTACTTTAAAAAACAATTACACTCTTTCACCGGGGGTTATGTATGAAGATATTCTTTAATACTGAAGATATTCTTTAGATATTAAAAAAGTTTTAACGTTAGGAAAATTTAAAATTTTTAATATCATTATTTGTATAACAATATAATTAAAAATGTGTTAATAACACTTTATTTATTTTTTTCAAGAGTTTTAGATTTTAAATTTACTGAATGTATCATTCATAATCCAAGGTTTGATAGTCGAGCTGTTTAAATTTTCAACCAAGAAAAAAATGGTATGACACAAAACAAACGTATTTAGTATCATCGGAAAGATAATTTAAAGTCGAATAACATAAAACAAAGTTCTCATCCCTCACTGTTTGGGAATTTAATTTAAGTTCATAGTAAAAAAGAGTTATTTTAGCTATTTAAACCTATCCTGTGCGAGGTATTTTGAAATTTACAAAGGGCGGGGGTAACGCGTTCCCCCAAGGAATGTGATGTTCCACTGGAGACATTGTGGCAATGAAACTTAAAGAATGACAAAAATTATTTAGTCAAAATGATGACGTCATCATTTTCTCAAAGTGAAAAAATGTCGCCACCCTAAATTATTTTTTTATGAATTTTAAACAAAAACAAAAAAAACAATTTTTCTTCTTTCATTTTGACGGCCCCAAATTAGGGTCCTCCGTGACCCAAATCTGACGTAAGTATATTTTTTATTAAAAGTCACTCAATTTCAGGACGTCATAGGGGTAACGCGTACCCCCCCCCGCCCAAAATAAGGTTAAAGTGCAATATAATATATTAATAGTGAAATATTAAACGTATTTAGAAAATGTGTGACCAATATGCCTGTGGTATGCCTGTGGTCTGTCTTGATATTTTTTGAGATCGTATGATCTTGAAGAAGAGTTTTATAGTGATTAAAATTCCAACAGTCTCTCAAAAATGTTGTCCATCATCATCTTTGTATAATATTTAACCCATGTTTTTTGCAACTGCAAATATTGGAGTTACAAGGATTATTAGTTGTTGATTTACATTTACAGCGTATGAACTTCAGGATATCATCGGGTGCTGGTGGTTGATCGGTCATAATCGGTTGAAACAAATCATCTTTGACCTTCCATCCCCAATCCATTGCCGATTCGTCTATCTCTGTAGATAGATACTTCCACTTCATGACTTGTAAGTGAACCCTCAACGAATGGAAGACAGCAGCGCGTTAAGTCGGAGGGAGTTTCGGGATCTATTTTGTTGTTAGTGGCTGCCATTTCGATAAACCTTTGGTATCGTAGTTCATTGAGATTTTCCAACACTTTTCCACTATACATTAACCTAAATTGCTCAGTTCTAAGTTTTCCTATCGATTCTGGAGTAGCAAAAACATTGCCAAAACTTTCACATTGATCCATCATTTTCGACGATTGAAGAACTTTCTTTATAAAACTGACTTTCCCGTGACCGTAAATAGCAGAGGTTGTGTCGCATCCGCTCCACGCATTAAAGAATAACACATCATTTAGGATGTTCAGCTAAAGATTGTCCAATATCGGAAATTTTCCATATCTTTTGAATTTTATTGGCTCTTTTTACTCTCAAATAGTAGTCTCTCAAATTTGTATTCCAATGGTAGATAAGCAGTACTAGAACATCCGTGTCGTCACTTCCAACTGTCACTGTTTTTCTATTTTTCGCGATATCGATTGCTGTTTTGACGATAACGGTGTCTGCGTCGTTGGTAGCTACTATATTTCACACTATGACCATTTTGTTCTAGTACTTTTCCCAGAGTAACACTAAACTGGCTCTTGTTTTTCTTGTTTGTCAATATTTCTTGGTTGTTGTGAGAAAATGCTGATCTTTCTACTACTATAACCGATGACCACTTGGTAGCTTACGTTTCTGGTTCCGATTGGCAGCGGATAGTTGCGTTAGAGCTTCGATACCATCTTTCTTGCTATAAGCAGTTATTTCCCAGTTTATCAAAGATTTGTATGCAAGTTATATGGTGTCGATGCATCAACAACAGATGAAGTACGGTATACAGTTTTGCCTCTCTAAACAAGCACCGGACCCCACCTGCTTCCGAAATTGCACCGGAATCAGTTCTTCAATTAGTTGCATGCACTTGTAAACGTTCTGGATGTGAGCTCGAAAGATGTGTGTGCACATTGTATCGGTTATCCTGTACAGATTTGTGCACATGCCAATGTTAAGAAGGTGAACAATCAGATGAAAGTGTCAATTTTAATGAAAGTGAAAGCGAGGTCGAAAGTGACGATGAAATTATATATGAAGACGAACCTGACGATGAATTTTAAACTTAAATATCCTTTAATTGTTATATTATATATATACGTATAATCGATAAAACTTCTTGTATTTTCTGTGCGGCTGTTAAAAGGAGCTCCCGTAACTAAAAAATTGACGACGTCACAGTTTTATTGTTTATTGCAAATATTTCTTTACATAAACATTTTGAACACCATGTCTTAATGAATTTTTTACTCAGCTTTGAATTCTCTATTGAATGAACTATTTAGAGTTGATTTTAAGCACTTTCAATATTTATCCCTTTGGGATGACGTCACAAAGTCAAATTTGGTCAAATTAAGCACTGGGAAGAAATTTTAGATTGACCAGTAAAGATTTTTGAAACATTACTACCTAATAAATCGATCAACACAAGATTTAAAAGTTCACAAAACGAATTTAATTTTTTTGCCCACAGCGCTTTGACTAAAATATACACTTTCAAATCTCACTAACTTTCATCACACATCAAGTAGCGTCAAAAAATAACTCGGAATAAAATTATTAAACGAGGCAAAGAGTACACGCGCAAAAATGGCGGATGCGGAAGGCAGTAATTTAAAGAAAACAGTAACATCAAATAATCATATCAATGTGACATTAGATGGAAAAAGCTTTTCATTGGATCCTACAAAGTATTTTGATATGGTGAATTTACCAAGTATTTACAAAGAGATGTCAGCTAATTTTAAAGTAAACCTTGCTGTCATGGGTTGCTTAAAAAGAATGCAAATCCAAAAGAGAAAAATAAAAAGTAAACAGGACGATGATGTGTGTGGATTGGATTCCGTTGTTTTACAAGATAACAGGCTTGAAATCGACAACAATCTTCCAACATCTATTCAATGCGGAATTGATCAGTCACATTCATATTTTGAGTCAATGAAGAACAAGAAATCCAGGGTGGAAAAAGAAGTGGAGGAAGTAATGAAGAGAAGCATATTGCCTGATAATTTGGAAAAATTAACAAGTGCTCCTCTTATGTTTGAGTCCAAAAACGCTTTAAAAAAGAAAAGAAAGAAGGAAGCAGAAGAAACTGCAGGAAGTGGCTGGTATAACCTACCAAAGACAGAAATAACTGAAGAAATTAAACATGATTTACAAATTCTGCAGATGAGAAATGTTTTAAATCCAAAACAGCATTACAAACGCGATAACAATAAAAAGTTTCCAAAATACTTTCAAATCGGAACTGTTGTCGAGGGTGCACATGAATTTTACAATTCTCGAATATCAAATAAAAAACGCAAAGCTACCATGGTTGATGAATTACTCCATGACACAGAGTTTCGGCAGAAGAACAAGAAAAAATGCATTGAGATATCACGGAAAAAGTCAAGTGGTGGGAAAGGTTTTTATAAAAAGAAGCAAAATAAACGCAAACCAACATGGGCTAGAACATGAAAGGAATTTTGAGCAATACATTTGACATATTTTGGAACGGTTTTATATATAGTTTCCTTGGAAACTTTCTTATCATGATAACTTAATATGTACGTATTACGTTTGAAAACTATATATTTTGAAATTTACGAACTAATGCAAACTTATTAAGGATTTTGACAATTATAAATTTTTCCAGGTCTGCGCTCCTAAACTCCCAGTTTGTTTGCTCATTTTCAAGGATGAAAAATCAAAATGCAAGTTTAAATTTTTTGTTAAATTTAAATTTAAATTTTTGTTAAAATTGAAAGTGGAATCATATTGAGCTGCTTCAGTTGATTTAAGTTTCTCTATTTATTTTGACTAAGTTTGATGTCCTTAGTTTGACTTTCCATATTTCCAATTACTATATTCAATTACTAGCAAGTGTGTGTGGGGCAGGTGGGCCTATAGAACATGTTATTGCGATAACATTGTTATTCACCATCCGTTCCCCTACCCATTTTGGGTTGTAGTTTAGCTGTGGACATGCATTCAAGGTTTTCTTTAGGTTGATTTCCAATCTAATCTCTTGCATTATTTGCTAGCTCATTAACAAACTCTTGTAGTTTTAATGAGCATCCATTCAAGATGGCGATATCATGAGATTTTAGCTTTTTAAATTGTATATATATCTGTGGGTAAATTGGAAATTTCATCCAGATCATCATTTAGTTGGTTGATTTTATCTCTTTGCTTTTTACAAACATCTTTCTTATTATCGAGCTGCATCGACAGGAGGTAATTTGACAGGCGGTGTAATTTCATCAGCAGTTTCAAGGATCTCAAAATTCTTCGACATCAATAGGGGGATCATCGATTAGAGGAATAAATCGATTAGTAAGCCAATGGTATGCCTTCCGACACGACTCGGGTATGTGCAATGTAAGCCTTCGACTCTAGCATCGCCCATAATAAAAAGTGAATTGCGCTGAGGAATATTATCTATTAGTTTGTGAATTTGGTCATACAGCTTTTCAACATCTTCATCCGGATAACTTGTAGTAGGAAAATAAACTTGTATAAAAACAATTAAAGTCTTGAAGAAGTGCTTCTTTATAAAAGTTAAAATGGAACATTTGAGAAATGATCTTCTAAATCCAATCCTAAAACTGATTGTCTCCTTTTCCAAGACTGTCTTGGGCTGTTATACCGGTCCGGAATTACTAAAAACCTATCAGGTTTTGTTTGTTTGTTTATTTTTAACAAGGCTTCCAGAACACTCATTAAGCATTATCATGAAGACCTCGACCCGGAGTTTTAGTGTATTTAATTGGTCTCATTGTGCTACGGTTATTTTTGATGAAATACGGCATTGTTTATTTATTACCGCTCACTAAACAACTTTGTGATAGCATGGTCTCGAATCCAGAACCTTTCGGTTAAGAGCCGAACGGATTTTTTGCGTTATCGCCGGATGTGTCAGACTTGTCAGGTTGAAAGACGGTTATTCGTGTTAATTATTTTTCCATGCGTGAGTTATTTATAAATTGGTATTCTCTCGGGTGCGATCATTAAATAGAGCGTTCTTTTTATAAAGTTTTATTTCTCTCCTACAAGTTATTACCTAGTTACTTAAATTAATTTACATAAAGTATCGAATTAACAGATCCATGTTGTTACCGTGGCTTTTCCGTTACTCATCGGTCGTTATTGTTAAAAATAAACAAAAGACACATGCAAATAAACTTCATGCAAACTTATCACGAATAAAAGATATGATGCTTGTAAAAACTAAAACTATTGTTTTTTGGCTTTGTATGTTTATAGTTTTTCTTCATAAATGCGATCGAACTATTTATAGAGTTTTTTTTTTGTTTTTTTTATTTATTTATTTATTTAATTAACATATATCACAACATCACAAGAAATATCACAAAAGTCCTAAAAAAAATAAGTACAGATATGGTGATTTAGGCTTTTTGATTTTCAAACTAGCTTTAAGCTAGGCTAAGGCTAAAAAAGCCTTTACACACCTGTTTTTTCTATATTCATTTGTTGTCACTTGTTGTTGTCAATTTTTTATAGTACTATATAATAATAATAATCTATAGTATATTTTTTTAATTCAATATATATTGAATTTTAAGCTTTATTAACAATACATTTTTCTATCTACTGCGTATATATCTAGTGGGTGGAAATTTTCCTAAATTTTTCATTTGAACGAGTCATAATGGTCTGTCATTACATTTACCTATTTGTGTTGTTCAGTAATATTTACGGAAAATCTAAATTTAGCTTGTTAGTACCGTTTTTCCAGGTTATGTGTTATTTTTCCCGGTTGCCGTAGTTCAGCTGCTGTATATATTGATTGTTAGTGTGGAGCCATAAGTTGAGAAACCCTTGAAGAAGTTTTAGAAAGGGGTTTGAATTACAAAAAAATTGCAACAGACTATAGCGTGGACCCCCTTTCCACAAATTTTCCCAGGCTCTTTATTTTTTTCTCCTGGCTATGTGATATATATATATATATATATATATATATATATATATATATATATATATATATATATATATATATATATATATATAATTAAATGGCTTTCAACTAATTTTTTAAACTACATAGAACATTCAGTTGTTTTCAATTGTGATTGTTGCATTGTTGAAATTGTCAAGTACCAAAATTTTTCCAAACTTTAAAGTGTATAGTGATAACTTTTGAGCCAGTTTATTGAATTGAATTACAATTATAAACAACTAGGGTAGTAGAATACCCGCATAAATATTTACTGTTAATTTTCCTTTTAAGTCAAATTTAAAGTATATATATAAGTCTTTGTGTTGCTTTATTTTTCTAGATATATATATATATATATAATTTCAGGGCATTTAGTGTTTAAATATGTGAACGATCATTTAAGTTTGACTTTCACATATGTTATATTTTAACACTATGCAAATTATAGGTTCTGATTTTCTTACAACGTTTATTTAGATATTCCCCCCTGATTTATTGAAGCAACAAATGGAAAAGTAAATAATAGAAAATGGAGCAAGGAATCCCGCTAAGAGCAGCTTTTAATGGGTGAGTCTTTTAAGTAAGCAATGAAATGTTATTCTATCATTGTCCGATGCATTAGTTAAATTGAAATTTTATTAAAAAATATTAATATTTACAATAAAGCTTTTCTGAACCCTCTTCCTGATTTAAGATTTTAAATCCTAAGTATGACGTTAAACTGCTTCGTCCTAAGTATGACGTTAAACTGCTTCGTCCTAAGTATGACGTTAAACTGCTTAGGCTTGATGGGAGTCTTTAGCTTTGGCTAGTATCCTGTCTAGGAGAATGGAACTCTGAGATATAACCTCTACTTTTAAGTAGGAAAGGGCAGGGAGAGCTCTTTTAGCCTTAGTTGGTAATCTCCCTAATGATGGTGTCACGATAAAAACAGCTAGTTTCCTGATCTGCAAATCAAGTTGAATGTTAGGAAGGGCATCCAGTTCATAAAAACCTCGCTCCAACACACATGATGGTACAACAAAATTTTAAACACAACTGCATCAACGGGACCAGAACTTCATGTAAAGGTGCCGCGCATGGTAGTGATGGTGTAAGCATCACTCGACCGTCAACAAGTTATTGCATCAAAATCGTAATAGTTTAGATGAGAAAGTCAATTTTTGAGTTGGGACGCTTAATGTAGGTAGTCTTCATAAAAGGTCAGGAGAAGTGGTTGAAACAATTAGTAGAAGACATATTGATTTATGTTGCATACAGGAAGTTAGATGGAAAGGAGCATCTACAAGGATGATTACAGGCAAAGAGAGTTCATACAAGTTTTTTTGGGTGGGAAATGAGGATGGGACAGGAGGAGTAGGAATATTCTTACTTAGCTGAAAAAGTGGATTGATAAAGTGATTGATATAAATAGGATTAATGACAGGATTATTATTATTAAGTTAATAGTGGGTAAGAATGTAGTTTTTGTTTATGCACCCCAGTGTGGTTTAGTCTTAAAGATGCTTTTCATGATGGTCTTTTAGCGGTGGTATCAAAGTTAAGAGAAAAAGAGATAGTGTTAGTAGCTGGTGTTGGGTTAAATCGGCTCTTAGTAAGATGAAGGATGGTAAAGCTGCTGGTCCATTAGGTATTGTGTCAGAAATGCTGAAGGCATCTGGCGAGGATGGTATTGACATCATTACTGAACTTGTAAATACTATTGTCAGTCAAGGTGTAGTCCCTGCGGACTGGTAAATTAGCTCTATAGTAAACTGCTATAAAGGTATAGCTGATGCCCTGGAGAGAAGTAATTATAGAGGGCTGAAAATATTAGACCAAGTTATGAAAGTATTAGAAAGGATATTGACAAGACTTATTAGAGATGAATTATTAGAGAGGTGAATATTGATGATATGCAGTTTGGATTTATGCCTGGACGGGGAACTATTGATGCAATTTTTATAGCCAGGCAGTTGCAGGAGAAATATCTGCAAAAGAATAAGAGGTTATATTTTTCATTTGTTGATTTAGAGAAAGCTTTTGACAGAGTACCATGTGAAGTAATCTGGTGGGCAATGTGATGGTTAAGAGTCGATGAATGGATAGTGTCAGTTGTTATGTCTATGTATGAAAATGCCAGAGGTCATGTCAGAGTGAATGGATCATATGATAAGGGATTTGGAGTTAAGGTTGGTGTTCATCATGGATCTGTTCTTAGTCCATTACTCTTTATCATGGTTTTGGAGGCTTTATCTCAGGAGTTTAGAGTAGGGTGTCTATGGGAATTATTGTATGCTGATGATCTTGTGCTTATTTCAAATAGTCTAGAAGAGTTAACTACGAATTTTGCTACTTTTAAGAATGGTATAGAGTCAAAAGGGCTTAGAGTTAACATGGGTAAGACAAAAGTTATAGTGAGCGGAGTTGGCATTTCAACACCTATTGCTTCAGGTAGATGGCCATGCTCTGTATGTAGTAAGGGTGTTGGTAATAACTCAATATATTGCAAATATTGTGATCATTGGGTTCATAAGAAGTGTAGTGGTATAAAGGGTCAACTTACCTCTACATCTGTAGGTCATCTTCAGAGTGGTTCCAGAGATAAACTAACAGAAATATATATGTTAAAAAAGAAAGTCGTAAAAATTTTATGGCGCTAAAAAAAATTGTGGAAAATCAGGAAGTCCTTCGATTTAGTTTTTATTTACGGTATCACAGACAATCATGTTTTCTAATCGAAAACAATTAATATCGCAGAGATGTCATGTGTTTGGTTATGGAGACGGGCATTACATTTGATGATTTATGTGACGATATTCGCGAACTGTGCAAGTTTGCCGCTGATGAAACGTTTACAATGAAATGGATTGATGAGGAAGGTATGAACATAAACGGTTTTGATGCTGATTCCAATTTCGGTTTGTTGGTTTCATCATTTAATTGAAGTATCTATATAAATATAATGTAAAAAAAGAAAAGTATAATATATTTTGTAGTGAAAATTTTTGATAATTTTGATTAATATGCATATAATATGAAATTGCATTTAACCTGAGTTCTATGTAGAGCATTGTGGGTAATAATAATGGTTTCATAATTGAGATCTAGCGCTAGATAGTGTGATAGAGACTATATACTTGGAACATTCGTGGGATGTGTGACATGTATTGTTGTTTAGGAGATCCGTGTACATTATCTTGTCAAGTTGAGTTGGATGAAGCTGTTAGGTTATACTACGTGAATGCTGAATCACAACTTGTTATTAACAGTAAGTTATTTAAAAATATTTTTTTTGTGGTAATAAAAATGATAAAGTATTTTGGGTTTTTCAGGTTTTGTGTAAAAAGTGCTATCAATGCCAGTCCTATGTACGTTATTTGTTGAACTGTTATTTTTCTAATTCAGAAGGCTGCCTATGCCATTAAATAACAAAAAGCTGAAAATTGTAAAAGTATACAAACTTAATAATAAAATAAGGAGGGAGTAAAATAAATAAATTTTTCACACGTGCCTGGATTCTGACTCAGCCAAAAAGAACTTTCATTTTTAACGTTAAATGTAATAACATGAACATAAAATTCAATGTAAAACTTTTGACAATAAACTGCTCATGATAATTGAAACGGTTGGTTTTTGTTCAGTTGTATTTAATAAGGAGGACTGCAAAGTAATTAATTAATTAGCCAAACATATATGAATATATATTACAACATATTTTCAAATTTCAAATTGTTTATTCACCATATAATAAAAAATACAAAAATACATAGAAAAATAAATTACAAAAATATATGGTTGGTGTCACTCAATAGCATAAAAGCTGAACAATGTAGTGACACCACAGTATAAATAGACGTAAAAATATCTAGAATATATATATATATATATTTGTTTAATAACACTAAGCTAAACAATTGATTTATCCCTGATATTTAGAAAATTGTTTACCGTTTAAGTCAAAAATAGAATGATATACATATGATATACAGATGTTGACGACACTTCTAATTAATCAAGAGTTGATAAACACTTCTCGAAAATACAGTTTTCAACTACCTTCTACTAAACTTTAGGAAGTTGGAAGGAGTTCACTATTTCTATTTGTATAAAGCATGTTTTCCATCCCTCGCACATTCGTCGCCAACAAAATCTATCAATCTTTTAATTTTCACTTCTGAATTCAACTTTAAACATCTTTCTCATCATCATCACATATCTTTATCTTCCTATCTTGAGAACGTTATGGAAGCATGAAGGAATCCGTACTTTCTCTTCACCAAGGGAAACTCATCTGTTGTTTTTTCTTTGATCGCAACATTTGCTGAGCACATTAAATTGTATAGACTTCTAAACAACATCCCACTACAACCTCCAATATGGCTGAAATAATTTAGTAGCACATGTTTCAATGTCAAGAAATGTTCTGTTCTACACTTTTAATATAATAACATATAGCTCACACATAACCTATACTATTATGCACGAACCACATCAATCAAAATATATTAAACTGAAATCAGCAATTGGCGAAAGAGACTTTGGAATATTCATATCAGTTCTGTAGAATTGCTGTGCGAAAGCAATATTTTGCATTTAGAATTGTTATATAAATGAAATAATATATTCAATGAGTTGAAAAACAAACTTGATGATCACCAAAATCCCGCTCCTGCTCCTGAAAGATGAAATATTTCCATACGTTTTACTTTTCTCTATTTTAATATTTATTGATATTAAATATATATTTATGGTTAATTTATTTCGTATTTAGTTTCCTATAGGTTGGCAGACATATTTTTGTATTTATATAAAAAATAACAATATTAACACCTTTCTGTTATAGTTTTCAAGGGAGTACCCGAAAAACCTGGCATGCTGATGGAAGGGGAGGATCGTTAGTTCATTATTTCTTTGACATCTTTTTAAAACCAAACAAACAAATGTCTCGACTAAATAAACAAGATGCGAGTTGTGCCACATGATTATAAATAACCACAGTTTTCCATTCTGCCCTCTGACAGATCGTTGTCACTTATAAGTGTGTTCTTAGGATTAACTTTTCCTACGAAGGTTTCATGCTACCCTCATAATCTCATGGATTGGTTATTACTTTGTCATACTTCTGTGAGGACTCTAATTGCTGATCCGTTAAAACGCGCCTTAATCTGATATGCTGCTCAGCAAGTCTGGAATAACTTGGCATTTTTATGTGCCGTACAATGAAGTTGTTTTATTTGTTTTTTGAATTTTGATGTCGTTTTAAAAGCTTGATCCAAGATATCTCCACATCGCCGCTTTAATTTTGAAAAACCTTAAGTCCAACTTTATAGTTTATAGATAATTAAGGTATTGTGTTAGTTTTCAAATCTTCCAAATAACTCTCCCATTCACATTTTTTCTTTATGGCTTTTCAGTTTCCAGTTATTATTTAAATTTTGTTATGTGATATAATCTTTTCATGAAAATAACTGTTTTGACATTTCTGGACTTCAGGTTATTCAATAAACATATTGCAATTATTAATAATTTTTTAACTTTATGATGGACGTAAGGTCCTCAATGAAATCTTGTAATGGACTTAAGGTCAGTCAAAATTAAGGCAACATCATGTTGTTTTTTATGTAATTTCCTCAGCAACCCTTGCTTTTGTTGTGTCTCTTACCTTGCATCTAATTCTTCAACGCTTTCTAATGTTAGGTTTATATAGAAGAGGGGCACGTCGTTGGAGAAAGATCTACCAGTTTAATGGACACTCGTTTGTTGCGAGGAGATTTGGAAATGTAACTGCGAACTTTAGTTTACATCAATGGCTTCGACGCTTTAAACTTTATTTTATTTTAAAGATTTCTTTGATAACTCTTGATTTTCTACTATAAAGGGATTGGTAAATCTCTGTCGTTCTACTATGAGTATATTAATTAAAATTATTTTGTGCGCTTTGTCTTAGATGACTTCTTGTCCTATATGCCGCGATATTATTTGGGGTCTTGGAAGACAGGTAAGATTATGTTTCAGAATTTTCAATTCTTGCCTTTTCATTTCGCAGTCAACAACTAAAAGATATAGCAAAAGAGTAATTTTTTTTCAATTTTTGTTACTATCATTCTATCGCAGGGTGTTAAATGTATGAACTGCAAATATATGGTGCATAAACGTTGCCATCGGATCGTTACCCTGGTTTGTGGACAGCAGGTCAGTTATAACTACTGGGTTTGGGGTATGTGGGTCATGTAACATCTTTGACTTCATGGACATAAGCACCCACGCCCTTATGCACCCCTGCCACCGAGTTTAAAATGGAAAGTTGGTATCTTGCGTGGGTTAACTCACCACAATTGTGGGGAATATCATCTGTTGAAAACCCCGTCCAACTCATGCTAGCATGGAAATGGACGTTAAACAATGTTGATGATGTTCAATGTCTGGTAGTGTTGAAAAACTAGCAACTGTGGCCTTCAATCCTGTCTTTATTTTGAAATATTTGTCCGGGTTTTGTAATTGTAAACTGATTTCATTCACTGTTATTTTTACAATAATACTATTATTTATTTGCTTCTTTTCTATGAAATGGTTTGAAAAATTTGCGACACCAAAATAATTTAAAATATTTTAAAAGTGTAACTCACTTCTTCACCATTAGTTCCCACTATCTCACTTGGCAATGCGAGAGACAGTTAACTACACGAACGAAGTCGTCTCATTGGCTGGATCCATCAAAGGAAGTAAGAAAGTTTATAATTTTTCCCATTTTCCCCATTTTCCCGTTGTAATTGCCTTTAACCACTCAAATAACATATCACGTTGTATATGAATTTGAACCTGTGTTTTGAATCATTAGATTAATTATAACGAATGTTTTTGTACAATTTGGTGCTTTCTTTTTTGATGTCTGTCACAATAAGTCCCAGTCAAACCACTAGAAAACATTTCCACATCACAAGTTGCTCATGATAGACTAATAAAATTGTTTTCTTATGCCGTTCAAAAACATCTGTTGTATTGAATATTGACTTCTCGTGTGACTTTCAATATGTTGAAATATTAAAAATGCTATCAAATCTGATATTTTGTTAATTAATTTTTCAATTGTTTCAGACAAAAGTCCGAGTTCGAGGCGTGGTCTTATGAGAAGCGACGTCAAGGCAAATGACCGGGACATCGAGCCTGTGAACAGCTTTCGTATTGGCATAAATGATTTTGATTTTATAAGAGTGATTGGACGAGGAAGTTATGCAAAGGTCATGATGGTAAGATGATCTCCGGTTCACTTAATCCTGACATTACACCATCACTGATGGTAGAATTCTGAATGTAACTACAAAGCACTTGTCGAAATAGTAGTGCTGAGGAAAATAGCATAATTAATTGAATTTAACAAAATATTTTAAATACTCGAAATTTATACAAGCAATCTCAAAATATTTTTCTTTTTGGTAAAAGATTTATGTATAAAAGACTCAAGGAAAATAAAATTTATTAATTTCAATGTAAAAAAAATTTTTGAGATGACTTCTTCCCCGATTATCCGTTTATACAAAGTTTGGTCTCTCAAAAATCGTGTGTTCAAAAATTATCGCACGACTAAGTTTTTCTTTCATTGTACAAACCTGTACAAGAGACTGTGATTCTATTGTTTTCAACGTTTTTATTATCCAGAATTTTCAATTAGCCAAACGCATACACACATTCAAAATACTGACTCGAGAGTAGGTTGGACAATTGATTAAACCACTGTACAAATAAACTTTCAAGAAATTCATAAAAGTACAACTTTTTCAAAAATATCACGATGGCTAACCTTTTTGACTGAATGTTGTTTCAGGTTCGACTGAAGGAGACAGATAGAGTTTACGCAATGAAAGTGATTAAGAAGGAGCTTGTGAATGATGATGAAGACATCGATTGGGTACAGACTGAGAAGCATGTGTTTGAGATCGCCTCGAATCATCCGTTTCTTGTTGGTTTGCATTCGTGTTTTCAATCGAGGAGCAGGTACTCTGTCACACAATACATACTTTTCTTTTTATCTCCCAGGGTGAGAATTCTACTGTGTTGGAGGTATATTTTGCCGAAATATAACTGAATTTGCAAAGTCGATAGAAGAAAATAAGATATGTATTTATAAATTGTGACAAGTTCTTCAGTACAGATAATCTTTTTTGAACAACTAAACAAGTAAATGAAAATTGTCTATGGAACAAAAAATTAAGAATACAACCTATTTTAAGTAGAATAAATAAGAATATGCTAAGAATATTTCAGCCTGATTTGGAGTTAAAAATTAAGAATACTTGACCCTGGCCGAATCATATAAAAAAAAGTGTGTAACTTTTTAATAGGGCGTTAATTGCACTTAGTTGGACTCCAATAATAATAACCCTTAATCCTTTCGTCAACTTTAAAATACAAAAACTTACACTAACAGAATGGATTTCACACAAACAAATGACAGAAACCGTTGGTATCTTAGGTTGTTTTTTGTCATCGAGTTTGTTAATGGCGGAGATTTGATGTTTCATATGCAGAGGATGAGAAGACTGGAGGAGTCGCATGCCAGGTGATATCATCATCATCATCATAGATGAGATAGTATAGTATGAACATTTAATCACGATAAAAACTTTCCTTCGTGAATACCTTTCATGTATTATCCACTTAGAAGTGGTCTTTCTATTGGATTAGTTGTCACTGCAAAAAATATTGTTGTTGTTTTAGATTTTATGCAGCAGAGATTTGTTGTGCTTTGAACTATTTGCACGAAAAAGGTACTCTAAGAAATACCCCCTCTCTCACAAATGCCCCCCCCCCTCACAAATATTCCCCTCGTATTTACATTTCGATTGCTTTTTCTTTTAGGGATTATCTACCGAGACCTGAAGCTTGACAACGTCTTATTAGATCCCGATGGTCACGTGAAACTAACCGACTATGGAATGTGCAAGGTCTGCAATATTTGAATTTGTTTAAGGTCGGGATAGCTCAGTTGGTAGAGCGCTTGCATTTTCGGATTTCTGAGGTTGTGAGTTCAGGTACAAGTGTTGGTTGGTGGTAGGAGTGGCTCCCGCCTCAACAGTTACCCAAACGCCTTGCGTTAACGAAAAGGGGCACCCTCGTTTGCGCCCGTTACCAATATTAGGGTTAATTCAGCCACTTAATTGTAAAATTGGTAATTTGTTGAATTTAGATAATGTTCATTTTTCTAAATTTTTTAGAGATTTCGTGTAAAATATGATAAACGATTTTTAAACAATGACTCGCTAAATCCAAGTAATACAAAATGATTGACCTAGAATAACCTAGACGTTTAATACGTCGATAATATGTCTCTTCTTTACTCATATTTCTTCAGGAAGGGCTATTACCCGGCGAAAAAACCAGCACATTTTGTGGCACACCAAACTATATCGCTCCGGAAATATTAAGAGGGGAAGACTACGGTATGTTTTTGAATTGATGCTGGGCTGTGTATAGGAATGCGAGAGCACTTAGAGTAGCTCATATTTTCTTCAACTATCGTTATGTTGCTTATTACGCGCATGTTCTCTTTAGGAGCTAGCGTCGACTGGTGGGCGTTGGGGGTTTTACTCTATGAGATGTTGGCTGGAAGGTCACCATTTGACATTGTCACGGCAACGGATAATCCAGATCAAAACACGGAAGATTACCTGTTCCAAGGTAGACAGTGGTTGTTATCATTCTTCAGGGTATGAGATGAATGTTTTTAGTTATACTGGAAAAACCAATCCGCATCCCGCGATCGCTTTCTGTCAAGGCGGCTTCTTGTTTGAAAGGATTCTTAAACAAGGTTAGCTCTTGCACTAGAAGATTGACGGCTTGATTTTGAACGTAAAATGCGAAGAAATCGAAAGTAATGTAATCTTTTGTTGTAATGACTATCGTCAGTCAACTGTTTTATTGCTCTCTAAATTTGTTGGGTTATATATAACTAAACATATTGCTTTCACTTTCAGAACCCTGACGACAGACTTGGTTGTCACATTCAGTCCGGATTCAGTGACATCCAATCACATCTCTTCTTCAAGGTTATGGATTGGGAGGCTGTGAGTATAACTTCCAGAAACGAGAAGTTCTTTATGCATTAGCTACTCGTCTATATCTACCAATCACATTGCGTATTCTCCTGTATATCTACCAATCACATTGCGTATTCTCCTGTATATCTACCAATCACATTGCTTATTCTTCTGTATATCTACCAATCGCATTGCGTATTCTGTATATCTACCAATCACGTTGCGCATTTCAGCTGGAAAGAAGACAAGTGACTCCACCCTTCAAACCAAAAGTCGATGCAGAAGAAGACATTCTATCGAACTTCGACCCCCAGTTCACTACGGAACCTGTTCACTTGACTCCTGATGACCCGTAAGTGACTTCATTAGCTCTCCGTCATGTCGTGACTCCTGACGTCAATAATAGACGAAGTTAATGGAGAAAAGACAGTAATCTATGATTTATGTCTCTTTTCTTTGTAGATCGCCTTTAGAGAAAATCGATCAATCAGAGTTCGACGGGTTTGAATATATTAACCCATTGCTTATGTCGAGTGAAGATGCCGTGTAACTCGACAGGTAGTACTCGAAGCACAACTGCATGAGTGATTGGTAGCTATTTGTCCAGTACCGGTGTCTCCACAAACATGATTAAAAGATAGTGTGCACGTATTTTGTATACACGTTATTTATATGGAGTTATTTTTATAACGATAGTGTTGCTATTTGTCCCTCGTAATTTTTATACTCGATTTTAATAGAGGGGTTGGTTTTGAGTTAAATTTTACTCTATGAAGAATCACTACGATTTTTTACTCTATCATTTTTACCATCACATGCATCTTTCGTTTGTTTTTTCTAAAATTTTCAAAAAAAATTTAATTTCTTTTCTAAAATGGATGTAATCGAAGATGATTGGTTTCTAGTAAGGGATGTGATCGAAGATGATTGGTTTCTAGTAAGGGATCACATCCCAATGCTCAATGCTATTTAACTGATTGGTATTTAATGACGTCATCTAAGTAAGAAGCTCTGATGATTTTCCCAAAAGGTTGCCAAGAATATCTTTTGTGTGTTCGCTTTACTTTCTTTTGAGTTTTTATTTTCTGTTGGTGTGTGCTTCACAGTCTAGTAAATATCGCCTTTGCTTGTGGTCCGTTAAATATATTACAAACGATGATATCTAAAATTTCCACTGTTAACTCTATTTATTCAACTTCCAATGATCACGCATATATAGACCTCCTTGATATTGGTTATCTACTACATAATATCTGCCCGCTTCTTATCCATCATATCTAACCCCGAACTTGATCTAGAGAATCTTTTTCTTAGTTTTTCGATAAAGATATAAATTGGATTTATAGTGGTTTGGTTTGAAAACAACATTTTTCAAACGGTTTTCTGATAAACAAAAAGTTGACAATTTCATTACAAGTCCCTTGGATATTACTCATTGACAAAACATTAAAGGAGTTTTTAAATTTGACTGAAACACTTTCAATCGATGCTTTGATAGGAGGTGAGTAAAAACTGTTGCTTTTTCTAGCGCGTCCCTTACTTAGAAATTCGTACATTAGGTAATGTTACGTAGAATGAGTGAATTCATTGCCATGATTTCTTCTGCTAGTGCGATATATGTGCAATCACTTGTAATAACGAATCAATAAGATTAAACATTTAAGCCGTATTTTGTTTTGCAACATTGTTGCTACAATACGTCCAAGTAGGCATTTTAAGCTATTTTAAAAACTTTTTAGAATCCCGACCATTTTTGTTTCAAGGACATATTCTACAAAGAATGCGGCTTTAGAGCGGGACCGATTGTCTCAGTAGCATTTTTCATATTCGAGTTTCGAATTCAGTAGTTCTTGTCACACACACGCGGTGTTTACCCTAAGAAAATATCGTTGCATTTTTGGTGCAAAAATAAAATCGAAATTGCCTCATTTTCAGAAAAAGGCCATAAACAGTAAATTACATATAAAAGTCCTCCACATCGGCTAAATGAAACGAAACATAATTTCTTCATGAAGAATTCCAAATTAAGTAAAAAAAATGAAAACCGACTTTTTAGGTGATTAGGGCCTTCGCCTTTTTAAGGTCCAGGACATAAGAAGTAAAAGACCCTTAATAAAACGGATAGTTGTATTATTTTGGAAGATTTTATAAATACTTATAAATACTATAAATAATAATAAAATCCTATATTTTGGGAGCTTTCAGAAAAAGGTCTAAAATGATAAGTTATCTATAATAGAAATAAAATTAATAAAGTTTGACGAAAGTAGAATGAAGCACCAAGTTGTTCGCGTGAAGTTGTTCGCTCGCGTGAAGGTGTTCGCGTGTTTTTGGAGACTGTTAGTGGACTCTTGAATATTAAATTCTTTCAGATCAATTTTCAAGCTGATCAATTTTGATGGTTTTTGGAGTGTTCAGCAAAACTAAATCCCTGCGAAAATTAAAAAAATTGACTGTCCGCGAAATTAAATTCCTGCGAATATTCTTGAGTTTTGATTTTCTAAAAAGACAAAATTTAAAAAAACTAGCACAATTATCCTGCACAATTATTCCAATCAAGAAGGGACATAATATACATAAAGATATTCAGTGCTCATTAGGAAAAAAACTATTTTGTGAAGGTAAGATATTTAATGTATACAAAAGGTATAATTTTATAATTCATTAATCTCCAAACTAAGTAAAGATTTAAAATAAATTCAATCACAACATCATTCCTCGTTGCTCATCAATCTGGCGCATGCGCAATGGTAAGGCGTTTGGCTCTTAACCGAATGGTTTTGGGTTCGAGACCATTATATCACAAAGTTGTTTAGTGAGCGGTTATAAATAAAAAAACACGCCGTATTTCATCGAAAATAACCGTAGCACAAATGGGAGCAATTAAATACACTAAAACTCCGGGTCGAGGTTTTTATGATAATGCTTAATGAGCGTTCTGGGAGCCTTGTTAAAAACAAACCAACATTAGCAACATGCTAGTTCTTCATTTACTGTTCAAAGTCATTATCTAAAATTCCTTTCACAAAGAAATATTTTCGGTAATTTTTCTCAGATTAGCAATATATTTTTTACAAAGCATGTCTTGATTTTGTTTTTTACAGAGAATGGTTTTGAAATGATCAGGTGCTAGGAATACTGTGCGCTGGATGCTTCCTGGGTGCATCATCACCATGATGTAAATTTTTCTTACCAAGATTACTCAGTATGAAAACAACTTGCTTCGCTCCAAAAATATATTTTCACTATCTTCTTCCTGGACCCTATGTTGAATATTTTCCAACTAGCTTAACTAGCTTAACCGGATAATTTCGAATTTTAGCTAGACTTTCAGAAATTAATATATTAATCTTACTATTTCTTGCTTGATTTTGAATAATAATTTGGGCCGGATTTAAAGTATTGAAAGTCAATAGTTCAAGATCTCATGAATCCACGACACTATAGCGAGCCTTGATTATCTGAAGTATTTGTCTTGCGTATTGTGAATTTGAGCCGGCGATTTGATGATTACATTTGGTTTTTGCCGGAAGTCGACAAAAACTATTTCGACCCCTTTTTTCTTTTTTCTGTTATTGCTTTAAAAAGACGTTTACTTGGACATTTTAAACACATGTCGATACAAATCAAGTTGACCAACTATAACATCGCGAGTCAATTCGCGAGAAATTTTGAGTTCTTGTGTTTTTTTATGTACTGATTTTGTTTTTTGTTAAACTTTAACTTCTTCTTTTAATCGTTTTCCTGCAGTAAGTTAGAATTGCATTTAATTCTCAAGGTGAATTTGTCTCACAAACAGGGACTTCAAAACTGAAGATATCGATTTATAGCTCTTTCTTTTCTTTTTAAACAATGTTATTTTATCATGAAAACTTTAGTAATGACACTGTGACGAGAACAAAGAACCACGATGTTTAGAAGATCTTTTGTAAACATGTTATACAAACCAACTTCATCACAAATATAGGAAAAAGACAGAACTGGATTGAACCACCCGTAAACTGACTTGTTATCTCAATTAGTATCAGTAAAAAAGGTCAAGAACCTGGATCAAAACGCACAGAAGAAGAAAATACAAGAAAATATTATGGGCTATGTGCTTATCTTAAAACAAATAGTTGTTTATGGACAAAAGATACGTAAAATAAACAAAACACGATATTAGTTGAGAATTATTTTACTAGGCATGGAATCCATAGAAGGCAACAGACAGGGCCTTATCATTGGGTACCAATAGTTGCCATGTTATATAAAATATCCTAGAAAAATAATATATACATATAGCAAAAGCAAAGCGATCGGGAAAATTAAGAATATATCCTTTTAAAAATATCTTAAATGTTGTAAGGGAGGGAGGGCTATCCTTCAGATTCAGAAGTCTCCACATGTATGGACCTCTAAAGCTGAGTTCCTTCATTTATCCATTTCATATATTTCAATACTAATATTTGATTGGTTGGATTATCATTCTGTCTTTCTCTTGATTGGTTGGATTATCATCTGTCTTTCCCTTGATTGGTTGTATTATTATCTGTCTTTCCCATGATTGGTTGGATTATCATCTGTCATTCCTTTGAATGGTTGTATTACCATTTGTCTTTCCCTGGATTGGTTGTATTATCCATGTCTTTCCCTTGATTGATTGGATTATCATCTGTCTTTCCCTTGATTGGTTGTATTATCATCTGTCTTTCCCTTGATTGGTTGGATTATCATCTGTCATTCCTTTGAATGGTTGTAGCTATTACCATCTGTCTTTCCCTTGATTGGTTGGATTATCCATGTCTTTCCCTTAATTGGTTGTATTATCACGGGTTATTCTAAGCAAAATTTCCAACTCCAGTTGAAAATAAGATTTTTTCAAAATAGCCTCGGCCTCGCTTAGAAAAGCATTTTTTGGCGGGACCACAGCGACATTTTAATCCTAATATTTATTTATTTGTTGTACTCAACTGGAAATAATAACTAACTACCAGTGGTATATAGTCCTCTATTGGTTGACCCTTAAAAAAATCCAAAATAAAATATTTCCCTGTAAGTGTCCAAATTATAAATAGAAGGTCTAGAACACAAAACGGGGCTAAATATGTGTCTGGGGGATGAGGGTAATTTTTGGCTTTATTCCCCAAAACAAACCAGACTAGACACATGATAAATTGTCGCATGATAAATTCACTGTTTACTTTTGTCACGTGACCGAATTCTGTTTTCTTTTCGCGCGTTTTTCATACCAATTTCAACTTGATGATGTCTTTCCTACGTAGCTCTGGTATTTTCTTTTTTTTTAAAAATTTTTTTTCAAAAAAAGTTGTGAAGGATGCTGGGGTACTTGATCATCAAGAAAAAGCAGAAAAATCAAGCCGTGATGAAGAAAGTAGTAATGGACAAAAAATCCCATGTCAAACGGAACCTGACGTCCAGGCTTTGGAAGAAAATAATCAAAAATCAGTGTCGGTAAAAACGTCATTTTCCGAAACCAAGTTAACACAGCAACAGCAAAGCAAGCATATTGAAACACAAACAAGCAAGAACATAACAACTGAAGATTCATTTTTGACTGTGAGGCAAAAGCAATCAGAGGAAACATCTTCTCATGAACAATGAACATGACAAATTTAAACACTGGCACACTAGGGGGCAGCATTTAGTGAGGTGCGAAGTCTGTTTTCATAACATTGATACAGTAAAATTGTTTATTGAAAATAAGATGCCACTAATTGTGCAGGAATGTGGGGCAGTTTATAAGATCGAGAGCTGTTGAAAACCACAAGCAAGCACTATATCACAGAGAGGCAATTAAATCTAGCAAGATGAAAGGTACAAAGGAATAAACCCCGATTGCAAGATTCATTTCCACTGCAAATGAGCAATTGGCAAATAAGATGGGGAACCTAATGTTGCACGTGTTTAATGATGCCAAGAAACGAACTCTTTCACCATATACCTGTGGCCTAGTAGAATAATTGCAGCGAAGATGGGTAGTACATTTGTTTATAATGCAGAGCCTAACCAGAATAAGTTTGATTTCCAGTACGTAAGCCCCATGTCTCACAGGGAACTGCTTGAAGTGATTGTTGATAACTGACAGAGAAACTCTGGCTCAAAAGATTAAGGAATCAACGGCTTTTTCTTTGCGTTGTGATGGTAGCGTAGACACAAGTAGATAAGATCTACACAATGGTAAAAATCATCACTTCAAGTGCTACGGAGGATCTTATCTTTGCAGGGGCAATAGAGCCAACTAAAAGGGGTGCAGAAGGGTGTCTTGAAACTGTTGTGGAGTCCTGCAAGCAAATAACTGCTAGAACAGACTTTGACTTGATTCGGAAAACATCATCAATAGTCACAGATGACACAAAAATGAATACAGACGAGCGTAGTGGTCTTTGGACATTACTGGAGAATTTAAAAAAAACCAGATGCCTCCAGTCATGATGACACAATTCCACTTGTTAAGATTTGGTGTGCTGTACACCACAGCAATCTAGCTTGGAAGTCGGTCACTGATACTGTTGTAGAGCTATCACATTAAATTGAAAAATTAAAAGGAATATCCACCTACTTTCATACTTCAAGTGTAAGATCTCGTGAATAGAGAGATTTAGCAGCAAAAGAAAGTCTGGCTATTAAAATATACTCTCCATATTTCCAAGTTCGCTTTACCGAATTTCTTTACCAGGTTATTGATGCTCATTTGACATCATGGAATGCCACAACTAGGTACTTTGAAAGTAAATCCAAAGAACGTGTAGAGAATGGTTACCTTTGATTCATGAAGAAAAAGAAAAATTTACAGTTGGCAACATTTGTTGCAGATATTTTGGCAGTATTCAAGAGATATCAAAAGCTACTTAAAGGAGATGGAATAACAATTTTTGATGTTCAGAGTAGAACCGGCTTGGTTAAGTCGCAGGTGCATTCCCTTTTAACCAAGTGCCTATTAGGTGGCTGGGAAGAGGCGTTATCTGATGGTCTGAGCAATTATGGCAGCCGTTTAAAGAACATTGAGCTGGAAGAACCTAAAGAAAGACGTGTCTCTCACAGCTGTGTCCCAGTAGAAAGGGATTTAAGTGCTATCAAAAATGAAATAGCACTATCTTTATGTAAATTTCTCTCGCAGAGGTTTCAACTGGACGAAGAGTTCGTAAGAGCAGTCTAAAAATTGTTGCTTGACACTGATATCAGAAAAGTCCACGAATATTTATGTGCAGACATGGACATCACAGATTTAACCCTAGAGTTCGAAGATATCGTCAACAGTGCTGACATAGAGGAAATAAAACAGTACAAGCTGAATGAACTTGTGGGAATATTGCATAGAAGCAAAGAGCTCTATCCAAACTTGATCATTGCCTTTGCAGGACTTCTCGCTGCTAAGCCTCGTTCTTGTGATGTGGAGCGCCTTGTAAGTGCATGCAATTTGCTTAAAACATCACTCAGAAATGCAATGGAAATAAACACGCAGAATTTATACTTGTACATTCATTTTAACATGGGTTCATTGGAAACTTGGGACCCAAGACCAAGCATTCTAAAATGGCTGAGCAACAAAGACCGACGACAAAAATTAACTGAGAAAGCAAAGGAGCAACGATGGTTTAAGGGCATGTTCCAGGAAGCAGACAAGATTGAAAAGCAAAATGACGATGATGAAGCGGTGCCAAATAAAAAGAAGATAAAAACATTTTAGCTTTCTATATGCTCCTACTATAAATATCATGTAATTTCATTTGTGCACCAAATATAAATTTCTTCTGTTGTATGGATATTTGTTTATTTTTATTTTCAATCTTGGAAAAACTGAAATCTTTCCAAATCCAGGGATTTGGACTTCCAACTCCACAAATCTTTTTCCAACTCCAGGAAACACCAGCAAATCCAGCTTAGAATAATAGATCTGTCTTTCCCTTGATTGGTTGTATTATCATCTGTCTTTCCCTTGATTGGTTGGATTATCATCTGTCTTTCCCTTGATTGGTTGTATCATCATCTGTCTTTCCCTTGATTGGTTGTATTATCATCTGTCTTTCCCTTCATTGGTTGTACTATCATCTGTCTTTCCCTTCATTGGTTGGATTATCATCTGTCTTTCCCTTCATTGGTTGGATTATCATCTGTCATTCCTTTGAATGGTTGTATTACCATCTGTCTTTCCCTTGATTGGTTGTATTATCCATGTCTTTCCCTTGATTGGTTGGATTATCATCTGTCATTCCCTTGATTGGTTGGATTATCATCTGTCTTTCCCTTGATTGGTTGTATCATCATCTGTCTTTCCCTTGATTGGTTGTATTATCATCTGTCTTTCCCTTGATTGGTTGAATTATCATCTGTCTTTCCCTTGATTGGTTGTATCATCATCTGTCTTTCCCTTGATTGGTTGTATTATCATCTGTCTTTCCCTTGATTGGTTGAATTATCATCTGTCTTTCCCTTGATTGGTTGGATTATCATCTGTCTTTCCCTTGATTGGTTGTATTATCATCTGTCTTTCCTTTGATTGGTTGTATTATCATCTGTCTTTCCCTTGATTGGTTGTATTATCATCTGTCTTTCCCTTGATTGGTTGGATTATCATCTGTCTTTCCCTTGATTGGTTGTACTATCATCTGTCTTTCCCTTCATTGGTTGGATTATCATCTGTCTTTCCCTTCATTGGTTGGATTATCATCTGTCATTCCTTTGAATGGTTGTATTACCATCTGTCTTTCCCTTGATTGGTTGTATTATCCAAGTCTTTCCTTTGATTGGTTGGATTATCATCTGTCATTCCCTTGATTGGTTGGATTATCATCTGTCTTTCCCTTGATTGATTGTGTTATCATCTGTCTCTCCCTTGATTGGTTGGATTATCATCTGTCATTCCTTTGAATGGTTGTATTGCCATCTGTCTTTTCCTTGATTGGTTGGATTATCATCTGTCTTTCCCTTGATTGGTTGAATTATCGCTTTATTATTATTTTTTCGAATTTTTATACAGGATATTTACACTTCAGTATATAAAATACTGTTATCCTTGTGTGTCCTGTTGGTTAGTCCTGGCGTACTTAGGACGCCCGTTTGCGCCTACAAAAATTGGTCAACCAGACAACCAACCTATTTAAGCTAGACTTGCATTAGGCAATGAGTTTCGCTCAAGAACTCAGCTTATTGCCGAAGATGGGATTCGAACCGGGGCGGTTCGGTTTCATGAGCCGAAGAACTTATCCACTGAGCTACAGCGTCTTTCCTTGATTGGTTGATTTGTCGCCTGCCTTTCCCTTGATTGGTTGATTTGTCGTCTACCTTTCCCTTGATTGGTTGAATTAAGCTAATTTAACTAAGCAATTTACAACAAATGTTATAAGATGCATATTATTATGCACACAATATTAATAAAAAAGTAACAAAGATATAGCTTGCTAAATATGTTTAAAAGCGAGTTGTTTTCAAGGAGTGTTGCAAATTTGTGAGTAGTAAGGACTTTAAGAAAACTAATTTAGTTTTATCACAAAGCCCTATTTGTAAATATTAAAAATGCTAGAAAGATAATTGTAAAAAATGTGCCCTTCTATAATTTAATCATAAATTTTCAATAAAAAAAAATTGTTTGAAAGTGAGTAAAATGTGGTATATGCATACATGTATATTTACAAGTGGTTTATTAGTGCAGTCAATATGTAAAAAATATGGGCAAAATTGTGCAAATTGAGGTACAAGCAACAAACTTAGCATGGTAGAAGCTTCGGTGATATTAATTATTTTAAAGTCTGAGACCCACCTCCAAACTACCTGTTTTGTGTATTTTACAGACCAGCATGTGCCTCCATAGGAAAAAATACTTTATTCTTCAAAATAGCCATTGTTATATATCATTAGAAAGCCCATTGAAAATACAACAAACTTTAATAAAAAATCAATATCCAAAAATGTACTGGGAACGAGTTATCGCAATTTGAAATTCATTACGAATTACGAGATAATTGTCGTTTTTTGAAAATGATTTGAAAACCTTTATGCCAGATAGTATGCAAAGAAGGTTTTCAAAGAACGTAATCAGCTCGATAGCAGCAAACGATTTGATGGCTCTTTACTCACGAAATATTACAACAGATGGTGCGGGTGACGTAATTGTGGTGTAGGTAATTGGTGAGATGTGGTTTTGTGATTTCTTTAGTGACTGCTTAAAGGCAAAGAAGAAAAGTTTATTCGACCCAATCAAACAAAATAAGTTGTACACATTCTGTTAGAAACAGTATGTTTAGTAGCGCCCTTTATGCGCCCCTTGTTAGAAACTATATATTTAGTAGCGCCCTTTATGCGCCCTTTGTCAAATTGTGGTTTCAATGTATAGCGTTAAGATTAGAAGATATAGCTCTCTTTATGTAAAATTTCATTCAAGATGGTTGTGTTTTTACTGTTTTGAAAATGGCGCCCAGTATGATGGACTTTTTATGAATTATCTTCTCGATCCAGCAGCATCATCAAGTGATCCTGATTTAATCTGACGATCTGTGAGCAGAGCTGTCCCTAGCAACCTAAATTTTTCTACTATCACGCTGACTGGACATGATATTTTCTTGATTTTTCCCAGTGGGAACTTTGCAATATTTTTCAGAAAGTGAACTTTTCTTTTCGATTCATGTTTTCTTAATATTTATCTAGCTATTGTTCACAGAGAGAGGCTCTCATTTTAATTACTTACATTTTACACTTTCATGTTTTTTGCATTAGTGTTTGGAAAGGTTCCCTAGAAGTTTTTTGATGTTATGGACATTTAAAGCTACTTTTGCTCTTATCTCTTGGGTTAAAGTATTTCTGCTACCAGTGGTAGCTCCCTGTTTAAAGTTTTTGACACAATTGTGACTTTTTTTTTTTGCGGAACGACAGATATTTTTGAGACTTTGATAAGTTCTCTCTTTTTCTTGGAAACTAGCTAAAGACAAACTTATTTTTGACGTTTACCTAAACATTTGTGACGTTCGTGACAATTATTTTTTTTGAAAAACATTTGAGATTTTGTTAATCGTTTTCATACGTTTAAAGCTGTTTATTTCCTTTATTTACTCTTCCTGTAATCTTTTATCCTGTTTGTTCAAGATCAAGTGGTCTTTTTTTTTAAAAAAGTTTTATTTACCTTTGCTATTTTGTGTGATATACAATGGCTTTGACTAGGAAACAGGCAAGAAGAAAAGGGTTAAGAGTGGTTTTCAAAGATCTTTTGGCTGAAATTGATCATAGTTTAAAGCTTGAGAATGTTGAGGTGACAAAGTTGATTGCTCTCAAAGGATCTTTAAATCAGTCAGCTAAGCAAATTGAAGATGTTGATAAAGAAATTCTTAATGCTCTTGATCCTGGAGAAGTGGAGGCAGATGTTATTGAGTCTATGAAAATTCTAATGCCATTTAACGAGGCGTTAGCTCAACTAGATGTAAGGCTGGAAAAACTCAGAATTTCAAAGGTTGATTCGTCTACTCCACCTTCATCTTCCATCAGTGGGTCAGCCTCTGACAGTTGCAACCTACCCAAGTTCGATCTACCAAAATTCTCAGGTGATGCTCTTTGTTGGCAGGGTTTCTGGGATCAGTTCAATGTTTCTGTCCATTCTAGAGAGATGATTACTGATATTGACCGATTTAATTATTTGAAAAGGTGTCTTCAAGGTGAAGCATTGACTGCCATTTCTGGACTTTCTCTTTGTTCTGACAATTACAAGGAGGCAATTGACGTCTTGGAGAAAAGGTATGGGAACAAGCAGGTGTTGATTTCTGCTCATATGTCTTCTCTCTTGAAGATCAACAAAATCAAAAGAAGTGATGACATCAAAGGTTTGAGGAAACTGCATGATGATGTTGAGAATTGCATGAGAAATTTGAAGGCTCTTGATTACGATTCAGCAGGATATGGTGGGTTGTTGATTCCCATGCTGAAAGAGAGGTTACCTGATGATCTTATTGTGATTGTTTCTCGAAGATTTGGAAGCACAGTTTGGACTTTGGAGAAAATGATGGAATTCTTTCAGGATGAGTTACAAGCTCTAGAAAATTGTGTTGGGTTATCAAGCTCCACAAGGAGTCAGGATAGTTTTCGTAAAGGTTCTGATTTTACTGCATCTACTTTGTTCTCTGGAGGAAGATATGAGAAGCCAACGAATGAGACCCACCCAGGTAAGACTTGTGTTTTCTGTCAACGAAGTCATCCCTCTTGGAAATGCAGGACTGTGACTAATGTGAAAGCCAGGAAAGAGATTTTAAGGAGATTTCATCTTTGTTTTGTCTGCTTGCAGAAGGGTCATCGAAGTGACCAATGTCAATCAGAGTATAAGTGTAGGCGATGTGACAAAGTAGGACATCATATAAGCATTTGTTCAAGTGACGAGGTTGGAAATAGTGGTGAAAGTGTACCAAAGGTGTCTACCTATCATGCAGGTAATCAACGGTCACCAGGATTCAGTGTTCTCTTACAAACTGCTTCGGCAAAGATTTCCAGCGTTGATGAAGAACAAGAAATGTTCACTCGTATCTTGTTTGATGGTGGTAGTCAGAGGACTTACATCACTGACAAAACAAGAAATCAGTTGCATTTGAAGACCATCAGGCGAGAAAGAATAATTTTGGATACTTTTGCTTCCACTGAATCTTCACTCAAGGTTCTAGATGTTGTTCAGTTCAAAGTAAGACATAAGTTCTCAAACTCTTTCACCTTTGTAGAAGCTTTGTGCATTCCTTCCATCTGTACTCCTTTATCGGGTCAGGATATTGATTTCGCCAAGTCTGAATATGGACATCTTTCTCAACTCGCCTTAGCTGATCATGGTACTGGTTCGACTTCTTTCCCTGTTGATATTCTTGTTGGATTAGACTGTTATCATCAGTTTATGACTGGAAAGACAGTTAGGGGTGCATCTGGTCCTGTTGCTTTAGAATCCTCACTTGGTTGGATTTTAAGTGGCCCAATCCGAGAGACTCAGGCTAGAAATTCTTATTGTTTTCATACTCATGTGATGCGTTGCTCTACAAATAGCGATTCAGGTGTCAAGGAAACTCTGGAAAAATTTTGGCAAGTTGAGGAGATTGACCCCAAAGACGATGTTGTGACTTCCTTTCAGAATGACATTTTTCATGATGGTTTGCGCTATGTTACTAAACTTCCTCTGAAAGTTGACCATGATGTGTTACCAGATAATTTCAAAGTTTGTAAGGAACGATTGAAACCTTTGCAGAAACGTCTGGAAAAGGAAGACATCAGAGAGGAGTATCAGAAAATCATTGATGATTATGAGAAGACTGGTATAGTTGAAAAAGTTCCTGAGAATGAGGTATCCAAGCCTGTAGGTCAAGTGCATTACCTACCACATCGTGCTGTTGTCAAAAAAGAGAGGGAAACAACAAAGATAAGGATAGTTTTTGACGCTTCTTGTGAAGCAAATGGATTATCCCTTAACTCTTGTCTGTACCCTGGTCCTAATCTGTTGGGAAAAATTTTTGATATCCTACTTAGGTTTAGGTTGAACAAAGTTGCCATCATCTCTGATATCAAACAAGCGTTTTTGAATGTTGGCATTGCCAAAGAACATCAAGATTTGTTACGTTTTCTGTGGAAAGATGAGAATGGACTCTTGGTGATCTACCGTTTTTTGAGGGTTGTGTTTGGCCTAACTTGTAGTCCGTTCCTCTTGAATGGAACAGTAAGACATCACTTAGAGAAATACATTGAAGAGGATAGAGAATTTGTTGAGCGTTTTCTTCAGGACCTCTATGTTGATGATGTTACATCTGGTTGTTCTTCTGTGGATGAAGGAAAGGCCCTATACATCAAAGCAATGAACCTCATGTCTCAAGCTGGACTTCTTCTCAGGAAATGGACATCTAATGACCAAACTTTGCAACGTTATTTTGACAATGTGGATCAGTCAAGGACTGACTCTGAAGACCAGACATATGTTGAATCCCAGTTTGGAGAGTCAAAAATCTCAGTCAATTCAAAACGAGTGTTAGGCATTGAGTGGGACGTTGCTAAGGATGAGTTTGTTTTCAGATTGAAAGAATTTGTGGAAAAGTGTAAATCTATCACCTTAACAAAGCGAAATGTGCTTAGTGTTGCGGCATCCATTTATGATCCCTTGGGTTTTCTATCACCTGTTACTGCAAGGATCAAAACCCTTTTTCAAATGATTTGCAAAGATGGACATGATTGGGATAGAGAACTTCCGAAGGATATTAAAGTTCAGTGGAATGAATTTGTTGATGTAGTGAGTAGAATGCATGAAATTCGAATTTCTAGGTTTTGTTTTGTTTCACCAGATGTGTCTTTCAAACGCGTCGAGTTGCATTGGTTTTTTTTCTGATAGCTCGAATAACGTTTATTGTGCTGTTGTTTACCTCAGGGTAGAGTGTGAATCTGGATTTAAAGTTTTCTTTTTGGGTTCGAAGAATCGAGTCGCCCCTTTAAAGTCATTAACTATTCCTCGTTTGGAACTTTTAGGATGTGGATTACTGGCTAAGTTTATTGAAGAAATAAGAACAGTTTTTTCTAATCGTGTTGTGGTTGATGAGTCTATTTGTTGGACTGATTCAGAAGTGGCTTTATGCTGGATACGTGGGAAGACTAAGACCTGGAAACCATGGGTGGAAAATAGGGTGGTGAATATCAGGATGGTTGTTGCGAGAGAGAATTGGAGACATGTACCTGGCGATGTTAATCCAGCAGATATACCAACAAGGATGGTTTCTGATTTCAATGAGTCTTTAGGTGGCTGTTGGTTTAAAGGTCCAGACTTTCTTTATAATAAATTAGACTCTAATGCTTCTTCTGTGAACAATAAGCCCATTCCTGAAGCGTCTATTGAAGCTAAGAAATCTAATCTTACCTCTACTACTTTGACTGTGACTGAAAACAATGACACTGTGATTAATACTGTAGGGATTAGTAATGTGATCGATCCAAAGAAATTCAGTTCACTCAACAAACTTATCAACATCACCGCCTATGTACTTCGTTTTGTATCCTGTCTTAAGAAGAAACAACTCCAAAATGACTGACTGACTGAAATAACTGATGAACAGTCGAAATTGGCGAATCAACCCAATTTTGAAAAACTCAAGACATCAATGCATCTGTTTATAGACACTGACGGAATGGTACGTTTAAAAGGTCGCTTCAATAATTCATCGATGCAATATGAAGAGAAATTTCCACTTTTATTACGTTCGGACAGTTGGATCACTAAACTTGTCGTCCGCCAAGCCCACGAGAGGGTATTGCACCATGGAGTCGAAACAACACTTGCGAACATTCGTGCAAAGTATTGGATTGTCAAAGGAAGGAAAGTAGTCAGAGATATTCTTCACAAGTGCGTAACTTGTATCCGTTTTCAGGGGACTACTTTAAAGCCGCCCAAGTCACCAGATTTACCAGACTTTCGTTTATTTAATTCACATGCATTTCAAGCTACCGGATTAGATTTTGCTGGTCCTCTCACTATTCGATGTACCAAGAACATAAGAACTCAGGCCTATATTCTCCTCCTTACTTGTGCTTCTAGCCGTGCGATCCATCTGGAACTGGTCAACGATTTGTCAGCTCCAACGTTTCTTCGAGGTTTTCGTCGCTTCACAGCTCGTCGTGGTACTCCTGACATCATTATCAGTGACAATGCTAAGACATTTCGATCTAAAACGACTAAACGTTTCATGGTCCAGTCAGGTATCGATCAAAGGTTCATCCTACCAGCCTCACCTTGGTGGGGAGGGTTTTACGAAAGACTCGTCAGATCAGTCAAACAATCGCTACGAAAAGTCCTCGGAAAGTCTTTGTTATCATACGAGGAATTACAAACTGTTCTCTGCGAGATCGAAACTGTCATAAACAACCGCCCACTCGTCTATCAAAGCGATGACGATCTTCACAGAATCCTGACACCTTGGAATCTCATCCATGGACATCACAATACCAAACTTTTTCGCCAAGCTGATGTTCCAGTTGAAATTGAAACAGTACGTGATGTAACCAAACGATATCAATACCTTCGTAAACTTTTGAACGATTACTGGAAACGATTTTCCACAAACTACATGAATGAACTGAGGCAGACACACCTTTACCAGAAAAGTCCTGCCAAAGAAAGCCGTAAACTTCTTGTTGGTGATGTCGTACTTGTTCGTGACGACACACCTCTTCCACGTCACCGATGGAGAATAGCCCGAGTTGCTGAATTAGTCATTGGCAAAGATGGAAACGTCAGAGGAGCAAAACTTTCTATGCTTACTGACAACTCTCACACAACTGCTTACCGTCCTATGCAAAAACTTATCCCGTTCGAGATCAACAACGACACATCACATCCTGTTACCGCACCTCACGATACAGCGGAGATCGATATTTCTGAGACCAAACCCCAGGAGGAAAGTACCGGTAAAGAGCACAAAGGGAGAAAGGCCAAAACATTAGGACAATACGAGCGAAGGCTCCGGAAAAAATATTGGTAATTTTCTCTTGTGGTGGAGGATGTTAGAAACAGTATATTTAGTAGCGCCCTTTATGCGCCCCTTGTTAGAAACTATATATTTAGTAGCGCCCTTTATGCGCCCTTTGTCAAATTGTGGTTTCAATGTATAGCGTTAAGATTAGAAGATATAGCTCTCTTTATGTAAAATTTCATTCAAGATGGTTGTGTTTTTACTGTTTTGAAAATATTCAACCAACCGGCGAAAAGGAAAACAACATTAAAAAATTGTGTCAACTATTTTCACAGCTTTACATTGCCTGCCAAGTGAGAGACGGGGATATTGATGAATTCTTTTGCCACGAAAATAACAGCTATCCACCTTCCATCTCAAAGAATGGATGCTTAAGGTCTGGTATAATATCTGATCTTGTTGAAAACAAAGAATCTATCATTCTTGGGGATTTCAACGTTAATTAACTCAATGCAAATGACAACAGGGCGTTTAAATTTAAATCAATCGTTGTAGCAAATGGCTTTTCTCAAATCATAAAAAGCCCACTCAAATCACGGAAACTACAAAGACATTAATTGACATCATAATGACGAATTTCCCTTCAAACATATCAACAACAGAAGTTATTTCAACTTCAATCAGCGACCATGAAATGGTTTTTTGTGCTAGAAAACTGAACAACAAAAAATATCCACCAAAAGTGATCAAGTGCAGAAGTTACAAGCATTATCAACCAGATTCGCTGTGTGATGATATCAGCACTATAGACTGGAAACCTCTTTATAATAGCACACACGTAAACGAGGCAGTTGGTTATTCTAATTTGTTCTTGAAAGATATTTTTGATCTACACGCACCGGTCGTTGAACGGAAGGTTAAAGGTAACCCATGTCCGTGGATTACACCTGGAACCAAGAGAACGATGAATCGGAGAGACCAGATACATTGTAAAGCAAGGAAATATAACAAACCAAAGACTGGCAGCTTTACAAGCGACTCCGCAAACGTGTGAACAATGAAATGAGACGGAACAAATCATCTTACTACATCGACCTGTTTGAAGAAAACAAATTCAAGCCATCAAAATTTTGGGACGTCATAAAGGAACTGTTTCTAACAAAAGGAGTTAAAACATCGACCACTGCATCAACAGACAACCAATCAAAATCCAAAGTATTTTGTGAATATTTCTCTAATATCGTAAAAAACGTTGAAGCGACGAGCCAAACCGTTGGCAGACTCTACCTGGAAGTATGCAAATTTCATTCCGGTTAGAACAATAAGACGGTTTAAATTCAATTACATCTCCAAAAATTACATCGAGAAACAATTCAAATCATTTAAACGTAAAAAAGCAACTGGTATAAATGACTTACCGACTGCTCTTCTAAAAGATTGTGCATCATTGATTAGCGGTCCGATATGCCACATAGTAAACCTATCTATAACATCGGGAAAGGTACCACTTCTCTGGGAAATTGCTAAAATTACACCTGTATACAAATCTGGCGATCTTGACAAGCCTGAAAACTATCGACCTGTTTCAGTACTACCAGTACTCTCGAAGATTCGAGACGAGCCGTGCACAGTCAATTTATGGAATACTTGGAAAAGAGTAATCTTTTATCTGACGTACAATTTGGATACAGAGGTAAACGATCAACTTCATCTGCAGCAACCATCCTTGTTGATGACATTCGTAGAAAAATGGACAACGGAAAGTTAACTGGAGCTATATTCATAGACCTCACCAAAGCCTTTCACACCATAAGTCATGGTGTGTTGCTAGAGAAAATAAAATCATATGGTGTACGCGATAAAGAGTTATTATGGTTCACACATTACCTGTTACAGCACGCACAATGTGTTGTTGTAAAAGACAGCAGATGCCGATCTACAACGGTGTGCCTCAAGGGTCAATCCTTGGACCACTGCTATTTATATTGTTTTTGAATGACTTCCCTGATATACTACATGAATGTAAAGTCATACAATATGCTGAAAATACAGTGATATATTTTGCACACCCACAGAAAGCAACGATCGCGAGAACACTGACAGAAGAGCTTAGCAGAATCTTGGAGTATTTTGATGAAAATGAGTTAATAATCAATCTAGAAAAAGGTAAAACTGAAATGATGTTTGTGGGTACCTCAAAACCTCTTGTAAAAAATGATAATGATTGCTCTGTCGAATATAGAGACAAAACTGTTTCCAGAGTTGATAAATACAAATATCTTGGCATTTTGATTGATAACACTCCGAATTTCGGCGAGCATTTTCAAAAATGTTACAAACGTGCCAGCACTAGACTGCAACTTCTAGAACGCATTCGCACCTGTCTAACTCCAAATGCACGTCGTACGATCTACCAAACGATGATAGTGCCACTCTTGACGTACAGTTCAATTGTGGACCTAGAGAAGACAAGCGGACAATTGAAACTCCTGGATTCAATTGCAAAGAGATCTGCAAACGTTATCGACGATGGAGAGCCAACAAGGAGCATTCACAACGAAATTCTGATTCAATCTTGTAAACTTGTAAGAAGATGCATTGATGGCACCGTATGTAATAACCTAAAGAATATCTTCCAAGTCACAAGACACACTACGAACACCGGGAACTCCATTAAATTGCCACGAGTTAAATTATCTTGCGCAAAGAAAGTGTTTTTTCACTTGAGCGAAAGTCTATAACAACTTGCCAGTCAACGTACGAAACGAGAAAATTTTTTAATAAATTCACAAATATGTTGAAAATTCACTTCTTCTGAAAATTAGTTCTAATGTAACATCTTTTTAAAGCCCGGTTTTCGTTCTGTCAATTTTCTTTTTGGTTTTTATCTTTAACACTAGAATTTTAAACTAATTTTTAAATTTTAATATTTATTTCCTTACCATTTTATTTTTCTAAACTTATTCTATTATTTTGTACACAGGACAAACATTCATAGCAGTTTTGTACTGAAGCTTTCATCCTGTAAAAACATTAATGATGATAAATAATAATAACCGTTTGTATGCGTGAGTTCAACCACATCGATATTACAGGTGAAAGTTAAAAACATCGGTTTCGGTTGGAGAAGAATTTAGAGAATGAGAACCAGGTGACCTCTTCGTGTGTTAGCTAGACTCTACTTAATTGTAGCTTGTTCCCTGATCAAATGTAGCTTTACATGGCTGTTTTTCTTTTTAAGAAAACTAGTTGTATAGGCAACATGCAATCGGGCGTTCGGCTTGTTATGATTTGTATGAAATCACTTTACATGTAAACTCCAATCCTCTATGTACAAACCTTCGCGATATAAAAATTTCGTATAATAATCCATAAAAAAATGCGGTAAATAATAATTAGCGATACATGTGAATTAAGAGCGATCATTGAGATTATGAACATTAAAGCTTCCAGAGATTTAACGCGCCATCTGACGTAACGATGAAATAGATTCCGTTAAAACAATGGAAGCGGGAGCCGTGTTAGCACGTGATCTCGTGCTGTTCGTGAACATTGATTGGTTGTCATCGAACAATGTGTCCTCGTGATCGTTATTGCTGTGTAATCGAGTCAAGCGACGTTGCAAATAAACTCGCTCATTTTCAATCCCGTCACGAATCTGCGATTGGAAGACAAAACACCGCATGAAATAACTGCTCTCGTTTTCCTAATTGTAGGGAGGGCTTGAATTATCAGGGGGTGGTCTCTCAGGCAAAATATCAAAAAAGGGGTGGGTGAAAGCCATAACTTACCGTATATTGGGAGGAAGCACTTTATTTGGAGGTACTACTAATTTTATCTTGACTGTTATTCGCGTATCTTTTTAACTACTCATGTTTGCCAAATGTAATAACATAAAAGGAAGTTCCTTTTATCCGCAGATAATTCCCCGTTGCGATCACTGTAATTCATCGTAATCGTGGATTACTATCGTTGCTTACCTCGTTTAACGTCACCATGCCAACTAACCGTCCAATGGTGGTCACGTACGCATGCGTTAAGTTCAGCATACAGAACAGCTTGTGGACCTATGAAAAACGTTGGGTATTTTGCTGACAGTAGAGAAAGGTGCGTTTCACCTTATACAGGGAGGTCCGCTCCACAAGTTGGAAAGGAGCGGGATCGATTTGACAATCGGTGAAGTCAATCGCCTCCATGAGCAGTTTCACCTCCCACTGCGGAAGCTAAGGAAAACGTTAAAAGCGTCATCGAACAATTTGATCCGATCGGATCGATGGAAAGTCATCAAATATTCGACTCAATGATTCAATTAAACTGAGCTATCATAACGCTCCTTTTTTTAAAGAATACAGTAAAATCCCGATAACTCGAACCCCCGAGAGACCGAGTAAAATAGTTCGAGATAACGAATGTTCGAGTTAACGGGAGTTTTTATGAGAAACTATTAGGGAAGGGGAATGGAAAAGCAGTTCGACTTAAAAGAGAGTTCGAGTTATCGGGATTGTACTGTATATATATAAACAGATCTTTCACGCATACTTGGTTCGTATCGAGCGACATGTCAGCTATGGTCGACTCTCCCATTTCAGAGGTGCTTGTCGTAAAGAAGCGTTGCAGCGAGACGGGGGTTTGTTTCACAGCTGACTTGATTTTGTTCGAGCGAGAAGCTGTTGATGGCATGTTTACAAATACCTCCCCCTCGGAGAAATGCACGGACGGTTGGCGCGGACTGGATGGTTCCTCGCCCTCACTAAGAAGCATAACATCAGTCCACTTTATAATACCTCGTTTTAATGGTAAGTCTGTCCATAATAAGCAGTTACTCAAAATGCCAATGAAAATACACTGACAAATATAACAAAAATGTTCATGACACATTTCGTTGTAAATGCAGACGCATTCAAAAGTCAGTTTGTGTATTTCTAGCATGGAATCATTTGGATCTACACGAAATGTGGGTTTAAGGCATTTCTACACCTATCTATAATTCTTCGCTCGTTAAGTCCACACTTTTTAATTTAGGGAATGCAAGAATTTTAAATATGATGGCAGGGAATAACAAGAAGACATTTCACATACACATCTCCACGTGTTTGCGAGTTAATCACGTGTCTCCTAAGCAACCATTCCAACTGCGGTCGTCTGATGCTTCCTAGCAGCGTCATCGATTCTTGGAAAGAGAGACAATTCCACATTGATATAAAGCAGAACGAAATGAGTATACATAGATATTTAAATGCAATACCTAATCCCCCATTACTGTTAAGAAACCAAATAATTAAAAAAATAATTTCGTAAACTTAAAGAAATGCAAGGAAAACTAAAGTAAACTAAAATTAAAAACACACTTTACCAAGTTGATCAATCAAACTAAAAACACACTTTACAAAGTTGATCAATCAAACTAAAACACACTTTACCAAGTTGATCAATCAAACTAAAAACACACTTTACAAAGTTGATCGGCCAATTAAAAACACTTTTTACCAGGTTTATCAACCAAAGCGAACGAAGTGTGACTGTAACTACACAATATCTCTCTTAATTGCATGTAAGTGCTCTTCGTTGTTATAAACACAACATCGTTAGACATGATGTCGCCTGCAGTCACGTTGTAAGGTCTGAAGAAAGAAAGGAAGATTTCTCTACCTCGTGAAACAATCCAAAAAAGATTTCTATAATTATTTCTTATTAAATTTATGAGATTTATTTTCATTCACTCACTTTTAAAACAGATGTTTTTTTCTGAAACTAACCTGCTTCTGTTGATGTCAGGTAGATACGGCAATTTCTTTATATCAATGATGCTGTCGTAAATAGAGGGCTGAAGGGGTTGTATAACCGCGTTCGATATCAACACTGCTACCTGAAAACAATTAAATGTTTATATGCAGTCAATTACAAATGTTAACGATTCGAAAAATAGATTGAAGATTGATCGTTGGTTTAGAAATTTCTTCAATGGCGGAAGTGTAACAGGCTAGAATCTTTGGAAATAACATGTTGAAGGGTTTTTGCATTCTCTCCTTCTCTCTTCACATCGCTTACGTATTAAATCATTCAACAAATTAATCAGTTTTATATTTGTGTGTGACAAGAAGTGAAATACCAAAACATTGATCTGAAAGTATAGTTGAGGTAGAAGAGATAGTTGGTGAGTAGCTCATTGAAAATTATATAAACAGGAAATACAGTCATTAAATTTCCAGGTCCTTCCATACCATGACCGGAACAATATGAGTGATTTGTCCGGTGAGTTCGAATACAATGACCGAGGTGGAGATGGTATGTGTCACAGCACCTGCCATAGCCGCTGCACCTGGAAGAAATCTGAGTTTGTTTGCTCAATGTAAAAAAAAACTTTTATAGTGAATGTGCGGATTTCAAATCCAAGGTTCATTGCTCATTCTATGTTGATGTCTAACTGATCATCGTGTTCCTACGTACCTACTACAGCATATCCTCCGGGAAGAACGGGTGTCATCTCACTTCCTGTACGTACTCCATCAGGAAACCAGGTGGCCATGCACTCACCAACCAATCGACCATAGCCAGCGCCTATTCAGACATTAAAAGTCATTTCCGTAAACAATACCACAACATTTTCCTACACTACGTCGACAAGAAAAAATGTTGCTAGTAAGTTATGACACATGACAATGACAAATTTTGTTTTTAGAAAGAAATGGTTTTGAAAAAGTTCAAAAATATCAGACTCTTTCTAAAATTATCCCCAGAAAGTTTCATCCTGTGTTGCGATGAATCGCACACCTAAAAAATTTATTTTATGTTGTGCGGTAAATCACACGCCATATAAAAAATAGAAATATTTTCTTTGGTTTTTAACGTTTTATTAAAATTTCTTGCGTTGGCATTGCATGATGAATACAAAAATACGTCGGCAATTGCTGAATTCCAACACCAATTTAAACGACTTCCATTATAAACTCCAGTAAGTGTAAAAAATGAATAGTTCCTATTGCTGTGTTTTCTTTATTAGTAAACATTAGACTAAAAGAGGATTGTTATTACAAAATTATGAAAATATTTGGCTTGTATCAATTGGTGTACTGATAGAATGTAACAGTAGCAGAGTAAATAAGCTTAAAGAAAAACTAAAGTTCACTCAAATACTTAACAAAACAAAGTTGCCTACCTATGACAAACACAGGAAAGAAAGCACCAGCAGGAACAGGCAACGCGATACACACTGCCGTTAGAACAAACTGAATAAAAGAAATAGAAGAGACTTTAAGATTGGAAAAACACTATTCTTTTGTCCTTCGCAATGTATTTGTGTTGTTGTCATTTTTAACAGAAAACAAAATAAATTAGTTAAAAATTGAAAACAGTACAGTTTAAATGGTGATAAAGTGTTCAACATCATAAAACAACAACAAAGAATCATAATTAACAATCATTCTATTAAAAAAATTATTTTGGACGATAATTGAGTGTAGAATGGCAAACTTCTTCAAAATATTGAATTTGATGGATATTGAAGTCTTCAGCTTTTCAGGGGATGCACTTTTACCTTATTACATGAAATGTGTATAGCAAGTAATTAACGGTCAAAAAATTAACAAGATCAGGAATTAACGCAAATCGTCGTCATGATTTAAAAGTGTGCAGTAATTAACGTGAATTCTCTTAGCAGTATGATTTTGAGTAAACTGAAAATTTTAAACCTGAAAAAGAGTAAAAGAAAATAATTTTTCTTTTTCTGTGTATACAAGCTTTTCTTTTTTAACAAGTTATGTACCGGTAAAAGGATTTTCTTTGATAATATTCTAGTTCTTTTTCCTGGCCTCTTCTAAGGCATCAGTAATACCTGCAGCCTTAAACCCCAACTTTATAATGGCTATTCCGTCAGGTGATTGGAGGTGCTGATATATCTCCTTCATCACTTTTGTATGTCGGGGTTTTAAAGTAGACACGCGTAGATCGACTTGAATAGATGTAACGTCACGATTAGGATCGATATTCAAAGTCTCAATGATAGAAGATGTGAAATAATCACTGAAGGCTTTCTTTTCGTGCTTCTTGAAAGATGCATTGGTCGTTAGGTCTAACGGTTGTAGTAAATGGGTCATTTTTTAGCACCATGACTGATTCTATACAATGATCAGATAGAACACCCATTACTTTATCAGTGGATTGAGCCTTGAATACATCCCATAGCAAGAGGCTCTTTTGAGTTGCTGGCAAAGACGGATCGTTTCGATTTCATTGCTCCAATGTTTTGGATTGTAAGATGTGCAGAATCCAGTTGGAAAATCAACAGTAAGAAGACATCTGTCATTTTCCCGGTGTAAATCAATTGGAATGGAAGTATTTGACCATCCAATGTCTCACAAAGGGTTACGGTTATTGCTCTCTTATCATTTGAACCAGCCTGAGATATATGTTTCTCTCCTTTCGCAGCCATTGTGACATTCTCAGTTGCAACAAATTTCGAAGGCGTTTGGTCAGCATTGATGATAAGTTCATTCGGGATTTTGTGTTTAAGAACTTTCTCAACAATCTTGTGGAGGAATCGTGTTCGAACCTCATCCCATAGTGATCTTGTAATTACTGGCCTGGAGTTGTTACCAGACGGCGTGAAAAATTCATCCTTTGATACAACGAACAAGCAAAGGATCGCGTTACTTTAAAGTCCAAATATGTACCAAAACTATCTGGATTTGCACAGATCAAACCATTTAAAACACCTGCTACCACATGAATATTGATGCCGGCACCAGCTAACCATCGGCTTGTGATCATGGAACGTAACTTGCCATCGAGCTCCTCATCTAAAATCAAAGGCCGACCTCTAGGTTTTCCAATCTTTACGACTTCAGCGACCCCCATTTTCTTGTTTTCCTGGATACCTTTTTTGTACGTTTTCACCCACGGTCGTACGGTACTCTCCGTCAAATGAGGAAACTTTCCTCTGAACTTTCTCAAAGCAGCTGTTACTCCAGTCATTGCAGCATACTTGGCGATTTCTTGCTTGGTTTTCTCTGCGTTCTCTTTCTTCGCGTTCGTTGTTCGACAACATTCAAACTTTCTTGGACATTTTTCAATTCATTTGTAGATATGTTTTTAGGTAAGTTGTCTTTCATTGACTCACACAATTGAGAAAGTTTTGAACGGTTGTTTGGAGATTGAGATTTGGTGAAATATTTTAAGAGCGACATCGTTTCCTCTCTCTGGGGTTGGCGTTAGGAAGGGCATCCAGTCGTAAAAACATCTGCACCAATAAACCATCAGATGATTAAACCTCCATAATTGGAGAAAATCATCTTTTAAAACCGTCCAACCCATGCAAGCATGGAAAAGCGACGTTAAAATGATGATAATGATGATGATCGTCCTTGATTGCTTTCAAGCACCCAACAACTGATTGTAAACATTGAATTCGAATCTTTTTTACTTCACAACTCAAGATTCGAACGTTATATGAAATTTAATTTAATTTAATTCTTTTTTTTCATTGCAATGACTTCATCTTAGATTTCCACTAGGCGTACTGTAGTAGTAGTGACGCATAATTATAATAAGTGTATTGGGTGTTACGATGGCCAACCAATTTGAATTTTATACTGAACTGAGAGGGTTCCATGTTTACTGCAACACTGTATCGTGGAAACCTTATGTTGGAGAAAAGATAACATTTAAAAGAGAGCATGATAATCTCCACGACAAGTTTGCGGTTGCAGGGAGAGTTACTATTAGAGGAAAGTTTCGTCTAATCGTTGTTGGGCATGTACCAAGAGAGCTTTCTCGGTACATATGGTACTCTATATTCAAGAAGGAGCAAAATACAATGTTGAAGTTTTTAAAACGAAACCAATACCATCGCCCTTAGTTCAAGGTGGGTTAGAAATCCTGTTAAAGGCATGTGTAATATGGAGTGATCCTGAAAAACTATCTATATTAATCACAAAGATCAAGAGCGTGGAGCATCCTTTAACTGGAGAATATAAAGACGATTCCAAAATATAAAGACAAATCCTGCGTGAACTTAGGGTCGAAAGTAACGGAGACGGAAAAGAAGATGAAGACAGCGATGACCAATATGATGACAGTGATTACGAAGCGGATATTGACTTTGAGACAGAAAAGGTGGCAAGAGAAGATAAAGAAATGTCTTAATATTTTTGAACTTTTTACGTAGGAATGATTATAGTCAATAGATCAAAAAGTAAGACCAATCAACTGTTATTTTTCCATGAGACTACAAAGTATCCAGTAAAAACTGGAACAGCCAAAAAATTTTTTATAGAAAATTAAGGTTTGATAAAATTAACGTAGGAGAAACTTACGCAATACATTATTCAACACGAAATTTTCAAATTCGCGTTAATTACTTGCTTTACACATTTCATGTAACAAGGTAGTCATCATCCAGGTTTCAACCTTCAAAAGAAGGCACTCCCCACAGTTGCGTAGGTTTAATCATGTGATGGTTTATCAAAGCAGATGTTTTTACAGCTGGATGCCCTTCCTAACGCTAACTCTAATGAAAGTAAAAACAGTGGTGAGTTAACACATTCAAAAATACCAAGTTTGTATTTTACACTCCGTGGCAGCTGTGCATAAAGGGCATGGGTTCTTAAGTCCATGAGGTCAAAGATGTTACATGACCCGCATATCCAAAACACCAACTCAACAAATCAGAACATTTTGAAATAAATAATAAAAGCCAAAGTCACATTAATATAACAGAGCAGACAAACCTTCACTATAATGAAAGCCACTAGTGTCACGTAAACGTTTGTGTAGTCTGACTGCCAGTGAGATAAAATCTCTTGGTTAACTTTGGAGATGTCACCAAGGGACCAGGTAGTGTTTGAGAATAGATCATTAATCGCTTCTTTAGCTGTTAGCTGAAGGACATAATAAAGATTATCGGAAGGAATATGCTTCAATCTGTATTATAGAAAAGATGGTTCAAAAAATTAAACGGTATAAATGTAGCAGAGTTTGCTATCATACCAATCATACTAGCATTTCATCTTATTAAAAAGGTAGAATTAAAACTGTTCGTTTGCAGTTGAAAACAACTCATGACAGAAAGTGTTTTTAATACAATATTGTCTCTCTGATTGGAATCTGAACTATTATAGACAATGAATTTGCACAAAGTGTTTACTTTACCTCCATCAGCAAATCTTACCTGGCCTGCAGTAAACATCCCAAAACCTTTTGGAAACGATAATGTAGATACAACCCACACAATTAACGCTGGGTACAAGAAACGGCTACAATATACAAAATTAGTTACATAACAGAGAGCCATGAGATATAAAGTTGAGTGTGGTACTTCGGGAAACTTTTAAAAGTGTTTCCAACTCTCTCTCAACCCTAACCTCACAACCATGATATCATTTCACCAAGGTGTAAAGTTGATTGTGGCACTTCCAGAGACTTTTAAACGTGTTTCCATCTCTCTCTCAACCCTAACCTCAGAAACATGATATCACTTCACTGAAGTATAGAGTTGAGTGTGGTACTTCCAGAGACTTTTAAAAGTGTTTGCATCTATCTCTCAACCCTAACCTCACAAACATGATATCACTTCACTGAGGTGTAAAGTTGATTGTGGTACTTCCAGAGACTTTTAAAAGTGTTTGCATCTATCTCTCAACCCTAACCTCAGAAACATGATATCACTTCACTGAGGTATAGAGTTGAGTGTGGTACTTCCAAAGACTTTTAAAAGTGATACCATCTATATCTCAACCCTAACCTCAGAAACATGATATCATTTCACTGAGGTATAGAGTTGAGTGTGGTACTACTTCCAAAGACTTTTAAAAGTGATACCATTTATCTCTCAACCCTAACCTCAGAAACATGAAAAAACATTTCTAAGAAATTTAAAACATAAAGAAGTATAAATACCAGATATATATTTGGAAACAATAAGTTTCAAGTAGACGATAAGACATGAGTTCACAAACATAACAGCATTGTATTAAAGAAGAAACAAGCACTGCTCAACATTCGACGTTGCTGATAATCACCTTTTAGCCAGGAATCTGTTTACTTTGGAGTTCTCACAGCTTTGATTGAAATCAACAATTCTTCTATGTGTGTAAACAAACATGGCGCCAGCCAAGCCGCATGTGAGACTGCACAATAAATGATTATTGGTAATGAAAATTTTGGTATATTATTCTTATCACAAGATTGAAGACCTCTTCTAAATGCTCCTTGAGGTGGGAGAACTGTTTAAGAACAAAAATCTTTCCTTTCTTCCATTTCCCGGAAGATTGTATATGCAGGTGAATTTTCCATTCTGTCTGAGGTTGGCATTTTCCATATTATTACTAATGACCACAATTGAACGATAACATTACTAATTGAATTCTTCACAACTCACAATTTCGCTATCTTCAGTCAAAAAAAAAACCTATTTTGCTTGACTTATTGCCAAATATTTAAATTTGACTTGCATTTCTCGAAGTGAAGAATTCTTACGTTACTAATGCATTTACTGGTAAAATGAGTAATAGACTGTTTGCGAGATAGGAAATTTTAAAATGAAACCAAGGTTTAGGTTGAGCGTCTTTTGTTAGTTAAGAAGGTTGAGTTGTTGATCAATTCTTTTGTTAGGAAAGGCTGTTCTGTTAGGAACTGCATTGCTATCTCACAAGAGGTATATTGCATCAATACCTAAAGGTCCAACAGAATAGTGAAATAAAGTTTTATTCACCCGATGAACGCAAACGCAACAAACTCTTGGACATCAAACGGAATCTGTATATTGAAGTTGGTTTTGAACAGTGCTGTAATCGTTTCTACATCAAAAACACGGTCGATAGCAACAATATGAAAAGTTATGAAATCAAAGTTATATAAAGAAATTAACTTCTATTAATGACAACAAATGCATGCTTAAAGAACCTTCTGAAGAGTCGAGGACAGCGAGCAAACGAAAGATGAACGCCCCGCAGACTGCTGTAAAGAATCCCCTCCAGTAATTACGAACAGCGAAATACGTTGATGTGACTTCAATTGCAAACAACACACCTACAGAAAGGGAAAACCGATTGCTTCGCAGGTTACATTTTACTGACCCAACTACATCGAATTGCAATTTTGCAAACCTCCGATCGGAGCGGCGAAACTACTGGAAACCCCGAGTGCGCACGCACATGCCAACATGTCAACATTTCGTGCCTCGTTTACATAAATTCCTTGGAAGCCTTTGATGAACTTACTCAACAGCCGAGCGCATATACTTGCGATGTGCACAAATGGACCCTGTACATGCATTAAAGTGGTCAGTACAGTAGTTTTTAAAAATGTCATGTGCACTAAATGTTGCTATCGTATAATTAAGCTTTCAACAATCAAAAGACTTTTGACCGTTACTCAAAACAATGAAAAGTGCAATAAATATATATATATTGTTAATATCTTAATATTAATATATTATATATGTTAATAATTGTTATTGTTAACAAAGAAAGATAAAATTATGAGGAAATATAGTGTGCATGAAGGAAAACCACAAAAAATTCAAAAAATGATTTACAAAGTGTTAGCCTGCTAGCCTGATTCCCAATCTATTCGAAATTCACAATTCAGAGTGAAAAAACACTGTATGTTTTAAGAATTTTCTTCATTGTCACTACCACATCACAAACCTCCTTTCCAATTGGAAGACCTGTCCCTAATGCTGTCACCAAGCCAACAGTTTTAGCAATGAACGTTTGGAACGACAGGTATCGTTTTAAGACAGTTCCACGAAGAATTACCTTCATCTCTGGAATACCTGAACCTTTAACGAAAATTGTTAAACATTTCTTTAAGGTTGGAGTCATTGATAATATCACAATAACGTTAGGTATTCTTTAAAATGTTACTTGAGAAAAAGTACCTATTGTTTGGTTAAAAACAAGGTTTAAAAAAACTAGGAATAAAGACTTAATGCCAGGAAATAGTATATTCAACTTAGCATTTTCAACTGTTCACTTCATTGGGAGAAGAATGTTTGTTTGTTTGTTTATTTTTAACGAGGCTTCCAGAACACTCACTAAGCAATGTCATGAAGACCTCGACCCGGAGTTTTAATGTATTTAATTGCTCACATTTGTGCTATGGTTATTTTTGATGAAATACGGCATTGTTTATTTATTACCGCTCACTAAACAACTTTGTGATAGCATGGTCTCAAACCCAGAACCTTTCGGTTAAGAGCCAAATGCCATTTCTATTGCACTATTCGCCGGATAATGTTCCCATAGCAAGAACAAACGAATACTAAAAACACAACTTACCGATAGCATGTGGTGAAACTAAATGAACGAATCCAACACTGAACGTAATGAGCAAGAGAGGAAATCCAACCCAAAGGATGTATTGAAAAATGGAGCTGAATTGAACCATGTGGTAGAGATAAATCTGAGCTAAAAACCCATTATAAAAGATTATTCACCAAAGCAGAATCATTTCATAGACTCGTAAAGTAAGGTAAAATGGTGAATAGTGAATCTTGGTATATGTATGTATAACCTACCCATCATGATATTCTCAATGACATAATCCAAAGCAAAACTTATGATGGCCATCATAACGCCGAGGATAAGTAGAAAGCTGTAATCGTTTGCAAGAACTCTTCGTATCCTCTTCCAATGATCTAACAACAAAAAATGGTTTGCAAAAAAAAGAAAAGGTTCACAGGTTTAGAGAATAACCTTTTAAATGGATTGGTCAATGGAAAAATGGATTAAATGAATTGATAGGCATGTTGCGAGAAGGTATGTTATAATAGCATAGTTTATCCCGACTGATTGAATAATCGTTGGAAAAGCAAAGGTCTTTATTGTCTGTTTAGGTCTACTATCAAGTGTACTCTCACATGACAGTTTCCAGCAGCTTTTCCCGCTCTGACTGTACGAACGGATGCTCTGGTCGTGGTCCAACTCACTAAGCAAATCATCGTCATCAGTACGGTACTTTAATTTCTTAGCGTAATCTTTGGCATAGTCGGCTTGAGTTGACGAATAACGTCCATGCATCTAAATAAAGTTTAATTGTGCATCCGTATATATCGCATACTAATCAGGCCTGGTCATAAGGAAATTTGCAGGTGCGTGGTCAATCGCGCGCCTCATTCGATTATTTTTTTGTGAGGCGCGCAATCGATTATTTTGTTTTATAGCTACAATTCAATGTTCCGCATGATTTTTGTGATATGCTTTAACAGGCTTAACTAAGATGTTATGTTATGTTGGTTTGTTTTTAACGCGTCTTCGAGAACGCTAATTTACAGAATTATTATGAAGACCACAACCCAGCGTTTTAGTGCATTTAATTGCTCCCATTTGTGCTACAGTTATTTGTGATGAAATACAGCGTTTTTTATTTATAACTGCTCACTAAACAACTTTGTGATAGCTTGGTCTCGAACCCAGAACCTTTCAGTCAAGAGCCAAACCAACGGCTTACCATTCAGGCCACAAAAAGTTGCGCGTCTGATCGGCACCGGGCACGATCGGGCACGCAATAATACTTACGTGAGCCTGAAGTGTCAGAAGTGTTATAAATACTTTATATTTGCGCGTATTATTAAAGGCTATAAATAAATAGAGTTGTTTTGTTGATAGATTCAATGATCGAAGCAGCTGCTTTTAAACATGTGAATTAATTATGCACAATCGAGCCCGTGTGAAAACAAGGACAAAATGCAAATGCCGTTTAGAGTGTCAACCAACTGGCACTTATAATTAATCGTGCCCTAGTAATACAATTATCCTGAAATTCGATCATTCGTTATTGAACCAATCATATCGGAATTTTAATGATCTTTATTGAATGATGAACTTTAATGATGAATTTTAATATCCGGCGATAGCGCAATGGTAATGGCGTTCGACTCTTAACCAAAAGGTTCAGGGTTCGAGACCATGCTATCACAAAGTTGTTTAGTGAGCGGTTAAAAATAAACAACGCCGTATTTCATCAAAAATAACCGTAGCACAAATGAGAGCAATTAAATATACTAAAACTCCGGGTCGAGGTCTTTATGATAATGCTTAATGAGCGTTCTGGAAGCCTCGTTAAAAATAAACAAAACAAACAAAACAAACAAATGATATAAAATGTCACGACACATATTTTCACTAACAAAATACAGCTTCAAAAAGTTAAAATACGACGACTTCTTAGTGATAACGATGTCTGCTTGAACTTAGAAAAAAGTGTGAAGTTAACCCATTAAAACCTAGCTGTCGTGTTTATTTTCTTCAGAGTCTAATGCATGTTTATTGGTTTTGTGAAAGTGTGTTTTGTTTTGTAAACAAAGCTGAATGTTTCCTTGTGGTTTGATCTTTTGTTCTTCCATGGAATACAGCATAGTCTTCTTCTGCATTTATCTGTCTCCTATATTGAATGGAACTTTTAAACAACCTGTAGCATCGCGTGTAAACATGTCTGTCGTTTTCTTTCTTTTTTCTATGATTGACGTCAAACTTCTTGAAACAGTTAAAAATTGGTAACGTTAAATTTCGTTAAACAAACTAAATTTCTTAATAAAGCTACGCATTTATAAGTAGTAAAGAACAGATGAATCGATTATAATTTGAAACGAAAAAACATATTTACGCGACTAAATAAATTATGTTAAAGTAAGTTCCTTAAGATTTCATTTACAAGAGATATATTTAAGACGCGTGATTATTAGTAAAATAACACAGTTAGGGGCGTGGTGGAGAGTGCACCTTAAATTATCAAGACGCGTGCGCCTCTAAATGCCAGGCCTGCTAATAACACGCAGTGAAATTTTTTATCATGGATCATAACAAAAATGTTATAGCATTACACTTTAACATAAAGAGAGCTTGCTGTCAAATGTTACAGTAAGTTGATTGACAAGTTGACAAGAGACACAGACGTTATTACATTTAACTTATTGAGATGTCAAGAGATGTCAATTGACAATTCTCTTTTAAAGCAAACTGCTGAATCAATTTGTAAAAAAGTAACCACAACGTACCAAGTTTTCTTCGTAACCGTAAAAGCTGTGCGGAGTTTCTTCTGTCATTTTCACTGCTTTATTTGCTATTCTAATAACAATGAAAACTTTATATATAGTGTTTATGATATCGCTTTTAGATAAACCTGTACAAGCACAATACTTACAATCATGTTTTTATTACTAAAATGTGTTATGAAAACATAGGGATAATATGACAGCCAAATGTCGGCCAAAGGAAGTTTAGATTCTTTAAAAAGTCACTTTTTTTGGGAAGGGAGGGTGTGCTAATAGTTTTAGACATTCCTTTTTTGCCTTTCGCCAAACATATTATTTGAACATATCATCTTCCGAATCTGAAGGAAGTGGTTCTGCAATCTACTTTGTCTTTAAGTACACCAACTGGCCGGGTGGGTAATACACTATTAAGACGTCTTACAAGGATCGGGGGGGGGGGGGGGGGAGACAAAGTCCGGCAAGGGGGTTAAAGAATTTCTAACAATTTTTAGACGTCATAAATGTATGGTCCCATAGCGTGCCCCGAGATACGTAACTTGTAAACTGTGTGTCCACCACAAAATATACTTAAAAGTAAAATGGTATATGCAAATAAATTTATCTTTTTTCGTGTTTCAAAAACATTCAAAAACATTTTTTTGATCTTTACTATATATAATGTACTACAAATTAACGTAATAATTTATTTATTTTTAATAATAATTAATTAGTAATTTTACAATATTTCTACAAGAGAGCCACAGTACTGTCTTGCTCAAACATGAATACTCAACTCAACTGCATTATGTAAAAGTTATGTATATATAACATGGACTTAAAACCAAGTTGCTAAAAAGACAATTACTAATGCAATATCCCACATTACCCAGGCTACAGTACATTTACTTGATCGTTAATAAATCAAGTTAAGTTGTTGTGTTGGAAGAATAATTTCAAATGATAAGGAAGTGTTTTTCTTTCTACTTCTTTTCTACTACTGTATTAACTTGTAACAACATGTAGAAATGTATATCACAGGTTTCAGTCTAAGCCATCCAGTTAGGAAAATAGTGATAAAATTTCAGCAATACAGTTGGTTTTTGTAACGACTGCTAAAGTTAATGACATTAATGACAGCAAAATTTAAAGCAATTATATATAACGTAGACTTGTCCTGGCATGTGAAGATTCAGGAAATATGTTAAAATTTGTTTCAGACTTTGAGGTTGGTATATATTTATATAACGCAATTTAAAGTGTTTGACACCCTGCTAGATGCTCACATATTTTTTAAAGATAGCAATAAGAAGATGGCTTAGTTTAGATGCAGGAATATATATGCATTACACAATAGAAAGGATGTCAGTGGGCCATCCGGTGAATTTCAAACATTAAAACACACACTATAATTTCACTGACAATGTAAAAAAACAGTGAGATGATGAGATGAAGGAGTTTCGAAGAAAAACTATTGAACCTGAAACCAAACAAATCTCCCGAACCTGACAACCTTCACCCATTTATTTTATAAGAAAATGCCTCCACGAATGCCTGCTACTCAGTATTTTGAACAAGTCCATTTCCGAAAATTTATCTGTTAACAGTAGAGAAAAGGTACCGATATTCAAAAATAGGAAATATACGCAATCCAGAGAACTATAGACTGATCGCCCTCACTTCAGTTGCTTGTAAAGTCATGGAGTTAATCATCAGAGACAACATAGTTTTACATACGATGGACAAAGATCTATTTGCAAAAGAACAACTTCGTACCAAGAACATCCACAACCACACAGCTTGTTGTGTTAAGGAACAATGGACTCAAATTTTTGAAAAAAGTGAAACTGTACATATATCGTATCTTGATTTTCAAAAGGCATTTGATTCCGTACTCTAATGTCGACTGATATTATGAAATGGATCAAAGATATAGAATTCAACGTATAGTTCTTGGTGCTGTAAAATCGCAGTGGACTGTTAAAAGTGGTATATATATACCTCATGAAAGTGTACACAGACCAATTATTTTGTCCTGTGTATCAATGATCTCCACGTTGCAGTATTTAGCATCACAACTGATCTAACATGTGGTAGTTAAACTTCAATACAGCAAAATGCAAGATGTTACACTTGGGAAATCAAAATCCCCCAAAAATATATACATCACATGAATGACATTAAACTAACTCCTGTCACAGAAGATTTTGGAATCATCATCAACTGACTGGTAAAATTTCGAAGACACAAGTCAAACACTGTAACTAAAGTAAATCAAATGCTTATAATATAATCTCTCGCAAGTTTTTAAACTAACTTCGACAAACACTGATCAAGTTTCTACTATTAATACTTGAAATAAATAATTATCTTATCTTATTGACCAGCAACTCACTTGTTTATTTATTATACTTAATATCCTGTATGTTGTGTACTAGCCATCATATTGGCATGGTGAGACAGTATGTAGCGTGTACGACAGGACCTCTGTATTATTATATAGACTAGCAATAAGACCCGCCTGCATAATGCACTCATTACTTCGAAAAGAATAAATACACTTGCTTTTCTGTATTTGTATATAAATATATATACATATATGCTAGTCAACACGTGATCTGTACATTTAAAGCTTTAAAAATAAGTTTCTAGAATCACTTGGTTTCAAATGTTGTTGCTCCGTTTAAAGAATTTAACTCTCTTTTTATAAAACGCTATTTGGATTTTTTACGCAATAACTTTCGCCGATAATAATGTAGAAGCATGTGCACATTTTACGCATCATTTCTTTTACCCAGGAAATTAACAACTCAGATAATTAACGTTACATAATATTAACGCGGTTTGTCGAAAATTTGCATTTTGGAAGCATAAAATTAACGCGGTTTGCCAAAAAAATACATTGCGGGTGCATGAAATTAACATGATTTGGGGGGAGTGTAGTAAAAAGCATTTTTTTTAATTTCTTTCTTTTCTCTTCAAGCAAAAGGATTAAATTCAACTACGGCACCACTCTTAGCATCTTCTACTGCGCAAACCACCCCTGCCGCCTTCCAACCATTTAACACTGTTTGACGTCCTGCTTCTTTAAAGTGGTGGTAAATCTCTTTCAAGACTTTGGCATGGATAGGTTTGAGGGTTGATAATTTGAGATCGAATTTAATCGGTTGTTACATCTTTCTCAGGATCTGGTTTAAGCTCCTTCGTTATCGTGTTTGTGAAATAATCTCTAAAGGCGCACTTTCCATTTTCCTGAACGACCCATTTGTTGTTTAATTAAGGTGGGTTAAATTCTTTTGCACCATGACTGTAACAAGGTTGTAATCGTTGCGCGCATCTGTTATTGCCTGTGATTGTTGACTTTTGAGGCATCCCAAATTAATATATTTCCGGTATTTCAATCCTTGTTCATTCGCCTTGTCGAAAAAAAAACACAAAATTAATTAAGGGAAAAGAGCAACCGAGAGACAATGTACAGAATGTACACTTTTGGAAAAGTCGACGCAAACACCTCCAACGAGATGTTCCAGACTGTTTAACTGGAAACTACAGTGCTTTATTTGCGAAGAGAAATGCATTGCAGATGAGCGTCACCCAAATAGAACAGCTGGTTTGTGTAGCAGAGCAGAAAAATTAGGAACGCATCAAACTATATTGAAGTTATGTGAGGATATTCTGGATAAATCAAATGAACCAAAGGCACACGCAATGCAAACGCATTGACACACTGATGTTACTCGTAAAATTTTCAAGAGACAAGCAATTTCAACGAGTGATCAAATTAACAAAAGGCAAGCCAACTCATCGCATAAGGGATATGCACAAAAACCATGTGACCAGCTTTAAACCTCAACTCTGTAAGCGCGAATCAAGGAATATTATTATATGTATTTCGTGGGAATTTAATTTCACGAATAAATGGCCAAAATCGATGACTTTTTTTGTTCCTTTTTTGATCAAAATTCAACATTTTAGTTTGTTTATTAACCAGATTTTTTGTTCTTCACACTTTTAAAACATGTTGTATATAATGCTAACATAACTCTAAAGAAATACTAACTATATTTTTCATGATATCTAATGTTCAATGTCTTTAAAAATATCGAAAACGTTACGATCATTGTCGCTATTGCTCTCATAAAAATCAAATGCAGGGTTAACAAAAGCCTCTTTTTCTTCCTCATTGATTTCCGCCGTGTTGATGTTGTTCTCGTGCGTGAATTCGGAAATAAGAGAGTCGATATCGCTGAACGGATCCAAACTTTCCAGATTCGCAGTGCCAGTACGGATTGCTTGATGAATCAGCGGGGGATTTCCAGCCAATCATGATGATATACTTCCCTTCTTGTTTTGTCATCTGATTGGATAATTCTGTTACCCATCTGGGCTTTATTCTGATGAGTTTGACATCAACCTCCTCTGCGGATTCTCCGTCATCCATTCGTTTAGTGATTTCTGATATTTACCAGTGAATTTGCTCTTACATTGTTTCTTCACATAACCATTGACAGTGAGGTCAAGAGGTTGCAGGAGGCCAGTCATATTAGTGGAAACAAAAACTACTCTATTCACCCGAATAGACGCCCCCCTCCCCCCCGTTCTTAATAAGACTTATTAATTTCGAATACTTTAATGTAAACAGAGCTTTAATTTTCTAATTTTGTTTTCGAATCATTTTCGAATTAGTAGTGATATCAATTCTAAAAAACATTCTCATACTTTTTTCAATATACTTGGACCATTTTCCCTCCCAAAATTTTGTTGGGCATAATTCACTGGATTAATTGAAAAAAATTGTCAAATAATCCCCCCCGTTAATTCCAACTCCCCGCTTATTACAATTTAGGAAATTTTCGGGTGATAACAGTACCTCGATGTTGCTATCTTTGTATCGGCTCAAAGCGTCGTCTGTTATTTGACCCCTGAAGATATGAACGATTACAAATGCTTTTTGATTCGGCTTAACCAATCTTTGTCGTTCTGCGGTGACATACGGCGAAATTATTTCGTCGATTCCTTTTTGTTGCTATGGTGCTTTTGATTTACACTTAGCGAAAAATCTTTAGGAAATTGATACCGACTTTGATTTGTTTTACCACCATAAATCAACTGCATTCCCAAAAACTTTTCATCAATGGTGACAGTGAAAGTGAAAATTCCTGGAAAATTCCCACCTGGTGAGTTCCCACCCGGAGGTTTCCCATCCTGTACGTTCCCACCCAGTTATTTTCCACTTATTTACACTCGGCTCCTCACAACTGGGAGATGCGTTTTACATTTTGCATTCCATCCGTATTGAACTCTATGGTAGATACGAAGAAGATATGGCATCCCTGCAACCCAAGAGATTGGATATGTTTCCACACATTTGAGCATAGATGGTAGACACAGCCCTTTAGATCTATTTGGTTATTTACTTGTCGAATTGCATTAATCGCACTTCTTTCAAAGTCAATTAAAACATCATTTGGGTTTTGATTACCATTGCCCAGCCTATTGAAAAGTTCTTGATAGAATTTGGTGTATGTTGCTTCAGTTTTGTTTGGTAGTAATGCAAATATACAGGGAAAGATTTTTCCATCTTGTTGACCATGAACGGTATATAGTTGGAAAAACAGCTCAGGACAAACTTTAAAAGTACCGTCGGCATACCAGTGATCTGATTCTGTCAAAAATCGTAAAGCGAGTGGAGCAGCAAAAATAAAAATCCTGTCACGATCTCCAACACCACTGTCATAATATAAAAACTGATCACCGCTTGACGTTATTTGGTACTCATGTGGAAGGACAGGAATAGCGTCTTGCGTGAGTGGGTTCGGGGGCATATTTCTTTCTTGGCGGGCATATCTGGTGTTTTTCCTTAAAGTTTCCAGGGATGGTAAATTTACAGCTTCGGAAACATTTTCCAGTTCCGTACCCAGAATCTTCTGTCTACTTTCTTCACTATCTTCTGCTTTCCTTTTAATGTTTGCTTTAATTTTTGTCACCTCGACATCAGTCTGGGAAGGTGGGTGTGTATGAACATTGTTTTCGCCGATGAACTGATCAGTTGCAGATAATTTCACTGTGGCGTGACACTGTGGACCTTTCCGCCTAGTATGAAAATAGCAACTTGATAAGATAAGAATACCATTATCCTGATAGAATGACGTCTGTTAGGGAAACATTTCAAAATGTGCATGTAAATGTCGAATCAAAGAATGTAAAGAAAGAGGTCATGAGAAGATTTGAAGTCGGTCCGGCTATGTAAGACAGACCTTCTCCGGAAGATTCAGTCTCAGAAAGGCGGACTTTACCTGCCTTATTACCTTAAAAAACGCCTCTGATTTTTGAGTAACTAGGAAATTATTAGGGGGCGTTTATTAGAGAGGGGCGTTATGAATGGACTGATAACCACAAAACATTGCCATAAAAAGACCGTGCAGGAACGTTAGCAACATGTTTTTTTACTGAGACATAAATTTCATCTAGATGTAAATTCCATGTAGACGTAAATATCGTCTGAAAGTTTCCAGACAAAAGAAATTATGGTAATGATTACCTCAAGACACATTCCCAACTTGAAACATCATCCGCAAGCATTGTCTTGAATACGTAAATGTAACCGTCTTTCATCAGTTTTATTGCCCCTCGTTTAGTTGTGGTAAACTCCATTGTTTTTCTTTTTTGAAAAGACTTAGCTACATGCTTTTTTATAGCAACTTTACTCGTTGTTGCATAATCGTGTGGTTTTTAAAACCGTGTGGTTACCACTCGTGACCTTACTTTTTTTCTTCTTTTTTTTTCGGTTTACATGTGAGACTCGTTGTTGCTTAATTTTAAAGCAACAACAAGTTGCTATAAAATCGTCTGGTTTTGGTTATCACTCGTGACCTTACTTTTTTCTTCCGGTTCTTCAGTTTATTGGGTGGGAATTGACTGGGTGGGAAATTACCGGGTGGAAAGTCACCAGGTGGGAATTTAACGGGTGGAAATTTAACGGGTGGGAATATTCCAGGTGGGAAATTTCCTGTCACCGTATTTTTCAACCTTTTCAATTCACGATTTTATGATGAAAAAGAAGCTCATTTTCCTTACGAATACAATCGGGTAGTACAACCTTATGTAGTTGATGATATAGTCCTTTCCGTCTTGTGTAATTCATTCTCTGCTAATTCAAACACACTTTTTCCATACTCAGAATCATCCAAATTTATCTTTCCGACCTCGTTCGGGCAGTGAATCAATAGGGGCTGCTTTAGCGGCTGATTTTGCAATTGATCTTGTGATTACAGCTCCATGATTTGATGCAACTCGGATGTACCTCTGAACCCAGCTATCTATATTGGTTCCAAGAAGAAGGGGGCGACCTTGTTTTTCAGTTGATAGCTCTGTTCTTACTTCTCGATTTTGTTGTTTTTCCAGCTTAAGTTCCTCCTCGTACTTTTTCTTGAATTCCCTAATTGTGCTTTCATTTATCTTTGGAAAATCAGGTAGAAATTTGCGTACGGCAGCCGAGGTTCCAGTTTCTGACGCGTATTTACCCATTTGATAGCGTTGCTTATCTGTATAACGTTTGTACTTTCCTCTGGCATTATCCTTTTTTGTAGAGGTTTCAGTAACTCAACATCGATTCGTCAAAGATCGAGCGGTGCTTAAAAAAATAAAATAATATAAAAATTACGAGAAAATTTTATGAGATACAATACATAAACAGGGCCGGATTAACATAGTAGTAGATGTAGCAGCTGCTACGGGCCCCGCGCTTCACAAGGCCCCGCGCTTGGTGAGCAAAACATTTTTTTGCCAAAAAATGTCGAACATACTGTAGTTGGTACTGGTAAGTAATTTTTGGCTTGCAAACTGGAATGGCATAAGAGAATATTATAGTTGTAAGATTAAATTACTAGTCACAAAGTCTTGTCCCTTCCTAATTATTGTAAACTTTAAAAACCGGTAATTTCCGCTGGAGGCAACTGCCTTGATCAAGTGCCACGATGCTATTTCTAGTTGTTTGAGAGAACATTCGAGAGAATGGCAGCTTCGCGCATTGCGTTGTCATAGGGCAGAATTTAATCGCTTCTTGTGTGTGATTTTAAGGTTAGTTATTTGTGTAAATAGTTTCTCTTGTATTGGAAGCGGCGAAGACATTTGATTTGAACTGCATTTAGCCTATTGCTTCTGAGAGAAAATTGTAAGTAAATTCTAACTAGCTATTTCGTGATTGAGAGAACTGGCACCTTTTGTACTGAACTTAGCCAGCTGGTTGGGTTTCAGCCAAAAGTGTACTTTAAAAATTGGTTAAGGGGTACCAAACCCTCAAATTTATGGTGATCTGTCATTTGGGGCGATCGAGCTCAAGGGTATTTCTAAAGGTAATCCAACAAATGAAAAAGGGTGGCAGGAATCTAGCTCACTCAATGATATGCAATCCAAAACAACCATAAGGCCTAGTACCGGTACCCCCTCCCTCACATTTTCCTTTCATAAAGGAGGCACTGGAGAAACTTGCGAATGACCAAGAGCAAAAGGCAGAATGTCGACAGCAGGCAAATGGACTCCTCGAGCAAATGGAGTTGCTCGAAACTGGAATCTTATTGGTTTTTTGGAATAGCGTACTCGAGCGCTTCCAGGCAACTCAAGCCTCTCTTCAAGCAAATCAGCAAAATCTCAACGTTGTCTGCTTCTTTGGCAGGATCTCTACAGACGTTCAGAGCACAATTCGCTAAGTTTGAGTCAGAGGCGCAGAAGCTGACACAAGTGCCGGATTACCGACCAACAAGAACAAGAAGAATTGTCCGAAATCGAAGGCGCGATGAGGATGCAGGCAGTGGCGGTTCAGTTCCAGATGCAATGGATAATCAATCACCTAACGACAGATTCCGGGTGGAAGTTTTCTTTGCAGTATTGGACAGCCTACTATCTGCGCTGGAGCAACGTCGCAAGGCATACACCCAATTGAACACACGGTTTAGTTTTTTTGCGAAATTTGCATGACCTAACACCTGCGCAGATCCAAGAAAGTGCTGACAGACTTTTAGAAGCATATCCCCAGGATTTGGAAGACGAATTGAAAGATGAACTACCTCAGTTTTCAGAATTCGTAAAGCACATTGCTATTGATTGCTCCTCCCCAGAACTCAACTATTTCATTTTGATTAAAGAAAACAATATTGACACCACGTTTCCTAACATTGACAATTTGTTACGCATTTATCTATGTATGATGGTAACTAATTGTACTGAGAGAGATCATTTTCAAAATTGAAGTTGATTAAAAACTATCTGCGAAACACGATGGGGAAAGAGCGGCTACACTATTTAACTTTTTTGAATATTGAAAATGACGTTCTTAAGTCACTGAACTCATCTGAAATAATTGCCAAATTTGCAGAGATCAAAATGCGTCAAAAAACTTTTGAATGATATTGTTGAAGCTTTATATTTCTCCTTGCAAATAAAACATTACATTAGACTTTTGTTGTTGTAGAATGTAGATCAAATCTATAAAATATTCAATTACTTCCCGGTCATTATCTGTATATCAAATCAATCTGCTACAGGCCCCGCACTTAGTTACTGCTACAGCCCCGCACTTAGTTAATCCGGCACTGTACATAAAGGATAGTAAAATACAAAGATATCTTAAATAACTGCTTCCAGAACCAGAAAATCCAAAAACATTTGTCTTAGAAATAAATAATATTAAATTATACATATAGTCAATACTTACCAGCTATCACACAACAAAACTACTGTCTCGCTTTTGAAAAAAATGAAAATGTTTTAAGGATAGTCATCACCCCTTGCAGCATGATTTCAGTTTTTGCTTGATATCTTAAAATCTGTTTAATTTAAACTACCAAAAGTATATATTTTCTGAAAGCTGATAAAATTGTCTATTTAATGAATATAATGTTGGATAATAATAACAAGCATAACGGAAATGAGAAAGAAAAGATCAAATTTACGATGCCTTGCCTTTGAAGATTTATAAGTCCCCTCTATCACATTTTTTTTCACAAAAGTTGTACCACGCGAATCATCACTCACTTGCCGAAAAAAGTTTGCCACAGTTTTTCGTGAAACGCCTTGGATCAAAAGTTATAAAGCTTTCTGTTCAAGCTCTCCACAAAAACGTGTTTTTTGCTGTTAACACACCTTTAACTCTTCCTCGCGGAGCGTTTTTATTTTTTTAAAAAACTGTGGCAAACTTTTGTGCGTAAAAGCCTATTGGTTAAGATGAAAAAAATTAAATCCTTAAAAAAACCAATTGACTCCCCCACGTTGCTCTGAGTTCTAATGTAACCTACTTTTTCTAATTCATTTTTTCTCACCGACAAAGGGCATCAAAACATTCGAATGTAAAATAAAAATTCGATCACAGTAATCAATTTTATTGAAACTTTTTATATTATATCTGTCGTCGTTTTAATTGTTTTGTTTGTTGATGTTACACACTCATAATGAACTTTGAATTTGAAAGTGCTGTTCGTGGATACCATTATTACCGAAAATATTGGCCCTGTATATACTTTCGGGTGCTTAATACATGTGGGGGGCGCTTATTAATTTTCAAAAAAATTTCCTATTTCCCACGGCCTTATTAAACACCCACGTTTATTAATTTTGGTCAAACTGAGTGTCACGCACGGAAATCCCGTTCTTGAATAATTTTAAAGGGAACTAATTAAAAAACGCATGCAACGTTCAAAGGAGAGAAGCGAAGTTTCAAACGGAGATGAAGTGTAGGAGGAAGAAGAGTTGCCAGGAGAAGACTTCCCAAACCTGTTTGATAATTTATTTGACTAGGCACTTGTTTTTATTATTCTTCCCACCCCCACGTTTATTAGTTCTCAAACAACTTTCCCACCCCCACAACTATTAAGGCCCCCACTTGTATTAAGCACCCGAGAGTAAAGAACATGAAACTTTAAATTGTTATCACGAGCCCGGAAATCCCTTTAGCATTATTGCAATGAAAACATGTTAACAGGGAAGTCAACAGCTGGTTGGCCATCTCCCTCGTGAGATCAGTAGGCTAACAAAATTTAGCGAATGAAGGGCTAATTCGCGAAATTGAAACCCAGTTTCAAACAAAAACAAGCCATTATAAAGTCACCAATTATATTTAACTTTAAAAAAAAATCGAAGCTGTCAAAAGGTTTTATTTTTTTATTGTTTATACTTATTTCTTTTTGATCTTTAACTGGTGTCTTTTCTTTTGTTCGGTACGCTATAAAACATCTATCGTTGATATTGGAACAAAACTACAGTTGTTTTGTGTAATTCCGATGTAGTAATTAGTGGCGTCACAGGCAAGGACATTTGGAGAGAATCCACACCAATCGCAAGCAGATCGAAACTCAATGTTTTGGTGAGATGCCCACGAGAAAAACTGTTGACTAAATGTTTTCGTCGACATAAATGGTTTTTGAGAACTGTGCCTTTCATACGACATGTTCATCATGAAACAGAATGCCTGAAAAAACAACCAAAGCAAAAACTTTACTGAAAAGAAAAAGTTAACTGCTATTCTTTCTGTATACCATTTTATCTTAAATTTTTTCTGGCAGAGATAATAACGCGTTTTACCAAAAAAAAGCATGTGGTGCAGCGTTATAGCATGGCTCGCATAACTTCTAGATAGATATTATAAGGTAACTTAACGAATTTAGTTTTCCAGTCAGACCTTTTCATCAAAATGAGTTTATAAGATATAAATTTTTATCCAAATTTAGGTGTGGTTTTGTCCGATGCATGGCCACTGTTAAAGATGTTTCCACAATTGCTCGCCTGCTTATAGCAGTAAAGGTCTGGTTGGACTTGAATCCGTGAACACTTCACTAGCATTTGCAAACAGTTCAATTCTTACCTTCAGTGTATCAAATCGTCGTCCAAGGAAATGTCCCAAGAACATTTTATGGTTTTTGCCCAGTCTATGATACATCTCTGAAACGAAAAGAAACACAGAAGCTTTAATAAAAAGCTAAATCTAGCATTGTCTCCTACAAAATAAATTTTATAACAACTTCATATCTTTGAATTACTGTTTATTATAATATATATACGATATATATGATATGTGGTATCTGGTGTAAGAAAACCTTATCAGTGTAGACATTCATTAACCAAACCAGTCTTTGACTTTTGGTCATGATTTATTTAACATATATTTTAAAATATTTTACAGTTTATATACATAGGATTAGAATACCAGAATGTTGAAACCTTACTTAGGTTTTTGTTCAATACTAAACGTCTGAAGATAGCTTCCTTGCTTTAACCAGATGCCTGTTTTGTGCACATAATTCACAATTCCTGTGCTAATTATACTTTTACCATGATCACAAACAAGTTTTTAGTTTTAACACTGTTATGAGTCATGGAGAAGTGGCTCTAAGTTTTAATTAGGAGGGGGTGGTTACCCACGCAACTATACCATGATAATTGATTTCATTACATCTGAGTGAAGAATAATGCTAAATAAAACAACAATCCTCAAACATAAAGCTAGCTAGCTTACTTTCCTCCAATGAACAATTAACGGTCAGTCTTGAAAATACTAAAACTAGAAACCGAATAAATATTATATCAAAGCCTGCATTTAAAAAAAACATCAACTATTATTACCAGCTTGACGACTCTTCACTTCGCCCACCAGACAAAACAAAACCAATGATCATTCTCGAAAAATCAAAAAAACCCAAAAAATACATTGTGCGCATGTATTGTTGTGTGTAAACAATATATACAATACATATATCAATAGTGATCGATAAGCTATCGAAAAGTTAATTAAATTGCATTATTATAAAACATACATCATACCATATATTTTTTAAAAGAGCGAGATAGGACATTACCCGTACTGATTTTGTGCGCTGATTCGGCTCAAGGACACCCAATTGAGGATGCTTAGGTGATCTCCTCTTTCGCATATTTCAGACGTTATGAAATTTAGAACTCTCACTATATGTGATTTAGAACACGAGTAACGGGTGATACCATCTATTAAAAACTGGTTTTCAACGTTAGAACGTTACCCTCTAAGGATTGGGTGAAGTATTTCGTCCAAGTCAAAGAAAAAGCCGCCTTTAAAACTTTCTTTGTCTGACCATGGCCCTGAACAGGAAGTGCCGAAACAATATCAAAATCATCCTTGTCCCAACTACAACAGCTTAAAATGCATTTTCGTGCCATTGGGCGCATGAATGCCATTATTGAGATTTTCTTACCGCCATGCCTGAGGGCGCGTATATGTAAAAGCCGCTTGGGGTATAATGCGTTCTTACACGCCATATGCACGAAGATTTAGCAAATAGAGGCAGGCTTAATTGAAAAGGCGCATACGCATGAGCGTAAATGTCCTAAAGATTGTGATGAATGGGATAGCGCCAATTTATTTGAGATGAAAACAATGTATCTCCACCATTGTCAGGTTGATGCAGATCTCATGTAAAGCGCGCACAATTTGCATATGGAGTCGTCACCATGACTTTGGGAAAGAGCAATGACTGTGGGAGTCTGCAAGAGGTTTTTTTACAAGAAACAACTGATTTGCAATCAAAGCCAGATAAAAAGTGCTCTGCATGAAGGCGTTCATGGTTTGCATATTCAGGGCCTTCCTCGTACAGAATGGCGTTACCAACTTGTTGGGGGGCAAGATTTAGGCGCTTCTATGCAAGAGTCACAAGCCTTGTTGAAATGATTAGTGGCTGCACACCAGGATTTTATCATTACTTGTCGCCGCGTGGGGAAGGTCTGTTCCAAAAATTTGGTGATGATGCCATCATGAAGGCTACAAATCTATATAAGTTCAAAACCCTTGTTCAACCCAGTGTTGATAGAAAGCATGGGGACGAAGTGACTTACTTCCATCACTTCAACATGCGGAAAAAACTCTTGAGGATTCACCGGATGCCTGGAATGCTGAAACGATGAAATTTTCCGGTAAAGAACCTGAAACACATGCGCAAGGGTGTCTTCAAGTCATTCATTGGTTTGTTGGAAAGTTCGGCTATTTTCTTCTTGTACGCTGGGTTATATGGATGCGCAAATTTATTACCGCATGAAACGAGATTTACAAAATCTGCCGGTGTTTATTTCTGAAGGACAATTTGTTCCTATACGTGATTGGCTGGATGATAATATTTATTCTAAAGGGCGCCTAATGCGTACTGATGAGCTGTTAGAGGGTGTAACGGGAAAAAAGCTATCTGCCCGCCATTGTCATTTTGAAGAACACTATCTTCTGGCTGCATAATCATATTACTCAATATATCAGGGCGTGGCGTCTGCGCGAAATATATCTCCACACACGCGGCGGCATGTCCTCGAAAAACGCGCGACCATTATCAGTGCAACATCGGGCGAACCTAAAAAATGTTACAAATTTTTGAAATCTATTATCTGATTAATTCCAAAACGGCATCAGTTTGACTTACTTTGTTGCACGCACTAGAATGACAAAAGAGATATGCAGAAGTTTAGCATAGAAAACAAGACTACATTTGTTTTAGATCAGTTGAAGTCATGATCTGAACAACTCCCTGCTTGAATAATGTACCAATACATTTCAAATAGGCCTTAAAATTTCTTAGGAAATTTTCTCTGGTATAATTTTACTTTCAGTGAACATATTGAAATGACAGCACTCATAACAAAACATTCTTCTACAAATGAAACATTTTATTATCAAGTTTCAATAATTGAACATTTTTTTTTTACATTTAGTCTAAGTCATACACCTGTACACCGTTACTTTCATCTGCCTTGAGTAGCGAATTTTGAAAAATAGTTACATTGTTATTTTTCGTAATATAATTGTAAATCAGTTGTTGTTTTTGTGCAAATATTCGGATGACACTTTAATAGTTCAAGACTTTGTGGGTTTCAACCATTAATTCGAAAATAAACACTTTTCTCGCTACTTCACAATCTCGCTCCATCTACATTGGCGTTCTCTTTACAAAAGCGGAGAGGAAGTTTTTGTCGTTCAAAATATATACAAAAGTATAAACAAAAGGTTAATGAGGTGATGATGAGACCTGTGGGACGCTGAGTATATGTCACGTATGAGTTTGTGAATGATGTAATGGTATGGGTCGGTAAGTTTATCCAGAAAATTTCGCGAATTTTTTTGTTCGCGAAAGTTTCTCTCGTACAAAAATACAATAAAGTAATTGATTTCTTTTGCTATTGCTCATGCTAATTTGCTAATTTGCTAATACACAGCAATTGAGACACGTTTATTGTTAACTAATAGATTGAATAAAAGAGTACAGTTGACTCTCGATAACTCGAATACTCGGAAACTCAAACATCTCATTAGGTCAAACTTTTGTCTCGGTCCCTTGAACCTTCTACCCTTTTCAGGCTAAAAAACTCTCGATAACTCGAATACTTGGAAACTCGAACTCTCGATAGGTCGAACATTTTTGTCGGTCCCTAGGATGAATTCCTCTCGATAACTCGAACTTTTCAAAATTCGAATTGACATTCTCCAAGCAATGAAATACTTGGTATCGTCATGGAATGCTGTATCAAAAGAAACCGTTATTAACTGTTTTAAGAAATCTAACATCAGTCAATCAAACCAACAGGAAGCAGTAAACGACTATGATGATCCATTCGACAGTTTACAGGGAGATCTCAAAAAATTACAAGAGTTGAATAATGAAGTATACCCATCAGCTGAAGCTTTTTCTGATATAGTGAAGTTGTCACGTCGGCTCCCTTTGAAAACGATGATGAAGACATTGCACTAGTTACCGAAGAGGATATTGAAAGTGAAGAAGACGATCAAAATGTTGACGAAAGTACGAAGCAACCACGTCCTTCAACCAATGAAGTCGAAAAAGCCCTTGATACGTTACAAGACCTGTACATGTTCAATATACGTGGAGGCGAAATTCGCTCCCTTGTACTGAAAATGGAAAGTGTCTTAAACCTTGAAAGGGTAGAAAAGTATAAACAAAGCCATGTAACAGACTTTTTCTTTAAAAATTAATGAAAAAGATGTGAAAGATGGAAAAACCTTCCAAATGTGTCATTTTTCTTGTTTTTTTCTTGTTTTACCTAACTTTTTGAAAACTCGAACTCGAACTTTTTTCTAGGTCCTGTGAAAGTTCGAGTTAGCGAGAGTCAACTGTAATTGATTTTTGTAACAAGCACGTTTATTGCTTCTCCTTTCTATATACTGAAGAAATATTTTGAAAAACAGCCACACAAAAAATTATTTTAGGAAAATTTACCGGGGGGGGGGGGGGGGGGGGGCTTCAGCCCATCCGTCCCTGAACCTGGATGACGTTAATAGATAATCTCTCTTCTTTTGCCTATAGGCATGTATTTCTGTGTCTGATCTGTTTCTCACTATTAAAGTTTTATAGAAGTAGATTTAGTGTTTTTCACCGAAACGTTGTGGATGTTTCTCTCTCAGTAAGTTATTAAGCTCTCCCTACCGCAGAGGTAAATTTTGATCTGTTGTTGGAGGTCAACTATATTTTAGACATCACATGTTTGAGAGATCATAGGAATATATTTTGCTGGGCCTTTGACGGAAACACCTCATGGTAACAAGTATCTGCTGACATGCACACATTTGCTTAGCAAGTATCCTGTTGCGTATGTTCTACCCAATAAAGAAGCAGTAACTGTTGCGAGAGCCCTTGTTAATTTGATTTCGACTTTTGGATTTCCAAAAGGAATAATATCAGACAATGGTACTGAATTCAATAACAAAGTAAGTCAATATGATTTCGGTGCAATTTAAGTTATTTAATTTATATAAATTAATAAAAATTGTATAATTTAAAAAGTGATTGGGTTATCCGCTCATAATATGAATCTTATGAAATAGTGAATGTTTAGTTACACGATGAAATGTACAGGATACTTGGTATCCAGCATTGAAACACTGCTGTTTACCATCCGCAAGCAAATGGCAGGCAGAAAATACAAACAAAAATATTAAAAGGCATTTGTGTACATACCTATGCTGCTGAAGACCATCTTAGCGCAGTTGTGTACATACCTATGCTTCTGAAGACCATCTTAGCGCAGTTGTGTACATACCTATGCTGCTGAAGACCATCTTAGCGCAGTTGTGTACATACCTATGCTGCTGGAGATCATCTTTGCGACACATAACTGATTTGATTAAAAAGGTGTGATCAAGATTACTAATATCACTTTATCTATTTATTTTATTTCTAGTTACTGATTCACGTTAGAACACAGACCTAGCGCAAGACAAACAAAAAATGTACCATGATAGAAGAATAAAGAAGAAACAGGAAAGTTGAAGAAAATTTAAAATTGGGAGAAAAAGTTTTAATTCTTGACATTAGGGGGAAAAGAACAAGAGGTAATGAATTTATTATACCATAGTAGTACTAAATTTCGCGAGTTCGTACCGTTCCGTTTTTTTTCAAAAAATTGCATTTTGCGGTTATTAATTTTTGCGAAATGTCAAAATTAAGTAAATTTTAAAATCAATCTTTCAAAATAAAGGAAGTTAGAACGTTAAGAGCTTTAACTCGATAATAGCTGTTTATACTCGTTTAAACAAATTGTTACAAACTTAAGTAAACAAATCAAAAGCATTGCCTCCAACTTCTCCATCAGTTGGTTCATTGTCACACTCCCATTCTGATGTCTCATCCTCACTGTCTTGACCTGTCCTCCATTGATATAAATCAAGCTCTTTTAGAAACAAGGAAGCAAGGCTCAGTGCTTCAATGGGTTGAGAAGCTTTCATGAGCGGACATATATCGGTGAAAGAGTCAAGCGGCGGAAGCTTACTTGATCCTAATGTAATTGCATCATTTTTTTATTTTTTTTATTTGAACAAATATTTATACAGGATATAAAAATCACATCAGAAAAAATACATTCTGTTATCAACGTGAGACCTGTTTAAAAATTTAAAAATTAAAATTAGTTTAAGTTAGTAAAAATATAATTTAAAATATACAAATTGGATAAAATCATTGCAGGTGTTTTCTCAAGAGATTATTTAAATTCTGCGTAAGAATCTACTTGGCGTATGCTTAGTGGAGTTTCGTTGTAAGATTTACCGCCACAGTAGAATAACGATTTTCTCGCAAACTCAAGTCGTATTTTCGGCAGTTTGATTGAGTAGCCAATTTGCCGAGTTGTTTTTTTGTGTTGTAAAGTTTGGAAGTAATGGACAAAGTTGGAGCATGTGTTTCCAATAAAGCACTGTTTTGTTAGCAGAGTTGAAATTAAAACGTTTTGCGTTAGCGTAGATTTTGTTTTTACAGTGTAGCTATCATTTTGTTTAATGATACGAACCGCCTGAACGTGAAAGTGCTCTATCTTTTCACGTAGGTGTCGCGTTAAGTTTAGATAGAGATTTCCACAGTACGTCAATGTTGGTACAATTACTGTGCGGTAGATACTTTCAGCTGCAATAGGGTTCAACAAAGGTCGGATTATTTTAAGCAGTCTTAAACGCCCGCATGCTTTTTTGTAATATTTCTGCACGTGTATCTTCATATTCAACGTAGAACTTATTTCAACACCAAGATACTTGTAACTGGCTGTAAACATAACATTATTATATCGGTAAGAAATGTTCATGCGATTTGGTTGTTTAGATGTTGTTTAATTTTGAGGTGTTCCAAACAGCATTGATCCTGTCTTCCCTTGTCCAAGATTTAGAATCAGTTCATTTTCGTCACACCAATTTGTTATTGATTTCATATCAACTGATAGTCTGGTCTCTATGATGAATGTATGTTTACCGGGTACGTAAACAACTGTATCGTCAGCGTAGATTACGGTATTTGAATGTTTTAGACAGCTTGAGAAGTTATTAAAGTACACTATGAACAGTAATGGCCCCAGTATGGAACTCTGAGATACACCGTTGGTAACCTTTTCTTCGGATGATAAAGCAGCTTTGAAACTCACTGATTGTGAACGATTGAATAAATAATCTTGGAACCAAATAAGTTCTCTTTGGTAGACTCCATAGCTTTCTAATTTACGTATAAATTTACTATGACTCAGAGTATCAAAAGCTTATGTGAGATCTAAAAATACCGCACCAACCATTTTCCCTTCATCAACTTTTCGTCTAATGTTATCGGTGAGCAACGTTGCTGCAAGTCGGGTGGAACGTTGTTTTCGAAACCCAAACTGGTTTTCGTCGATAAGTCGATTTTTTTCCATATATGTCGATAACTGATCGTAAAAAATGCGCTCTATGACTTTAGATATTGCAGGGATAACGGACATAGGGCGGTAGTTTTCAATGTTGGTTAATGATCTTGATTTGTAGACTCGGACAACTTTTGAACGTTTCCAATCTGTTGGGTACATTGAGGTCTTTAGTGACAAATCTATAACGTATCTTAGTGGGTCTGCCAATACTGAATCGATATTCGATTTCAATATTATCTAGCTCCTGGCCATTTTCCAAACCTGTGTTGATCTGAAGAGTAAACCAATCTGAGAATTTCTCCTTTGTGAAATCATTCGCGGCCTTATTCACAGTAAGATCGGATAGAGGTGTGTCATGTAAGCTGGAACTTTAGTAGCTAATATATGGACGTTGTTTAACCCCGAAAAACGTCGAAGATCAGGAAAGCTTTCTGATTTTTGCATCCAAGCTTGTCCCTCTTTGAAAGCTTCTTCCTTGTTACAGTAGTGAGTTTTATTTGCACTAGTGAAAAGCTGTCCGGGAAGTCCACCTTTGGCAAACTTTGTTTAGTCTTACCTTTGTAAATCAGCTGCATAGGTAGAAACCTATTATTGAACTTGGACGAAAAGGTAGCAGTGATGGTTCTTTTATCGTTTGCACCTGCAATGGGAACATTGTTTTCTCCAACTGTCGTCATGGTCATCGATAAAACTTATTTGATGGAGTTTGATCAAAACTAATGATTAGAGAGGGCAGAATTTGGAATTTTTCAACTTGATGAACGATTTGATGCAAAAATTTCAGTTCTGCTTCCCTTTGAGCGCCGACCGGAATATGTACCTTTCCAGTAGTTTTCATACGGCGAACAAAACCCATACGTCGAAAAAGACTCTGTGCCTAAGATCGTCCTATTTTCATGTATTGCAAAGAGCCCGGCCGACGAAAAAAACTAAAAACATCCAGAAAAAAGGTGCATTCAAAAGACATTCGCGATATGTTTGAAAACGTCCGTCGTGATTCACAAAAAGGAGATGATGTAATTTTATATCTCTAATAAAAAAAGAAAAATAAGCATGTATTTATTGAAATAGTTTCATAAATTTTTGTTCTATAACTGCCTGTTTGTCACACGAGTGGAAAATTACTAGAAATTCAACTTCATATAAAAAAAATAATTTCGCGGGTATTAATTTTTGCGGTTTTAAAAAATCAAAGTTTTTCACGGGTACAAATTTTCGCGGTTTAGAGGGAAAACCGCCAAAATAAGTACCCGCGAAAATTAGTACCACTAAGGTAATTGTAAAGTAAAATATATTTAATTGTGTTTAATTCTTCTTTGTCAAATTTACAGGTGGTTCATTAATATCGCGGTTTAAAGGACCTTTTATTATCGGTGAGATAACAAAAGCTGGAAATGTCAATTTGTCTGGGCAACATCTTGCAGGAGTACATAAAAGGAAAATGATAAAAAGATATGTTGAAGGCAACCTTTAAGACACTTTTAACTTTCAAGTACATATGAGTTCAATACGTCGCTTTTTTGTTACAGCCGAGTCCGATTTAACTCTATCTGCTGCATCCGATCAAGAAGGTTCATTAATAAAATATATTTTCTATAATCAAAAAACATTTGCTTTCACAATTTCCAGAGAGTTCTAATGATTCTGACTCACACGTAACACTTACAGCTTCTGAAATTGAAGATGTGTGTGATTGTGAAGGTAGAAATTTCTTACATAACAAGTAATATGCTTCACTCAAACATTTTAATAGAAAGTTTAATTCCATTGAACCTGTCAGCTAGCGGAGAGGTTTCACTGTTGGATACTATGGAAACCAACTTTAAAAAACGTCTTTTGTAAGTATACATTCAATGATGTAGATTCATATGGAGATGAAGTAATAATAAAATTATACAAGTATAAGTGTTTTTGACATCAAAATAATGTTTTAGTTTTTGAAATTTCTAGCAACTCAGTTTATCCTTTTGAACTTCCAGCGAAGAAACCAAGACTTGATGTTAGTGTTCAGGAATCTGATGGTTTATCTGACTATGGTATGTTGTAGGGTACTTAGAATAGCGAATGAAAAGTTATGCTTTCCATTTAGTTATTCAGTTAATTCTGTTCTAGACTCACAATCTGTCATCAACAAGCTGTACGGAAGAACAAAATTATAAACAAATAATTATCAGGGAGAAAAACGAGTCAGAGATTGTGGAAGATTTCTTGGACAAATGCAAAAATTGTTTAGTTGGATTTGGCAAGGGAAAAAAATCACCGAGTTGAAATGTTTTTGTTTGCTTAAGGTTTTCCTGTTTAAAAGGCTCTCTTGATTTTTCATGCAGAATCAGGCAGAAATTTCCGTCAGTAACAATGCACGTTTAAATTTCACGCATCATTTCTTTCATTGAACAGTTGCGTAATCTCGTTTTTCTGTTTTAAATACATCTTCTTTCATCGTTTTTAAATTTGTTTCTTTAAAAAATTTTAACAGTTGCAAAATGAATTTAAGTTGTTTGCGTCAACAACTTCATTCTCCGTGATTCACCCGACCAAACCACACTTTTCATCTCTCAACTGAGAGGCGAACTTGAACCATGGACTCTTGTGAGTGTAGATTTTTGAAAATCTTACTTACACAGTACAGTGATATTAGTATATAAATTAGCAATGAGACTCGAGTGCAAAATTCACTCATCATTATCTAAGACCATGAATGATTTTATTAACCCGCCATTATATGAGCTCTTATATAAATATGTACCCGTTGCCCAAATAAGGTATTATAGGTAAAAATATCCCAATTCTGGTACTTGATTGGAAACCAGCATCCTCTAATTACTAAACCTAATAATTAGTAAAGATTTTGTCTTTTCGGCGGTTTTTTTGGTTTTTTATGGTTTACAAAAAATAAAACCAAATTCACGGCACCAACATTACATAATTTACTTGGTCACCCGCTGTTTTTATTTGACGGCAGCATTCTCTTATTTTATTACTTAGTTGATATAACCTTTTGGAAATCTTACTCACACGAACAGTGAGATTATTATACAAATGTGTATTATGTATGCATGTTGGCTAATAATGAGTTGAAGATATAAAATAAAATTAAACATCACTTTGACTGAATAGATAACACGTCATTGTATCAAGTTTTCGAGAAAAGGGATTGACTGTGGAATTACTGTGGTAGAGTCAAACAACTCATAAACTTACTTATAATGTATTGAAATCCAACTTACTCAGACACTTTATGTAAAGATGTTCCAGGTTGCAAACAAACTAAACCAGATACACGAGGGTTGTTATGTTTAACTTGTAAGACTTGACTAGGCGAAGTCACTCTGATGTTCATTACGGATTGCATCGCAGTTGTGTGGACGCACGGCCAATCCGCAGCGAAAAACGCTCTGAAGTGATAACAATCGGCAACGTGTGAACATGGTCTTAATTACTCACGTTAGCGAAATGTAAAATGCCTCGCACAAGGAATCCGGAAGAAACTTGTTAGATATTCAAACGGTACGACTTGAAAACTAGAACTTAATAAGATTGATTACGGCGCTTTCAGACGACATTTCGTCAATTCGATGGTTGGCAACGCGACAGTTGTTAAAGAACTCGGTTCGTTGCGCTACTTGCAATAAACTTTGCACTAAAAATAGTTACCGTCAAGGAATTGATGGAAATGCAATAATTGGTACTGCTACTGTACTTCTTGGCAATGCAAACACCTCAAAAAGATATAAAAAGAGAACTCTAAATTACCCAAAACCACGCAACAGTGGTTGGTTTAACTTTCTAAGAGATGCTTGTGAAGAAAGATTGATTGATATCTGTACCGGAAACGATTGGCGGTTTCAAGTTTGTTAACGGCGAAATGGAACCAGTCGTTGAAATCGACGAATCAAAGTTTTTTCATCGAAAATACCATCGCGGGCAGTTGGCCACTAGCGGCAAGGACACTGGATTATTGACACAAAAGAGTATTTTTAGTGGAAGTTGTGGTGCAGAGACCACTTATCCAACAATGGATTCTACCAGGAACTCACATAATGTGGTATTTACAGCCAACACTCACTCAAAGCGCAGAATCCATGTGATCAAGAGCTGTGGTTTTCGACAAAACTAAGGAACATCTTACCTAAAATATACCTAGCAAGATTATACGTCAGTAAATTGTAAAATTACTTTTTAAATCGGAAAGCACTATGTGTGGCATACAGGACCCCAGTAAAAGCAAAGTTTACATTGAGCTAATTAAATAAAACCACTTTTAAAAACGGCATACTTTAAAGGAAGAAATTATTGCGGGAAGAAAAAATTGCAAAAGTTGCGATTTTATTTTCGCAACTTTAAAAGAAAAAGTTGCGTATATTAAATATTGCGAAACAGGACATTCACAAAAAGTTGCGTACATAAAATGTTGCGAGTGAAGTTGAACTTACGATAATTTTTCTTGTCGTTCCACGCAACTTAGCGTTTGGACAATCAATTTATTCCAAAATTAATACAGCCCTAATAGGGATTATTTAAAAAATTGGAGACGGATTTTCTTATAAGCAGTTTCTACGGACCAGACTTTAATATTTTCATAACTCAATGTACACAGAAAGGTGTAAACTTCATATAACTTTACTTATTCAAAAAAGGTCCAAAAACGAAAACGTTATTTTTGTTCGGATGCATTTATAAAATAACAAAAAATATTACTTTTTCTTCCCACAACAATTTCTTCTTTTAAAGTACATATACATCTGAAGAAAACATCTGAAATGCATTGTCTATTTGACAACTAAAAGTCATAAAAAACATCAAAAATAAAAGTAATATTAAACCATTTGCAAAAAAGACCACTTATAATTGGTAATGATTTCATATCAATGACGATGCAATAGCTCAAGAATATTGTGTAAAACAGTCGGTGTAATGTGTAGAGTTGATCGAGAAGAGACTACACGATGTCACTACTGTCTTCATAAAAGCTAGATCGTATACACCTTTTTTTCTTTCTTTTTCCCGAATATCTGATGTCCGATCAAATAAATGTGAATTCATAATAAAGTTCGTAAAACGTGCTGGTTCGCGCTGATCTTGTCGTTACGGCATCAGGAACATTCTGTGTAATTTCTGGCGGTTCTTGGAGATATTTGGGCAACGTTTTTTTTTTGGTTTTTTTTAGTTAGGAAATATACAGGAGAAGCAGGGCCTATGACTCAACAGAGTCCTGTGTATTGGAATGAAAGATCAGTAAAAAAGACATAGACTAAATGGAAGGTAGACAAAGGAGTAGAGGAGAAATAAGTGCAGAGGGCTGAAATAAAGTTAAGAAATTTTCATAACTTATCTTTTGTTTGAAGCCTTGGAGGTGGTAAACATGGCTTTTGAGAAATACACTGAATGGGAACTTGTTCCACCAATTGGAGACCCGGACAAAGAAGGAAGATAAGTGCATGATGGTCCTTGAGGAGGGAACGGAAACATTGAACTGGTGGCAGTTAGAAGCGTAGCTCATGTTTTTGGGAATACAGAAATAGGTGGGACAGTAGAGTGCAGTTAATCTGAGCAATGACCAAAAAGGTATCTATAGATACCTTTATAGAACAGACAAAGTGCGGGTACCCTGCGTCTATGTTCCAATGGGTGAAGGCTTTCTGTTAACCGGGGATTATCAATTAATCGTACTGACTTGCGCTGGATACAATCAAGAATTTCCAACACAGACTTAGGAGCCCCGCCCCAAACGGGTGAGTTGTATTCTAACTGAGGTCTAATTAAGGATTTATACAGAACTAGAATTTTGTCAGGGGGGGAATACTTCCGGGCACGAAACGGAAACGCCAACTTTTGCGAAACTCTTTTTGCCAAACCAAATATGTGCTCATTCCAGTGTAGGTCAGAACTCACTCGTAGGCCGAGTTGAGGTAGGTGACAGGAGAAAGGGAGGGTGTCGTTACCCATAACTACATCTGGGAATGAGCAGTTCCGCTTTCTGGAGACAACTATTTGGTCGGTTTTTTTAGTATTAAATTTGACCATGTTGAGGTCTTCCCATTCCGTAACCCTAATTAGATCATTTTTTAGAATATTTGCAGCCTCAGATCTTTTAAGGGAAATGTTTTTTGGCTGTGGCTTCACTGACACGAGCGAAAGAGTAAGAAGCATAGAGGTAGGTGTCGTAAGCGTAGCAATATACGGAGGAGGATAAGAGGGACAATAGGTTGTCACTGAACCCTGGAGAACTCCTACGCTTATGCGATGCATAGTAGAAAGGCGGCCATCAATTCTAACAGCTATGGACCTTTCTGTTAAAAAGTCTTCGATCCAGTTTGAAAGCTTCGTGGGCAGTCCGAAGGAAAGAAGTTTAGCAAGAAGAGTTTTGTGCCAAACCCTGTCGAACGCTTTGGAGATGTCGAGGGATAAAATGCGACTTTCAGCAAAAAGTTTCTATTGCAGAGGACCAGACATGGCTGGTGTATGTAAGGAGATTACCAGTTGATCTAGCCTTTTTAAAACTGTATTGATCGGAGAGCAGTTTGTGTTTGTCGAGATGACCTAGCAGATTGTCTACAATTATAGATTCCATTGTTTTAGAGAGTAGCGATGTTAAGGCAATGGGTCTGTAGTTAGATGGTAATGATTTCCATCACCCTTTTTGGGGATTGGAAAAACATGTGCAAACTTCCATGAGAAAGGAAAGATGCCGGTGGAATAGGAGAGGTTAAAGAGTTTGGCGAGATGGGGGCAAGTTCTTTTGCGCGTGTCTTTAGCAGGATAGCAGGTATACTATCTGGGCCAGAAGATTTGTTAGTACATAGACGTTGGAGAGCCCTGAAAACGCCGTGTGCGTTGAACCTTACTTCGGGCATCAAAACTGTTGCGACAGAAACTTGGTGATCGAAGCATCGGCCCGAGTCGTCAACATTTGATTTTGAAGAAAAGTGTGAGGCAAAACATTCAGCTTTGTGCAACTGATGACATGCTACGCTTCCATCGGGATGAACAATATCAGGGAACGTTGATTTGCAGAAATTTGATCTTATGGATTTCACCATCGACGAGAAAGCTTTAGGGTCGCTCAATTTGATTTTGTTATAAATGGACTCCATAAAAGAATCTTTGGCCTTTCGGATGGAATTAGAGCAGGCGTTTCGGGCAAGAGTGGAACGTTTTGTTCTTGCGGTTCACTGCGCGAAAACACTTACGGTTGAACCATTTTGGCGAATTAACCCGGCCAAGGCGTTCAGTGGATGGAATGGCCAAACGCATACCAATGTGGATCCATTCGACAATGCTGTCGGCAAGTTTTGAGGGGTCGCCGGAAGAAAATGAGGCCCAGGGAATGTCGCTTGCGATGAATTCACGAAGAAAGTCCCAGTCAACTTTATGAAAGTTATAGACAATATGTGATTTATCTGATGAAGGATGGTGTAAGGAGTTTCTATTGCAGCTAGTTGTTATTAGGCAATGATCTGAGTTTCCGATTGGAGCAGATGCCGTTGGTGTTTCGAATATTGACGGGTCAATTGCGAGGAAAAGATCTAAGGTGTTAGCTGAATCACTAACGCGATCTGGAATACGTTTTGGGAAGGTTACCAATTGTTTGAGATAGTTTAAAGTGGCAAAAGATTCTGCTTCGAGGCCTGCTGCGTTTGCCCGCGGGGAAGAGTGCGCAATCCACGCTGGGTTGTGGACATTAAAATCACCTAAAATGGAAATTTCGCACCGAGGGAATTTGATTAGAAGTGTTTCGATGTTGTTGGAAAAACGATCGAAAAATATTTTATGATTTTTGGAGTTGGCGATCGATAAATAGTACAAAAAAATTTGATGTTGCCACAACCATTGACTTTTAACCATAGTATCTTAAAGTCCTTCTCGAATCTGTTAAGATCGTCTACTCTAGCAACCTGGACACCAAAACGGACAAAAACACAAACTCCATCTCGTGGAGACAGGCCAGAGAAGAATTCATAACCTGGGTAACGGAGATGAGAGAAAACGGTTTCCAAATTAGTGTGATCTGCCGGACAAACCTGAGTTCCAGTCAGACAGAGTAAATGGGGTCTTTTGACCAAACGATGTTGATGTACAGAATTGATATTGGCATTTAACCCACGAATGTTCCACAATGCAATTTTAAATTTTAAGACAGTGTTCGATGAAGTAGGAACGTCTCGGGCAGAATCTAGTACGCTTGACGGACCCAGCGGATTCGCAGCACTGAGAACGCGGACCTTTTTAGCCTGGGCAACGTTCGAGCCAGTATGATTATTGAATAAATGTACTGTCATTAAGAAGGAAAGGATACCTGGAACATCCTGCCTGGTGGGCGAAAGCCAATGACATAAGCCACCAGTAGCAGCAGGAGTGGTGGTATTTCACCAGGGCGTTGGTTTTAACCCAACTACCATCTATATTACGTTGGGAAAGGTTTTGACCGGTGTTGGGGGCGATGAGAGGTTGTCTTAGAGACCTCATATTGATTTTTTAGAAAATAAATAAATTAAAACAGTCGATGTAATGTGTAGAGTTGATTGAGAAGAGACACGAAATAAACGTGACTACACGATGTGACTACTGTCTTCATAAGAGCTAGATCGTAGGACCTACTTTAAAGGTATTAATTTTCGCCTTCGTCATACCCTTGCCCGTATTTTAATAGTAGAAACGATCCCCCCTCTCTTAAAGTGTGCATTAACAATTGCATGGCCTTTATTCAAGAATCTAAGATAATGTCAAGTCAAAAGTTGGATACTTATAGATACCAAATTTTGAGATTTTTGGGACCCTTAGAGACTGATTTTCCAAATTAAACGCTGGTATTGCTGAAGCAATAAATAAAGGATCCGCTACCATCCCTCGACCCTTTCACTGACATTACCCCAGTCACAGAGGATATTATGAACCCATCATACAGCTCCTTTCCAGGACCAGAAAGCCCCTATGTAAACGAAAGAGACAAGGACTCCTCGGACAAATCCGACTGGGACTTTGATGTTGATGACGGGCGTAATGCGTTCCAACTATTCGATAAATAGTTGGTTGTACTTTTTTGTTTGTTTGCTGTTTTCTTTATTTTTACTTACGTTAGACTTTCTATAGAATATAAACATTGCGAACAAAAAAGTCTCCTTCTTTCAATTTTGACAATACGCCAATCGCGAAAATAAATTCTCGCGAAATATGTTCGCATTAACAATTCGCGAAATTAAGTTCTCGCGAAATTCAAAAAATTCTGTAATTGCGATTTGCAAAATTTAATTCTCGCGAAAATTAATACTTTTAAGGTAGTGTCCGTAACATTATGACGCATATATATACATCATGTATAGAGCTCGCCCATTTCTTAAAAAACAACATTTAAAACTGATATATGTTAGCTTAATACACAGTTATGTTATATATGCCAAATTAACATGGGCTAGCACATAAAAACATGATACCAACATATCTAAGAAAAACTACGCGATATACAAACAGAATCATTTGTAAAAAACCAAATACTCATCCCAGTAAGTCATTGATGATTGAATTATGAATTTTAAAAACTTTAAATTTTTATACTTTTAAAACCTTTGCGTGGTGATGTTGAATCAGGAAATATAATACTTTTAGAGGTTTACGACAAATATAAGCGGACAAACAAACACAAATACAATTTATAGTATAGATGCCAGAAAAGTACATTGACAAATTGAATCACCAGATATAGTCAACCCAATTTTGTTGGAAATAAACATTTTAAAAAATCCTTCTAAAATCGTCTTCTTCATCATCTTCTTAGACTTTGATTTGGTGCTCGTCATCCACTGCAAACCAAAATATATCATTCAATTAGTATTAACAATTGTTAAATTGTTATTTACATTGTTAGGTTGTGTTTTATAATTTTTTTACTGTCTTTTGTATATATTTGGTTTATTTTTGTATATATCTGGATTACTTGTATTTTGTGGTTTTCTGTAAAATTTAATGTTAATGTTAGGTTATTCATTAGTATTAACAAAAAACATGGGTCTTGTATAATGGTTGATGATAGATTACTTGGTAGTACTCTTGAAAAACCTTGGAGTGAACGTAAAACTCTAGCTGCTTTGACAACGTTTATCGGGCCGACATCATTCAATCCAACGTAAGGCAAAATACTTTAAAAGAAAAATATGTGTATAAAATCATTAAAATCAAAGATCAATTCCAAAACTGCAGCAAATTGTTTGCTTTATAAACATGAACATATGGAATTGGTGACGAGTAATTATCTGCATGTACATTCATACACATTAGCGATATTTGAAATTTAAAAGATTTTACCTGGTAACAACAACAATAAAGTCAAATATGTTCCAACCGCTACGCATAAATGAATTTGGATGGAGTATGAATCCTTGTGAAACAATTTTGAAAAATGCTTCAGCACAGAAGATTCCCACGAAATACACTTCTAATTCTTTCTAAAAATTAATATTAACTAGACTCAAGAACTTGAATAAAGGAACGCAGAAAACACCCGCAATAAAAGGTCGAAAAACTTACCAGTTGCACAATAAATTTTGAATTATCATTCGGATAATGATCATTCGCAGCCAGTATTACACAACTAGGTAAGATTGCAAGTAAAATCAAGTAGTCGAAAGCTCTTGATGATGTGCTTATTGCCACGCATGCTCTTCTAAATGGATTTGATGGGGTAAAAACAAATAAGTGGTTGTGTGGATACAAATCCTCCTCTTCTGAGGCAGTGGCTGCTTGTTTTTGTTGGTCTTGTTCACTCATTTTCAATGGTAAAATCTAAATTATATACAAATCTAACTTTCCGAAATGTTTTCTCAATTAATATTGCAACTGAAATGTAGCTATCTTCATGTTTTACTTGAATGCAATGAATATCAATGGTATATATGTGAATACGCTAAAATAAATTATTAACTCAATGAGTCAGCGATCAATTCAGCTATTTTTCGCGTGGCAAAACCTAACTAACTAAAAGATATTCTACAAAATTCTGCATTTTTTTGGTAATTTGATTGTGCACGTAACATTGTCAGGCCCATTGTCAAACAAGCAAAATAATACAGGAATAAAGGACAGAAAATGGTTTAAAAATGGACAATACAGGACACATATTTACAAAAATGCAGACACTAGGGTAAAAATAAACTGGGAAAAACTTCGCAAAGAATACCTCAAAGGTCTCTGAAATAAATCCAGGAACTGGAGGGGAAATTAAATCATCGATTAGAAAGAGAAATTACGCAAATAATATTAAAACGACTTCCTTTACAATCCAACTAATAAATACACGCGGAAGAACTAGCCGCTAGTAACTTTGCTCAAAACGCAACTGGGTCTACTATTATTGCCACGACTGCAAACAGGTTCTAGGAAATATACCCCCGGAAAAATACCCCTGGAAAAATACTCCCGTACAATAAACCCCCCGGAAATATACCCCCGTACAATAAACCTCCCGGAAATATACCCCCGGACAATAAACCCCCCGGACAAATATCCCCGTAAAATGAACCCCAGAAATATAGCCCTGGAATAATAAAAAAGTGAGAGAAAATTAACTCCCGAAAGTGTTATATTTCTCATAAGATTGAATGATTGTTCTTGTTTCTGCTGATCTTGTCGTTACGGCATCAGGAACATTTTATGTAATTTTTGGAGATATTTGGGTAACGTTTTTTTTTTTTTTTTTTTTTTTTTTTAGTTAAAGAAATACACAGGAGAGGCAGGGCCTATGACTCAACAGAGTCCTGTGTATTAGAACGAAAGATCAGTAAAAGAGACATAGACTAAATGGAAGGTAGACAAAGGAGTAGAGGAAAAATATGTGCAGAGGGCTGAAATAAAGTTAAGAAATTTTCATAAGGTCTAAACAATTTACCTTTTGTTTGAAGCCTTGGAGGTATAATGTTTGTATATATGTTGGGTCATCGAGACCGTCTTTTCGTTGGAAGATAGATATTGAAGAGAACACACGCGTTATAATAATGGCGACGAGTTTGGTTGAATTTCCAAGTTTTTCTTGGATGAAAATGAGATGCACAGCGTTGGGACACGCTGGAAGAAATATGTTAACAGGTTTGATCATTACTTAATAGCAATGGATATTGTACAAGAAGACAGGAAACGCGCTTTATTATTACATTTCGGTGGTTTCGCTTTACAAGATGTTTATGAATCTCTTGCTGGGAGAACGTATAAAAAATTAACACAAGCATTTAATGACTATTTTGAACCCAAAACTAACAACACTTATGAAATTTGGAACTTTCAACGTACCACACAAAGAAACGAAGAGCAACTACAGTCATATTATTTACGTTTGAGAGAGCTAGCTACACGCTGTGACTTTGATGATGTAAATAAAAGTATCAAAACACAACTCATACTCGGTACAACTTCACATAAACTTCGTAAATACTGTTTTAATAACAAGGAAGTGACACTCCAAGAAATCCTGACACGAGGGAAGTTATACGAAGAAACTGAATACCAATCCAAAGAAATCAAATCCAACGAAAACCTGGAAGCAAATAAGGACAAGATGGATACAGAAGAGGTACAGGCCCTTCGAAAACAAGTAAAAGAGATGCAACTGAAAATCGATGAATCAAGCAGTAAGAAGTCATTCTTTCATAAACGAATTCCTTACCAACAACAACAAAAACAAAGCGGACTTTGTTTTAACTGTGGAAACACTTGGCCTCACGAATCAATTTGTCCAGCGCGAAACAAAACATGCAATAATTGTGGAAAGTTAAATCATTTTTCAAAAGTTTGTCGGTCTAAACGAGCGCAAAATGTACACAACACAAACATAGACAAGTCAAAACATTCAACAAATAACATTTTCTATGATACAGAAAGCGATAAAGAAAAAGTAAACAAATCGGAAAGTTTATTTTCGTTGCAAAACGTTCAAGCAGTAAACGAGAAAGATAAACTAGGAAAATTCAAAACAAACGTTAAAGTGGCTGGAAAATCGATTTCATTTCTTATCGACACAGGTTGCAGTACAAATATCATTAATTCCCAAACATTTTTACTTCTTCAAAAAGAAAAGCAAAACAAGCTGCAGCTAAAAAAGTCCAAAGTGTGGCTAGTGCCTTACGGAGCGACAGCTGCAAATACAATGAAACCTTTAGAAACAATATCGTGCCTCGCTGAATCAAACCGAAGATTTGCACAGTCAGAATTCTTTGTTGTGCAAACAAAAGCCCCAAATCTGTTGGGAGGAAATCTTGCTATTCAATTAGAGCTTTTAAAATTGAATACACAAAGTATCAACAATGTATTGTACTCTACTAATCCACAAATTCCTCCACGCCTTCGTGACAAACTTAAACCATTTCAAGCTGTTTTCAATGGAATAGGCTTATTGAAGAACGAAAAAATTAAGCTACTTATTAAACAAGAGATCACACCTGTTGCACAGAAAGCACGGAGAATTCCTTTTCATCTCAGAGGAAAAGGGGATAAAGAACTCGATAAATTGCGTGAAGAAAACATTATAGAAGATGTTTCAGACGAACCTACGCCATGGGTATCACCGATTGTCGTGCTGCCCAAGAAAAACTCTAACGAAATAAGAATGTGTATCGATATGCGGCAGGCAAATAAAGCTATAGAACGTACTCGCCATCCCTCTCCTAGCCTTGAAGAGCTAAATCTAAATGGAGCTACAAACTTCTGTAAATTAGACATGAACAACGCATTTTTACAATTAGAGCTCGAACCAGAATCCCGATACATTACCACATTTGCAACACATCAAGGACTCTACAGATACAAACGACTTAATTTTGGAACAACGTCAGCTTCCGAAGAATTGCAGCTCAAATTAGAAAATGTTTTACGAAACATAAAAGGATGCAAAAAATATTGCCAACGACATCATATTATTCGGGAAAAAGTCAAGCGGAAGTAGATGTAACCCTAATGGAAGTTTTGAAAAGATTTAAGGAACACGGACTTACATTGAACCTACAAAAATGCAAATTTGACAAAACCTCTGTCGAATTTTTTGGTTACATATTCTCAGCAAACGAAATCAGTCCCAGCCCCGAAAAAGTAAAGTCAATTCAAATACTATCACCTCCAACCAACGTTACAGAAGTCCGATCATTCCTGGGTATGACAAATTTCCTGAGTCGATTCATTCCAAAGTATGCAAACTTGACAGAACCGTTAAGACATTTAACAAAGAAAGATATACCTTGGCACTGGAAAAAACCACAGCAAATGGCATTTGTGAGCAAATGAGCAAAATGAGCAAATGAGCAAATGAGCAAAATGAGCAAATGAGCACGATGAAGCAACACGTATTTTTAATCGCTCTCTTTTTAATGTTACTTTTTGGTTTTAAAAAGAAATGTTTCATAACATCAGATGGAATTAGTTTAACTTTGGGTTATGATAAACTGATTAATGAGAAGGAGACATTTATTTCATCATCTTTGTGGGATTATAAGAAGAGTTGTTCAATTATATCGATATCGCTTAACAACGTTATTGTTTTGTTAATTCTTGCTTGTGGTGACGTTGAAATAAACCCTGGTCCAGACCAACCGAGAACAGTACCTGAATTACAACGATTGCAAAAACTTAAAGGTATAAAATTATTTCACCAAAACATTCGAGGGATTAATTCTAATATATTGGCTTTAAAAGAACTATTTTCGAGCTTTTCAAAGTTTGACATTTTGACATTGTCAGAAACACATATACAAAATCACAACGATTTAAACGCCCTGTATGAAATTCCGGGTTACACCTTCATTAGTAGACATAGACAAATCGGTAAAGGAAGAGGAGTAGGGATGTACATTTCTGAAAGATTTAAATGGATTCGAAAAAGCGATCTTGAGGAAAAAGGAATAGAGTGTATTTGGATTGAGGTATTAATTGAGAAATCGAGCAATTTACTTATATCTTCCATTTATCGACCCCCGGATACATCTCAATATCTACTTCCGAGCTTTAACTTCGTTCTTAATGACATGCTAACAAATGTCAACAGAGAATCAAAAGAATCGATAATAACAGGCGATGTCAATGTTAATTACCTTGAAAAAAGCAGTAACATTGATTTTAAAAACATTTTAATCATGAATGGTTATAAACAAATTATAAATAAACCTACTCGAACTACGCGTGACACTAAAACATTAATTGATATAATTGCTTCAAACAAACCAAACAATATTAGAGATAGCGATGTTATACCGAGTTCGATATCTGACCATGACATGATTGGATGCGTTCGTAAAATAAACCACACCAAATTCGAGCCAAAAACTATACGTTGTCGAAATTATTCAAGATACCAGGCTAATTTAATGTGTAACGATCTTACCAAGTACGACTGGGCAATCCTGTTTGAAAGTTCTGATGTTAACTTTGTTTGGAATTACCTGAAATCTGCTCTAATAACAACATTTAACCTCCATGCACCTTTCATGAACAAAAGAATTAAAGGAAAATTATGTCCATGGCTTACAGTTGAAATAAAGGCTTGTATGAATGAACGGGACAAAGTGTTAAGAATTGCAAGGAGAACCAATACTGGGCCAATTTGGAATCTGTACAAGAACTTACGTAATAGATGTACAAATCTAGTTAAGAAAGCAAAACAAGATTATTGCAATGACCTTTTGGCATCTAACGTTAACAATCCTCGCAGTTTTTGGAAAACAATAAAGTCTATAATTCCAATGAAAGACTCCACCAAACATCGTGTAACACCATTCATTCAAGATGACAATGTTCCAATAAAGTCTAATGACCCAATAATTAAAACTGGTATATTTTGTAATTTTTTCTCGACGTGTGCGCATATACTAAAATCAAAGTCGATGCCATTGATTAATTTTGTTTGGAAGTTCAACAAACCGTACCCAATTAAAACAACAGCAACATTTCATTTCACTTCTGTTTCAACAGAAAACATCAAAAACAAACTTAAAAAAATCAAACTAAATAAAGCTACGGGCAACGATGATCTTCCAGCGAAACTCCTAAAAGATTTGTGCATCCATTATAGCATCACCATTATGTCACATAATCAACACTTCGTTAAGAACCTCAACTGTACCTACTGAATGGAAAATTGCTAGAGTTACCCCTCTACACAAATCCGGTTCATCTTCCAAAGTCAATAACTACCGTCCGATTTCGATACTACCAGTTGTATCGAAAATAATGGAGAAAATCGTTCATGAAGAGCTGTCGCACTATTTGGAAAAAATATTTTACTCACTAACAGACAATTCAGTTACCGAAAAGGTCGATCAACAGTGCTAGCAGCCACATTATTTCTCGACAACATTCGAAAAGAAGTAGATAAGGGCAGATTAGTCGGCACTGTATTTCTGGACTTGTCCAAGGCATTTGATACGCTGAGCCATAGTCGACTGCTTAGTAAATTGCCATCTTATGGTATAAAAACGCTGAACTTCAGTGGATGACAGATTACCTTTTCAACCGATCTCAATTAGTAGTATACGATAACGTTTCATCAAGTTACATGCCAATAACCTGTGGCGTTCCTCAAGGTTCGATCTTGGGACCCTTACTTTTCCTGCTATACTTCAACGATTTTGTAAGTTGTTTGAGACATTCAGAAGTTATTATGTTTGCAGATGACACTGTAATTTATTTCTCAAATAAAGATTTTGATATTATTGAAGACAAGTTGAACCAAGACATTGATAATATTTTAAAATTTCTTGAAGAAAATGAATTAGTTGCGAACATGAAGAAAACTAAAACAGAATCAATAATATTTGGTACTGCCAAAAGACTAAAAAATTATCCACCAGAACTGAACTTAAATTTGCGTCACGAAAAGATTCTTCCAGCTAATCGATACAAGTACCTTGGCACAACCGTTGATCCAACTCTTTCTTTAAATGATAATTTCAATGACACATACAAGAGGGCTTCATCGAGATTACGTTTACTACACAATCTAAGATGTAATCTTAACTCCCATGCAGCAAAAGAAGTTTATGAAAATATGATCATTCCGTTGATAACTTTCAACACCACTACAAATCTACTAATTACGTCTACCCAGCGAAAACGCTTGACTTCTCTCCATACACGTGCAATCAATATTATAAAAGGCAAGAACCTTAAAATACCATCAATAACAAACCTTATAAACATCCATGCTTGTTCACTTGTGCGCAAATGTATCGATAATCATGTATGCAGTAATTTTAAAAACTACTTCACATTGAGAAATCACAGCATCAATACTCAACTTAAGCTTAAATACTTAGCAAATTCCAAACGTCAAATTAGAATTTGCAAAAAGATCATTTTATTTTATGGGGAGCAAACTTTATAATGAGCTACCATTTCATATAAGGGAGGCAAAGGATTTTAATTGTTTTAAAAATAAGTTGAAACTTCATTTTTCGTGAATTGTTTTATAGTGTTGAATATCAGTTTTTGTTTTTATCTATTCAAAAATTTTTTCTTTCCTTCTAACTTTTATCCTATTTGCTTTCATACACGTTTTATTGCATTCAAAATTGTTTATATAACATTTCATTTTTATTAGATATAACATATTTTAAATTGTTACTAACATTTTTATATCAAGACACATATTTATAACAGTTTTTTATACTGACATGTACATCCTGTGGAAATATTCGCTTAATAAATAAATAAATAATTTGAAAACCTGAAAGCTTCACTTTCATCGGAAACAGTCGTGAGCTACTTTTCGCAAAAAAATCTAACCACAATAATTACAGACGCAGGACCCGCAGGTATCAGCGCTATTCTTCTCCAGCAATCATCAGAAAAGGAAGATTACAAAGTCGTAGCATATTCTAGTCGATTACTAACGGAAACGGAGCAAAGGTATAGTCAACTCGAAAAAGAATGTCTCGCAATTCTTCATGGGTGCAAAAAATTTTCAATGTACGTAATCGGAAGTCATTTCACATTACTTACGGACAATAAACCTCTTGTATCTTTGTTACAAAACCCGAAAGCAGTGATACCGTTGCGAATAGAAAGGTGGTGCTTACGTTTACAAGCTTATGACTTTACCATAACTTACATTAAAGGAGAAATTAATCCAACTGACTACTGTTCCCGTCATACAGCATTGGATGTATGCCCCATAGCATCTTCAGAAACTGAAGAATTCATCAATTTCATAATCGCATACGCTAAACCAAATGCAATCACCATAGATGAAATACGAAAACATACTCGACGAGATCAGACGTTACAAGCGTTAGCAGACATAGTAACAGGAAATAAATGGCATCGCCTAGAAGAAATTTCGAGGAAATACCAGAACAGTGACATTACCGAGCTCAAAGCATATGCAAAATTTCAAAATGAATTCACCGTTCAAAACAAATCGTTAATATTGCGCCGAAATCGTATTGTGGTACCAATAACTTTACGTAAACAAATGCTCTTGATAGCTCATGAAACCCATCTGGGGATGTCGAAAACAAAGTCTACAATGCGTAGTAAAATATACTTTCCGGGACTAGACAAAGAAATCGAAGAAACCTGCAGAAACTGTCTTGCGTGTACCGCCAATAGCCGCCCAGATCCTCCCGCTCCCATGATACCGTCACCCCTACCTCCGACACCTTGGCATACCGTGAATATTGATTTCCTGGGGCCCCTACCGAACCAAAGTTACCTTCTTGTTGTAGTCGACCAATACAGCCGCTATCCGGAAGTCGAAATAGTCGGATCAACAGCAACTATACCAACATTAGGAGCCTTGACGAAGATATTTTCGACACACGGACTCCCCCACAAAGTTATATCGGATAATGGTAGCCCTTTCCATAGCCATGCATTCAAAGAGTACATGAATTCAAAAGGTATAGAACATCATAAAATAACCCCTCTGTACCCAAAAGCCAACGCAACAGCTGAAAATTTCATGCGAAATTTAAATAAAACTCTTCGAACCGCAGTCATTGACAAGAAACCGTGGAAAGATGCTCTATACGACTTCTTGTTATCATATCGTATCGCTAAACACACAACAACGAACGTCAGTCCAGCAGAAGCTATGTTCAAACGTCAAATTCGTGGAAAGATTCCATGTTACAATTACGAGCCAGACAGACAAGCACTTCGACAACTACCAACTCGAGATTATGAACAAAAGCAGAAAATGAAGCAATATGCAGACGCACGATTCAATGCTAAAGTGGCTAAAATAACATGTGGAGACTATGTCTTGGTCAAACAGATAAAGAAAAACAAACTATCTAGCAGATTTGACCCCAAACCGTACAGAATATCGAAGCAAAAAGGAACAATGTTAACTCCCGTCCGTCCGGACCACACAATCACGCGAAACATCCAACAATTTAAGTTTTTATCAAAACAAAAGCCCCCAAACTTTCATCACGAACAAGATATAGCGGACGACAATGAAGACACAGATCCACGAAAACACGAGGAAAGACCTAAGACTGGTAACTTACGTAAAACATACCCTCGACGAACAAATCGATCACGACCGGACTATTGTCACGAAAACCAATATTAAAAGTAACAAAACTATTAGCATGTTATGTGCGAAGGTTCTTATGTTTTAAAGACTTAGATAACATTTTATTAGGAGGGGGGAGATATTATGTTTGTATATATGTTGGGTCATCGAGACCGTCTTTTAGTTAGAAGATAGATATTGAAGAGAACACACGCGTTATAATAGGAGGTGGTAAACATGGCTTTTGGGGAATACACTGCATGGGAACTTGTTCCACCAATTGGAGACCCGGACAAAGAAGGAAAATGAGTGCATGATAGTCCTTGAGGAGGGAACGGAAACATTGAACTGGTGGCAGTTAGAAGTGTACCTCGTGTTTCTGGGGAATACAAAAATAGGTGGGACAGTGGAGTGCAGTTAATCTGAGCAATGAACAAAAAAGTATCTATGGAACAGACAAAGTGCGGGTACCCTGCGTCTATGTTCCAATGGTTGAAGGCTTTCTGTTAACCGGGGATTATCAATTAATCGTACTGACTTGCGCTGGATACGATCAAGTATTTCCAACACAGACTTAGGAGCCCCGCCCCAAACGGGTGAGTTGTATTCTAACTGAGGTCTAATTAAGGATTTATACAGAACTAGAATTTTGTCAGGGGGGGAATACTTCCGGGCACGAATCGGAAACGCCAACTTTTGCGAAGCTCTTTTCGCCAAACCAAATATGTGCTCATTCCAGTGTAGGTCAGAACTCACTCGTAGGCCGAGTTGAGGTAGGTGACAGGAGAAAGGGAGGGTGTCGTTACCCATAACTACATCTGGGAATGAGCAGTTCTGCTTTCTGGAGACAACTATTTGGTCGGTCTTTTTAGTATTAAATTTGACCATGTTGAGGTCTCCCCATTCCATAACCCTAATTAGGTCATTTTTTAGAATATTTGCAGCCTCAGATCTTTTAAGGGAAATGTTTTTTGGCTGTGGCCTCACTGCCACGAGCGAAAGAGTAAGAAGCATGAAGGTAGGTGTCGTCAGCGTAGGAATGTACGGAGGAGGATAAGAGTGATAGTAGGTCGTCACTGAACCCTGGGGAACTCCTACGCTTATGCAATGCATAGTAGAAAGGTGGCCATCAATTCTAATAGCTATGGACCTTTCTGTTAAAAAGTCTTCGATCCAGTTTAAAAGCTTCGTGGGCAGTCCGAAGGAAGGAAGTTTAGCAAGAAGAGCTTTGTGCCAAACCCTGTCGAATGCTTTGGAGATGTCGAGGGATAAAATGCGACTTCCACCAAAAAGTTTCTATTGCAGAGGACCAGACATGGCTGGTGTATGTAAGGAGATTACCAGTTGATCTAGCCTTTTTAAAACCGTATTGATCGGAGAGCAGTTTGTGTTTGTCGAGATGACCTAGCAGATTGTCTACAATTATAGATTCCATTATTTTAGAGAGTAGCGATGTTAAGGCAATGGGTCTGTAGTTAGATGGTAATGATTTCCATCACCCTTTTTGGGGATTGGAAAAACATGTGTTAACTTCCATGAGGAAGGAAAAATGCCGGTGGAATAGGAGAGGTTAAAGAGTTTGGCAAGATGGGGGGCAAGTTCCTTTGCGCATGTCTGTAGCAGGATAGCAGGTATACCATCTGGGCCAGAAGATTTGTTAGTACATAGACGTTGGAGAGCCCTGGAAACGCCGTGTGCGTTGAACCTTACTTCGGGCATCAAAACTGTTGCGACAGGAACTTGGTGATCGAAGCATCGGCCCGAGTCGTCAACATTTGATTTTGAAGAAAAGTGTGAGGCAAAACATTCAGCTTTGTGCAACTGATGACATGCTACGCGTCCATCGGGATGAACAATATCAGGGAATGTTGATTTGCAGAAATTTGATCTTATGGATTTCACCATCGACCAAAAAGTTTTAGGGTCGCTCAATTTGATTTTGTTATAAATGGACTCCATAAAAGAATCTTTGGCCTTTCGGATGGAATTAAAGCAAGCATTTCGGGCAAGAGTGGAACGTTTTGTTCTTGCGGTTCACTGCGCGAAAACACTTACGGTTGAACCATTTTGGCGAATTAACCCGGCCAAGGCGTTCAGTGGATGGAATGGCCAAACGCATACCAATGTGGATCCATTTGACAATGCTGTCGGCATGTTTTGAGGGGTCGCCGAAAGAAAATGAGGCCCAGGGAATGTCGCTTGCGATGAATTCACGAAGAAAGTCCCAGTCAGCTTTATGAAAGTTATAGACAATATTTGATTTATCTGATGAAGGAATTTCGATTGCAGCTAGTTGTTATTAGGCAATGATCTGAGTTTCCGATCGGAGCAGATGCCGTTGGTGTTTCGAATATTGACGGGTCAGTTGTGAGGAAAAGATCTAAGGTGTTAGCTGAATCCCTAACGCAATCTGGAATAAGTTTTGGGAAGGTTACCAATTGTTTGAGATGGTTTAAAGTGGCAAAGGATTCTGCTTTGAGGCCTGCTGCGTTTGCCCGCGGGGAGGAGTGCGGACATTAAAATCACCTAAAATGGAAATTTCGCACCGAGGGAATTTGATTAGAAGTGTTTCGATGTTGTTGGAAAGATGATCGAAAAATATTTTATGATTTTTGGAGTTGGCGATCGATAAATAGTACAAAAAAATTTGATGTTGCCACAACCATTGACTATTAACCAAAGTATCTGAAAGTCCTTCTCGAATCTGTTAAGATCGTCTACTCTAGCAACCTGGACACCAGAACGGACAAAAACACAAACTCCACCTCGTGGAGACAGGCCAGAGAAGAATTCATAACCTGGGCAACGAAGATGAGGGAAAACGGTTTCCAAATTAGTGTGATCTGCCGGACAAACCTGAGTTTCAGTCAGACAGAGTAAATGGAGTCTTTTGGCCAAAAGATGTTGATGTACAGAATCGATATTTGCATTTAACCCACGAATGTTGCACAATGCAATTTTAAATTTTAAGACAGTGTTCGATGAAGTAGGCCTCGGGCAGAATCTAGTACGCTTGACGGACCCAGCGGATTCGCAGCACTGGGAACGCAAACCTTTTTAGCCTGGGCGACGTCCGAGCCAGTATGATTATTGAATGAATGTACTGTCATTAAGAAGGAAAGGATACCTGGAACATCCTGCCTGGTGGGCGAAAACCGATGACATAAGCCACCAGTAGCAGCAGGAGTGGTGGTATTTCACCAGGGCGTTGGTTTTAACTCAACTACCACCTATATTACATTGGGCAAGGTTTTGACCGGTGTTGGGGGCGGTGAGAGGTTGTCTTAGAGACCTCATATTGATTATTTAGAAAAGAAATTAATTAAAACAGTCGGTGTAATGTGTAGAGTTGATTGAGAAAAGACAAGAAATAAACGTGACTACACGATGTGACTACTGTCTTTATAAGAGCTAGATCGTAAGACCTACCTTAAAGGTATTAATTTTCGCCCTCCTCATACCATTACCCGTATTTTAACAGTAGAAACGATCCCCCCTCTCTTAAAGTGTGCATTAACAATTGCATGGCCTTTATTTGAGAATCGAAGATAATGTCAGGTCGAAAGTTGGATACTTACAGATGCCAAATTTGGAGATTTTTGGGATCCTTAGAAACTGACTTTCCTAATTATTGTTTTTGTCAACGCTGGTATTGCTGAAGCAATAAATAAAGGATCCGCTACCATCCCTCGACCTTTTCACTGACATTACCCCGGTCACGGCCTTAATGTGTTCCAACTATTCGATGAATAGTTTGTTGTACTTTTTTGTTTGTTTGCTGTTTTCTATATTTTTACTTACGTTAGACTTGCTGTAGAATATAAGCATTGCAAACAAAAAAGTCTCCTTCTTTCAATTTTAATGATACGCCAATCGCGAAAATAAATTCTCGCAAAATATGTTCGCATTAACAATTCGCGAAATTCAAAAAATTCTGTAATTGCGATTCGCGAAATTTAATTCTTGCGAAAATTAATACTTTTAAGGTAGTGTCCGTAACATTATGACGCATATATATACATCATGTATAGAGCTCGCCCATTTCTTAAAAAACAACATTTAAAACTGATATATGTTAGCTTAATACACAGTTATGTTATATATGCCAAATTAACATGGGCTAGCACATAAAAACATGATACCAACATATCTAAAAAAAACTACGCGATATACAAACAGAATCATTTGTAAAAAACCAAAAACTCATCCCAGTAAGTCATTGATGATTGAATTATGAATTTTAAAAACTTTAACTTTTTATACTTTTAAAACCTTTGCGTGGTGACGTTGAATCAGAAAATTTATTACTTTTAGGGGTCAACGACAAATACTCTTCGACTTATAAGCGGACAAACAAACACAAATGCCATTTATAGTATAGATGCCCGATAAGTCCATTGACAAATTGAATCACCAGATATAATCAACCCACCACGGTTGATATCATTAGTGAATATCCCGTATTTCGAGAAAAGGGATGAAAACATAATGCCAAACGCATATTTTCATGTTGCATTAACCTCTTGACTAATAAAATTTCCAAACTCGTCTGACATCATCGAATAGCAGCACTAGTTCTACCAGCTTTCTCTTTGGTAAAGATTTTGTTAGAAATAAACATTTTGGAAAATCCTTCTAGAATCGTCTTTTTCATCATCTTCTTAGACTTCGACTTGGTGCTCGTCATAACCTGCAAACCAAAATATATCATTCAATTAGAATTAACAAAAAACATGGGTCTTGTATAATGGTTGATTATAGATTACTTGGTACTCATGAAACAGCTTGGAGTAAAAGTAAAATTCTAGCTGCTTTGACAACTTTCATCGGGTCGACATCATTCAATCCAACGTAAGGCAAAATACTTTAAAAGAAAAATATGTGTATAAAATCATTAAAATCAAAGATCAATTCCAAAACTGCAGCAAATTGTTTGCTTTATAAACATAAACATGAATATTATCAATTTATATTTCCATATGAAATTGGTGACGAGTAATTATCTGTAAATAAAAGAGTCAAATAATTATAAGAGTCAAAAGCTCTTGATGTGCTTATTGCTACACATAGTCTACTAAATGGATTTGATGGGGGGTAAAAACAAGCAAATGGTTGTGTGGATACAAATCCTCCTCTTCTGAGGCAGTGGCTGCTTGTTTTTGTTGGTCTTGTTCACTCATTTTCAATGTTTAAATCTACATTACAAATCTAACTTTCCGGAATGTTTTCTCAATTAATATTGCAACTGAAATGTAGCTATCTTCATGTTTTACTTGAATGCAATAAATATCAATGGTATATATGTGAATACGCTAAAATAAATTATTAAAAGGAGTACTCCAGTGAAAAATCGATAACTCAAATTGTTATCTAATATGAACAATAATAACAAATTAAAACCAAATTCATAAACGTAGAACGTTCATTTATATTTAAACACACAAAATATTTCGACGCAACATCACGTTCTGTTTGTTAAAAAATCGAACAGCAAATGTTTCGAAGAGACATGGAAACGAATGTTTCAACACGTCACAACAATCAGAAAAAAATGTTCGCAACTGAAGAAGAAAGTTATATTTTCGCGACGTTGTTTTTTTCGTAAATATAAGAAATCATGGTAACTGCGTTGCTGCCGGTTGCACAAATTTTTGTCACACTGGAAGTTCAGAGGTTTTTCACGCGTTGTTGAACAAGTATTGCCCTAAAAGATTGCACTTCTCCATGCACGGAATGATAGCGCGCGCACAACTTGCAATACTTGATTTTAATATCGGTAGCAACAACGAACAAGCTCTTAAGCCGGATCTCCACGAGCGAACAAGTCCGCGCGGACTAAGTTGAGCGGACTTAGTTCTTGAATTTTATTGAGAGAGAGAGAGAGAGAGAGAGAGAGAGAGAGAGAGAGAGAGAGAGAGAGAGAGAGAGAGAGAGAGAGAGAGAGAGAGAGAGAGAGAGAGAGAGAGAGAGAGAGAGAGAGAGAGAGAGAGAGAGAGAGAGAGAGAGAGAGAGAGAGAGAGAGAGAGAGAGAGAGAGAGAGAGAGAGAGAGAGAGAGAGAGAGAGAGAGAGAGAGAGAGAGAGAGAGAGAGAGAGAGATATCAGTACGGTTTATAGATTGTTCCTTCTTTAGCAATTCCAAGAATTTCCATAATGTAGGATGCGAAGACGAGCAGAGGGCAAAGCGCCGGTGCTATCCTTCAATATGGTTGTTTGTTCGCGGCATCTCTTGCTGTGTTCGATGGAACATGTTCCATCTCTGGATGGGAGAAAGTGGCACAGCGCGTGGTATGCATTTTGTCGGAACCTCCCTGTGTAGTTATCTTCAAAATAATCTAGGAGACGGTCAGCATCATCCTGATAGGTATTTCGAATAACATTGCGCAGTCGCTCAAACACATCAATGACATTATCTGGTGGTACAAAAGCAACAGTTGGAACCATTCTCAAATGAAGCAAAAACTCAGGATCGGCTTGGTATTGCTCTTGTAAGCCAAAAGTTTGAATTCGTTTCCAAATGTTTGAAGTAAGATGGAAAAAACAACCAGTAATTTCGGTTTCTGGAAAAATGGTAGTGACAGCGTTCATAGCTGCTATCTCAAAATCAGCGAGGAAGGTCAAAGGAGGATTTTCAACCGCTAGAACTTGTTTTGATACCTCAAGTAAAAGTCTTTCGTAAGTTTGTCGAGTTTTATTTGGCAGTAAAGCATATACACAGGGTATGATTTGCTGATTGATCCTAGCATGAATGGTATACAATTGGAAAAATATGTCTGGACAGACTTGGAAAGTTCCATCACCAAACCAATGATGCTACAATTTGTTGCTGCTACACATTGCAGGTATACCGATTGTTTCACATCCCTCAAATCAAATCAAAGTTTCAAGATCATCCATTTTCCGGGTTTTTGGGGATATTCGGAAGCTTGGGTTGTAACCCCAGCGGACTGCCTCATATACCGAAGAAATAGGATTTTTGAGCGTGGGTAACCTATACTTTTAAATATCATTATTATACCATATTTCACTTATCAATATATTTTCGATTAGAGTTCGAATAGAAACCAGTTATTGACTGTAAACATTTTCGTGATCAAAAAGCACGAACCATCCTGATCGAACGTGTAATCGAACAAATTTGTTATTTTCTTTTTTTGTGTTTATTCTTTGTAAACCAAACTTTAGAATAAGAAACTAGATAAGAAACTTTTAGGACTAAAATTTTAAAAAAATTACGAAACTTTTGATACTAGGGCCTTTGCTAGGTTTCTTATAAAAAAACAAACGTGTATCAACAGATTTTCAACAGCTCCATTTTTCATGGGAGTTTATACGGGGGTTTATTTCCGGGGGGTTTATTGTACGGGGGGGGGGTATATTTCCAGGGGGTAATTTTTCGGGGGGTTTATTTCCTGACACCTGCAAACATACCGTGGTGCATCCAGTGAACTCGATAAGTCACAAAATGGTAGACAGTTTGTAAAACACAATGTTCAAGTTATCACACTCCCACTTAACAGAAGTAACAAAACCTTTTCAAAAAAATGGTTCATAGTAAAAAAAAAATAACAACAAAAGGATAACAAATATTAACAAGCTTATCCAAAAGTAACACATGCCCAAATCTTGTTTAATTTTTTCCTCAACACATCTAGTTCAGCTTTTCGCTTCAGTACCTATTTTGCTTTGGGCAGAAATCAATTTGTCTCTATAACTTTACCCTTTGTCAAAGTTTCTAATTCATTGTTTTCCCCTCTTCTATACAGGTATCTGATTTGAGGTGGACTCAAAATACGCGATTTAGAAAATTATCTTTGCCGTGTTGGAATTTTGTTTCGGCATTATCACTGAATCAGGAATACCAGTGTTGAAAGCAGCTGAAGGTGTTGATGCGATTTCTTTGTTCTTCTGAAGCCAGCTGCAAATGTTTTGATGCGATTTCTTTGTTCTTCTGAAGAAGCCACCTGAAAGTGTTTTGATGCGATTTCTTTGTTCTTCTGAATAATTTTGCTGCTCTGTGTATGAACATACTGGGAAAGGATTTGCTAATCAAACTGTTGCAAACATCTTCAATAACAGCAGAAAAATAAACATGGACTCAATAGTTGCAGACAACGTGAAAACAAGAAAAGCGAATGAAGCATTTTTATGTGAATATTTATCATTCAATTTTGTATTTAAGGTGGCACTTCCCTATTAGGACTGGAAGTAAGAAAAATGTATGTAATTTCATAGTTTTTCCACTTATTATAAACATTAAGGTGTGTCGTGTCAAAATATACAAAAATCTGAAAAAAAATCATTTTTTTTGTGCTGAGTCAGCAAAAAATAATCAAAAAAGTATGATTTATTTGAAACACTATAAGACACTTAGAACTTGTCAAAAACGATTGAAATTTTGTGTGAATGTTAGTTATATAAACATAAATCATATATACTAGAATAAATGAAAAATAAAATTTCCTTCCAAAATGGTGGCAAGGACCATAAAATAACCGAAGAAATTCCGGTTTAACAGTTATGTTTGAAGAGATTTAGAGAAAAATACTTTCTAAACAATGATTATTCTAGTATATATGATAGGTATGATTATGAAGAAAGTAACCTGAAAATTTCATTGAAAAATATTAAGTACATCAAATGTTATTGTCTTTCAAGCCGGTCGAAAACTCATCAAAACGTAAATCTGAGTAAATGAATGATAAAGTGAAAAAATATTTAACAAGACAAAATAAATACTAAAAAACTATGAAAAATTACCACTGTGATATGTTTTACCCCCCTCTGTGTCTCTTTCCTGGTCTAAATGTCCCTTTTTCTTGGCTCTAAGGTTCTTTCTTCTTTTTTTTACCTCCTCTGTGTTCTTGGTACACGAATGTCGCCATTGCATTATGTCCACGTCCAATTTCCCGGAATGCTATTACTGAGCGAATGTTTACTTCAAACTGATTACAGCCAGGAGATTTTGAATCCTCAGCTTGTGGTGAGGTGTAAAATACATCAGTAAAACTACATTCAGTGCATAAAATATGAATTTTCAATGCAAATCCTTTCTTCTCGTCAATATTCATTTTTAAGTATAGAGCTGATTGACACTCTGGACAGCAACCAAACTTCTCAAAAACATTTTTGATTGACACAAAATGCATGAAAAAGAAAAACGAGTCCTCATTGTTTCCTTTACTACAACCTTTAGCCACAAAACTATCCTCTTCAACTCTTAATCTTTTTGGTTTTGGTAAATGTCCATCCGGATGTTGCTTTATTTTTGTTGCTTTTTTGGAGTAGCGATTACCCTGAAATTTAGACTTCTTTCTGTGTGATTGGTTTTGTTTATTACCCATGTTGTTTTATATACTTGCTAGCTAAAAGAAAAGCAGTAAAATATGAAGAAAATAACATTTTAGATAAGACAAATTGAGTCTTAGACAAAATTACATCAAGAAAACTGAAAACACAACTCAGAAAATAGTCCACTTTGGGGTACCATTATTTTCTGTGAACACGTTTGTTGCTTCAAATTATGACCAATAATTGCCCCAATGCGAACCGGCTATATTTGAAAGATATGGGGGAGTAAAACCACATATGGGGGCAGAAATATTGCCCAAAATGCGTTGCTAGGGCGTTACTAAGGGAGATATTTTACAACAACTAGTTTGTTTATGATAAAATTCTAACTTTCTGCTTAGAATATGGAATTTCTGAGACTAGATTTGGATTCCCCATACCCAAATTGAGTAAAATCAATGAAAATAAAAAAATCATGAAAATTTTTTTTTTTATCAAAATTAATAGGGAAGTGCCACCTTAATCTAATTTTGTTAGTAACATTTATTTCTTTCATTGTCCCCTTTCTGAACAAATATATTTTATCAAGAAATCTTTCAAATATCACCCTTAATTTTCCCAAGGAAAAAAGAAAACATGTATTACTAGTCATTTCCCGTGCGAGCTTAAAGGTTTTTAACAAAAGATAATTATGAAAAACTGGCCTACTATTGTTTTGCTGACCATGCAAAATGTTCGGCCGCAAATATGTAAGTTGACCACGGTCAAGGATTTTTAACAAGCGCCCAGGTCCAAATCCTATAAGTCGACGATTATTCGAAGAAATTTGCATACTAGTAATAGAGTTACATTCACTGCATTTGAAGAGAAGTCTATGATTTGAATAAATGCTTCAACACTCAAGTTTATGTTGTCGGAGCATACTCAGGGTGGTAACGTGGGCAAAAATTGGAAAATCCTTGAAAAATGTTTAAAAATCCGTTTTGCTCGTCCAAATTATTGGTTATTTAGTTTCCCTTGCTCTGAAAATTGTTGGGTGGGCTAAATACCGTATTTATGACAACTGGCTGCTGAAATATCATCAACTAACTTTAAATCTTTGTAAATATATCAATCGATCTCAAATCTTTCTGGGATTTCCCTTTCATTTGGAACAGTCTCGAATAATTATGTCGAAAACATTCAAAAAAAGGGGGAAGGCTGCAAAGTTGTGAAGAACCAGAGCTCGCCTGGTTATCGGAACAGAGGTACTGCCATGTTGGGACTAACAGGTGTTCCGCAAAAACATTCTATTTCATCTCTATAGCAACAAGATCATTGAGTAGAGAAAAACAATTATGACAATAGTTAAATATAATATGCTTACATCCAATGTAATACAAATAGTTTAAATATCGCCACCTGCTATATACCAATAACAAAAGAATAAATTTATAATATAATGATTTAAAACCATATAAAAATACAAGATATAAACATATTTATAAGTGATTCTGTAGAAGATCGTTAAATAACTCTAGTTTCTATATTGTTTAGAGAATTATTATTATTTATTTGAAGATGACTAAATATTGGCGTTCTAAAAAACTTACAAAAAGAAATGATGGTATTTGGTACGAGGAGATTCATACCGTAGACTTTCCTTCAAAAGAACTTGGTTGCTTTTGGGTAAACTCAATAAGATGCTGAGAAAGACTGGGATTTTCAACGCCAAACCAAAACGTAATGTAATCTCTGCTCGACCAGCTCCCTTCCGCATGCGCGAAATACCTAACGAGTAAACGTCATCACGTGTACAGCTGGAAGTAGTACAACAACTCACCACGGGTTTATACGGTTGCGTTTCGATGACCTCCAAAACAGAGACGGGAAATCGTTCGTCAATCTCTCCCACAGCGTCTCCGACGAACCCAATCCCTGGTTTTCCGGCAATACCGCAAACTTGCAGAGGTAGGGGACTTCACTCACTTCCGACTCGTTGGTAACAAGAGCTACAGCAGAATACGAGTCCGTAACATAAACACGACACAAGCGATCGTCCAGGTTGCTTAAGTAACCGGGAGTCAATTCGTGACCAAACGATCTTTCCAGCAGCCATTTTAACCGATGCTCATCGACCTCTTTGAGCGATTTGTAAGAATTTAGCTTCTCGCTAAATTTCAACAGAGTGCCAGAGCCTAAAACAGTAATCGTGATGTAACGAAGGACAATAATACAGCAGCGCGAATCTTTACAGTAAATATACTAGAGGAAGCAAACGAGATGACCTTTATGGGTTAGTAGTTCCCCTAGCAAATTGCCGGGCGACGATACCACTGCTGTAGAGGTGATTGGAAGCTTTGATAACAAGCTCGATATTCGCTCCACCTTAAGGAGAAATGTAATTCCTTAATTCAATCGTCAAAATGCATACAATAAAAGTTTAAGCGTTTACTGGTTTCAAACCTATCATGGTACCGTCACAATTTGGGAGGGCGAAGTTCAAACTATTGTTTTGAAAAACACGTGGCTCACCCAAACAACACTCAAGAATTTCTCAAACTCCATTAAAGAATACTATTCAACACTCGTGATTACTCGGGTTCACCCGAATTCAACACTCGTGATTACTCGGGATTCACCCGAATCCAACACTCGGGATTACTCGGTATTCACCCAAATCTTTCGGGGAAATTTCCCACCTTCTCCTTCATCCTAGCATCAACAATGGCCACTCCATCTTCATCTGTAGGGAATCGAATGACGGATACAATCTGAAGGACAATATTTATTCTTAACTTCACCATAGCGAGTCTTATACAGGAAACATATCTCATGTAGAAACGCTATCATAAAAAATAGACAGCTTTAAAATGTGGCGCGTGTGTTAAAGCATAAGACGATGTATTGCGTAACAATAGTTTTTGCATAAAAACAAAGACCGGAACTGAGACTGTAAACGCGTGCATTGGCACAAACAAGAATATGAAACAATTATTAATGATACAACCCACCTTTCCTTTTTCATCTATTATCCCGCCCTGGGTCTCCAGATATATGACTTTTAGTGGAAACAATTCGGCAGAGACACATTCAACAACTTGGTCTAATTTCGACTTCTCGCATGGAACAATGGGAATATGGCCGGACCTGTCAGCAGAATAACACTGTACTTAATAACTATGTAACTTGTTATACTTCTACGAGAAGACATATTGAAAAATGCCGTTTTCGTAGCTTTGGCTCATATTATCTATCGCACAATAAACTGCACAACATGTATTTTTTATCACTTATGAATATAAACATGTTCCTACATTACCATTAATGTTTACTTGAATAGTGCAAGTAATGTGGAACAATTCTAAGCTTACTTCAAACTCCATGTTATTGTCTCACGGTCAACTGGTGCGGTGGAATTCCTAGGAAAAGTGGCAGAACACTAAAATACATTATCGTTAGCAGAACTAGCGACATGTTGAGGAGAACACACAACCAATGCGTCATCACCTCGTCTCAACTAAAGTGTTCATGAAGGGCCTCACTCTAGCGCCCTGTCTTTCCAACATATCTGTCAAGAGCATGGTGTCTCTGAACGTCTCGATGCCGTGAACCAAAACAAAGCGAAACTCGTTGTGCTGTAAGAAGCGCAGACCGGTGCATAGCTTATCCATCTAAAGAAACAAATCAAACAACTATTAGCCTCTAGGAATCATATTGAAAATCATATTTATTTATTTAAAAGGAGTGGTTGCTTTCACCATTTCAGAGTGCTGGAAAATGTCGTGGTTCACATGGATGACGGCAAACGGACTTTGAGGTTTTGTTTCTTGGAACTGAAAGATGCGCATCCAGAATCGAACCTCTTTTGGTTCGGCACCGACCTGCGAAGCAAACGTACAGAGAGATCACTCTACTAAAATTTAAGAAGTCATCTTTGGTAAGGGGCCATTAAGTCAGACCTATCTAAGAGACAAATTACCATCTTTTGAGAATTCAATAAACTCGGAAGAAGAAATTGAGCTACATCCACCTCTACCTCCCCTACCACTCAAGGAGCCTTGGACTAATTAAAAAATACACAAGAATCACTGGTACCTCTTTGAGAAAGTCCCTGAACTCTTTTATACTTGACAAAGATCTCGGAAGCAAACGCCGATAAATACTGACATGTTTATTGACGAGAAAAGCTCTTTTCAGTGTAAGCATTTTTAATATATACTAAACAAAAATCATGAAAGCAAACAAATATTGAAGATAGACAAGGCGAAGTAAATTGCGGATTGCACAATGTTGGCTTTAGAAACACTTCAATGTATTTGTGAAGATGAATGGAATTTACAAAACTAAAGAGCCGGTTTCTCGTTGTTACGAAACATCAATCACCATGGTAACGTATATACAATCACTATCTGCACACAAAGTCGGTATAAAGTGTCATCTTTTCTTTCTTTCGGACATGCATTTCGGACAGTACCTAAACACATGTTCAATAGATATTTTCTATTTGTGAAAAGCAAAACTATTAAATTCTATGGAAACTGCACTGCACACAAATTAACGCTTTCGAAATATACTTTATAAGATCAGAACAGGTTTTGGACCTTGTAAAGAGAATAAATATTTCCATGATAGCTATTACATACAACATGTTACTTACCACTTCCCTTTTGGTTTCGTTGTCAAGCCAACACAGCCAAAGTGAAACCACTCGATCAAGCACTAGACAAAATGAAAACTTAATAAGAAAAATTACATTTGTATTTGTATTTTGTAAAGAAAATTATTTTGGTGTAAGAGAAATTTGTAATCATTTCAAAAAAATGAAGAAGAGTTAGACAATCTTTTTTTAAAAGTTCAAAATTTTTCACTCGCTACAAAAAGACAATTAACATTACATCATTGTTGTCGCATCCGATCATCTCACCATAGGAAACCTTCAAACGAGAAGAAAACAATCAAAAAAAGATTTTCAAAAAACCGCAGCAAAAACCAAAATGCATTTTCATATAAACAAATCACGAATTTGAGCCAAGTAATATAAAGTTAGGAAGAATCTCTTAGCCGTATTTTTCCAACTCAAGAGACACTGTGTACGTTGTTAACACAACTTGATGTTGTCGCTTATGAAAGAGGTATGTAGTAACCGCGGCATTCCTACCTGGTGACATAAACAGTATGTCGGCTCGTTGGGGTCAACGGGCATGTCCAGCACATTCATGTCAGTTGCCATAGTGATCAAAGGTGTGGCCGATGTTGCTAATGACGATAACGTGAAGTCTTCGTGGTCATGACTAGAATGAATTTGAAATTCAGTGATGCATGTCATAATCATAGTCTTCTCATTATTAAAATTGTTGCCTACGCAAATACGATTTTTAGCGTAAACCACGGCCGACTAAAGTACACGGCCTGATATGTCACATTTCGCGCACTTTTTCTAAATGGCCGGTTATATTTAACAGTATATTTCAAAATGGTTTAATAAAAGTTGTGTTTGTGGATATAAAAGAAAAACAACAGCTAGTGGTGATCTGAAAACTTCAACAATTACATTTTCCTTCGATAAATCAAGTTTGTTGGAAAAATGGATTAAATTTGTCAACAGAAGTAACTGGAATCCAAGCAAGCACTCATTAATTTGTAATAATCATTTTGACGGTATAGGTTTACTCTCCCTGGAAAAAGAAGAGTAAATTAAATTGGGCATTTTCATGATTCTTGCATATCTTGTTATCATTATTAAAAAATCAGTGCCCTTGTGCCCTTGATGTTACAGTCAATGGGAAATAGTTATCTAGGTTATCTATAGACTTTGTGAATGTGTTAAACTTTTAGTTAAAGAAGGATTCGATGTTCCCTGAATTCTGACAACCACTGCCAATTATTATTAAAACGAATATTTTTAAAGGATGGTTCCTCACTTATAAAATATATACATTAAATATAGATATACTGTTATCCTGTTTGAAATAAAAAAATATAAAGTATAAAAATAATATTGAGATTAGTTAAAAACATAGATTTATTATATATTAAAAACATTATAAGTACTAAAAAAGTTGAGTATAGATAAAATGAACTAGGAATTAACGCAGTAAGACAAATTAAGAAACAGATCACAAGATTTAGGATAGAAATTTGACTAAAATTAGAGTTGCTTGAGAAGCCTACAAAAACAAGAAAAATCCTTCACTTTCCTGATTTCAATTGGGAAGTTATTAAAAATTAGAGCCCCTTGGAAATTAAATGCAATGTTAATGCTTATTTATTCAATTCTAAATTTAAGAGCATGAAATCAAAATTTTAGAAGAAAGTTTATCCTCTGGTGAAGAGGTTGTTTATAATATTGCTGTTTATATTGTGAACAAATCGGGAAAGTGTTTGATGAATGTAAAAATGTGTTACTCGCAACAGAATCAGATCGCGAGGACATACATTACCATCTAACGAATTCGCTGAATATTTTTTTATGAAAACGATTTGCACCTAAATTTGAATTCAGTAGTAACAAACACAATGAAGAATACAGACAATTTACAATTAGGAGCAATACTTTTACAATAACAAAATAATATTTTGAGGATTTGAATTTATATAAATCATTAGGAATCGCTAATGATTATAATTGTTTGTTCTTTATTATTAAATCTAATTGCTTTTACTTACCATTCTTCATCTACTTGATACCAAGCTGCTTTCTTTTTTCTATTCACTTATTTGCAAGAATAAACACTATGGTTTGTAAAGAATTGTGAATGAATCCCTTTGGAAGCTATAGTCTAAAAGTTTCTTCATCATTTTCTTTTAATTGAGTTCTTCATCATTTTCTTTTAAATGCTTTTCTATTCATCCAATGTTTGATTTTATTATATTTAATATATGTTCGAAGTTGGTAACGCTTTGAAAATGGTTATATTACGGCAACAATTACTAAATAATAAATTGCCTTTTTAAAATGTGTATTAATTAAAGGTTTGGTTCCCAAACATTCCTGTCATGTTATTTCTTTAAAAAACCGGCCGTTTAGAAAAAGTGCGCAAAATGTGACATTTCAAGCTGTATACTTTAGTTGACCGTGCGTAGACATATGTTTATGTTTTGCCACATATGTAATTTGTATTGCTAATAGTAACTAATGAGTGCAATTTTAACAGATTTTTATATCTCATTGTAATGTATTTGTTAATCACTACTCAAGCTGTTGCCGGCTCTCTCTCCACATGCTAACATTCGATGCCAAAAATGCCACCGACCTATTTGGCGGTGACCTGAATGTCTCCATGGAGACCAGAGTCACCTGTCACCATATCTACTATTACAGTGGAAAAGGCCAATTCAAAAGATAAACCAAACATCTATACAGCTTGAGTAGTAAAATATAAACACAAAATCAGAAAATTGATATTTTCTAATCTTCAATAACTTCAACCAAATTGGAGATGAATAGCCAGTAGAGTCCAGGTGTTATCTGATGCTATTTAGCCATATTTAGCTTCTGAAATAACTTTAATTTACATGTTTTTTCTTCTCTTTATTTTAAAAAACACATCGTACTACGTAAATTAACAACACAGACAGTGTTGTACACTGGTTTCAATACAATTGAGTTCGTCTCGGCATTTCACCAACCAGAGAAATTATTATGACGTACGTCGTATAATTAAAACATCAATGACACAGCTAAGTTCTTTGTTTACTACCTCAAATAATTTTTCAACAAATAAATTTTTAAGTAAAGTGCCACAGAGGGTTTAAGAATCTATTTATTGCTGGTTTTCTGGAAAATAATTAAACGCGAATCTCAACAAATAAAGAACTACTTACTCTTTCTTACTTTTTTTCTTCTTCTTTGTAAACTCACCTTTCTCTGATTTCCGTTTGCGAGACTCTAAATTGAAAAATACTGTCTGAATTTTCATCTTCGAACTAAGTGAACAGTATGAAAAAAAGACTCTGGCTTCAATACGAAAATCTACGAGAATTAAGTTTCAGAGAAGTGACAAATTAACTTTTGAATAAAGTTTTTTTTGTAAAAATCGAATACTATATTACTTGACATTTCTTTGTTTTAAAAAAGGAATAAACGCTACCTGAAATGTTTTCATCACCGTTTTGTTGCTGCTGTTGGCGTTGTTGCTTTAGTTCTTCTTCAAAACGAGACAGGTCAGAATCGAGGCGTCGTATATGTTTATCCACCTAGAGATGACCGCAATCACATAATAAATCTCCGAATAGTAAGATATCAGATCATAAATGCATACCATTTCGTACGTTTGAATAGCCAACTGTACTTTATCGTCACCATATTCTCGACTTTTCTGAAATGCAGTTTCGATTTTATGGAAGAACTCCTTCCGTTCGTTTGCAGGCAACTCCTTCACTTTCGCAATGTATTCCTCGCACAGTTTATCAATGTCATCCAGAAGATCTAGAAGGAAAGACAAGCTCATTGTAAACAAAGGCAAATTTGGACTTTTGGACATAAATGTTAATGATAAGATCAGAAAAACAGACAAAATAACCAGACCAGTAATACTACCATGTGATCTTTGATCCAGATCTTTCTGAAGCAAAAAGTTTCTTTGCAAATCATATGGTAGACCCTCAATACCTAAAACAGAAATTTGTAACTAACTATTCTTTATACTACTAAAAGATGCATTTCCTGTCTTATTTCCTTCATTTTTTTCATACAAAAAATAGCTAGGTAGCTCGCTAAATTTCACAAATCACTTCTTAAACATTAAATTGATACTAATCGATAAGTAATAAGTCATTGATTTGTAAGTGCTCAAAATAGCGCTTGACGTGATGTCATGAAGAAATTGCTCCTGTCGAATCCAGAGTAAAAATCAATGGTGTGTGGTCGAAACGTTCATCCTTGAATGGTGTTGTAACAGCTACTATTAGTGATAAGTGTGTTGATGTTCAAGCCTTATCCAAACACTGCAAAGGATGTGGGAGCAGCACATTGGAACTCCCCGTTATCATCAGTGGAAACTACAGCATCGCACCAATCACAAGGAAATGTATTTTTGAATTTGGTGAAATAGAAAGATAGAAAAATGATTTTGAAAAGAACCACAACTACATGGCGGTTGCATTTGTATCACTACTGTTTAGAGAAATCAATGCGGTTTTCGAAAGACAAAATCAAAAAATTATGCTAATGTACAACGTGATGAAGTAAGCTCTGCATTCTCCATACACACAATAAAATGTTATATGGTGGAACATTTACAAAAATTGTATAGATTATTTTATATCTTTTATTTTCTAAATATAAAATATTCTAAATATTTATTGCTTCTCCAATGAATAGAAATTTAAATCAATAATGTTTTCTATATATATATATATATTTAAAGGTTCGCCATCACGTGTGGGCACCTCCACACGCGCCTCGAAAACTTTAGGTGCGCAGTAAATAGCGCCTCGAACAGAAAAATATTAAAAGAGATTTAACAGTGTTTTCTATTGTAGTCAAGAACATATTTCAGTGCAACAAAAAGTACAATAAGAAAATTAAAACAAAAGCCTCTGTCTGCATTGTACAGACAAAACCTTTCAAACATCTTCTTGAGGATGTTTAACAGTCTCACTGTAAACACGTTTTTTGTGAAACATGCAGAAGTCAAAAAAACATTCTTGACAATTCAAGATTTAATTAAACCTAGTTAAAATTGACATCCTTTCTTATAAAAGCTGTATAATGATTAGGTTTTAGGAAATGCATTTTTGCTGTGCTTGATAAATTGTTTACAGTCAAGGCGAGTAAAAAAACGCATATTTTCTACAATTTTGACTCTTTCCGAAGCCTGTACGTTTTTCGCTACCATTTTTGGATATATACATTTTTATAGCTTACTCCACAACCATCCGTGAATTTGTGTGGTGTTTGCTTTTCATCTCATAGGTTTTTATACAATTTAGTGTGCGCAGTTTAACCCTCCGATTCAATGAAAATTGCGCATGCGATTGGTGAAAATTGAGCGCACATTTTTGCACACGTTTTTCTAGCAGATCTGTTGATTATTCAAACGCACTACGTCTGGAACAACAACGCACCTCTAAGACTCTGATTATACTCATAAACGATAAGTATTTTAGAGCACATAAGATAATTTATCAATGCAAAGGGCTACATATTGTCGTAAAACAGTGTAAACATTACAAAAGAAAACTTCTCATTAAATGTAAATTTCAAGTACCCATTTATAATATGTTTAAAATTTGACCAACACAAAGAAATGAGTTTAAATGGTGACACTTGTTAACTAATATGTTCTATTTATTATTTAGCATGTTTTTTTGTTCTTTGTTAGAGATTTTAGTTCATGTTGGTAGGTCCGTCAAAATAGTTGAAGAGAACTTTCTAATTATCATTAGCTCTGTTTTAGAGAATGAAAGAACATCATCAATAGAGATATTGAAGCAACTGGAACTCTGCTGACTGTTGAAGATCCTACTTGCAGTTTTAAACAATCTAGTTCAATTGCTGCAGTAGGTCCATCAATGTCAACAAGAAATCGTTGGGAAGGTATCTACCGATATATAAAGATGTATTGTTTTTGTTTTTGAAAATGGCTGCAAACCATTTATTAACAATCTCGTCCTCTTTAGTAGGGGGGTTAAACTTTTTCCACAACTGTTTTACTGTCATTTTCTATGCTTTCTTCTTCATTGTTAACATCATCGTCTTTCAATTCCTCCTCATCCTTGTCAGATTCTTCATAATTTGAATCTTGTCTTCTAGTCTCTAATTCATGGTTTTTAATTTCTGTTTCATTTACTTCATCTTCGTATTCGCTTTCGCTCTCTTCTTCTATTTCTGATTCAGAAAACTCAATCTTTTTTCGAATTGTTTACCTTTTGACTTTTGTTCTTTTAATGATTTTGCTTCTTCTCGCTTCTTCAATAACGAAACCTTTTTCTCTATCTTTTCCTCTTCCTCTGCCTCAACTCGTGTTAATTCTAACAAATACTCCTCGTCAGTTATAACTTTCGATTAAAGTACATTTTCTTCCTTGAAGCTTTCTTTTCTGTCTCTTCAGCACCTTTCATTTTATTCAAAACCAGCTCCTCGAAACCGTGCTCAGCAAGTATAGGAGAAGGCAACACAGAACTATTTTTGTCATCGTCAATTAAATCCTGGGACCCATGTTTTACCTGTAATGTGGTGGAGCTGGGCCAAGAAAGTAAGAATGTGTAGGAACTAATGTTCCTAAAGGTGTTGAAACGTGTGTGGAGTTGGATTGTTTACAATTTGGAGAATCTACTTGTCTTTGTCGAGTTGTGCTTGGTCCTGGTAAATTATCTAACGATAACAGAGTTTTTCCCTTCTTTGGTGTATTTATAGAGTTAGCCATTTCATCCATTAAATCCTCAGGCTTACCAAACTCGACCCAGGCATTGTAGCGTTTTAAAAGACGGGGATCAAATTGGTCAACTAGAAATTTAGACAAGTCTACCGGAAAAGTCCCTCTGCCTCTAAACCCAGCAATTATATTTTCTGCATTCAAACCACTGCGCCAAATCTCACTTGACTTGTCTACAAAAATAGACTTGCGGACTCAGACTTGAAATATGAGATAAATGTCCATCAAATATTAGTAACAAAGGACGCTGGGTCACTTGTTTACAAAACAACCCAAACCATTGCAAGAAGATGTCAGTTGTCATCCAACCGTTTTCAGAGATTCCGTGGAATGTGTTTGGTAAGGCTTTTGCTCCTCTCCATGAAGATTGCATATTTTTACCAGAGAATATAACAAGCGGATCTAAAGCTACACCAGTCGCATTCACCACAGCAAGAACAGTGGTATTTTCCCTACCTGAACCGCAACTAACTTTGTAGGCAATGTCACCCTTGACACTCACAACTTTGCATTTTAGGGGGTCACTGGGAAACCCACTCTCATCACAGTTCCATATCTGTCCTGCAGATAATTTTTGTTCATCAATAATACTTTTTATAATATTATAATAATCATATATAATGAACGGATTGGATGTTGCACTTCTCCGAGCTGAACTGAGCATATTCGCACTCTCTTTAATGATAGATTGTTCCTTTGCATGAAGGCATATATCCAGCCTTTCCCTGGGCGACTGTTTTCAAATGTTAATTCGTGAATTGTAATGAATTCTTTTACAAGATCTTTGATTTGATCTTGTGAGGGACTAAATCCAAGTTTGCATATTTTGCTTATACAATTTGTGAGCTCATGTTTAGTCTGTGACAATAACATGGTTTGCCTCCCTGATCCCGCAATGATCTTTGTACCAACTTTCAACTTCATGATGCAACTACAGATTCTGACGTGCCATATAATTTCCCCATTGAGCAAATAGACTTTCCAGAATGGACACCTTCGATAGCCTTGTTCATATCTTTTTCTGCCCACTTGGCTTTTATTTTCACCGATTTAGGCATCCTAAAAGTACAATTATACAATGAAAACATATCTAAATTAATTTTTTGAACACAATATATTCTCACCTTGTTTCTGAAATTCTGTCTTTGATCAATATTTAACAAGGATTTTGAATTTATGATGCTTAAAATAATCAGTAAGAACTTGGAACAATCAATATATATACACGTTTCTCTTCCTTGGTTTATTATTTTAAGAACTAAGATAAATTCGAAAACAAGTTCAATATAATGGTATCTCCTTCGAAAACAATACTATACTGCGCATTTTTACCAGAACGTCAGAGATATTGGCGATCAAAATGCGCAGCATTTTTTATAAAAAATAAAGAAACAAAAAGTATATATAGTACTAATAAAAAACTATTAAACAATAAGAAAAGTACATTTTTGGATACATTTATAAAGGGAATAGGGAAAAATGATCTCCAAGTCGTCCAAAAGCTCTTGTGACTTGTGTTTTCTTGGAATATGAGTGCGTTATTTAACCCGCCTTGACTATATGTGTTCTATAGCAGGATTGGCTCTATTTAACATAAAATATCTCAGAGTTGTGATTTATGTTTTATCACTATAAAGTACTTCTGTACAGATACTTTACAACATTGCCAGTGGTAGGATAAAATATTCTAAACGGTACCAGGAATGCATACCAGGAATGCATAGTTACAAAAAACATAAATATATATATATATATATACGTACTTAATAAATTGTTTGGAAACAGCAATATTACGTTGTTACTTAATAGAATTAATAATTTATAAAGATATAAATGTTGATATTTAAATAAAAATTCTTACATTTCAAAGATTTGATACATTACACGCATCAATGAAGACCAAGTGCTTGGCTTTAGAATATGAATGGCTTCACCCCTCACAGCATCAACTTTTGAATTACATTTTATATATTCATCAAAGAAATTAATTGATCCTCCACAGTTGAATGCAAATCTTTCCGATTTAAAAACACCACATAAAACACTATTTTAAGTGAAACAAGCTGTGATTTGCTTTTAGAAAGAAGGATTTAAAAATACAGCTCTATTGCACAAGACAAAGATTTCGTAACGTGACGCACATTGAAATATTTCCAACCAATCTTGTTGAAACATATGAAAACAAATAGTTTCCATCTATCAGAAAAATGTTAGGAAACCAGAAATAAATATCTAAATTAAGTGTATAAACAGAACTTTCCTCACCAAAAGCAATTATGAAATAATTTCTAAAAATAATAGGATAATTAAGCGGTTTATTATTTCATAACTAAGCAACTGTCTAATAAGACTAGGGCTTATGAGAGATTAACTAAGAGATTAAACATTCATGTGGAGGGTGCAACGTCACAACATTCCTAAAACCATAGATCCTGTGTATATCTCCTTTGGGTAGAGTTTGAGAAAACTTGCATACTGCGTCACTAATACCTAAAGATTTGCTGTTTCATGAATATAGATAAACTTCTTATTTTTGACAACCCAAAATTTAGCACAAAAAAATCAGTTATTAGAGTTATTTTGAAAAGTAATGCAAAATGAACAGAAGAGAACAAGTATCTGCTGTTTACAAAATTGATTATGTGCTCCTTTTTTTTACGTAGTTATGCCAACAGATGCGCAAATGTTACTTTGTTTTGCATTGCAATTTTTTAAACATCGAAGAAACACTTCCTTACGAGTTGATCTTCCATCAAATGGTTCTTCTGTAATGTTTTGTCTTCAAATTAAATAGAACTTTTATAAACCTGTTGCAACACATTTTAGCACGTCTATTGCTTTTCTTTGAAAATCTTTTTGACCATTGTGCTTTTGGATAACCGGCGTACATCTAACCTGCACCGGTCACCATGACCAGCAACTCTAAACTCTTTATTGCAAGGTCTGTCACAGAATTATTGTGATTTTAGAATCACCGTACATTTTTCGTTGCGATTGGTCAAAGCAAGGTAAATGTGTTATGCAATGATTGCACGTGTTAAAACATTCAGAAACTCTTTTAATGTTGTAAATGAGAGAATTTTAAGGTAAATTTTTTTTTTTGATTTCGGTTCCAATATACTAAACTCAAAAGAAGAAGAATGTTTACGTTTTAAAAAGTAAATTTTATAGTTACATACTACATAATATAAAATGTGTTGGCAAGAGACACAGATATAAATCTATAGACCCAATTGAGTTTTTTTGTTTATAACCTGATTAACAAACTGGACTACATCTCTCCTCTGTACTAAACTTTCGTTGAGGCCCTGTTCCTACTGCAGACTTAAATGTCCAGCGGCATTATGAAACACAAAGAGTAGAGAACCTTTGTTTTCTAAGGGTATCATCTCTCAGGACTGTTGATATTATGACGGCTATTTTTCTAGTTTCACTTTCGTTTGTTTTCTTTTTATCGGTACCGTGCATATTTTTGTCATATGGCAAGATGGTAGCGTTAGTTGCGTTTTTTGTTTTTATAGAAGAAAGAAGCGTGTTTAGCATTATATGATATCCAGTCTCATTTCATTTCGTTTGTCACTTTTACATTATGGCCACACAGGACTCAAAAAATCTTTTTTTTGTGATGTACAAGGTCGTACGCCACAGAAAAAATCCGCGTACGAATTATAGTTTCGGCGTACGATTTATCCTGTAAAAAAAACTTAAAAAATTATATCACATTTATTTTGTTTAATTTTCAACTTATTTCGTACTGAGCACTAAACATTCTGAATATCTCAAAAACTATCAAATTAAGGCAAATCAAATTTAGAAGTTGTTTTGCGTGCCCGACCGACTCTAATTTTCGCAAAATGGAATATTAATGCTACTTTTTCATTTTTGTTGCTTACCTACTACAGATTAATAAAAGTCAAAAAAGTTTTTAAATGTTAAGAAACTGGTCCAACTAAACATACAATGAAAAGAAATATGTTGTTTTGCTTCTGAATGTTGCATGTGTTTATGGTGAAATTGTGAAATATCCTGAAGGAATTTGAATGGACATTTGTCTGTACAATGCAGAAAATGGTTGGCTTTTTTCTTACACTTTGTTTTTGTAATTTTTAAAAACATTTTCTTCAATTTCCTACCTTACTAAATATCAACTTTTTCTACATATTTGTTTATTACATAAAAGAAGAATTCATGTGAAATGTTTACTTTTTGCCGTGACAATATTCTGTTTCCGTGACTAAGCATCACGGTAAACTACGGGACAGTTAAAACCTCATTTGATACAAAAACGAAACAAATACATTAAAACCCAAAAATTTCGGAGGAAAAACTTCAGCGGACAAATTTTCAGCAAACTAAATTTCAAATTTTTCAATATTATTTAAAAATCATTAGAGAAACAGTAAAAACAAGTCATATTTGATCTTGATTTGATGAAATCTTTTCGTCCGATTTTAAAAAGTTTTAAACCGCCACTTTCTTATTGTTTGTTGAAAACAAAAAATTCACGTTTAGTCATGTGATTTTATGGAGGAAAATTATTTAAATTTTGAGATATATATATCTCCATATGTTAGTAGACTTTACACTATTCCTAAAGGGGAACACACAAAAAAGAAAATTTGTCAGATATTTCATATTTATCCTAAAATTCAGGAAATATAAATTAACTTACAACTTCATTCTGCATTAAACATGCTACTTACGCTTCCAAAAGTAATGTATTTTTCGCTTGTTATCTTGAAAAACGTACATTCGCTTAGGATAGGCTTCAGTGTACTGTATTCAGTTAAGCATAATTTAAGGTTTTTTTGATAATTTTTTGAAAATAAGTATAAAAAGTATGAAAAGTTATTAAAATCCAAAAATTTTGGCAGGAAAAATTTTTGGCAAACTCGAAATTTCAGCATTTTTACATCACAAGTAATATTCCAGATCTTTCGCGGTGCGATTCGTTTGCCTTCTACCCTTTACGAGCGTCGTTCTTAGTGCACCTGGTAGAAGCCTAACTGTTAATATAGAATTAGTTTGTAACCGTTTGTTTGTAAACAGTAAACAGTTTGTAAACAGTAATCATTTATTTGAACAAAGACTATTAGACTGGAAACAAATCACTTTATCAGATTTCTGAATGCAATCAATAAACAACACTACCATCAAAATAAATGTTCACAGCATAACACATTCAGTACCTACACAAATTTACATCAAATGCATTAATTAGACAGTATCACACCAGGCCTTATTATAGGAGCTGGACATTGGATATTCAGAAAAGAGAAAAACTTGGTTTCAATCGTAAAAATCTGAGCATGCTGTGTCTACATCCTAACCCCCTAATGACCTGGCGTGTCAAAGTAGCCATCATATCGCAGTAAACATTTGGAACTATGCCACAAGTTACTCATCCCTAAAGGGACCAGTCACTACACTAAAGTGTAGATCCTAGACGATACATAACTACTTGTTCACTGCGGCAGAGGGTGGACCAATGCTGGAATGGCATAAAGCAATCAGCACATTGGAGAGAAGCTCATATTAAGATATAACATATTTTTAAATAAGACATACAGTTGAATCCCGCTGTCTCAAACTCTCAAGGGACCGGACAAATAGTTCAAGATAGTGCGATTATCGAGACTTCGAGATAACGGGATTGCACTAGTAAAAAATTCGAGATAGCAAGCTTTTAACTTAAATTTTGGTTTGGTTTTAAGCTTTGAAATAATTATTTTTATTTTTGACCCATGTCGAAATTGTATTGGGCAGGACTCCATATTTTAGTGAAGCATCTTTATTTGATAGCCCTTTCTCGATTTCTTTAAGTGCCTTACACTTTTTATTCAATGTTTTTACAGTAAGTTTTCTTTTTGGCATCTTGATACTAAACTGCCGGAACGATCGATTTAAAAGAACACTGTCTTCGAAAAACATTCGAAAACTGAAACTGACAAAAAAACACACAACAAAAATATTCAGGATGTCTGGTTTCTATGAGTGAAACTTTCTGAAAAGTTCGAGATAACGATTGTAATTCATTGATAGGGACCAAAAATTAGTTCGAGATAGCGGAGTTCTTGATAGCGAGACAAATTTTAGTTAGCGGGACTGTAAATGCTGAAGGGACCAAGACTTTTATTCAAGATAGTGCATGTTCGAGATAGCAGGATTCAACTGTATGTATTCTTAAAGTTAATATTAAATTATGCGGATAAAGTATTGAAACCAACATGATTGATCGAAGTTATCGAAGATTACAAATATCATTTTGTTTCTATATTTCACTACTCGAGCTCGCCTGAAAGTAGAGCGCTTGAACCCTCCAACGAGCTGCAGATTTATCTGACCCAGCGTTGGTGCGCATTCACCAGCAGTATAGTTGTTTTCCGTGGTTTGGTTTAGCCTCTGGTTGTACATTATTTTTCTTTTAGTGAAGATAACAAAACTCCTTGTGATGGCATAGATCAATGATTTACGATCTGCTTACTTATATAAAATTATTTATTCTAAGTTCAAAATTTCTAAGCCAAGTTATATGTATCATGATGCAATAATGTACTTTTTCATATTTGATATTGTCATGTAACTAAAAAATATTGTAAAATATAATAAATAAACTATTAATAACTATTTGGTGAACAAAGATAGGGGAACCGATCATAATAGCATAAAATAATAATAATAAAATAAAAGCGAAATAAAACTACGTAGTGATAAAACTTACTTTCTAAATAATGCTCTAAATACAAAGAGCTGGACATCGCGATGAGAGTACAAGGGTGGACTTGGCGTAACTATATTTTTTCTACAAGAAAGTTTGTTTATAAAATTTTACCGCCATTTTTGTTAACAAGACTCTCCGCTAGATAAAGAATTCTTTCAAATATGAAGAAAATAATCTTGAGCAGACAAATAAAAAAATATATAGGGGGTAACCAACCCTCCTTCCTCTAAGTAGATACTTGAACCCTCATATAGTCGAGTTAATTAGTCAATAATAAGATTTGCCGTAAATGATCAATTTAGTACCTGTAGTATTATTTTTCCCCGTTTTAATAAAGTTACAAGTTACCACATTGAATATCTCGTTTTACAGTATTCATAAAGGAAAATTGAAGGATATTAGTTTAGAATTATTTTACTAGAGATGGAACCCATAGAAGTCTACCGGGTCTTATCATTAGGTACCAATAGTTGCTAGGTTATATAAAATATCCTAGGAAAACATTGTTACAATTTCAAAACCTATGTTTTATATATACCGTACATGATCGATTAAGCCCACGGGGCTTATTTGTCAAAATCACTTTTAATGGTGGGGGTTTATTCGGAAGTGGGGGCTTGTTAATTTTAAGATTAAAAAGAGTAAAACAACATAACAACGTAATAGTAACGTAATAACAACAAAGCGAATCAATTCCAATGTCACTGTCACCATCTTTATCTTCATCGACCATCAATCTTTGTGGTGCCGCTTCCGTTATTTCGTCGGCGTGTACTTGAAATGGATTTTCCTTTCGTCCATTGGCCAATTGAATTTGTTCTGCTAACATTTCAAGACCAGCATGACAAGGTTTCCATCGATGGCTGATGTCAAGGCACATACTTTGCCACAAATGACAGTTGATTCCATGAATCAAGGATTCAGCTCACGGTATGGTACTATGTTGGAAAGGTTTCAGATTGCCACCATCTGTCTCCTGGTGAACCACTATTGCTTCAAGCCACTCGTCATATTTTTCTGTGCAATACGCCTTAAACGACTTGTTCCAACTAATATCTAGTGCCTGAATGTACTTAGTACAGCCACCAGGGACCAAAACAGTGTCAATCTTTTTACCATAAAGAGATTTCTGAAAACCGGCATTAAATGACATTCATATGTATCCCAAGCCAACAATCGAAGTCTGAATGAAAATTGCCCGAGCACAGTATTCACCGAACTGAGTGTAAGATAATCAGTATCCATCATCCATCGGTTTGTCGATGAATCTATAACGCATTCCCATACTGTTTCTTTAATTTCTCGACATCACGTTTACCTCCCTTGAATACTATGAAGGGATTCAGTTTTGTTTCATCATCTTTTGCTGCTAACCTAACGGTTACACGGCATTTTTCGTGCCCTCTTGTTTTCAAGGTCGGGATAGCTCAGTTGGTAGAGCGTTTGCAATTTTGGATTTCTGAGGTTTCTGAGGTTGCGAGTTCAAATCCTCCCGGCCTCGCCGATTCAGCGAATGAGTAGCATTTCGATGCGGCAAAGTACGGATGTTGGTGGTAGAAGTGGCGCCCGTCTCAACAGTTACATCCAACGTCTTGCGCTAAGGAAAAGAGGATAGATACCCTCGTTTACGCCCGTTACCAACATTAGGGTTAATTCGACAACTTTGTTGTTTTCATGCTAACAGTTTTTCTCCCGGCAACATCTACTGTTGTATTGGAAACCATGTCCGCCCAAATAGGTGTTTTATTAAATGATAGAATATCAAATGGTTGGTATGAAAACTTGATTCGTAATCTTCTCACACGTAGTATATAAACAGTCTTTGCTATTAAAAGATCAGGGTCTTTTTGCGCTACCGAGGTTTTTTCCCTCAGCGATAAGTTGCTACATGAATTAAAAAAGCCAGCCATTGGTTGCTTCAAACTTTTCATTATAACGGTCATGATCGATACATTTCAAATCTCCATAAATTATAATTGCTTTTTTCTGATGATTTTTCTTGATACACAAAGCATCTTCGAACGGCGTTCAATGATCCATTCTAACAATGTTTCCTCCATTTCCTCGCTCAGTGGTTTCCTGTCAACACCTCTTAGACGTATTCTTTTTTTAGTCTTCACTGAACTTGAAAGTTCTTTTCTTCTTCTTTTTTTTAGAAGGAAATACATAGGAAAGGCAGGGCCTATAACTCAACAGAGTCCTGTGCATTGGAAGTTTCACCTTTCTCTCGTTTGCCATTGCCATTAAGAAAGAAAGGATACCTGGAGCATCCTGGTGGGGAAGCCAATGACATAAGCCACCAGTAACAGCAGGAGTGTGCATTTCACATGTTTTATCGTCAAACAATTCAGTAGATTTTATCATCATTAATTGGATTCGAAATTGAGATATTTTTCATATAATCAGTAAAATCAAGTGAAGGATTTTGTGATTTTAGAGGAAAATTTTGGGCCAACACTTTCTTTCGGAAATTCATTAACATGATAAATAAATCATTACTTCTTTAATTATTTCCCATGTCTGCTTTGATCATATTTATTTATTTTATTTTTAATTTTTCAAAATAATTTCACCGTTTATAATTAAGTTCATTTTTTGAGTTTGTTTTTTAGAAATTTGTTAAAGTTTTTAATTATTATCGAGGATTTAAATAAACCTTTCGTCATCCAAGGGCTTTTTAAAGACTTGGTTTTGATAGTTACCTCATTAAGTGCGTGGAAAGACATTATTATAGAGAGACAAAAAAGTGATAAAAACATATTAGAACTGGTTTCGGCGTCTTCGCATTTAATCACCTCATTCCATGAAGTTCCTTTAAGAATTTTCCTAAATTTGTCAACTTTTTTGTTACTGATACTCCTTTTAAAAATAGCGGTTAGAATGGTTGCTTATTAGAAAGATTGCAAAATGGTCAGAGATGTTAGTTATTAATTACACCATAATAATCAAAAATATTATCGGTTGGAGTGACCAGTGGCGTAATCAATGGGGGGGGGGCGGGGCAGGGGGGCGACCGCTCCCCAAGAAATATCAAACACGAAAAAGGTCCACTTTAGATTAAACTTTTTATTAAAAAAGTAATATTAGTTACTAAGCTACCTTAAGGGAAGAAATTTTTGCGGAAGAAAATTTCGCGGTTGACAGGTCTAAAAACTGCGAATTACGCTGAATTTATGTTCGCGGTGGGCAGAGTATAGGGGAATATTTAGTACGATATAATTCACGTAAAAAGTCTAGATCTAAATTTAATCTTCAAACAAATCAAAGGCATTTCAAAGAACTTCGCCTGTTTTCTCGATTGGAGGAAAACCTCCAGTTCACTTATCTGCCAAAGTCGAATTATTGTCGAGAGAGAAGAAGCGCTGGAGACGAGGTTGCGAATTGTCGAATGCTCCGATAACTGGAACCATTTTCTTGGTCCCTTGGTGGTTCGAGTTATCGGGAGTGCACTATATTTTCTTATATCTTTAATTGTACAGCTCTTTGCAAGTTAAGCGACATTAAAAAAACGAGAGTAAGATTGAATTTCGCGGAACAATTTTTCCCGGATAAGGCATTTTCATTAAGTTTCGCGGAATTTAATTTCACGAAAATTTCTTCCGCGAAAGTTTCTTCCCTTAAGGTAGTCTATGATTTCCTCTTTACTGGTCAAATAGTGACATGTGTTTCATTTTCTTTAGAAACGATTTTTGATAGACTTTTATTTCAGACATTCATTTCACAGAACAGTCCCGTTCAAAGAAAACATTTTTCTTCTATTGTAATTTCTGTTCCATTGGAAATAATAGATATATAGCCGACTGTTTTCTTAGATGTCAAAATCAAGCGTGTGAAGGCGGATCTCCAGGCTTGAGTAAACATGGTTGTATCATACGCAATTTATCGGTATCTTTTCGTCTTTTTCAAATGCAATTTCATACTGTAGTCCTAAAATTTGGAGTGCATTTTAGCCAATCTAGAAGGTTGAAATTTCAACGATTTTCTCACCCGTCGGCCCCAACCACGGTGGCGCCTCCTCAGTCACTAAATACGAAAAAAGGTCCATAATTTGACAATCTCGCTCCTCCAACTTAAAACCTGTGGCTACGCCTCTAGTGACCGATGTTTTTGTCACTCTTGTAGCTCGTGTAATAAGAGATACCCAAGGCGTAGGAATACAATGTGTGAACAAAATATTATCGGTGACCGATGCTTTTGTCACTCTTGTTGCTCGTGTAATAAGAGATACCCAAGGCGTAGGAATACAATGTGTGAACAAAATATTATCGGTAACCGATGTTTTTGTCACTCTTGTTGCTCGTGTAATAAGAGATACCCAAGGCGTAGGAATACAATGTGTGAACAAAATATTATCGGTGACCGATGTTTTTGTCACTCTTGTTGCTCGTGTAATAAGAGATACCCAAGGCGTAGGAATACAATGTGTGAACAAAATCTTTAACCTCGGCGTCTATTGCGTAATTAAATTACGTTGAAGTCCTATTTGGTGCGGGACTGATGCTCCACCACAAATATTGAAACAATTGTCAAGATATGAATAAAAAGGTTTTAAGTCTTCGTGGCCTATAAACTCTCGTTCTCAGAAATTTGTTGTTTTGAGTAATTCCTTTGATTTCAACAGTTAGCATTTCAGAATCTTTGTTCGTTATAGAAAGATCATTTCGAATTTCGTATTTTAAAGAGTCACAAACAAACACATACAAGCCTCCCCCAATCTATTTTTCCGAGTATGAAATCAAATTTTAATTTTCTAAATAGAAAGTTGAGTGTTGAATTGCCATGTCATTGTTACAACATTCTGCAAGAGAAATCGTATGAAACACCTGACATGTCTGTCAATATGTCACGTTACTGCAACTATGTCACGTGACTGTGAGTATGTCACGTGGCTGTGATTACGACACGTGACTGTGAGTACGACACATGACTGTGAGTATGCCACGTGACTATGAGTATGCCACGACATTTTCATTACGATATATGAGCAACATTAACAAAGTTAATAAACTGTGTCATAACATAATATTTTCTTCAGAAATACAGGACTTATTGGCTTACTTTAACTGTTGTTGACAGGACAGAATTGACAGAATTGCAGGATCATTCGCAGAATATTTACAACGCCACGTCTAAATCTTGCAGTCGAGATTTGTAATATTAATATTTACGCTGTATAGTCACCCAAAGCAAGGCGGCGATGAAAGCCACTAAAACGCAGAGAGTTTAATTGGGTTTATTTGGGTCACTTGGGTCACCGGACCCACAAGGAATTTTGATGTTATATAAGGTCCCACTCTCTCAATTCTTAACCTGGAAACATGAAAAAAATCCTAGAAACTCGAGAATAAGCCACTTCACCGAGAAACAAACTGGAAGAATTGGTGGAAGAAAAACAAATAGGTGTCGCATTATTATTTTCTTTAGGTGAATGCTTTTACACAGTCCTCGTCGCAATAAACTTTAGGGTTTTCAACGTAAGAAGACTTTCCAAAACCTTTCACCGCTTTGTAGTAGATGTCTGCACCGTATTCACATTTCTTTAACTGGGAAGTGAGGGAAGCCCACTTCTTCACCATTTCAAAAATTTTGAACGCTTCCTTCCATAGTTTTCCAAAATCCATTGGGTTGTTATTCATCGTGTAATGAGCCTGGTAACTAGATTGTTCATCGTCTTGATGAACTGATCGACACATTGCTTTCATTGCAGATCGAAAACGTCGGTCACATTCTTTTTTACTCCATCCGAAGTTTTTTCCCTAAAAACTTCACAAAATTATTTGATAAAGATTTTAGCATTTTCTAAGTTTACGCGCATTCAAACTTGAAAGCAGATTAATGGAAAATTCTTCACTTTAATATCCGTGTAAACGCCTTTCAAGTTTAGCCTAGTATAAACCTAGCCTGGTGCAACCGAAGGAAGTTTCATTATTACTTACGCATTGATAGCAGACATCGTGCGCATTGCATGCCGGTCTAAATGTTTCCTTATATGGTATGCGAATTGAGAACGGCGTGCTGCAACCATTGACGTGACGCTGTACAGTACAATTGAGGCCTTCAGTCGCTTGATGGAATGACACGAGAAGAGAAGCGATGAGCAACGCCGACCACCACATGATGAATGTCTACCTAATACATACCATCTTGTTAACAACACAACTCAGCGTTTGTTCAGGTGATATCCAGTTGTTAAATCAGCTTGAAGTTCAAACAGAAATCTTTGTAAACAAGATGTGCTGGATCTCCAGGTGTTTTCGTCAAGGCACTTCAAGACAGTAAATCATGCTGTTCTCTTAAAAAAGATTTTTATATATTATGATTTAACGCGAATGTTATCTTTCCCAAAGAAAGCAATATTTTATACAATAAAAAGTCCATTAAATGATATTGTATGTTCCACAAGGTTCTATATTAACGACCTGTCTAACTTCTCTCAATCAATCCAACCAATAAATCTTTGGTGATGGCAAAATCTTTCTTTTTCAGATAAATGGCGGATTAATTAAAACCAGCCAAGGTTTCTTTCAAACATATTTTCCCTTAACACAGATCTGAAATTAATTCACAAATCACTCCCAAATCGTCTACCTCCAACATTACCAACACTGAAACTGAACGACATAGACATTAAACGCAACCACGCAATTCAATTTCTTGGAGTTATTATTGACGAAAATCTGTCCTGGCAAAACACATTCAATACATCTTGAAAATCTTAGTTATTTTTTTAGCAAGACAATTTTTACAATCTCGTACGCAAAAAGTACTATACTTTTCTTCTTACTGTATACATCCGAAGTACGGCTGTAGTCCTTCCCTATCGCCAAGGTTTACTCGTTTGCTTTTAACTTCAACGTCAAGGTTTACTCGTTTGCTTTTAACTTCAACGTGGCAACAATTTCCATCGCTTGCACGTAGAAAAATGAAATAGTTTTGGACTAGTTTTTCATCTAGAATGTCCAACCACAGTAACACACCTTTCTATTGCAACTGGCAATTTGTCTTATTTGTTTTCTAGTTTTAATCGAGCTTTGTAATAGGAAATTTACTAGTAGTTTTTGAGACCTTGCAAAGTTTTCCCTTATTTGTAGAAAAGGAGGGTACTATCCAGTCGTATGCAAACCATATTGGAGGTCAAATTGAACGACATTTACCGCTAAATACCATCAGAGACTTTTATATGATTGAATTAATACTAATAGAAGGAAATATTTTCAGTCTTTATCAAGATTTTTGATTTTGCCTTAATTTTGGTAAATTCGAACATTCGTTAATTCGAACAAAACTTCTGGTTCCATATGCGTGTTCGAATTAGCGGATGCATACTGTACTCGCTTTTTTAAAATTCATCTACTGCGTGCGATGGTGACATGATGTTCATCATGTTGTAGAGTAGCTAAATACGCTAATACGAACTTTCCCTTATAAGGCTTTGTAACACGTGGTAGGTTTTTCAGGCACTTCCCAAAAGAGCCCAGGTGATTTTCATTCATTGATGGAGTTTTTTTGTAGTTATCCAAACATTTAAGAACATTGCGTAGGCTAACAAGCCCACTAGCTTATAACAACTGGACACGTCATCTGCATTATTAATGAAAGAATTTACCAAGTGCTGGTTGGCATGTTTGAATACCAAAATAGCCGAACCCCGGAAGTCTTAGCAAACAAATTTAACATTTATACAAGTACTAATAGTAACAGAAGCCAGATTTCCACAAGACTAAGATGTAGAATGCCTGTAGCGCATTCCAGGAAGGGCCGAGAGATCCTGGTAAAAGCATTTTTCTCTATCCAAATTGTCTGATAATATAGAACACCACGGAACGTCTTGCGGGTACACAAAAAGATGGGCGAAAAACTTTTAAATCACTAGAAACTGTTCTTTTGCATAACAAATAAACTGTCACATCTCCATGCAAAGATGCGAATTGAATGGCGACATTTCTATCAATCCCTCATTCATTCTAAATGAAGCGCTCGCTACTAAAATAAGTAACAGTTTGTATTTATAATTGATGCATTCAAGGCATATGACATAAAAAATAAGTAACCGAACACAACAAACGTATTTTTCTTGTTTCAGCGTTGTTATAAAGATACGTTTTATACATTCAAACTTTAATTTGCCCGTATTGTGTTAGTACATTGTTGTCGAATCAACGTCGCTTTCATTAAAACCGCGGGAAACAACAATGTACCGGAAATAGACGCAAGCTTGTTCATTTTAACGACTTTTACACGTTTGACTTGCATCTGAACAATACATCCGATCTCCTTTCACTCGATGAAAACACTTACCAGGCGCGTCACAAAACGGTTTGTTGATGGCTTACTAGTAAGGAATGCACCTTATCAAAAACACGCTCAGTTCTGCGAGGTAGGTTGTTGTTTTTCACTTTAAAGCGCATCGAGTAACATAGCTTGTTATGTGAATCATGCAGCTGGTCCGATGAAACAAAGAACAACTATTTTACTTAACCTTTCGTTTAATTAGTTAATAAAATTATAATTATATAGATGCTAACCTGGATTTATTTCCTTTCCATTCTATCCTCACTCTCTTCTTCTTATTAAATTTATTCGCACCTTTAACATATGATTCTCGCATTTTTATAATTGTCTTTTCATTACAACTTTAATTTCATTTAGAATAATTTGTATGTATGCATGATCTATTTTATTTCTGCTGAATTGCCTTTCCTGCTTAAATATTTTCAAATATACAAATAAATACTTCAACATTCTGTCGTTAAACTTTTATTCGATTTTGCTAATTATTCGATTTTATTTTTTGGGATTCTATGGAATTTAAATTAAACTATAAATTATGCAAGAGCTTTTTCAAAAGCGTGATTCTCCGGTCCAATATGAGCGCCCGTGATTGTATTTATTCTAAGGGTTTTAAAACAAAACGTTATGATTGGTTTATTTATTTATGTCTTCAAAGCACATGTTTCGTTTGAAGTTTACCGATGCATGCTCTAAAACGCGCAGAACAATGTGACAGTCCCTGCCCCAGTCCCGGACAACTGGTCGATTTTTATTCAAGGAGATTTGTAATTAGTGGGCGTTTTTTTCTCTCGCCACAATATTCCTGCCTTTTGATATCAGTTTTATTAATTGTTTTATTATATCCCCCAAATGAGATTCAACATTATGTATTGCCCATCACGAAAGCAACATTGTTCCCTTTAATTTAATTTAAAAAAACATGATTTCATTTCAAGTTCCTTCTTTGAAATTAAAACTGTTTTCTTGAGCTGGTAAATGGTTTGGTTTCATTTTACGTTTTTTTCGTCAAGTTAAAAAGAGAAATTTTTTATCAGTTTTTTCTTCTTTTTGCTAAACTAATTCAATAAAATCGCTTGTGTTCGGAAGATTTGTGGATTGCTATTGGTGGAGCCTTATATATAAATAAATAAGCCACCTGCTTCACATTCCCTTGTGCTGTAATTCCAAAAGAAAGAAAATTCCTTTTGACGGAATTTAATAGGAATTTGGGAAACACCTTTTCCATCGCTGATTTGTTTGTGGCGAGAGAGACTTTTCGTGTGATTCGGTAAACAAGTAATATTTTATGTTTTATTTTCCGGGTTCGAATTATTTGACAATAATTTAGGATATATTTTGTCATTCATTAAATTATTTTAAACGCATTAAGCTGTTCCATTATATTTTTTATTTTTGTGTTAATTTCTGTCAGTTCTGGCTTGTTATGCTTTCATTGACACTGCACTGCTGCTGTTTTGAGATTTTGAAATCTGAATTTCCACCTAACATGACTGGAACAGTTTTCTGTCTTTTAATAGCTTGGTTGATATTTTCTCTTCCCGCTGCGAAGTGTGGAATACCACCGAAAAGTTCTTTTCACGAATCAAATAGCAACTAAAAAATGTATGCGATTATTTTGACCTTCTGAGAAATGTACTTGCACTTTCAACTGGAACAAAATATACGAAACGAAAGGTTTAAAGTCGATTAAGAAAAGATTACTATCAGTGTTTTTTGGAAGCGGCGTTCAACCACTTGGGGAATCCTTTTAATGGAATATTCATTGAACGCACAAGCAAGAGCAGTTTTGCTAAATAAGTTACAATTGGTATACAGTCCCTACAGGGCAACAACTAAAATAGTTCGAGTTATCCTTGGTTCAAGTTATCGGGAATATTCTGTATTATCTAAAAATCACCTCTATTTCATAGCAACCTACTAATTGAAGTTTACTGGGTGTCTACACAATGATATGCTGTACCATCTGATGAAAGACTCACTATTTTCTACCTTGAAAATCCTATGTTTCCACTAAGAACACAACCAACGTTTTCGTGTTATAGAAATACACACGGTTGGAGTTTAGTTTAAAAGTTAGAGTCGGTTGGGGTTTAGTCAATACTTTAGTTTGTATGCTGCTTGCACGCTTTAAACCGCCTTACAAGGACACATTGACAATTATTTTTCTTCTTTTTTTTTCAGGAAAATGACATTCCTATTTGGCTTTTTGTTATCTCTTCTTCAATTCACCGTAAGCCAGTCAACGTTTAGCTGTCCCAAAAAATGCATTTGCACTGAACCGCTATATGATATATGCTTCGTGTCAAAGTTAAACGAAATCGTAAAGTTGGAGAACGGAACAACCATTAAGCAATTGTAAGTCTTATTTTTAGTGAACACTTCATCTTTTTTATTTTTAAGTCTTACCTGACGTTCTATTACAGACGAATATCAGTCTGCAATTTGTCGCTCTCCACTTTTAACACCTACAACGTTCTCAAGGTACAAAGTTCATGTGAGAAGCCCCCCTTATCTCTCTTTGACACCTTTTCACCCTCACTAACTTACATCGATAACCACAAATGTCATTATCAGTTAAAATCGACAGCGAGCAACTGCAGCTTAACTTGTCCATCACCTATCATCTACAAAGGAAGGTGTGTGTGCGAAAAATGCAAGTTGCTACCCAATGAAGATCAGGAATTAGCAAACTCGACGATCTTTCCGACGTCATCATTAAGCGACGCAAGCATGCTACCGGAACGAACCTCTGTTATTACCACATCACTTGGACTTGGAGCAACCGTTGTGAATATTAATAAAACTTTGCCTTCAGTAGCATTCAATAAAACAGTGACTAAAAGCGTTAAAACTTCTCTACTTGGAGGCAAAATAAATTTATTTGTAGAACCATCAAAGAAACGAGTATACGGTGCACAAATGCTGAAAGGAAAAACCGAAAAGACCAGGTTACCAGTTTCGAAAACTATTTCCTTCCAGAAATCCGTAAGTTTAAAGATGAAAAGATCAAAGAGTGTTCAGTTAAAGTCAACGCGTGGATTCATCTCCGAGACGCCGATTAATGCTATTGCAACGAAATTCAGTTTGAACAATGATTCAATCTTTCTCCAAAATAGGTCCAACGGGGAAGGCAACATAACAAATACGTTCCCAAAGAAACATAAATACAACTTTTATTTCATCATTGCGATCGCGTCCATTAGTTCATTAGCTCTAATTGTCAACATGTTCTTAATGACCCAGGTTATTAACTGGCAAAAGGTGCTTCTGTTCGAAGTGTTTGGATTTTTCTTGATGTTGTATAACGTTGTGTTGGCGTGCTACGGTATCACTTTAGCGGTGTATCTCGCTCAGGACACAGTTGAATGGGAGATGAGGTTTTGCCAAGGTATAACCTCTGTAAAGCTGTTCTCTCTGGGCACCATTGTATGGACGATCATCATGCTAATGTTCCATTTTTCCATCCGATCTTCAGGTGATGAGAAGGATAACAGGGACGCAGTGTTTAAAGGGATTGTTTACGTCCTCGAAGGTCTCATGTTATCCGGTGTTCTATCCGTCATGTCCTGGATTAAACTAGATTCCTGGAACTATCTCTGCTCTATAATTAACCCAATCACAAATTTAGAGTGGATGCTTGTAGGAATAGAAGTCTTACATTATTCCATTCTGTTTTTGTTGATCATACGTTATCCTATACATTTGTTCCGCAGGGAGAAAGTGACTTCAGCTTGTCTCCAAGAATATCGCAAATATGAGCCTCTCGTTTTCTTGATGATTTTTCTAACTTTTGTCGTTTGGACCGTTACGTATATTTTAACACTTGCTGAGTGGAGAATATTCGACATGGAAATGGCAGCGGTTATTCGAGTCTGCGGTTTAATGGTGCCGTTACTTTTCCAACCGATGATGATTTGCATGAAGAATACTTGGTGCTGTAAGTGCTGCTGCCAGAAACCAGAGGATGACGAGCTTGGGAAGGTTTCCACGTCTGATGTATCACGTGATACGTCCCCTTTTGGGGAGAACTACTCGAGAACAACAAGTAGTCAAGAAGCGAAGGAGGCAAATAAGAAGAACAAAAAACATGCAAATAAATCACCTGTTAAACGCGAAACAACTACCGATAGAAAAACAAGTAAAAGTCTTTCTATAGATGACGCCACCGAGAATTGCCCACTTTTAGATGAGCCAACCACGCCACTTTCCCCCGCAAAATCCCCCAAGCTCCAAGCACTGTTCCCCAGTGACCAAGCACCGTTACTGGATGATACAGATAGTCGAAGGAAGGCTCCAGTCGCTGATGTGGATTCGACGCCTGTAAAATCGTTAGAAAGTCCGCGAAGAGGCAACACTGAGTTTCCATCTTTTATATCAATGGAGGCAGGCGGAGAGAATGAGGAAAACAATAAAAAAGATGCGCCTCGCTTAAAAGAATTAAAAGAAGAGTCGCTTATCGAAGAGGGACGGGTTTCAAGAGGCCCTACATTTTACGCTATGCCCGAAAAGAAGAAACCCTCCGACGAGTCGCCGCAATCAATCGAACGGAAATTGCTACCTGATAACCATTTAGAACTGAAAATGGACGAACCGAATAACAAAGAAAACAATAAAAAATCCTTTCTGAAAAAGTCCAAACCGAAAACCGGCAATGAATCTAAAAAAGGAAAGAAGAAGCTCAAGAAAACAGACAGCATAGAGATGGGTGCCCCTTCTGAAGCGTCCTTGGAATGGGATCACAGTTATTCATCATCAGGTTCAGCAGATATCCCACCAGGAAACAACACGGAGTGGAACGCCGATAAAGTGTCCCCCGTGTGCGCGTGGGAACCGTACGAGTCAGAATGTGTCCGCGAAACTGAATTTCTGCAACCAGTAAAGAGTGAAAAGGAAAAATCCAAAGGAAAAAGCAAACTTTTAAAATTTCGCGGAAAAAGCAAAAACGAGAGACAGTGTAGGGAAGATGTCGAGACGAATACATGAATGCGAAGAGAGAAAGTGTCAATAAATTACGAGAATATATTTATTTATCTAACGATATGGATATATATATTTTTTATTTTTACTTTTTAAGTTTGTATTTTAAGGACTACAATACCTTTGTTGAATGATGAAAATGTATTTTAAAAGTCTTTTCAAAAGTTATTCATTTGTACGATTGGCACGCTTATACCCAGTATTACGCAATATTCTAGACCCGTTACATTTCATGCAATCATGTTAGAGATGCACGAAAGGACATTATTAATCTGAGCATATACAAACGACATTACATGAACAATGTAGAACGTACAAAACAAAATTCCAAAACAATGCTTGTTCCTTTGCTCTATGTGTCTAATCTTCGAAGGTGTATGCTCACTTGGAGTGTGACTGTCGAATTATTATAGTTTTCTCCATTCAAAAACAGTATACTCCAAGAACACAAGAGTGTCGTTTCCACCGCGTTTGAATAATAAAAATAAATGCTTCATATATGTTCATTGCTTTATAGCGAAAAAGATGGAGAGGTCAGATGTACTCGAAGTTGTGATAGTTTATCATTGATCTATCTTTATCCGTTTATTACGGTTATTTATAATCAAAATTAAATCAAGTAAACTTTATGATATTATTGGAATTTTGTAAGAGCCACTCTAAAAGTGTAAAAATAAATTCGTATCTCAAACCCGCCCATAAAATATTCAAGTTGTCGTAGAAACTGGACTTAATTCGATTGATCTAATTCGCACAGAAGAAATGCACTTTTATTTAGTTAGCTAACGAAATCCGTTTTTGTTTTTGTTTATCACCCATGAGATTGACCTGAATGGCAGTTTTCGATTTAATAAACGACATTTTCTGTCAAAAACGCAAAGTAATTTTATTAAGTGCGTTAGGAAGCCTGAGAGATGTTTACCATTAATTCTCTCATGTCATTCGAATACTCAACAAACAGTAACCATTCGAGCGTTGTACATCGCGAACCGCTTTTATCTATCCAATGAGCTGAACTTTTATATTTACAATCACCATGTTGTTGTGTTTGCTGGTAGCCCTTCTTTCCAGCTGCTATGGTGCGTCGAGTATTGATTGGGAGGAGATGTTAAGTATTTTACAGTCTCCGCAGAAGTTTTTGGCTCAGTTAGATGCAATTAAAGAGTTCAAAAGAAGAACAAAGTCGGAGACCGCGCTGGAGGATAAAGTTGATAAAATCGAAAAGACGTTAGAAGACGTTCTAACGGTTATATTGAGACACCCAAACTTTTCTGATGATGATGAAGGAATACCTTCAAAAGAAGATAACATAAATGGCTTACGAAGAAACTCTAAAACACCGGGAATGCCGTTAAAGACCTACACTGATCATCCTTACAGCACTCACCTAAATACAGCCCTATCAACAAGTTCGTTTCAAACGACATCAAACAAACATACGAAAACGAAAGCTTTTTTTAAAAAGAATAGAAAAACCACTGGACAAACAAAGATTAAAGATGGTCACACTTCTACGCTTAAAAAAACAACAAAATCAAAGTCAACAACAAGCAGTGGCACCAGTGTAGACCCACAAACCTCTTCCAAGAAGAAAACTTCATTAAAATCTACTAAAACCAAACAAAGTACTAGAAAAAAAATCACTGCTTTTACAAAAAGTAAAACAAATACCAGTTTAAACGGGAGTCTAGCGACAACACACCTAAAAACAACATTGGCAACAAGATCAAGCAGTTACGAAAACACTCAAAGAAAAGAAGATTTAACCAGCAAATCACCAAAGACTACACTTCAAAGAAACCCTTTAATATCGGGTACATCAAAAACGTACAAAAACAAGTTGTTTGGTTCGCCGACAAAAAATGGGAATTCAAAATGGAGGTCAACAACGATATCAACTCCAAGTACAATAAATAAGGATCAAAGTTACCCATTGGTAGCAAACAATAGATTAACAACAACAACAGACGAGAGAGAGAAATCTGGAAAATTAAGGAACAAAATGAAAACAGATCACATTAAGAGTTACAATACCCCTGTTCCGTTAACGTCAACAAAAACCACCGCAAACACACACATATCTTCAGCTAGAAGAACTGCAAGCATTAGAACGAACCGCACAAATACGACACCGCTATTTGATTTTAATGAAACTTCAACAAAATTTCCAAAAACCGTTTCGCCAACTCTAACCATTCCTCATGCAGTTACTCTCGTAAGACCTATAGCTGCCCCAACGTCAAAACCATCCTCGACAGTTGATAAGTTGGTGCAGCCAATTATTCATCCGCCTGTTGCATATGAAGCCGTACATAGCCATGGATCTCTTCAAGGTGATGCTCCAAATGCGGAAGCGGAAGTCAGTAGCACAGAATCTGTAGCTGTCTTGCAAAAATCCAAACAACACGACGATTTTTATTTTTTGAAAACAAGTAAGCCTCAATATCGCAATGTACTTTCTATTCATCTTGGAGCAAGTTTATGAACTCATTGCTCCGCTAAAATTGTTTCAGTGAAATGAAAAGCAGGGTTTAAAATTTTGTCTCCACATTTTGGTTGTTTTTCATTCACTTTCCTTCTTTAATTATTCTGGATGAGAGTCATTGGAGAGAAGCTTAATATCCACGAAAAGACCGCTGAAATGTTTAATTTCAAAGTTGTCGAACCACTAAAGTCAGATTGCATAGTAAAAATTTGCGAAATACCTTTTCTTTTTCAAAAATATACCCCTTTGGATACTCCCATGACACCTAGGCTGTATGTATGCCAAGTTTCGACGATATTGCCTCAACCTCCTAACCCCTAAAATTCTTAACTCACAATTTCTAACTCCAGTTTATAAAAATAACTTTCCACGCGTTTCTAAAATAACTTTCCGCAAGTTTATAAAAATAACTTTCCGCGCGTTTCTAAAAATAACTTTCCGCGAGTTTCTAAAAACAACTTTCAACAAGTTTCAAAAATAACTTCCACGCGTTTCTAAAAATAACTTTCCACGCGTTTCTAAAATAACTTTCCGCAAGTTTCTAAAAATAACTACCACGAGTTTATAAAATAACTTTCCGCGCGTTTCTAAAAATAACTTTCCGCGCGTTTCTAAAAATAAATTTCCACGCGTTTCTAAAATAACTTTCCGCAAGTTTCTAAAAATTACTACCACGAGTTTCTAAAAATAACTTTCCGCGCGTTTCTAAAAATAACTTTCCGCGAGTTTCTAAAAATAACTTTCCGCGCGTTTCTAAAAATAACTTTCCGCGCGTTTCTAAAAATAACTTTCCGCGAGTCTCTAAAAATAACTTTTCGCGAGTTTCTAAAAACAACTTTCAACAAGTTTCAAAAATAACTTCCACGAGTTTCTAAAAATTATATTTGAAAGTTATTTATGGAATCTAGGGGAGAGCAGACAAACAAACATCGGTAAGATATTACAGTAATAATCTACCCGTTGGTATAACAGTTCTTAAGAGTGTGACTCGAAACCAATAACACAAGAATCTTTTTAAATATAACCTTGAAAGATGTGGCAAAATAAAGCAGTACCATTGCTATTCTGGTGCATACATTTCGAGTGAAGCTTGTTTCTTGTATTCAGAATATTGTGACAGCCATACTTTGAATTTCTCATTGAGACACGAGCCGCACTTTCTTTTCTATTAAACAGTGCTTATTCAATAGACAGTTTTCTTTCGTACAAAAGTTGCAATTTATCAACGTGTTTTTAGATGGAGCAGAATCTTGTGCGAATTGGTGATGTTTGAGTGTGAACCTATGGAACATTTTGTTGACTGTGAACCTATGGAATAGTTTGTTGACTGTGAACCTATGGAATAGTTTGTTGATTGTGAACCTATGGAATAGTTTGTTGACTGTGAACCTATGGAATAGTTTGTTGATTGTGAACCTATGGAATAGTTTGTTGACTATGAACCTATGGAATAGTTTGTTGACTGTGAACCTATGGAATAGTTTGTTGATTGTGAACCTATGGAATAGTTTGTTGACTGTAAACCTATGGAATAATTTGTTGACTGTGAACCTATGGAATAGTTTGTTGACTGTAAACCTATGGAATAGTTTGTTGACTGTAAACCTATGGAATAGTTTGTTGACTGTAAACCTAAGGAATAGTTTGAATATTTGTAAATGCCTGTCGATTAGTTTTTTTAAAGATTATTTCGCTAACGTTTTGGTTACTAGCAAATACCTGAACTCATTCATGAGTTATAACGACTGGTAAGTAGAAAAAAATTAAATAAAACAAATAAAATATAATGATAAATATAAATAATAATAATATTAAAGAATTCTTGGTCTAAGTTACTTTCGCAACTCGAAGGTATCTACTTGAGATGGTTTTACTGCTCAGCATCATATAGGCTCGTAGAAAATATAGAACAAATCGACAAGCATATAGACAGAAAGGTCCGTTTGATTTATTTAAATGATACGGAAAATGATACGGAGCTTTCCAAAGAAATATGGAAGATAAAAGATGCTAATAAAACACCTACGATAACATGGTCAATAAAAGAAAAATATACGAAGATCAAGCCAAACTACAATAGATGCTCACTTTAAAGAAAAACTTTATATCCTGACATCAAACGACCCCAATCTCCTCAACAAACGCAGCGAAATGTCGGCACCAAAACAAACATAAGCTAAAAAACATCAAATGACGTCACGAAGTTATTGCATTGTAGCATTTATATTTTAACGTTTTTAACCGTTTTAATTCACTGTAGTTAGCTGATGATTGCGAAAGCATGAAACTTTAAGTACTAACAACAAAAGTTGTTTTTCATTATCTATAAATTTATTCGCTCCTCATGTCGAGCACTCTATGAGAAGAAGTTTTACAACTATATATAAATATACTTTAGGCGATCTATATTTGTCCTCTTCGTGGATAGTTTACTACAGCAGCTGAATGATCGTTTTCAAGGAAAAGCAAAAGATGGCATTAAGGGAATGATTTTGATTCTGAGCAATCTTCATTCAAGTATTCATGCAGAAAAAGATTCAATTAAAAATCTTCCCGGCCGGGGCAAATTTGGTCAGGAGCCCCTTTCTTTTTAAAATTCCTGGATCCGCCCCTGTTCTATACCACTGGAATCTTATCACAACCGTTGCGGCAGCTACCTCAACACTCATCGCGTGCAAACTTGGGGAGAAGTTAATAATTCCTGTGTGTGCATATTTGTATGAACGTGTAAGCACACACAAAAGTTGGCCAACCTTAAATTAGTGTTAAATTGTATCATACAGAGGGTGAAATACAAATCCAACTCTTATGTCGCCATCCTGCTGGTCTCTTTCCCTCGATTTCCATTTTCCGTGTTCTTTTGACTATATTTTTGTCATCTATTTGAAGCAAGTGCTCATACTCTCGTTGACAGAGTTTGTGGCACATTTTACTCTTTCGATACTTTGTTGGTATTACCAGCTCTGCTCTGATGTCATCATTGTGCAGCCGGTCAATTCTACGGTGACTATTTTAATACATCGGTACTGGTCTGATGACCATCTCATAGATTTTGGCCTTCATCTTTCTAGCCAAGCGTATGTTCTAAATGATAAAGTCTTTCTCGTTGCATCCTGTCTCACTTAAGATCACGCCAAAGTACTTGAAGATACTGACCTGCTTCAACTTGCCGTCAGGTCTGTGATGTTCATTTCAACACGTTGTTGGCAGGTAGCCATTACCTCCGTCTTTCCCAAAGTCAACACCTTTGAGACCACAGATTGACATCCAAACCACCTTTCCCGAAGTTCCTTGTTTGTGTCGCCACTACCACGTCACTTGTGAAAATCAGTTCCCATGGACCCTTCTCTGAAGCTCCTGCTTATGGTGTCCAATATTAGCACAAACAAACAATAGCTGATCGCTAAATCCTTGGTGTCAACCTACTCCATTCGCGAAGAGGAAGAAGTCCTCCCAATGTCCCGGTTGTGCTTTATTCTTTGCTTTATCCGAACTGCATGTCAATGCCGATTTCCTTAACCTTTTCTCCAAGAATTTCTCCAGGACTATTACCAGGTATTCCAAAAATCTGATTTCCACAGTCCATTGGCTCTCCTTTCTGCTTGGTGACTGGTACTGTTTCAGATACTTCCCATTCTCTAGGTATTTGCTCAACCTTCCATATTGACACAAGCAGATCAAACAACATTTCTATACCCATCCTTCAGTATCTTTACCAGGTCGAATTCAAATCCTCGGCTGCTTTTCCGCTTTTCAACATGTTGATCGTCTGAGCTACCTTGTCTCTTATTATGTTTGTAATTGGTCTATCAACTGGATCCACTGTCGTTAGCTCACTCCTTCATTCTCCAATTTCAACAACTTGCTGAAATACTCCATTCACCTATCCTGATCTGTTTCATATTTTCCATTATTATCTCTGGCCTATCCCGAAGAACATTGGCACGGCTCTCTGTCTAGATAATTTGTAAATGCTGCTTCCTTGCTTGTTTTCAAGATTCTCATATGTTTCGTTGAGAGAATCTCACGTGTGGCGTTGCCGCTGTTCTCCTCATCATTCATGCGATTGTACTCTCCCTTCCCGTCTGATTCTCGTGTCTCTTGCCACTTTTTGAAAACCCTTAGTTGGTCATGCCACACACCGCCTCTACTGCTTTCATGACCGTGGTTCTGATTTCGTTTTCTGAACCATCATTCTTGCCGTAAGAGACGTTTGCTTTGTCTCGCAAATTCTGTTTGCTCATCCCCGGCTTCTGTTTCCACGATTTAATTCTTACTTTTAAAATTGGCCGTCTTGGGTTCTCCGTCCTGTTTCGTAGTAGTTGTAATTTCAGGCGAAATTTATCCCACAATTACTTTGTACTAACCAGAGAATGAGATTCTCAAACGATACAACATTAAACTAAACAATGCTTTGTAAGTGCAGTTAACAATTTCTTGTCATCAACACTCTTTCGCATAAGAAATGGAATTGACATCACGAAGGACACATTAACCACCCTATTCGATGAGGTATTTTCAACGACCTATCTAAACCACCTCTTATTCCGATACAAAATGGAAAATTCGAGCCGCAAACCCCACTAGCGAGACTTGATATTAAAACAAAAGATTTTGGCAAAATGAGCAAACAACGTTTTGGCATTCGATTGACACGTCATCAGAGAATAATCAAGCGAAGTAAGACACCAAGATCACAAGAATATTATAAAACACGTGAACAAAGATGGATGGAATTCGATGGAATTGAAATAAATGAACATATCCAAATTGCTTCAGCATTTAATGATTACTTTGTTAACGTTGGTCCTCGGCTGGCCGCCTCTATACCAAAACTAAACTTTGATTTAAAGTATTTATCAGGAAATTACGAAATTTAAATTTAAATTATTGTCCACTCTCCGATGAAGAGTTAAAAAGCGCTGTGGACTTCCTAAAGTTAAATAAACGTCCTGATTTTAACGACATAAATTCAAATATTGTTAAAATTGTTTTTGACACAATATCTAAACCGATTAAATTCATATTTAATCTTTCTTTGAAATCTGGTATCTTCTCTGATCAATTAAAAATTGCTCAGATTACCCCTATTTTTAAAGCAGGTAGCAAAGAAAGATAGTGTTACCAATTACAGACCCATTTCTGTGTTGCCTTGCTTTTCTAAAATTCTTGAAAAAATTAACAGACTATACTTTCACTGTGTAAAAAACAAAATTATTTATGAAAAACAATTTGGATTCCAAAAACGTCATTCAACAGATCAAGCTATTTTAGTACTGAATAATCAAATTCTAAAATCCTTTGATAAAAGTGAATACTCAATTGGAGTTTTTGTCGATTTATCAGAAGCTTTTGATACTGTCGATCATGATATTTTATTGAAAAAACTTTCTTTTTATGGAATAAATAATACGTATTTCGATTGGTTTAAAAGCTATCTTTGTAATAGAAAGCAATTTATATCAACTAGTAAAGGCATCACAGAAATGAGAACCATATTGTATCTAGTACTTCAAGGGTCTATCTTAGGGCTGCTCCTTTTTTAATATTTATAAATGATTTCCCTAAATCAACTTCCTTAGATACCATCTTGTTTGCTGATGATACTAGCCTTTCCTCTTCGCATAATGATATCAATATTCTCTTTGAAAACACTAACAAAGAATTAATTAACGTAAATACAGTCGACTCTCTCTCTAATTCGAATCTCTAATATTCGAACTTTCTATAATTCGAAGGAATTCGAAGTCACCGTCAATTCTCTTTAAAAAACTCTTATAATTTACTTTCTATTATTCGAATTTCTGTAATCCGAAAACCTCCATATTTCAAACAAATTTTCTGATCCCCTCGGCAAAATCCTCTCTGTAATTCGAATTTTCGGAATGTAAACTAACCGTTAACACTTTCAAATGTGTTATTTTTCAAAATTCGAATTTCTGTTTTTGATTGTTTTTCTGATCGAATGTTTTGATTTTTTATAAATGCACGTCTTTTGTATGAAGTTTGATCATATTTTCTTGTGACTATTGCCGTTTGATGAACTACGTCTTATTTCTTGATCAAAATGGCTAAACGACTCCATATAGATCAAAATCAGGAGACAAAGTATAAAGCTTTGTTGGAGTTAGAGAAAGGGAAGTCCAATAAAGAAGTGGCACAATCATTTGGCATCCCGCCTAATACGCATTCGACTTGAAAAAATCTAGATCAGTTACGGAAGAGATGACAGCGCTCTGGCTTGAAACAACACTACCGACAATCCTTTCCAGATACCTACTTGAAAACATCTTCAATGCTGATGAATTCGGCCTGTTTTATAACTGCCCAAATAAGACCTTTCACTTTAAGAAAGAAAAGTGCAGTGGTGGCAAGCACAGCCAAGTCCGATTGACCGGGATGGTAGCGGGAAATACAAAAGGTGAAAGAGTTTCAATGTTTGCCATTGGAAAATCAAAGAATCCGAAATGTTTTAAAGTGTTATAAGTATTCCGCGCCGTTACCGAGCACAGCAATAAAGTTGGATGTCGTCCGAGTTGTTTGAAGAATGGGTCAAGGAACTCATAGGAACCATGGGTTTGGTGTCAAAAAGAGGAAAATAGATTTGATTGTGGATAACTATCCTGCTCACCCAATCGTAACAGTGCTTAAATGGGTTGAACTCTTCATGATTTTTCTCAATTTTTCAAAAATTTCGATTTCTTTCTCTAATTTGAATTTCCACCCTTTAAACCGGAAAATTCGAATAAGAGAGACTTTCTACTATTCAAATCTCTATAATTCGAACATTTTTTCCCCCTTGGGATTCGAATTAGAGAGAGTCAACTGTACCTGGTTTCAATTAAATAAATTATCTCTAAATTCTAACAAAACAAAATTTATTCTGTTCCATAAAAAATCCCAAACAAAATGTCTGCTTAATTTACCTGCTTTAAAGATTAATGGTAATGTCATCAAAAGGGAAAGAAGTCTCAAATTCTTAGGGTTTTTTATTATTATTATTATTATTATTATTATTATTATTATTATTATTATTATTATTATTATTATTATTATTATTATTATTATTATTATTATTATTATTATTATTATTATTATTATTATTATTATTATTATTATTATTATTATTATTATTATTATTATTATTATTATTATTATTATTATTATTATTATTATTATTATTATTATTATTATTATTATTATTATTATTATTATTATTATTATTATTATTATTATTATTATTATTATTATTATTATTATTATTATTATTATTATTATTATTATTATTATTATTATTATTATTATTATTATTATTATTATTATTATTATTATTATTATTATTATTATTATTATTATTATTATTATTATTATTATTATTATTATTATTATTATTATTATTATTATTATTATTATTATTATTATTATTATTATTAAATGAACTGTCATGTATCTTATCCAAAAACATCGGGATCCTATATAAAGCCAGCCAATTACTTAACTTCGATTGTCTTAAAAAGATATACTTTTCTTTAATTCATTCACACATAAATTATGCCAATATTGTATGGCCCAGTTCCAGGGGCGGATCCAGGAATTTTTACGATAGCTGCAAAAATATATACGCCGAAGGCGCGCCGGTGGGTTTTTGGGAAAATCTTTCAAATTAAGCCTAATAGAAAGTATGGAAAACTATTCAGAAACTAACGTTCGTTACATAAATATAACTTACTTCAAGCATTAAATTTATACATGCGCATATCGTATATGCGCAAAAGAAAGAAAAGAAACCTACACAAGACTGTTTCGCCCAATATCAGGGCTCATCAGGATGCCTAGGATTGAGTTAAAATCCAGACATCGACAGTCAAAATTTAAAAGTAATATAAAGGGGAACCTGTACAATATGATTAGTTTGTGATTAAAGCCAGTCATAAGCTCAAATTTAATGAAACGTATTGTACACGCTTTTTTATAAGCATAGACTTGATTCGGCCAGGGTCAAGTATTCTTAACTTTTAACTCCAAGTCAGGCTGAAATATTCTTAGCATATTCTCATTTATTCTACTTAAAATAGGTTGTATTCTTATTTTCCGTTCCATCAAAATTTATATAATATAACTTATAATAATATAATCGTTTCAGAACCCGATTTTAATTTGAGGACCAAAAATTTGGAACCATTTTCTAGCTAGTAAAGAATTACATCCATCATTAAACGTTTTTAAATATTTTATTAAAAAAGAAAATTCTCAACTTTGAAAACGAAATTATATTCTTCTTTAAAATACGTTTTTTTGGTTGTTTTAATTTTTCTTTGTACATGACAATATCCATTAATAAATCACCATAGGGGCTTGATGGTAAAGTTCCTACTTTCTCCAGGTCCCTAACCATAAAAAATACGGCATTATTGTTTATATTAGTTGTAATATATATCAACTGCATTGGGTATTTTATTTTATTATTTACTACGCTTATCAGTTGTAATTGTGTGGTTTTTATTGGTTGAAAATATTATTATTATAAAAAAAAAAGAAAAAAAGAAAAAGCGAAGAAACCGCAAAACATCTTTATTAGCATAACGTAGTAAATAATTGACCGTCTTTTTAAATCAAACATGAGAAAAAGCAGAAAAATTATTTATTGATGAGCTTTAAAATTCTAACGATGAGGAAACAACAGCAAGAAAGATTCGTTCAATTACTGGATATTGTTTGCATATATCAAAGTTTCATTTTCATTGTTGAGAGAGATTTTCATTGGTTGCATTCCGCTAACGATTCTTTACTCAATTTTGTGTTTAACGTTCTTAAAAAGGCGTTTGAATAAATCTCTACAGATGTAATAAACTGGTGTAAAACCATTCTAAGTTTATTATCATCTATTAGAATTAATTAGGACGCTGTTAGAAACAGTATATTTAGTAGCGCCCTTTATGCGCCCCTTGTTAGAAACTATATATTTAGTAGCGCCCTTTATGCGCCCTTTGTCAAATTGTGGTTTCAATGTATAGCGTTAAGATTAGAAGATATAGCTCTCTTTATGTTAAATTTCATTCAAGATGGTTGTGTTTTTACTGTTTTGAAAATGGCGCCCAGTATGATGGTCTTTTTATGAATTATCTTCTCGATCCAGCAGCATCATCAAGTGATCCTGATTTAATCTGACGATCTGTGAGCAGAGCTGTCCCTAGTAACCTAAATTTTTTCTACTATCACGCTGACTGGACATGATATTTTCTTGATTTTTCCCAGTGGGAACTTTGCAATATTTTTCAGAAAGTGAACTTTTCTTTTCGATTCATGTTTTCTTAATATTTATCTAGCTATTGTTCACAGAGAGAGGCTCTCATTTTAATTACTTACATTTTACACTTTCATGTTTTTTGCATTAGTGTTTGGAAAGGTTCCCTAGAAGTTTTTTGATGTTATGGACATTTAAAGCTACTTTTGCTCTTATCTCTTGGGTTAAAGTATTTCTGCTACCAGTGGTAGCTCCCTGTTTAAAGTTTTTGACACAATTGTGACTTTTTTTTTTTGCGGAACGACAGATATTTTTGAGACTTTGATAAGTTCTCTCTTTTTCTTGGAAACTAGCTAAAGACAAACTTATTTTTGACGTTTACCTTAACATTTGTGACGTTCGTGACAATTATTTTTTTCTTTGAAAAACATTTGAGATTTTGTTAATCGTTTTCATACGTTTAAAGCTGTTTTATTTCCTTTATTTACTCTTCCTGTAATCTTTTATCCTGTTTGTTCAAGATCAAGTGGTCTTTTTTTTTAAAAAAGTTTTATTTACCTTTGCTATTTTGTGTGATATACAATGGCTTTGACTAGGAAACAGGCAAGAAGAAAAGGGTTAAGAGTGGTTTTCAAAGATCTTTTGGCTGAAATTGATCATAGTTTAAAGCTTGAGAATGTTGAGGTGACAAAGTTGATTGCTCTCAAAGGATCTTTAAATCAGTCAGCTAAGCAAATTGAAGATGTTGATAAAGAAATTCTTAATGCTCTTGATCCTGGAGAAGTGGAGGCAGATGTTATTGAGTCTATGAAAATTCTAATGCCATTTAACGAGGCGTTAGCTCAACTAGATGTAAGGCTGGAAAAACTCAGAATTTCAAAGGTTGATTCGTCTACTCCACCTTCATCTTCCATCAGTGGGTCAGCCTCTGACAGTTGTAAGCTACCCAAGTTCGATCTACCAAAATTCTCAGGTGATGCTCTTTGTTGGCAGGGTTTCTGGGATCAGTTCAATGTTTCTGTCCATTCTAGAGAGATGATTTCTGATATTGACCGATTTAATTATTTGAAAAGGTGTCTTCAAGGTGAAGCATTGACTGCCATTTCTGGACTTTCTCTTTGTTCTGACAATTACAAGGAGGCAATTGACGTCTTGGAGAAAAGGTATGGGAACAAGCAGGTGTTGATTTCTGCTCATATGTCTTCTCTCTTGAAGATCAACAAAATCAAAAGAAGTGATGACATCAAAGGTTTGAGGAAACTGCATGATGATGTTGAGAATTGCATGAGAAATTTGAAGGCTCTTGATTACGATTCAGCAGGATATGGTGGGTTGTTGATTCCCATGCTGAAAGAGAGGTTACCTGATGATCTTATTGTGATTGTTTCTCGAAGATTTGGAAGCACAGTTTGGACTTTGGAGAAAATGATGGAATTCTTTCAGGATGAGTTACAAGCTCTAGAAAATTGTGTTGGGTTATCAAGCTCCACAAGGAGCCAGGATAGTTTTCGTAAAGGTTCTGATTTTACTGCATCTACTTTGTTCTCTGGAGGAAGATATGAGAAGCCAACGAATGAGACCCACCCAGGTAAGACTTGTGTTTTCTGTCAACGAAGTCATCCCTCTTGGAAATGCAGGACTGTGACTAATGTGAAAGCCAGGAAAGAGATTTTAAGGAGATTTCATCTTTGTTTTGTCTGCTTGCAGAAGGGTCATCGAAGTGACCAATGTCAATCAGAGTATAAGTGTAGGCGATGTGACAAAGTAGGACATCATATAAGCATTTGTTCAAGTGACGAGGCTGGAAATGGTGGTGAAAGTGTACCAAAGGTGTCTACCTATCATGCAGGTAATCAACGGTCACCAGGATTCAGTGTTCTCTTACAAACTGCTTCGGCAAAGATTTCCAGCGTTGATGAAGAACAAGAAATGTTCACTCGTATCTTGTTTGATGGTGGTAGTCAGAGGACTTACATCACTGACAAAACAAGAAATCAGTTGCATTTGAAGACCATCAGGCGAGAAAGAATAATTTTGGATACTTTTGCTTCCACTGAATCTTCACTCAAGGTTCTAGATGTTGTTCAGTTCAAAGTAAGACATAAGTTCTCAAACTCTTTCACCTTTGTAGAAGCTTTGTGCATTCCTTCCATCTGTACTCCTTTATCGGGTCAGGATATTGATTTCGCCAAGTCTGAATATGGACATCTTTCTCAACTCGCCTTAGCTGATCATGGTACTGGTTCGACTTCTTTCCCTGTTGATATTCTTGTTGGATTAGACTGTTATCATCAGTTTATGACTGGAAAGACAGTTAGGGGTGCATCTGGTCCTGTTGCTTTAGAATCCTCACTTGGTTGGATTTTAAGTGGCCCAATCCGAGAGACTCAGGCTAGAAATTCTTATTGTTTTCATACTCATGTGATGCGTTGCTCTACAAATAGCGATTCAGGTGTCAAGGAAACTCTGGAAAAATTTTGGCAAGTTGAGGAGATTGACCCCAAAGACGATGTTGTGACTTCCTTTCAGAATGACATTTTTCATGATGGTTTGCGCTATGTTACTAAACTTCCTCTGAAAGTTGACCATGATGTGTTACCAGATAATTTCAAAGTTTGTAAGGAACGATTGAAACCTTTGCAGAAACGTCTGGAAAAGGAAGACATCAGAGAGGAGTATCAGAAAATCATTGATGATTATGAGAAGACTGGTATAGTTGAAAAAGTTCCTGAGAATGAGGTATCCAAGCCTGTAGGTCAAGTGCATTACCTACCACATCGTGCTGTTGTCAAAAAAGAGAGGGAAACAACAAAGATAAGGATAGTTTTTGACGCTTCTTGTGAAGCAAATGGATTATCCCTTAACTCTTGTCTGTACCCTGGTCCTAATCTGTTGGGAAAATTTTTTGATATCCTACTTAGGTTTAGGTTGAACAAAGTTGCCATCATCTCTGATATCAAACAAGCGTTTTTGAATGTTGGCATTGCCAAAGAACATCAAGATTTGTTACGTTTTCTGTGGAAAGATGAGAATGGACTCTTGGTGATCTACCGTTTTTTGAGGGTTGTGTTTGGCCTAACTTGTAGTCCGTTCCTCTTGAATGGAACAGTAAGACATCACTTAGAGAAATACATTGAAGAGGATAGAGAATTTGTTGAGCGTTTTCTTCAGGACCTCTATGTTGATGATGTTACATCTGGTTGTTCTTCTGTGGATGAAGGAAAGGCCCTATACATCAAAGCAATGAACCTCATGCCTCAAGCTGGACTTCTTCTCAGGAAATGGACATCTAATGACCAAACTTTGCAACGTTATTTTGACAATGTGGATCAGTCAAGGACTGACTCTGAAGACCAGACATATGTTGAATCCCAGTTTGGAGAGTCAAAAATCTCAGTCAATTCAAAACGAGTGTTAGGCATTGAGTGGGACGTTGCTAAGGATGAGTTTGTTTTCAGATTGAAAGAATTTGTGGAAAAGTGTAAATCTATCACTTTAACAAAGCGAAATGTGCTTAGTGTTGCGGCATCCATTTATGATCCCTTGGGTTTTCTATCACCTGTTACTGCAAGGATCAAAACCCTTTTTCAAATGATTTGCAAAGATGGACATGATTGGGATAGAGAACTTCCGAAGGATATTAAAGTTCAGTGGAATGAATTTGTTGATGTAGTGAGTAGAATGCATGAAATTCGAATTTCTAGGTTTTGTTTTGTTTCACCAGATGTGTCTTTCAAACGCGTCGAGTTGTATGGGTTTTCCGATAGCTCGAATAACGTTTATTGTGCTGTTGTTTACCTCAGGGTAGAGTGTGAATCTGGATTTAAAGTTTTCTTTTTGGGTTCGAAGAATCGAGTCGCCCCTTTAAAGTCATTAACTATTCCTCGTTTGGAACTTTTAGGATGTGGATTACTGGCTAAGTTTATTGAAGAAATAAGAACAGTTTTTTCTAATCGTGTTGTGGTTGATGAGTCTATTTGTTGGACTGATTCAGAAGTGGCTTTATGCTGGATACGTGGGAAGACTAAGACCTGGAAACCATGGGTGGAAAATAGGGTGGTGAATATCAGGATGGTTGTTGCGAGAGAGAATTGGAGACATGTACCTGGCGATGTTAATCCAGCAGATATACCAACAAGGATGGTTTCTGATTTCAATGAGTCTTTAGGTGGCTGTTGGTTTAAAGGTCCAGACTTTCTTTATAATAAATTAGACTCTAATGCTTCTTCTGTGAACAATAAGCCCATTCCTGAAGCGTCTATTGAAGCTAAGAAATCTAATCTTACCTCTACTACTTTGACTGTGACTGAAAACAATGACACTGTGATTAATACTGTAGGGATTAGTAATGTGATCGATCCAAAGAAATTCAGTTCACTCAACAAACTTATCAACATCACCGCCTATGTACTTCGTTTTGTATCCTGTCTTAAGAAGAAACAACTCCAAAATGACACAATCTCACTGGAAGAATACAACACAGCACTCAACCTATGGCTAACTGATGAACAGTCGAAATTGGCGAATCAACCCAATTTTGAAAAACTCAAGACATCAATGCATCTGTTTATAGACACTGACGGAATGGTACGTTTAAAAGGTCGCTTCAATAATTCATCGATGCAATATGAAGAGAAATTTCCACTTTTATTACGTTCGGACAGTTGGATCACTAAACTTGTCGTCCGCCAAGCCCACGAGAGGGTATTGCACCATGGAGTCGAAACAACACTTGCGAACATTTGTGCAAAGTATTGGATTGTCAAAGGAAGGAAAGTAGTCAGAGATATTCTTCACAAGTGCGTAACTTGTATCCGTTTTCAGGGGACTACTTTAAAGCCGCCCAAGTCACCAGATTTACCAGACTTTCGTTTATTTAATTCACATGCATTTCAAGCTACCGGATTAGATTTTGCTGGTCCTCTCACTATTCGATGTACCAAGAACATAAGAACTCAGGCCTATATTCTCCTCCTTACTTGTGCTTCTAGCCGTGCGATCCATCTGGAACTGGTCAACGATTTGTCAGCTCCAACGTTTCTTCGAGGTTTTCGTCGCTTCACAGCTCGTCGTGGTACTCCTGACATCATTATCAGTGACAATGCTAAGACATTTCGATCTAAAACGACTAAACGTTTCATGGTCCAGTCAGGTATCGATCAAAGGTTCATCCTACCAGCCTCACCTTGGTGGGGAGGGTTTTACGAAAGACTCGTCAGATCAGTCAAACAATCGCTACGAAAAGTCCTCGGAAAGTCTTTGTTATCATACGAGGAATTACAAACTGTTCTCTGCGAGATCGAAACTGTCATAAACAACCGCCCACTCGTCTATCAAAGCGATGACGATCTTCACAGAATCCTGACACCTTGGAATCTCATCCATGGACATCACAATACCAAACTTTTTCGCCAAGCTGATGTTCCAGTTGAAATTGAAACAGTACGTGATGTAACCAAACGATATCAATACCTTCGTAAACTTTTGAACGATTACTGGAAACGATTTTCCACAAACTACATGAATGAACTGAGGCAGACACACCTTTACCAGAAAAGTCCTGCCAAAGAAAGCCGTAAACTTCTTGTTGGTGATGTCGTACTTGTTCGTGACGACACACCTCTTCCACGTCACCGATGGAGAATAGCCCGAGTTGCTGAATTAGTCATTGGCAAAGATGGAAACGTCAGAGGAGCAAAACTTTCTATGCTTACTGACAACTCTCACACAACTGCTTACCGTCCTATGCAAAAACTTATCCCGTTCGAGATCAACAACGACACATCACATCCTGTTACCGCACCTCACGATACAGCGGAGATCGATATTTCTGAGACCAAACCCCAGGAGGAAAGTACCGGTAAAGAGCACAAAGGGAGAAAGGCCAAAACATTAGGACAATACGAGCGAAGGCTCCGGAAAAAATATTGTTAATTTTCTCTTGTGGTGGAGGATGTTAGAAACAGTATATTTAGTAGCGCCCTTTATGCGCCCCTTGTTAGAAACTATATATTTAGTAGCGCCCTTTATGCGCCCTTTGTCAAATTGTGGTTTCAATGTATAGCGTTAAGATTAGAAGATATAGCTCTCTTTATGTTAAATTTCATTCAAGATGGTTGTGTTTTTACTGTTTTGAAAAGACGCCACAAGTATTTTCTTATATGTTAGTTTGATCTATACGACAATATATGGTTTGTTTCCAGCCATAATCCTTCAACCAGATGAGACTAATCATAAACACTGTGTTATAGGGAAACGTAAGAGAAAACCATTTTGCTAAAGGTAGCTAAGATTGAATATTGTTCAAAGGTATATATGTAATGCAATGTTAAAACCTTAGAATGAATTTTAAAAAAAGGATGTTTTGGATATTTGTTTTTTTGGCAGTGGTCTATTCAGGATTGAAGTTTATTTCGTTGGCAAAAATACGAAATGCTTTGCCGCAAAAACCATCGGATAAAAATCGCCCAAGTGTACTATTAGTGATCGGGGTAATGAGCAAACTCACCAAATACGACAGACGAAATGCAGTTCGAATGACTTGGTTCAAAACGTGTCTTTCTAGTTCACCTGGACAAGTTGTTTGTCGATTTGCCACTGATTCACCGGAGAATCATACTATCCTGAAGAACGTCGCAAAGGAAAACAATGTCAACAAAGACATGCTGTTTATGCCGTATAGAGGTATATGTTAATATTTTACAATTTTGAAAATAAAAGCTGACAATGCTCTAGGTAGGAAAATTATATTGTAAGTTATCTTTCCAGATGGAATCAACTTTGGATTGAGATTTGTTTGGTTGATGAAATGGTTTAGCGAACGATTTGACTTCCAATATTTTCTGCGTATCGACGATGATTATTTCTTATGTTTGGAGAGGCTTCTCGCAGAACTGATCCATCGGCCGAAACATGGGCTTTACTGGGGATGGCTTCACTGTCGCGCTAATCAGGTTAGAGTAGATGAAGGATGGATGATCTTAACAAAAGATATTATAGACGAGGCGTTGGATAAGTTGAACGAAACGTTAATGTGTCATCCTTTCGCTGATATTCAATTGCCTTTATGGATAATGAACAGCCGTTTAAGCGTGACTTATTTTGCTGATAATAAAAGAATTGCCCATTTGGTTCCGAACCAACATCTTTACTACACAAAGAACGTTTGTTTGCAGTATTTAGCCATACATCGTGCGTATCCCGTTCATATGGTAAGATATTGGAATTTGTATCGCGCTTCCATATCAAAAGATTATTCGATTGACAGAATCAGTTCAGTCGAAAACATTTGCAAGTTCAACGTCAACGATTTCAATTTCAATTCGTTTCGAACATTAGGTGACATAGATCCAAGACCTTGCAATGGAAATCCGGTTTGGAGCTTGACTTTTCAAAGTCAGAAAGGCAGGGAATAATTTAAAATGTTACAAGCAGCATGCTTTGATTTTGACTTTCCATTTAGGAGTGAGGCTTCTTAAAATGCTCGATATTGCAATTATCAACAAACTTGTATGTTATGGGGAATACCTCAAAGGAAAACATTTGAGCGGAAAGAAAATTTAATTTTCTATATTTAAAAAAATTCGCCGATCGCCAAATTAAATTCTCAACCATATTCTCAATATTTCCCTCACAAAATCAAACTTCTCATCATAAAATTTGTTTGGCGCCTCAATTTGAATCTCCTTCAAATTTACTTCACACATCGAGTTTAATAAACCACGTGACGATGCCTTGATTTAAGCGAATGATGAGATAAGGAAACAAGGGTAGTTTTTAAAGACAAGAAACACGCTTTAATATTTCTGTAAACCTTTACAAACCGCTACAAATTTAATTTCTTTTTGTTGAGCGCTGACTTTCCGGAGGTATACGAGGAGTGCAAGGACGTCGTCTATTAAAAACAACAATATATTTTCATTTTTTGGTTCTATGTACAGGTTTTCTGACATGTCTCCATGCCAAGATGGTTTGACATCTTTCCTGGTTTCAGACAGTTTGCGTGAATTGGAACTCTACTTTGAACTATCAAGTCTTCTATAGTGGTCACTTGTCACTTTCTCCCAACGTTTGATCGCAAACTCGTAGTTTGCTCCATCCTTGGTTTCCAATATTCACGGCAAGGATGAAAACCTCGGCTGGTTTTGATGTACCCCATCTTCTGTTAAATGAATTTGAATTTGAAAACTTTGTTACTTTTTAATGACGTCTGAAAATTAGATATAGTATTCCCACAAAAAATCCACATTTTATTTACATTACTTTCGTATTTTATTTTTTAGCGAAAGTTCCTATACTGTGAAGTGTATTGATAGGGCTCAGGTATATGTTGCACAACAACCTTCTATAAAGGTTGGTATTGTGACGTGTTTAAATTTTATAGCGAAAACAATTTGGGGTCCCCTAAACCACCTTACTAAATATAATCTAAAGGTTAAAAGGTTAAAAATATTTGGTTGTAAAGATGTAATGAATATTGAGAAGATTATCTTAACAGAAGAAGGTTGAATAATATTTTGTAGAGAACGGAAATATGTTGATGAAAACAGTTTTAAGTGACTGTTGTTGTTGCTCGTTTTAGAGGCTCCTTTTTTTACGTTTCCTGCAATCAACACTGTGGCTTTGGCATTGCACGGATTTTCGTAATGCTCCATATCGCCACCAATTTTGTCCTTCTGCTAAACAAAGACATAACTAATTTAATTTACCAAGGCCGATTCATAAGATTCGGAGTTCTGTCAGGTGATGAAATGTTGGGAAGATGTGTTGATGAGGGAGATTCAAAACCCCAATGAGGTATTCAGTAATATAGTTTGAAAGGTATTCTTTTGACTAGTTAATCTATTGAATGACACCATCCAATTCACAAGTATATATCTTTTCTTTTATTTTTCATTGATTTTTTTTGTGTTTATAAACGTTATATTATATTTAAGAGAGAAAATGTGTATATTTGTTGTTTTTGGAAAATATAATTTTGTTGTTGTTGTTGCAGTAGTTTAGACTGAAATTCGCCATGGTATAGAGATAATGGTACATTCGTTGCCGTATAGTAAAAAGAGCAAATTTTGACTGCTCAAAATGACGGCCGTTTCAAAAAAGAACAAAGGAGTTCCATTAAATAGTGCGATTTGTTTAAAACGATATTTGCTTAAAACTATGTGATATTTTTTGAACACTACTGATGCTTTTGTATTAACGTTTATCGCGGAAAGGCGCTAGTAAATTTTAACGTGGAGGATGCATAGTGTAACAAAATCTCTGGACATACGTACCATTACGTACCGTACATTTAAAACGTACCATTGCCGAACCAAATCCTCGGAATTTGCCGAAACGTTTATACTTTGCTTTGCTTCAAATTTAATTCCAGAGTTATCGCCAACTCCACTATGAAAATTTACAAACTGTTCCCCATTTAAAGTTTCATTGTATGGGGTATTTGGGGTACGGCTGCCATATCAATCGGATTTACTGGTTGTCCTACATTTGACACTGCGACCGTATAGAACTTGGTAGATTCTCATTCTTTGGAGAAGACCCCTTATGGGAAACCCCCTTGATGCAAAAACTCTTCAACTGAATTGATTCTGATTGGACAATACATTTTCCTTTGTTACATTTTTCTTAAGCAACTGATCCAGCATGCGTTGGAAAAGAGTAAAGAAAGAGTTTTATATTTTGTGTGAGCGTGGAAGTTTATATTTTATGTGTTGACGGAAGAATAAAAGAAATTATAAAAAGTTAACCCGCGTCTTTCATCTTTTAGTTTGTGGAATAAAGTTATACGATTACACAAGTTTTCACACAATCCAAGTAAAGTGAATATGCTACGATATGTCATTTAAAGTACTTTTCAAACGCACAAATAGCTATGTACAACTATCATATATATTTTGAACCATGTAGTTTGAAGTTCTAGGGGACCAAAATATAAGTTTGAAATCGAGTTACGTGACATTTCGATGTCTAATTAATCCCTTTGTTTAACTACTAGAGCAAAGTTATCGCAATATGCAAAGATCAACAGGATCGTAGTGATCGTAGGAACTGTACTAGATTTATTAGAGTTCAAATTAGGTAAGTTCAATTTTTTGGTGTGCTGTTTACGATAAGTTGAGAAATTATAATTCAGATGTTCGCTTAGAGGGCAGTCTATTTAGGAAACACGGTAGCTTATCTCGACTGGCTTACTGCTAATTGAAGCAACACATTGCATTTTCCATTTTTAAAATAGTAGGGGATTGAAGGAGATTGATTAAAATTGACAAGATATTTTAGGAATTATTTCCGTGACATGAATTGTTACTTTTGGCCGAGAGTTCGTGTGTGTGTGTGTGTGTGCCTTATTCCTATTGCCAAGTGTATTTCGGACATTCGGCGAGTAAGAACTGATATTAAAAACAGAGTTTTTCTTAATAAACATTTTTTAGAATAAGTTCCCATGTAATATGGCTCATTTCATTGACAATATTTCCAACAATCCATCTTCTAAATAGAAGAAAAAGTCGCTTCAAAGTCTCAGTTTTAAACCGAAAGAATTCACATCATCAAAACTATATCATTAACCAATCTCTCTCACACATTTAGCGTCTATTTTCCATGCTGGCACGGGATAGGCGGGCTTACTGATGGCAACACACCATTTTCAGCCACTGTCATTGAAAAGTTTTATTTTACAACCATGTGTCCATAAGTCTATCAGGTCTTGAGTTGAATCTTTTTGATATGTATAGTAAACTAATTTAATGTTGGATTAATGTGTGGACATTTGGTTGTAAACGTGTTGCAATGGCTTTCAACCCCTTCATTCTCTCTCTGTTGACTTTTGATGTGAAACAAGTGATGTTAAATGTTTCCATGATGTAATTTATATCGCCGAGTGTTTGTTCATTAGAAGCAGCGTGCATGTCTTGCATTTGGCGGATCTTTAATTTGGAAACAAAACCTTTTTCCTTTTCTTTCTTCACATTTTCAAACATTATCCCTGCTTCACTGCAAACGCGATGATATTTCTTTGATAACTGAGCAATAGCATCCTTGGCATCTCGCAGTTGGCTGTTAGCTTTGATCTTGTGAGATTGCATGTCTTTGAGATCAAATTTTAAAGAGTCGCCCAAGCGTTTCTCCTCCTTCCATCTTTTCTCCACTTGTTTCCTCACAATGATTTCGTTATGGAGATCGTTCTTTAGCTTTCTATTAGCGCCCTTTAGCTCTTTCATTTTTTTTACCATTTCTGATGTACTCCTTTTCATTTCTTCTAATAAACGTCCATTTTCCTCCATCAATGCGCTCACCTTTGAAACTTCAATTTCATTTTCAGCTTCTTTAATGACATTTGTCGCTAAAGCAGTAACGTCAAGTTCTTTCTTCAATATCAATTTCTTCATTTCCTCCAGCTGCAGCTTTAGAGCGTTATTTTCATCGTTCTTTACTGTTCGTTCTTCTAGCAACGTTTTAATTTCGTCTTTCAACAGAAGGTTTTCTTTCAATAAAACTCCATGCTCGGATGAGTTATTTGATGCAATATTCTCCTGTAAAACAAAACGAAATTGAAGCACCCACACCCAAAAGTTTGCTCATAACACTTACCATGATTTTGCAGAATATTTTACGATTAAACTTCTTTTCTTTTAAATCTTCAAAAAGTCAGCTATTACACGTCTCTATGAAATGTGTAAAATGACGGCGTTTTATTCAATTTGACGTAATTTATACAACTTACAGATTTGACGTCATATAATTATAGCAAATTTCTCCAATTGCCTTTCAAATCCGTTAACATCCGTCGCACGGTGACGTGTTTATTGTCGTAACATTAAATATTCGATATGAATAACAAAATCAACTTAGCTCAACTTAAACCATTGCAATCGTATATATCAACCTCAAGTAAAGAAATTACTAGACTCCCTTTGAACACCCTTCTACGGTGATTTTCCTTACGAAACTACAGTTACCTTTATTTATCAAACATTGGATGTCAGACTTTTCGAAATGTTTGTTGGTCCGTCGGCGTAATTTCCAGGTTATTTCGAATTCCGTTGATTTTGGAAAGTATTATAAAATTTCTGTGACATCGTTAAACTAAAAAAGGATACATGCTATTAGTTATTTGAGTTCTACATTCACATGACGTCTGAAGCCGGTTCTGAGATAATCATGAATGGCTGGAAGGAATCGGAGATTTACGATCCTATTAAGATGGGTGAATCATCGTTGCCTTCTATTGACCCCTTTAATGATTTCACACCATCGTTGTTCTTTCGACTTTTGATTTGTTGAAAATCCTGAACATCATAAAGACGCCAAGAACTCAACATGGGAAGATGAAAATGAAATCCATTTCGAGAGAAGCATGTTTGATATAATAATCTCAGACGAGTAAATTGCTGTTGTTCGCTTACTGGACTGCTAAAAACCTCTTATATTTAACCATTTTTAGCTTGCTTGAAAATTAAACCTTGTTTAAAAATATGGTCTCGTTTATTATTATAAATATTACTTATATATTATTATAAAAGGATCGGAAATAGTTAACCCAAAAGTTTGAACCCAAAATTTTTTGCAAGAGTTCAAACAGTACAATGTACCAAATTCCCGCCGCCAAAAATGCACATTTTTCCAACCGCGAAATTAAATTACCGCCAAAATTTCTTTTCTTAAGGTAGATAAATAGAGGGCTGATGTAACACTAAGCACGAACATTTCTTGTCAGGCATGGTCATGAATAGTGTCTAACAATCATTGTTTCGCGCATAAAAAAATTAGTCCGAAACACTGGCTATATTGCCCAGAAAACTGAAGTTGCCTCACTAAGTCGTCACTGAAACGGGTGTATTCCTAGCTATGCATTATTGTAGTGATACAAATTAGCATTTTCTTCAATAATCCGTATTATTAGAGACGTTTATTATGTTTTTTTTTAATTAAGTCAATTTACGCTAACGGAGTTTCTATGTTTTTTATTTGTGTTTACATCCATCGGGAAGGGGTTGTATTCCGGGGGTTATGTCAAAAAGTCGTTATGGATCTCAGGCGTAATTATTTTTGAAATCATGATGCTAACAGCGTTATAGGGTATGTTTTACCTTTTTTACTGTAATTTTTTTTGGGGGAGGGCACTGTAATGACTAACTGTTATACCTTATTTAGGCGATGATGTACAATGAGGTTGAGGGGGTTTTAGTGTAAATAATGCAACATTAACAAGATTTTATAGTTTGCATTATTTATATTAATAGGTTTAGTTATAAAAAAAAGACTGAAAGAAACCCAACAGGTACTAATTCTAACTAAGATAAAATATCTTTTAATCATTTTTGACTTCAAAAGACCAGGTTTCATTATTATTATCATTACAATATTATTGTATATATATTTAAACTTAATATATTAGGAGACTCAACAAAATTGTATAAGAGCTAATTCATTGATAACACCCGCACAACCCCGCGATAGCACAATAAAACGGTGTTCGGCCCTTAGGTTAGTGCCGCTACACCGGGTCGAGGTTTTCATGATAATGCTTAATGAGCGTTCTGGAAGCATCGTTAAAAAACAAACATATAATGCCAGAGTGGTATTTTCTATTTGCTTAAGCAATTCTTAGAATCATATCTAATCTCAAATGCCTTACAATCAATAAACACCTTCCTTTGGGGCTGCTGACAAGGAAGAAATTGCCCGCTTTGCCAGACGGGATTTTTTGTCGAGAATTCTTCTCTACAGTCATTTCTTTGTAGTTTTTCTTTCAAATTTGGGTTATATTACACATTAATTTTCATACAACACCGGAACAAAAAATACCTTCTTCGTAATTCAATTAATGTTGTCTGGTATTCCTTTAAAATTAGATTCGTAAAGCTATTTTCAAGGTAAGAACTACGAATAATGTGACGATAACAGCATATGATGAGAGAGAAATGTCGAAATTTACGCCGCGTAGAGATCGTGCTTTGATTCTTTTCTTGTCATTGGAACCAACGTTGTTATACTTCCTTGTACCGGATACCGGATCCTGCTGAAGTTTGGAAGAAGTTGTCGGATCAGTTCCAGAAGACATGGAATAATAAATTGATATTACGCAGAAAATTGTATGACTTGAAATTGAAAGATGGACAATTTGTTCAGATTTGAAGTTTTAACAGAAATTGTTGATGAACTTGTTATTTAGAGACCCGTAGGGCGTTGAAAATAAAGTTGTTCATGTATTGGCAAGCCTATAAGACTCATATGAAATGTTGGTCCCTGCACTGGAAGCTAGCACTGAAGTACTGAAGCTGGAAGTCGTCACTGAACGATTGTTACATGAAGAAAGCAAGCGGAAAGATAAGGTGACTTTGAACGCAGATGGGAAAACCATGACATCAAAATCCAAGAATGGGACCCAAATGTCATCACTGTAGAACGATTGGTGACATCAAACGAGCTTGCCGGGAATTAGCTAAGAAATCCGAGGAAAGTATTTCATCACCGTATGGTAAAAATTGGAGAAAGCCGCAAAACGCATGTGCTGTCGAACAAGAAAATGATGAAATCAACGGTTTGAACGCTGAAGATGCCCTGATAGCTAACCGAAAAAACAATTGGATATGTTCAGGCACGACCTGTCACATGTGCAATGGAGAGGAGCTGTTTAGAGAAATATCACCACTGGAAACACCGCAAGACATCACTGTTGGCGATGGATATTCCGTGCAAGCAATTGGAAAAGGAACTGTTATTTTGAAAATGAAAGTTTCAAACAACAAGAGAATTGTATGAATGAATATGTTTAGTTTGTACCACAACTTTCGCACTGAGTGGGGTTTGAAAGCTGCAAGAAATGGGAAGAAATTTCAATTTGAAGGTGTTACATCTCGGATGCGATACACTGATGCATCATTGGTACAGCAACGAAACCTTTACCATCTGAACTGAAATGGATCGAAAGATGATGAGATGTGGTAATAATGCTCGAAGAGGATATTTGGCATAAGAGATATGGCCATCTTGGTGCACAGAATCTTAAAGGGGCAAACTTGTCGAAGGACTTGACTATGATGCAACAAAGAAACCGACATTTTGTGAACTATGCATTGATGGGAAACACAGCAGAATGCCGTCTCCAAAGACACGAGGAGAGAGATGTCAAGATCTACTTCAAATAATCCGAAGCGACGTTTGCGGAAAGATAGAGACAAAATCACTTAGCGGTGCAGAATACTTTCTCACCTTCACCGGCGATAGATCGAGATGTGTATGGGTATACGTCAAGAAACATAAAGTGAAGTGCTTGAAAAATTCAAAGAGTGGAAAGCTGTCGTGTCAATTTTGGGCCGTAGCCTTGGCAACAGCGACGTACCTCCATAACCGATGTTCAACCACAGCAGTTAAGGGATAAATACCTTTTGGTATGTTGACTGGAAAGAAAGCGAATGTCGAAAACCTTAAACCGAGTGAAGATATGATATGATCGGAGATATCATGACGAAAGAAATCGGAATACAATTACAGTTCAATAATTGAGAACCGTGGTTGGATTGAAGAATTTTACAAGTGAGAAGGGGGAGTGTTGAAAACAGGCAGTCCTGAAGTAAAGAACAATCTAGAAACATTTATTTTTTGAGAAATATTTGAAACGTATTTAAATATACGTTGAGAAATGTAAAGAATATATTAGAACCTAAATTATTTCATATTTTATAAGGCAACATTTGTCAATTTGTCGAGTTAGAAGTATACAAGCTTTTTTTTATAAGAATACGCTTTATAAGAATAGCAGGGTGAAAATGGGTATTTTTTGAAGAATATTCTATAAATTGTGACAAGTTGTGCAATGTCTTCTATAAATACATACGCGATCAAAACATGTACGCAGTATAGAAGAAAAAACTTCATTAAGAAATTTTTATGGAACGAAAAATAATAATACAACCTATTTTAAGTAGAATAAATAAGAATATGCTAAGAATATTTCAGCCTGATTTGGAGTTAAAAGTTAAGAATACTTGACCCTGGCGGAATCAAGTCTATGCTTATAAAAAAGCGTGTAGCTGGAGCAGTTGATGTAATTATGCAAATATAAAGAAAATATTTCAACACGTGACTCTATATCAAAACATTTCTCCATTACAATTGTTTAATTTTACTTTTCTTCAAAACAACGGAAATACATACAATACAAGCTATCAAATCAAGTATTCACAAATACATGATGCTCGTAGTGTTGTTTTGACGCACAATTATCTCTTTACAAAAACTTTTCGATTACTAAATCATGATGATCTTCCAAGCTATGAAGCCACTAATTAAACTAAATATACCAGCAAATGCCAACCTAAAACAAATGAAGGATAAAGCAGTATTATATATGACACTCAGAACAAAATATACATTTTTATGGCATGGAGAATATAAGAAAGAGAATATAGCTTCTAAAATAAACCGTTAAATTGTAGTGGTCTGCAAAAAAGCAATTTCAACATTTTCTGGTTAACAAAGGTCACTTTTACAGACAATGCAATTGAAAGGTGACATAGGTAATGTGATAGTTTATTGTTCAATCTAATTTTTTAACCAACAGTGGCGTACGGTCTGAGCATAGAAACAGGAGGCGATAGGGGCCTCCTAGAGGTAAACCCTAGCTGACAAAAAACTAGACATGTTTCTTGAGGTACTGTTCTCAATTTGTTGAAGTGGCTTATTCTAGAACTTTTAGGATTAATTTCCGGATTAATATCAGTTTCGTAAGGGATAGTAACAATACATACATATGAATGCTGAAATACAGTTGAACAAGCTAAGATTGCATTATAAATCATATATATATATATATAATAAATAACAAACTATATTTTATAAACAAAAGTAGAAATTAGTTATTCTGTATCAATGTCACATAAGTTAATAATGCCTAGCTAATGCTACTGGATAATAATGCATTTGAGCCCAATTCATTTTGATAATTGCTTCCTATGCTTAGATTCAGAATGAAGATTTCAAAAACATTCAAATATGAAATGTAAATACATATCAAACTATGTATTTACAAAAATTAAGTTATAAAGATAAACCACATTAACTAGATTAGTAAAATTAAAATGACTCTTCATTGAAGAATAATGCTTGAAGCTTTGAGCTTTCAATGAGTGTGTGTATAATCGTTGTAGTAAAGTTTATTGATGTAGTTCATAATTTGTCAACAAATATTTTAGAAACTGTTTTTTTAAAAAAATTCAAATTACCTTTTATCTGAGGTAGTCAAAGTCTGGTAAATTCCTTTTGGACTTAAAGACTTTTTGACTTGTTTGGCTCTTTTAACATTTACAGCGTGTCGTTCAGCTAAAACTTCGGGATTGTTTTTAAAATAATTTTCCCAGTAAAGGTGCTCCACAGTGTAAGTTTTTCCATCACGTTTCCTGTCTCTAGGTTTCTTCTTCTTTTTATATAATAATTTATCTTTTAGACTTCTAACAAAAACCAAATTAAATGAGCGAGTGTTGCTGAATATTCCGACGTTTTTGTTGCAAGAGAAAATGATTCGTGCAGCCATGCTACAGTTACTTCGCGTAAAAATCACGAATATTTTAAACACTCCGTTGTAGATAAAAATAAAGCAGTACTCTACTACAACAATAACTGCTTTGAATAAATACAGTAAGAAAAATGAAGAAGCGATATTTGTTGAAGTGCAATGGAGCAAATACGTTTTAGTTCTCCTAGATATATACAACTAATATTTACCTATACAAGATATTTTACGTCCTTTAAATATTATTAAATTATTACATTGCTGACCGGCAAGTTTCCAAAAGGCTCATGTGTTATTTTGTTTAGTTTTAACCGAAAAGGAAGAGCAGGTGGAGCTGGAGGTATTACAGTTCTTGCCGGCCTGGTTACAGTTGTTTGCCTGGTAGTTGGAAAACTTGTTTTGACGGTATTTAAAGGGGTCATTGCAGTTGACAAAAACAAATTTTTGAGATTTTCAAGATTATCATATCGGGTTAAAGCTATCGTATTTTTTGATATTGTTGTCATCAACTTGGGTCGAGTACTTTCCAACGGGATGAGTGTGGAGGACATATCCATCGCTTTTGTGATCAACGACATTGTTGGCTGAGTTTCGAGATTGTGTCTTGTTTTTAATGTCAAAATCTTGGTCTTATTTTTATTCAATTTGTAAGTGAAAGTTTTGTTGTTTTGCGATACTTTGCTTGACTCGTGCATCAATGGAGTGCCAGTTCCAGACTGCATTATTTTGATATTCAACGACACCGGTTTGCTTGGTGCAGCGGTCGAATTCTTCTCAACGGACTTGTGATTGGAGGTATTATTTTGTAAGGCGACACTGCTGACGTTTTTGTCGGGTTCGTCGTACAGGGCGTCGAAAAGTTGCTCGTTAGTTAAATTTTCATTATTGAGTTCGTTGTTCAAAGTTGGAGAACCTGAAAGGAGAATAAACACCGGATGGTGCACACTATTCTCCATGCCTGATGCCGTTTTCATTGGAATCGCTTGCGTCATTTTAGCGTGTGTGATATTTCGCGCCAAATGCATGCCTTTTGCAAGAAGCGTCTTCGTTCTATTTAAAAGCCCCATTAGAGACATATTCTTTGGTTGTACTCTTGTGCTGTTTGTTTTCGAAGCCGGCTTATTGGTTGATACATGCGGTAAAAATCTACTTGCTTTGTATGTTGAACGTGCGCTATCAGTGTTTCTATAATCGCTAGTAAATTGTGCTTTCTCCCTTGATTTCACGCGAAGTGTAATACTTTGTGTGGGGGAAACGTTTTCAGCGACGTAAGACGCCGTTGTTGGTTGAATTCTTTTACTTCCTTCACCAGTGGATGTTGTTACGTTCCTTTTCGCATCTTGGTGTGCACCACTCGCTTTTGATATGGACACTTTCGTTTCCAAAGGTGCGCCGAGATGGTTAACCGAGCGCGACGCATTTAAGGAAATATTTCCCGGTTTAGACAAATAATCGGAATCATGAACCATAGCATTCTGACGAAATAGGATGTGTTGAGGAGTCGATGTTGAATTCTCCAGAGTAGTAACTCTTTTCATACCTTCATCGTCATCGTAAACACCGTCATCTTCATCTTCTTCTTCACCCTTGTTTAATTTCTTTTCTGTTTCAGAATCACTAAATGCCTGCGATCCATCCAACGGAGTATACGACAAGGTACCGCTGTCAGTAGCCCCATGACCACCGTCGACTGAACACCACACGGCGAGTATTAGAATGATAAGATGCATTATTTTTAACGGCAAATGACTGCAGTAGCCTTTACCGAAATATCGAAGCGCATGAGTGATTTGTTTTCTTGCAACAGTTTAGTTTACGAGACGAATGATTTAAAATACGCAAACGTGAATTGTTTAGTGAAAGAATATTCAAAAACATCTCGGTATCACAAAAGCGCATTGGATTGAATATACCTTAAGGGAAGAAATTTTCGCGATTGACAGGTCTAAAAACTGCGAATTTCGCGGATGAGATAATATATATCTGAATTTTGCGGTGGGCAAAGTTTAAGGGAATATTTAGTACTGTATTTTCTTATATTTTTAATTGCATGTTAAGTGACATTAAAAAAACGAGAGAAAAATTGAATTTCGCGGATAAGGTATTTTCATTAAGTTTCGCGGATAAGGCATTTTCATTAAGTTTCGCGAATAAGGCATTTTCATTAAGTTTCGCGGATAAGGCATTTTCATTAAGTTTCGCGGAACTCAATTTCGCGATTTGGGGCCAAAATCGCAAAAATTTCTTCCTTTAAGGTAGTTTTGGTTGAAAGTCTTTTGTTTGCAAATGGGAGAGAAAATATTTCACACTTGTTCATTATATGTTGCGAATACAGTATAATCCTGATAACTCGAGCCCCCGTTAACTTGAACTGCTTTTCCATTCCCCTTTCTTAATAGTTATCTCATAAAAACTCCCAATAACTCGAACATTCGTTATCTCGAAATTTTATTCGGTCCCTTGGGGTTCGAGTTATCGGGATTATTCTGTATATATATAAAAACAACAAGCCGGGTAAAAAATATATTTCTATCAAAACATACATGTAAACAATAGGGGTCACCTTAAATTCAATAGAAATTTAGTGTAAGCAATCACTCTTAAAAAATGTCCAGATATAGCAGGACGCAACAAGGCTCTTTTCGAAGCCTCAACGGGTAAGAGAGTTCTTTGCTTCGTGCACGTCATCACACCATACGCCCTTCTTTTGTTGGCTTAAAACGAAGAAGCAACGTTTAGTTCTTTAATTCAAATATTTGTCCTCGTAACAATACGATTGTTCCTTGTAGGTCCTAATGACTTATATAAACTTTACAAGAAGCCATTGCAAGGCCATTTATGCGACAATAACGTTTGTGGTATAGGTTCTATGTCAATATATTTATTATAAGTTAAAATGACATAATCAAAAGGACTCAATGGAAAACATTCAAATAAAGTCCAAAAAAGCAGAATGGAACGGATGCGCATGCGCATATTACACGTCTTCTTTTAAAGAAATAAGTCAGATCAGGCAGGTTTCTTAATTTTTTGGTCATTTGAACCTCCATGTTTCTTAAGATTGGATTCCGAAGAAATTGCAGACAAACGGTATGGTGTTGATAATTTCACAGCATCTGATAGGTTAATTTTGATAACGCCCTGGGTAGGAGGAGCCTACATATATGAAGATGGTATATTTGAAGATTGACTCTGGAGACTTTGTTCCTTATAACTTTGTTCAAAATTTGTTCCATATCGTTATTAGTTTACTCTTATGAAATATAGTCCTTCCACATCTTAACGTTAATAATGTGACTATTTGTATTTCTTCCCTTATTTCCCTATCTCAGCCTGGCAATGTTTCTTACTTGTCTCTTAAGATTTTGGGAATCTGAGCCACATGTTTCTTATTTACGTGTTTCTTAAAAAAAGACGTGCAGCTTGTATTGTGTTCATTTTGGATGATAAGAGAGTCACCTACCGAACGGGATGTGCGTTCTTTTAGGCAAATGGTAGTGGTTTTGCGAGAGCCGAAGCAACGAAGTTCCTCTTGTTAGGAAACCGCTGGTAGTTTGTCGCCTGTGAAGTTAAACGATAGTAGCATAATACCCTTTCTCAACATCAAAAAAAAAATCGATTTACTAAAATCATGATTTCATTGGCTGTTTGCGGTCGTTTCCAAGCTTACCAGAGATGTTGGCTGCGGCCATTTACGAGTTTTAATGTTTTTTTTGTAAACCAAGAGTAGATGTACTATTGAAGAATTGAAACACGACGTACCTTGACAATGACATCATTTCATCAAATAGCACCTCGTATCGAAGATCTGTAGCCAACTGAGCATCTCGACCGTTTGTTGGCACTAAATATTACTATTGCTCTTCAAGTCCGTGTTTTAAAAAAATATTTTGAAAAACATGTATTTTCACAATTGGAACGCTTTTGGAAGTTGAATTGAACTAAAAACACTTTACTGCACCAAACAAAGTTATTTTAACGTAATCTCGTTCTGCAAAGTAACCAGTACAACTAACCCATCACTTAAATTATCGAAATACTGTGTAGTTGACCGAGCTATACATATACCTACAAATAATTCATGTTCATTGAAAATTCTAATAAACATGATACTCAATTTAATGTGTTTTAGGCTACCTCCATGCACGCCGATGATTGTACCGCGGGCACCGAACGGCACTACCACACTGCTGTTGATGTTAACCACGCGATCGAATACGTACAGTTCCCTGTCCGCGGGAACACCATAGAAAGGTTCCGAGGAGCGTAGCAAGAAACCAGGCGAGACTTTCAGTTTCACTTTTCGCTTGGCATCGGATGACTCCTTCGAAAAAACAGTTTGTACATTGGAATAGAAAACGACGAATCATTTCTCTAAAAACTATTTCCTCACGTTTTTACAGTGGACTCTCACCCTCTATTAGGAAATTTCCATCGTGTCAGGGAAATTGTTCGAGTTAAGGAGAGATTCGAGTTATACAGAGTCCACTGTATTCAAAAAGCATTTATCTTGCGAAAATCCTACCTTGATTGATTGTACAGTTTTCCGAATGTTCTCCACCACGGGTCGGCTGAGGATGTTACTTTGACACTTAATCAAGTCCTGACTGTAGCACGGAAGAGTCTTTAGGAAGTCACAAACGCGTTGCAAATACTCCGCACTGAAGCGAATGACATACCGTATTTCCTCTTATTAGCGGCCCCGACGTTTATTTAAAAACTGACTCAAAAAGTGCGGCGCTAATAAGAGGGCGGCGCTTATAAAATAATTTTCAAAATGGTATAGAAATAAATTTTATTTAATGGAATTTTCTCGCTCTTCAAAAACAATAAAACAAAAGAATCAGTAATGTTTTTATATTACAAAATGAACTTTCATCATTATTACACTTTTTCCTTGAAACTGATGAGCAGAATCGTCTGATTTGCCAAGTAATTGGAAAACGGAAACGTGAAGTTGGTCTGGTGGTTGCAGCGAAGTTTTTTTGCTTTCTCGGAAAATAAAAGATCGGCTGAGACCTTGGATCGTGAAATGAAGAAACGAAAAGAACTACTGACTTATTTCGAACTTACGTACGAGCCTGAGTTTGTGAAAATTATGTAATTTCCCTGGTTTATGAAAGATAAAAAATAATTTAGAAGCTAAAAAAACGTATTGTATTGTATAACTATCCTTCCGTATGGGTTACTGCTCTTTTTCTAATTAGCGCCGCTTTTCTAGGTGCGGCGCTAATTAGAGGGCGGCGCTAAAAACATAATTTTGTTCCAAGGTGCGGCGCTTATTAGAGGGCGGCGCTAATATGAGACCCGGCGCTAATAAAAGGAAATACGGTAAACTATATCATATATGAAAAGTGAATCTTTACTTGCGTTTGCAGACCCCCGTCTACGGGAAGAAGTCAGTGGCAGTGCGCAGCATATGTCGTTAAATGAGAAAAAAAATTTATATAAAAAATAAAAATAAGTTGTAATATTCAATCAATATACGCCAAAGGTGCGTTCCAACACCATAGATCCATCTTACAATCAATAACCTAATGATCGAACCTTTTCCCAGGGAACATGGAATGGAAGACGAAGTTATCGGGCTGGCCATCGATCGGTCTACTTGCTTCCAAAGCATGGAAAACGTCAGGGAAGGTCGCTTTATATTCTTGCAGAATGGCTAGTGCAGCTTCTGAGAAAACCCACCCGAAGTTGCTACGATGGGCGTATCCGGCCATCTAAAACAATAAAACTAGATGCAATATAAAAGACAGAGGACCGAACAATATTAGTCTAACATTTAAATTTAAAAACCTTGTCTGTCTTGATCTCTAATTAGGAAATTGTTCTTAATGGGAATTTCTTCTTTTCTTCAGTGAGTTTTGAAATAAGTCAAGTCATTACATTTTTCATGAGAGAACAAAGCTTCATTCACCTCCAGGTTCTTGCGAGTATACTTCATCTTTAAACCGATGTCGTACGTCATACTGGTAAAATCGCCGACGACGTCAATGTAGGTGTTACCCGTGATCCTCGCTAACGTTTCCGTGTGAACGCCGAGTTTCCTAGCAACAGAGTAACTGGACACATAATTCGGTGAAAGCGATTGGATCATAAGGTTGACGAAGTTTGGTTCCCGTTTGATTTCGACAGTTAAAGACACTCGATTCAGCGCTCTGTTGAAATGGGTGACCTGAAACGGTTTTCTACATAGATTAACAGTACACAAAGTGACACATACCTAGACTGGACAACACCTTAAATAGACTTGAATCCGCTTCCTTAGTCGATAAAGCAAATAAGAAACATGGAAAAACACGAAGGAAAAATCGTTATGGTGCCCACTGAGAAACAGGTAATTCATATTATTTTGATCATCTTTTGGATTGAGAATTTTAATAAAAAAATAAATATACTTCCTAAATCAAGGTTATTTTAGCGTAACGTGAAAATTACAAAAAGTTACCTTCCCGAGGCAGCCATGATTGTGCTTAGTCAATAAGACGCATGGGGTATTTAACGTAAACAGACTGTCAGTTGCTATGCGACAAGTTGCTTCAGTTGGTGGTTTCTATGGAAAGGTAGACACTTCAAGACACTGCACTTAAAACAAGGTTAGATCTATTTAATGTTATATACTGCCGGAAAGAAAATTTTATGTAGATTATGAAAAACTCTAATGCAAACCGAGGAGCCATAAAAAACGATAAGCTTTTTGGGAAATTCAGAGGTGATGCTGACGAACTTTTTGCTTTATCCTATAGCTATGTTCAATTTATATCAAGTTTTACTTATTATAGATATTTTCTTTCGCTAAATTCTTCATGATCTCCAACTTTTGATAATTAACAAAAATTTTAACCTTTACAACTGTTTGTAGAGGGTAGAAATTACTATCTACGCTCCACTTGTCTTCCAACTGAGTCATATTGCTTCTTTTATAAACAAACCTAATGCAGTGAAGATAATGTTATTAACAACTGTGAACAATAAGCCATTACTTTTATTATTTACATGATTGTACCATTACAGTAAAAAATAATACCAAACAATAAATAACGCAAACACATGTTTTGCGATTTTGCGAGTTAAAATGAACAGCACCACAATCTGTAGGACTATAGGTCACAGGTCCCATATAACAACAGAAGTTTGTAAATATGTATATATTTCTTGTTTTTGTTGTGGCTTATCCTGTATAAATATTCGTAATAATAATTAAAAAAAAGTAAGCTTAGTATTTTTACTGCGATCGAAAAAGGTTCCCTCACTTTTTCCCCAACAACGGTGTAGCTTCAACAACGATACTTATACCTCCGAGATTGATGCCACGACCATGCAAATGATGATTGCTAAAAGCTGAATGAGAATTCATTAAAAACATTTGAGGTTTCACAACGTGCAGACGTATTTGTCTACCGTTCGGCCAAATGATTATTTGTAAATAACCGTCAGCTTTCTTTATCATCAACTGTTTGGGCATTTTATACAACTTGTACAACAGAAGTGTTGAATGTTCTGAATTCTGAATGTTTACTATCCAACCATAAAATAAAATGCGAGATAAAAACAATACCACAGAAACATTTAGATGGCTTTTTAATGATTATCATTTATTATTTTATTTATATTGTTTTTCAGTTGTGTTAAAAAAGAAAACATTGCATTGCATATCAACTTCCCTGACAACAAATGCTTTGTAAAGTATACGTTTCATATTACTACTGCTAACTTTCATATCATACAAGTTCTTTGTACTGTAACATTAAGTAAAATAAATTGAAAATAATCTGTCCAGTTCTTTCGATAAATTTCTGTCATGCCACTAAGTTTTGGTTGGCGCCATTCATGGTTTTTCGTTATTTACAAATTTACTTTTTTTAACGTGAAAGATTACTAAATGCCACGTTCTGTTCCGCTTGTAAATGTATTCAATTGCAGAATTGATTCTCTGTGTATTCATTGGTGCCAGTAATATGATGAAAGGGCCATCTCAAAAACTCACTGTCTAGAAATTTTTGTAGAAAATTAATTAGAACAGTTCATCATCATACATCATTCATTTTGCAACATTCAATAATAACTCATACTTCTAAATGTTTTTATAGAGTTTTACTATTAAATCCTTAACCTTTTCAAAAAATTTTTATAGAAAAAATCGAATTTAACGATTGTCCCTTTCATCACATTAACGATAAAGTACTTCTCTTATATAGTATTATATAGGTAGTTCTCTCTCCGTAAGTTCAGCAACACAACAACGAAGGTAGCTGACAAAAAGGCTCTACTCTAAGTAGTACTGTGTAAGGAGTCAGTGTATTAGCCAGCAGATTGGCTTTGAACAGCAACTTTATATTTAGTATAATACCCAAAAACTCGCACCCCAAAATTAATCAACTTATGAAGAAAATTTCGTAGATAATACGACATTTAAAGCGTTTTCTTCATCAAGATTTTGTAAATTTAGGAAGTTTGCTAATCAATCCAAACCCCTACTGTTTCACCAACTAACAAGTGAATAATGTAGGAAAATAAAATGAATGGAAATCTCTGGATACAGCCACTGACTTGGGATTAACAATGTTAGGAATTTTGCTGTCAATACATGAAGTGAACTGTTTTCCAATAGCTCTCTTATAAATAAATAGCTAAATAAATGTTTCACTTTAAGACTGTAAAAAAACATCATTAGTAGCCCCTTAAAAACACAGTGCGTGTTGAAACACAATTCAAATTTCACCTAATTCAATGAAAAAGTCATACTTTTGAAGAAAAGTAAGAATGAAAGTGAATGATGTGTTTCTGATAATCATCATCATACCTTCCATTTTGCTTTTAACAAATTCATTTTCTTCGTTACTGACGAGTCGTGTGATGAGGCAATTGTTTTCATCCATAGAATAACAAACCTTGTTGTTCATCACTGATGTAATCAATGCTTCCGTCTGGTATGGCCATTCAACAAGACCTACCTTACCCACCAAGTTTCGAGCTATCGACATGATATTCTAAATAAAGCATTTAAAAAAGAAGTGGTCTGACTATTTTTAAATTTCAAAGAAAATATCCAACGTATTCCAATGGTACAAGATGAGAGAAGTTGCTCCTCTTTGGTTGTTACTTGGTTCAGAAAATTTTGCAAAATTATGCAACAGGGAATACTTGAAAGCAGACCTATTTGCGATGATGCTGGCTCAATCCATAAACTAGTTGAAATCAACATCAAAATCAAAAATATATGTTATTAAAAGGGGTATATTAGTAAAAATCGGCCACATTTCATTCATTTCAAACTTGAACATCAGTTTGTATAAAGAACTTTAGGCTCTCAATTGGATTTGATTTAGTTGTTTTTCACCGTGTAAAATCACAAGATTCCACTAAGTAACATCATGAGATTCAACTAAAAAAAATGGTGGTAAAAGAAGGTTAGCGCTTACCATGTCTTTTGGAGGGAAGATTTTTATGCTGGTGTTATCAAACTTGCTTTTATGTCGGAACAACTTGACGCCATCTTTACCTAACATTGACTCAATCTGCAAATGTTTAAACGTAGGGAACCCAGGGGAGTTAACACCCAACCGAACACCCGGTAGCAGCCCTTTGCGGATCTCACACATAGATAGACTATATCTATCTCTAGTGATCTCAGATATTTTACAGGCTCCATCCTGAGCAAAACCATACACGGTCGGTAAACCAAACATGTCGCGCTTTTTCTCAGCATCAGTTAAATCCGAATACTTATCAGCTATGGCAGCTTGTAATCTTTTCTAACAAATAAAACAAAGACAAACCTATAATACATACTTTTAAGTCAAACACAATGTACACATGCTCATGGTTACAGTTTTTGATCATTTGAAATTTGAAAATCATTTTATAAGGCGTGACTATCTTGAACGCTAGAAGAATTGCTAAAATAAATCTGTTTTTTATCTAAGTAAATACACTAGCGTTAGCAAAATAGAATCTTTGGATGTATATATTTAACAATTGTCAGCATTACTTCATTAGTGATGTTGCCATCAAAGTGTCCTAGTCTTATAAACACTATACAACCTTCTGAAGCATAATGGTAAAATTACCTCCTCGATAAACGGTATGAGCACTACAGCCTCGTAATCATGCTTCTTGCCATTCATATCTGTGTCGAAATCTGTTGGATAAAAATCGAGAATCGGCGAATCAGAGTTCAACAGCAACCCCTTGAAAGAAGCTTTAAATAAGAACAATATTGTAACTTAAATAACTTTGAAAAAACAAAAGAGAAGTTTAAAGTTTGGAATAACATGCATGAACTATTAAACAACATTTTGATGGAAACAAAATATTACAACACACACTTGAAATGCTTTGGGAAGTAATTGGTGACTTGCAGATGGTAAAACAGCCAGTAGCTGTTCATAGGGCGAAAACGAAACACCCATATCCAGGTGTATCTCTTTCACGTCGAAATCAAGCAAATCCGTCAAGTAAGGAGAGTAGTGGTAGGGGTAAAACCTAAACAAAGATGAGATTGAACACATTTTATGCAAATATATATATATTTTTAGAAAGGAAATACACAGGAGAGGCAGGGCCTATGACTCAACAGAGTCTTGTGTATTGGAAATGATGTTCTATAAGGTCCTACCCTATCTCAGTTCACGGGAAACATGAAACAAATCCTAGAAACCCTAGAATAAGCCACTTCACCAAGAAACAAACTGAGAGTAATACTTCCAGGGATGTGGCAATATTCGACCTGAATGAGAGTCAAACCAGGGGTCTCTTGATTCTGAGCGCAATGCTTAGAGCACTGTGCCACTGCTGCTAGATATGTGCAAACAACTCACCAACTCCATGATTGGACACCGTTGAAATAATAATGCGATATCCATTGCAACGCAATCACATACTCGTTATATACCCTGCGCATGTCGTCCCTGAAAACGATGTTTAAACATAATCCACTGTACCAAGAGTCCGGTCAACATTCAAGTCTTTCTGATCAATAAAAGGTCCTGTTTTCGTTTTCAACTCACTAGTAAAATGGTGCATCTCTTGTGTGAATTTTGTTCATACCTGTTAGAAAAGTCAACATTGAAATTCTTCTGGTAAAACTCCTGTTTAAAGGTTTTGAACTCTGTTTGACCGTGTATGCTTTGCTCATCGACATTGGGTGGTGGATTGGCATCAGGACTGCTCTAAAAGCATACATTGTATTTCTATCATTGCTTAAATCATCAAAGAGTGAAGAACAATAAAAAAAAATAAAATATTAAACGCAGATTATTTAAGTATATCCGAAAAATTGTGTTGTGCCGGGTTTATCTCTTTGTAATCAAACTTATCCGAGATCCGTGGACCAATTTAGAAAACATACTTCGGGAGTGTCCTAAGGGGAATAGTTTTCAAAGAAGAAAAAATTCTGGATTTTTCAAGTTTTCATTACGCAGTTTCTGACGACTTTGGAGGGGATGACAACTGACCAACAAACATAAAGGCCCTATTAATGAATAAAATATCTACATAAATTTTTCAACATACATCTTCATCGAGTAGTTCACCCATTGTATAGCAGCTTCTTCTTAATCGATTGTCAAATATCTGCTGCTCGTACTAACAGAATTAATGCAAACTTGGTAGAATAATTATTCATTTAAAAGCAACTGCAACTAGCTATCTTTTGAAATAATAAAATAAAATATATATATATATATATATATTTAGGTAAGTAAAAAAACTTGTATTATATTATATTGTAAGTATTTAACATAGTAATTAGATTAATAAATATTTGAAGAAAGAGAAACTGTTTTAACCTGATGTCAGGGAAACAAGAATATTTGTGCAACTTTTCTAACCTCTGCATGCAAAATGTTAACAAAAAAATTCTGAGAAATTTTAAGGCATATAAACAATGAAATGAACACTCAAAATACCTGACTAATGCGTGAGAAAAATTCTTTCAAGCGTTCCAAATTTATTGTGCCACCATTGTTCAAATACCCTTAAGGGGGAATAAAAAAATCATTAGATAAAAGTCTTAAATCTACTCTAGCTAGTTCAGTTGATACAAAACAACTAGTATTTCTATTCTTCACTTCACAAAAAAAAGAAAAAAAAAAGAAAATTTAATGAAATTAAATGAAAGAAATTAAAAAAGAAAAAGTCTAGTGAACAACAGGTTTTGGATTTATAAGTGCCGGTCTCATGTAAACAGTCTCATCAAAAGAGGTAAATCTTTTAATTTACGTCATACCAGTTGCAGTGGGAAGAAAGTCTTTGTATATTCTGTAAAGAAGGGGCAGTGACTCGTGATTGATATGCATGTGAGGTAGATGAGGTACAAAGTCATTGCCAACAAGAAAACTAAGGAATACCCAATCATCTATAACACGTTCAATGTTGTAGTCAAATGGAAGTGTGCCCTACAAAGTAAACAATACATAACATGATGTACACCATCAGCACAAGTTATCCGGGTGTTCACAAGTTAACGCTAAGAAAAATTCATTCTCAAAATTCAACAGATTAAACTCTTTAAACATTTAAAAATGATTGGTGATCGCAAAATACTTCACCGTGAATAAACTGTAAAGACCTTCAATGAGTTGAACTCCATCTCGATGTATTCTCGTAGCAACGGTATATGAAGTAGGTGAAAGACCTGCATCTCAGGATGACGCAAGTCTTTTCCTCGTTCTCCGAAACGAACTTCTTCCCGCAACAACGAGAAGTGTGGCTCGTGCGAGCTTAAACCCAGCATGATCTTATAAACAACGATCAATTATGTTATGATTACCGCAGTTTTATTTCTTACATTTTATACTCACGAAAACTTACAAAACCCGAAAGCAGAAATCAAAGAAATAACAACAAAAAAGCTTTGCAGTAAGTGAAGCAACTTAAAGTAAGTAACCTACATGTTTTGAAGAAACAAAGTAAACAGTTTTGATTTTCCTTTATCCAATTGCAATTGATTGGTTTACAAATTTATATATTATATTTTGCCATCTTAATATTTTACCAAGTCTGCATCCAATCCATACAAGCAATGCCTTGTGTTCACATCATAATTAGGTTGAGATTTACAATATCGGATGAAATCCATGATCTTATGTTCCCCTTCGCCTGGCACCTGAAAACAAAAGTCCTGTGAAATTAGCCATTTAACTTCAGATAAAAGCGAGGTGAAAATAAAGCAAAACTTAATAATAATTGGTGACAATATGCGTGCATTTGGATGATTTCATTTTTATTCAATTTCACAGCAGCCCTAACCCTAACCCTAGCTCGTATCAAAGATCCAGTGAGAAACTATAATTTTGAATATATATTTCCTGCTGTCATTTCTTACATCATGGCCGGACAAGTGTACAGTACATTTGCCCCACGATGGATCTGTTGAAATCTTTTCCTTGACAAAAAACTTCAAATGTTCGTGCAACCTCTCCATGAACTCCGTGCCTAAATGTTATAATAGCATTGTTATATGTAAGGATGTTAGTTTCGTCTCGGAATACTTCACTTTGGACTCTCAGTTAATGACATTTAATAAAATATAGTAATAAGTAGGAGAATTTCATGTAACATTTCAGGCAAAAACAACATACCAGGTGTAATGCTATTCGTATCAAAGGATTGTTCAGTTGGAAGGACTTCACCGTGAGCAAGGGCTCTCTCTGCTGCTTCTTCCATTTCTTTTGCAGTTCTGAAAAGAAACATACAAAACAAGGGCTACAGGTGTCACGTTAATAGGCCGGTTTCTTTGAACTAAACTCTCTAACATGACACTGTTTCAACACTAGTTCTTTCGGACAGTCATTTAAAGTAGCATAAAGAATAACCAGGAAAAAATCTACTAATTTATTTATGGTACACAGATTTTTTATACTAATCCATCCACCATAAAATTCTATAATTGAAGAATAAAATTCTTCAATTATGGTGATTGTCTCAACTTAATTTTAGTTCCATGAAATGTAAGGCACTGTTTGTTGGTAAAGATAACTTGTGTTTCATACAACATGGTTAAATGTAACAGCAGCAATATATGTTTGTCTGAGTTTTTTAATGATAAAAAGATCTAAGGGTTATCAAATCATATCTCAAGTAAGAAAAGTAAAAGATCTCTGTCTACAATTTAAACTCTTTTTTTATTGAAGATTGCTCAAAACAAGGCCTAAAAGGCCACTTGCGAGTAAGGAGCAGCAGGAGAAGTTAAGCAGGCGATGAACATTAGATTTGAACAGTTGAAGGTTAAATTCAGGAGGAAAGCATGTAGATGGAAGGGAGTTCCAAAGTCTGGACGTTCGCGGAAAAAAACTGTTTTTATAAAAATCCCTACAACAATTTGGAACACAAACAGTCCATTGGTGAGACAAAGAAGACAACCGAAAAAAAAATTTATGTGACAACTTTATGTGAATGTGTGTTATTTTCATCCTTAGTGAGGCCTCTGCTTGATTACTGTGTGGCTGTTGTTTGGTACCTGTTTTTAAAGAAGGACAAACTTCTTATCTGAGAAATAAAAACAAAAGTAACTTTGTTCATGCCATTTGCGTGAAAATTTAAGTGTGTAGGTCATTTCTACTTGTGAAACATTGTCAACGTTTAAGGCGAAAGCATAACGAATTCTAAAGTAATGTAAAGTGACCTTTAGAATCACCACCACATGGCTTTAAATGTTTTCAACTCACTTCAATCCGCCAAATCCCTTTCTGTAAAATTAGATTCTGAGTTTTTCACACAGGAACATTTGTGGTCAACGGTTAAAAATATTTTTTGAGATGTCGTAAATGTGATCTTCAAAAGACATTTTTATCTTCAGTGTCTTGCTGTAATTTATGAATTTAAAGAGACACAAATGCAACAAATTCAACACAATCGTCTGTTTCGTGACAAGGTTAGTTTTAGCGTGCACGATATTCAAGATTTGAATACATAGTTTGCCTCACAATTATGAAGTGCCTGGGTTACTTCTAATGCTACATAAAAAACCTGCTTCAATTTAAATGAGGTCCGTGCATAAATACATAACTGATTGTTGAACAGTAAAGTAAACCAGATTTATTATAAAGAAATGTTTTTGATAAATTTTTTTCGTTCTATTTTGTTTTTTAATTTTCGCATCGTCAACGAAAACATTTGCTTTAGAACCACCAAGATGGATGGAATCAACTGTTCCCTATGTACCACTATAAACTACATAGAAAGGAATCAGAATTAAGCAAACTTCTTTGAATTTGCCAACAGATGGTTCAGGATACATCTTGTAAATACTTTTAAAAGAGCATGCACCTAAAACTGAATATTGACACATGAACATGTATTTGATAAAAGATAAATATATAAAAGATAAAGAAAACAAACCTGAATCGCCGTCCTCTCTGTTGATTCATTTTGGCTCTGGGAGCACAGCCATCAACAGCTAAGAAAAGATGCTTCTGAGGTTTGATGATGCGGAACAGTATCTAATAAAAAGAAACGGTGGGTGTTACGACAAAAAACAAATAAATTTACATTCATGCAAGAATGTATTTGAATGAAATATAAAATATACACTTAAAATTAAAAAAAAAAAATTTCCAATAAATTAATTGCAAACCTCTATGTAGTTAAAAATGTTCTGAAAGATTTCCTCTTCGCTTATTTGGAAATGAGGATCCTCCACATCTGGATGAGAGCAAGGATGAATGATTCCATTCATGTCCAAATAAAGATTGTCAAAATCAGGAAGCTGAAAAACCATTAAAATGTCAATAATAATGTACATATTATATACAGTTACATATCAGTCGTTTCAAATGAGAGTAAAATAATTAACAAAATCTTTGCATCAAATTATGACATAAATTAGCACCTTGTGTTCTTTGATTGTTTGACTTAAACACGGATATCTTTCAGATAACCATCGGTAGAATTTCGGAACACCCATCTTTAATTGTTTTGATTTGCTACCAAACAAACAAAGATTTTGTGGTATATATAATATTATTATTATTATTGTCACTGTCGTGAATAAAAGCAGTTAAAAGTTTAAAAGCAGTTGACCAAAAACTCATTCTTGATACTAGTAAGAATATCACAAACAAAGATTTCTCTTAATGACCTAATTCAAATGTATAAATGATTGCAAGTATCAAGTGAATATTTTTTATCTCAATTATTTTCTCTCCAATCATCGTTCAACAAGAAAATGTGCAAATGATGAAATTCATTATTCACTTTTACTATCGATATAATAGGTACCTTTAAATAAATTGAACTATCGCTTTACGATTGACCAAAACTTTCACACATAATTTCTATTGTCGCAAACAAACTTAACTTACAGTTTATGCAAAGAACATAAAGAAGGTTACAGGCCAACTTGGCCAAATGCCAACTCAGCCTAGATCTCCGAATAACATACAAAATGAGGACTCGACTGTTTGGGTCATGACGGTTGCGTTTCTTGCACAAACTCAGTTTTAATCAAGTTTTTTTAAGGTTTCTAGACCAAGATCGGCAAAATTAATAAAGAATAAAGTCCTGATTGGTCAGATATATCAGAATTTTATTTTACGATAAAAATTTGGGCACTGTTATCGGTGATCTTAAACCTGGCAACAAAGTTGGCACACGCAGTTCGAAGTATGCTTTTGTTTCGTCGAGCAAATAGACGAGTCCTCATTTTGTACCTAATTGACTCAGCCAAATCAATATGGCTACCGGCGTTTGGAAATCTCACAAGAAGTCTTCTAAAGATATCATTAGAGGGCCAAATGTATTGATATTCACATGATAGATTGAACAATAATATATAACCATATTGAGACAAAAATAAATGAAGAATATAGTAAAGAAACATCAAATTCATAGTTAGGCCAAGCTGGTATCGGCTTAGGCTGAGTTGGCATTTGGCCGTACACCATAAAGAATATCAGATAATAAAAAATAAGTCTCTCCACCATGGGGGTTGTCTTAAGAGACTTGATATCCAATGAACTCTGGATTCAGCGAAGGAAAAAATTCAGGGACACCAAAATGTTATAAATATGTGGAGAACGAATGATATATAATGGGATTATAGCTTTCAAGTGGTATGGAATATACATATAAATTTAGATCCAAAATTCAACATTAAATTCATTTTAAAGAAAGCGTTCCAAATGTGGAAGAAAGGTTGTCAATATTGCTTTTCATATCAAAAACCGTTTCTTCTATTAATTTTTAGCACAATTCTCGATTCTTTAGTTTATATCTGGTACCATCAGGTTATCAGCTAGGTACTACCTACCCTTCTAGTTTGCTCAGATATTACCAATTCCTAAAATTGTTGCGGAAAATATTTTGATTCGTTGATTGAATCGTTTGTTAAAGCTTTTTCGATCTTTGAAGTATCGATTTTAATGACAAATTTTAATGCAAAAAAGCATTCTTCAAACACACGTGACTAAAGTAAAGACATCATTTTGAATTATGTTCTCATGTAAACAGAACATGAAAAATTGGCGTTTGAAACCTTTCAAAAAGTTGCTGTAAAAAGTGGGTTTTCTATGACTGGTGGATATGGCCGAAAAAGAAAGTTCAGAGTTCAACTCTCCACCGAACCCTTGAAACATTGAAGTGTTAAAGAATGTTATGAAGAACTAAAAAACCTTTTATTATTTTTTAAATTTAACTTTTAACAAACAAGGTTTCCCTGAAGAGTTAAAAATTAAAGATTAAAAACCAACTTGGATTCCGCCCTTAGACACAAAGTCATGTGATCGCGACGTCAGCACTTCAATCCTGAGAAATCAACTTTCTTAAATCTCAACATATTATAAACCATTAAAAAGGAAATTCGATGTAGAATTATCTCATATCGTAAAAATCAACCTATGAAGAGTTATTAGTGCTCAGAGTTAGCAAAATGATGGCATCAAAATTTTACTTTAACAGTCTAGTTTTAATTCCTTTAGCGAACGTGACATTAACCGGCTAAATAGTTACACGATTCACTGACTTCTTAGAGAGACTGTTGGTGTTTAACCAAAGTCAGGAAGGCAATAAAAGGTCTTTGATGCCCTGTGAGTCATCAGTTCGCGTTGATTACGTTCCTGCCCATTGTACACACCGCCCGTCGTTACTACCGATTGAATGGTTTAGTGAGATCTTCGGATCGGCGTCACTACGGCTTCCAGCCGTTTTTGACCGCCTAAATGTTGCTCTAACTCGATCATTTAGTTATCGTAACATCTAAAAATTTACAACTTTAAAAGTGGTGACAAAGGTTTACGTAGATGACCCTGCTGAAGGATCATTACCGATGAAATGAATACTCACTGACGACACTCCGTTTGTCCATCTACACTGTGAACTTGCACTTGCCAAAACTCATTGATGTTCTCCCGTTCCGGTTCTTCGTCGAACAGTGTGATTGAACTGCTTGGGACTGTCCCAGGGACAAGCGCACGCGATGTGCCCAGGTTTTTGTCGGTCATATGGTTTCATACGACCCATCTTGAAATACGAACCAAAGAGTTTAACACGTGTGGGAGTCTTCAGGATGACGAGCAATGAAAGTGAAGAAAAACTCGTCGCCGAGCGAGCGCATCATTGACCGACCTGTTTTACTTCTATAGAGGTTTGAGTAAGAGCACATCTGTTGGGACCCTAAAAATGGTGAACTATGCATGAGTAGGCCGAAGCCAGAGGAAGCTCTGGTGGAGGCTCATAGCGATTCTGACGTGCAAATCGATCGTCAAACTTGGGTAGAGGGGCGAAAGACTAATCGAACCATCTAGTAGCTGGTTTCCTCCAAAGATTCCCTTAGAATAGCTGGGACTCAAACTTTAAATTGGTAAGAAGCCCAGCTTGATCATTGAAGTGGTTACATTGAAGTGGGGCACAGAATGAGAGTTCTTAGTGGGCCATTTTTAGTAAGCAGAACTGACAATGCTGGATGAACCGAACGCCAAGTAAAGGCGCCTAAATCGACGCTCATCAGACCCAACAAAAGGTGTTGGTTGATCCAGAAAGTAGGAGGGTGGCCATGGAAGTCGGAACACGCTAAGGAGTGTGTAACAACACACCTGCCGAATCAACTAGCCCTGAAAATGGATAGCGCTCAAACGTTGTGCCAACTCAACACATGTGATGTGATAATATCTTCAATCGCCAAGAAAACTTTGCATCGAAAAATCTTTGCTCTCCTAGAAAGCAAATTACTGGTTTTAAGTAGAATTTGATGACGTCATTTTGCTTACTTTGACCACCAATAACTCTTCATAGGTTGATTTTTACGATATGACATAATTCTTCTTTGGAATCTACATCAAATTTCCTTTCCAACGGTATATAATAAGTTGATTTCCCAGCAAAAAAGTGGTGACGTCAGCGATCACGTCACTTTTGGGTGTGTCTCCCACCCTATATTCGTTTGGAATATCATGATAGACATTTTGATCAAGTTTCATACTTTCTTCACAATTTGAACTATTGTTATGTTTTTAATGCTAACAACCCTCACTACATTTGCAAGCCTCAAAACTACCACTTTGCGTATGTTTGAAAAGAGATCTTGGAGTACGAGGAACCAATATATCCCGACGTCAGAATTGGTGTCCAATTTCTTTTATCCAACTGAATAAAACAACTGGAGATTTCCTCGATCATTGAGCTTATTATAGCCCCATCAAGATACAGACGTGCTATTATGATTTTATTGAGTTCGTCATTGACGTCACACGGTATCACTGGGAATTAAAGAGTTTAAGTCTGAGTTTGCATAATCAGGGGGATATCGTTTATTAACCTAGAAAACTTGTTTCAGAGATATCGCTTCTCGCGCATCTTTAAACGATAAAACATGTAAAAGAAAGAAGCCGTTGCATGTCTAACATTATTAGCGATTGCTTCGTTACTCTAGTAAAATAATTAATTAACAACGAGGATTTTAATGGCAACCATCTATTATTCTCCGCTAATATTGTAAAAGATAGCGCTAATGAATGAAAGTTGAAAGCCAATAAATCTGACTGCATTTGTATAGACAGCATCGTTTATAGTTGTTCTTCTATACCAGTTGTTTATTAGTGAAATCAACACCCCCTGGTTAAGTTAAATCTTTTAATTAAACGTTTTCTGTTTAAAATAAAGCAATGAGCACAATTTTTATCGCGTACCAGCAAGGAAACATCAAACATGAAGGTAGGCGTATCATAGTTTTAGTTATCACAGGGACCCAAACAAGTCTCCGTATGTTTTGATTTTCTACTTTATTATGACGTGTCAAGAATCCTCACAGAATGTTATTCACTTGTAAACACCAACTGTAGAATAAAGTACTCGGAATATATTATATTATATTAAATTTATTGCCGAATAACGCTATGAGAGAGGGTAAAAAGTAAAGTGGCCGAATTAACCCTAATGTTGGCAACGAGCGTAAACGAGGGTGTCTATCTCCTTTTTGTTAGCGCAAACGTTGGGTGTAACTGTTGAGGCGGGCGCCCCTCCTACCATCAACGTCAGTACTTAAATGCTACTCATTCGCTACTGTAATGATTCCGTAACTTGCAATCTGAAATTGTAAGCACTCCACCATCTGAGCTATACCGACCTTAGATAGACGGAAAAACTCACAACATATTTAATTTATTGGTAGAAACCTGTTTTAAATATCACTTTATTTCAATCAAGTGTATTTCCTCAGATTATATACACCTAACAGATCTACTTTAATTGAGTTTAATCTCCTTCAGAAATGTCTTGTTTCAATATATATATTTTGCAACCGTTTTTAGAATATATCATTGACATTCGCTTAGAATTTAAGGAAGGTATCATGCAGGGAAGGAGGAGTAAAAGATTATTAACCAGTGTCTGTTTCCTGTTCTTAGCAGCATGATTACGGATCTTTTATTGTCCATATCCAACAAATACAATGCAATTGATGTTAAGTTGTTAGAAATACCTCTGCAAGCGGCTATTAAAAATTAGTTTCATACAAAACTTAACAAAACTATTTGAGTGCGTTCTCAAGATCAATTACCTGAAAGTGAATATTTAAAGGATTATACAAAAGGTGAAAAAAGACCATATGTGACAAAGATATTTTTGTTAGGAGATGTTTACACGAAATATAAACTTTGGTAATTTCAGGGCGGTTTTATGCTGCTATGTGTCGCGTGGAGTATGGGCGCAAGTAAGTGGTTGTTCACATGTTTGTTGTTTTAAGGCGAAAGTGACCGCCTGTTTCTATAATGGTTCATATTTCGAAAAATCGTTTCAGTCTGCTACGGAAGAGCTGTTGTTCGCAGTGAAAATAAAATAGATGCAATGGTTGATGACATAATGAAGAATATCGAATTAGCAGTTGAAGATTACGTTGACAGCAAATCGAATAGTTAGTGAAAACAATGTTTCTATTGCACAATTAAACTTTGAATGAGTATCTGTGCTACTTCAAACAAAAAGATTGTGATTATTACTATTATTAGCCGTTGATAAAGTTACCAGTTATAACATTGAATATCTCGTTTAACAGTATACATAAAGAAAAACATATAAGTATATTAGTTGAAAAATATTTTACTAGACATGGAACCGACAGAAGACCAATAGTTGCCACGTGATATAAAATCTCCTATATAAACATATACTCTGAAATCAAATCTTCTGTCAAGAAATATCAGTTATTGTATCAATATTCACATCAATTACTGTTGTTAAGGTTTCATGAGGAAAGACAAAATGGACGTTGCCTCATATATGTGTGAGTTTAAATTTCTAGTTGTTTTCCACGGACAATGAAACTAAATAGATCTGTCTTCCATTGACACTTTCCGTAACCTTTCACTTGATGTCTCTTTATCGTTTAGTTCCAACAGACCCCCCACATTTTGGGGATGCTTAATCATGGGAGTCGGGGAAGCGTTATTTGTAATAATTTGCACTAATTCCTTTTTCCAACTAATCTATTACTTCAAAATAATTTTTTTTTGTCGCAATTACATTGTGAGTTAATTTTTACAAGATTTATGAAGGTAGTATTTGTTTTTGGCCAGTATATAAACGCAGCATGTGGTGTTGGGATTTGAACACTATATAAATTTGTTTTTTACGACACATAATAGAACGACTATAAATTTTTGTGGTTTATAAAAAAAAGTTTCAATAAACGTTATAAATAAACGATGAACCTCTGGTAAATAAGTTCCCACCTGTTTTAATATTTTGATTACTCCTTGTTCAAGTAAAACAGAAGAATGGAAACTAGAGAAGAGCCTTTAAAATAAACAAGCGAATTATTGCATATTATTACAAGTAATGTCAATTTACAAAAGTATTCTCTTCCTATCGACATTCATCTGGTTCACGTAAAAACAACATTCAAAAAAATATACACCATCCTATGTAATCAATTATAAAGTAAAAAAAAAAAAAATAGAATCACAGCCCTCTCCAATAATTATCGCATTTTTTTTTATCACAGTTGACTTTCCGCCTTCGTTTCACTTTCATTCTGACTTATCTTTTTCTCTTACTCAAGTAGAGGTTCTTCTTCTTCACGACCAGGCGTATCTTCGCTGCGACTCGAGCCGTAGTATACGTACTTATAAAAGTAAGCCATAATGACGAATATCACCGTGACGACAGCCAATAGGATTGCAAAAAAGAAAAATTCTTCAGCCTGAACAAATAACGAAGATGGTACTTGAAATATTTCCGATTCATTACTTCTGACAATAATTGGCTATTATAACGAGAAGAGGTGGTTTGGGAAAACGTTTAGTAGTTTTAGTTAGGAAATAACTCAACTCTAGTTACTCTCATTGATATATAATGAGTGATCTGACAAGTAAGCTACAATACGATACAATTTTATTGACGACCCTATGAACTAGCCACAGTAAGGTCTCGTTTTCCAAGAAACTGAAGATACATAGGCAAAAGAAAGTTAGAATCGAGATGAGGGCGAAAATAACTTTACCATATCATCAGTAAGCTTTACGCCCACTAAAATCACAACCAGCAGGTTGCCAACAGACACCGTCAACAACCAGGCCGCCATTATGCACGATTTCATGGAAGGAGGAGACTAAAAAACATGCTCATTATAAATGATTGAAATACTTACTTAATAAGTCCGCACACTGATCAGTGAGAAACAAACAACTTCGGTTACCTGAGAATAGGCGAATTCCAACCCTGTGATGGAGAACATAACTTCTCCCAGGGTGATGAGTACGTACTGTGGAATCTGCCACAAAATGGAAACAGGTCTCGGTGACAGATCAAGATACTCTAGCATCTTCAACTGGAAAGATAAAGACGAGGAAAAAAATTAACTTCAAGAAGAAAATAAAACTTACAAGAAATACAAAAAAACTGTGGCGTTATTGCAATAACGAACGTTCAAAGTCTGCCAAAGAAAAACAATGAAATTATTCTTCCTTGCCCTAACAAAATAGTTACAATGCTCTCCTTACCCCTTGATTCTTCATGTTAGGCTGTATGACCACTGTATATATACCCCCGTTGCCAAAGGTTATTGTGCGCTATAATCAACAATAATAATTTAAAACAAGGATAACATGTATTTAGGTAGTTATAACAATATATACTGTATTTTTAAAATGTTTTTTATTTTCCCTTCACTATTAAATGGTTCGCCTTTCTTTTGTTTTCGAAAGATTTCAAAATTTTGCGGTTGGGAAAGATGTACAATTACAGATCTTTGTGTTTAATACACCTTGTAGCAAGTGACAGATCGAAATTTCCAATGACTATTTCATTTATTTAATCTAAAGATAATTTATATTTTACCAAAATGAGTCAAAGATAAATGTAGCTTAAAAGCCAAATTTTATTTATACCATTTAGAGTAAAAGTATATGCTTTCTTGAATATGCGCACAAATTGAAAATACGTACCAATGCCAGCGCGTTATTGGTACCAGTCGGAGTCACTCTCACTTTGTATGATTTTGCGTTGATGTTGATGTAGCGCGGCATCTCAAACGGCAGCAGGTCAATGAAAACAGTCTTGTTCATATGCACAGTTACTTTGTCGTTCACCGAACCGCCTGCGTGTAGAAAACGAACTTTCGCGTGACCGTGAGGTAGAGGCGTGACGTCATCAGTGAGCTGAACAAACGGTTTTGTTACTTGGGTAAAAATGAAAGTTTTCAGGTATTATTGACTTCGGGTTTCATTTGTGATCGTAAGTAATTTCTTTAAATTTATTTCATCTGATCTCTAAAGAGCGCCAAAAAAAACGCTAATAGCATTCCTACAGAGAAAAACGATGTGTATAAATCACTCTACCTGTATCACCGCAATCTTGCTGTGGTTTTTACCAATCACTAATGTGTAGCTTTTCTGCTCTTGCACTGTGACAGGCTGGTATATCGTCATATTAGAAGGACAGTCGCTAGCAATCAAGATATGCTTGATTTTAGTGGGAACAGCAAAATATTCCGTCCCCTAACAAATTATAATTCGTATAGTAAATTAGACAGTAATCTCTGGGCCACCAAATTATTTTGAAAACAAAGGTTTTTACCTTTTGATAACCAATAGAAATATTCGGATTTTTCATTCCGGGACTGTAAACCTGGATGCTACATGGTACCGTGTTCACTATGCGGAAATTCGCAAACCCGGTTGCCGGGAGATTAGCTACAGAAGATTTCGCCTAAAAGCACAGAAACAAGGATTTGATTTTGACAACTATTACTAATTTAACTTTAGGCAGTTAGTTAGCTTTTCCAAGCGTGCATGGGTTGGACGGTTTCAAAAGATAATTTTCTCCAATTATGGAGGTTTCATCATCCAATTATGGAGGTTTCATCATCCAATTATTGAGGTTTAATCATGATGGTTTACTGGTGCAGATGTTTTTATAGCTGGATGCCCTTCCTAACGCCAACCCCAGAAAGAGGAAAACAGTGGTGAATTTACCCACACAAGGTACCAACTTAGTATTTAAAACTCTGTGGCAGCTATGCATCAGAGGCATGGATCCTTATGCCCACCCCATGAGGTCAAATATGTTATACGACCCGCATACCCATAACAAAATTTAAAAACAGTATTTCTCGAAGACACTAAAAGTGACACTTCACATAATGTATGTCAATACACTATGTTAATATGTGTGTGCATGTGCGGCAGGTTCACTTTTGCCAACTTTTTCAAACTATGACTTATAATGTAGCTGAAGGGGGCAAGGGTTTATATAGCTAGCTTTTCTTATATAGTCAGAACACTTAAACACGATTTCTCACCTCAATTTTTAACTGAACGAGACCGGCAATAACAAAGGACACAGAGACAAGTGCCATTCCAAACCCCATGCGTTGAAGAGACCTGGAAGAGGAAATAATAGCAAGCTGAAATCTGTACGTTAGAATCATGATTGATTGCTTTACACAAATCTTCGAGCACATACTTCGTAAGAAGATGACACTTTCGTGCGATTGGATATATAATCGTCTCGACAAATGGTATGAGTATCATCACAAACACTGGATTCAATGCCTGCCATAAAAACCATATTATTACTGGGAAAACAATTTTACTCACTGGAATAAAGCCAATGAGAACTAAATTGGAGGATTTCTTTGATTCAAAGGAAATTGTGCAGTAGTAATTGGTCACCTGCATTTGATCTGGTTTGACAGTGCCCAGGACACCCTAAACACATGCTCCCACAAATGAGTGAACAGTACCGTAAAGAATTGAAGTTTAGAAGCTGATAGCTGAAAATCATATTGTTTGTTTTCCAATAAACAGACCCTTTTATAAGGAGATGATATGCTAAAGAAAACACTTACAACATCACCATTCATTTCCATTGCTTGAAGTGTCCATCGAGATCCCTGCAACCAAAACATTTCTTACATTGTCACTCTCAAAAACTTTTTCCCAAATCACCACCCAATAATAACAAGAGAAATGCTTAAAACATTTATCTATCATTGCAATTGCATAAATCCAGTAATAGCGCAAGCGTTAGGCATTCGACCCTTAACCGTAGCACAAATGGGAGCAATTAAATACACTAAAACTCTGGGCCGAGACCTTCACGATAATACTGAATTAGCGTTCTAAAAGCCTCGTTAAAAAAACAAACAAACAACATTACATAAACTCAGTTGCTGCATCCTATAACATCTTTATTTGTCTTTTAAGACTTTTTACAAATTTACGATTGCAGAAATTTTTTTATGTGTTTTTTCGAGCCACAACATACCTGTTGATCAAACAGTGTCCAAAAAACTGGCAACGGTAAAAACATGAACAGCACTTTAAAAAGTGATTTAATGTCTGAAACAAGCACCGGCTGAAAGAGAAGTAAGTGGTATATGGAATAAATGAATTGCGGTCGAGTTAAACAAGTAAAAACAAGTAAATAATTGGATTTAGAAGCAAATAAATATTGTTCTTACAATAATGTGAATATTTAGAAACATCTGCTTGAACTGGCTGGGGATTCAATGTACACAATACTGGCCGGACACTGGTTACATTTTCAATAAGTGCATAAGAGACATGTAGGACATTCAAGTAGAGACAAAGTCATTGGGAATCATATATTATAAAACTTTACTCCGTAGCGTTCATCGGCCCAATCCATCCAGTGTGGCTTTTTTTCGCCACTACCACAACTTGCTATTCTATTGTAAACAGCATTCTAGAAATTAAAACATAATTTTTAAGAATGTTAAAAAATATCTAATGAATGAAAATCTGACAGGTGGTGCCCTGATGGGTAATAAAGGGAGAAAGTATACTTGTTTACCCCAACAGCCAAGCAAACTTCCACAACAACATTCCCTTCGGGTGGCAACTTCTTGTACAAACGACTGCCTGCCAAGAACAGTATGAGCGAAATGATCATGAGAATGGCTGGCACACCGAAAGCAAGAGGGTAACAATCATGCCCAAAACATCTCACGTCACCTGAAACACAAGGTTTATGAATTCCAATGTTGAAAAGAATAAAAATAAGAGAGATTTATATATTTGTTCGTATGATTTCATTATATTTCAATCTGCTTAGTGTAGGACTTCATCAAACTAATAAAAAACTGTTATAAAAAGAAGTTAAAACCAAAAAAAACAAATGACATCAAAATGTCAATACAATGACTTCTTCCGAAGATGCGAGAACATTGGTTTCGAGAATCTTGTTGTCACATACTGATCGTAGTCCTGGTTCAGACCATGTTCACTATGTGGTGACGTTTCCCGGAATTGGATCTCCAATGTTTCCCGCACCTTGCGGTTAAAACTTCCTATCTTCTACTTTGAGTACCTCTGTATGCTTCCAATCAGAGTACTGGTTAAAAATTTGGGCCACTTTGAAACCTTGTTTATGAAATAATTTCCATAGTTTTGGGCTTAAGTCTGGTATCTATGGTAGCGTGACGATGTTTGTTAGGGGATCTGGTTGTTGATTTTGATTGTTTCTGATTTTTTTCGTTTACAATTTCTCGTAACCATTCTCAACATAGCAAGATATGAAGAATTTGATTTCCTCATCTCATTGTTGACCTTGACACACAGTGTAAGCACGATGAAAAAACCCTTCAGCACTTTTAGGTCGTGTCTGGAGTGTGGTTTTATTTGGACGTGATGGCGTTTTTTCGATGGATTTTATATTCGTAACGGACATCGCATCTCTTTGTAATGTTGAGGTCTAGGAATTGAAGAAATTTACTAGCGTCTTCCGTCTCCATGGTGTACTGGATGTGTCAATCTTGTTGGGTGCGACATGGGTGCTGTTGAGGGATTGTTCAAACAGCCGATGTTTATTATTGCATTCTCCTCGTGAAACTGTAAGAATGCTTCAGCAATGTCGACCATCAATGCTAAACCGATGAGAGGAGAGTTCTTGAAAAGATAGAAGTTCCCTTCCCACAAGAAGTAGCATTTCAAAAGGCAGAGGTCAATCAACGTTTTGATGTCCCCTAGATTCATCATCATCATCATCTTTCGACCGCAGTCAATATCGAAGCTACAATATCCCGCCAGGTGTTTCTATCCTGCATTACCACCGCTAGGTCTTGAAATCTAATACCTGAGTCCCTTGCAATGACGTCAGGATAGGTTATCTTTCGGGACTTGCGACTAATTGCCTGCGGTTTCCAGAGGATGAGAGGAGACACAATCTCGTTGGTAGCTCGAAATCAGTGACCAGCAAATCGGACTCTCCTACTGAGACACTCTTGGGAGGTCACCATAGATGGTTTGCAGAGTAGGATGTCTTTTCCAGGAAAGATTTTTTACACGCATTAGGAGTCTGGTGTATGTGCCATCAAGTCGCTTTTGCTGTCTTGCGTTGAAGGTCCAGGTTTCAGAACCATATAACAGTATAAGTTCTATCATTGTTTTGAAGGTGTTTATCTTAGTTTTATTATCGAGACTGGAGGTCCAGACATTATGTAAATTATTACATGCTGACCAGGCCATTCCTTTTCTAGTTTTAAAATCCTGAACAGAGTCTGAGATAAATGAGCCAAGATATTTGTAGTCCTGTACACACTTAAGCTCTCAACCATTTAAGGTTTTCATAGAGAAATCAGAGTCAATGGTCTGGCAGTGGTTCAAGTATTCAGTTTTGGATTCATTCAGGTACAGACCTATACAGTTGGCTGCCTTCTCTAATGAAGAAAGTAGAGATTGGGCATTTGCGAGGGAACCACTAATTAGGGCAAGGTCATCTGCAAAGTCAGCATCAGTAAGATGACGGGCCGGGAAGCGAGAGCTTCATCTTGGTTGGACTTCAAGACCTTTGTCTGCGATTTGGCCAACGGACATACGCAAGATGTAATCTACAACAAGGATAAAGAGAAAGGGAGCCAATGTACCCCTAGATTCAGTTTTGCCCTTTTCTTAGTTCAGGGTCATTCAACAAGATTTGCATGATGATGTCAGTTGTTTCACCTACTGGTACTGAAGGGTACAAGTTAACAGCGTCGTATGAAACCTGAACTTCTTCACTTTCAATCTTCCAGATTTTGGGTGTTTCGACAAATGTTTGTAAATTTTTCAGTCGAGTCCTGTTTTTGTTGAATGTCAACTCCCTTCAAGGGAAAACGTCACGTAAAACGAGTGATGATGATAATGATGTCGATTGAATAATCCTTATATACCAAGTATTCCAATGTTTTGTAGCTTGGTGTGCAAATAGTGGAAACAACAATCCTCATCGGAAAGCTCTTTTCCGGTTTGTGCCCATTTACTACTCCATACATCCTCAGTGGTACAGGACCTGATGGGTAAAGGTTATTTTATTCATTGTCATTGAGCTTCCCTTGTTGTTTAAGTTGCCTCAGTGTGGTTTGGAACTTTCTTGTTAACGTTGGTGTTGGATCTTTGTTGATCTTCTCGGTATTACCTATTTGTTCTTCAATTTTTTGGAGAGCAATTTCATTGGGTAGACGTATGAGACAAGCTCCTTTATAGTAAGGGTAAATTCTTACTTCATTGACTGTTTTTAGTACTCTCAAAGCTTGTCATTAGCTGGGTGTCAGATTATTCTTTGGGGTCTTGCACATTTCCAAATGCCTCAACACGCCCTGTCGAAGTTGTCGATGTTGGTTAGATGAATCAAGATGACAAATAAGAGATTTTATTTTTTCTGTGCAAATATTTTCATCTTTTACATAAAAAAGCATAAGGAATGGCATATTAATATAATACTAAAAAAAATTGATAACTTCTATTGGTATATTTTAAAGATTTTCCTTTAATGAAATTACTATTGATTGAAAATTTTACATTTGTATTTTCTTGTTTAAAGTTACATTCATTGTTATTTCCTTTTGAATTTTTATTCTTTTGAATTATCTTTAACGTTCTTAAATTTATAGTAATTTGCGGGCAATTAATGTAAACATTTTGAGTGCGAAGGGTGACTAAGGTACCATTACCCTGGTCTCCTAATTTCTGGATAACCATCTTCACGTGGTGCACCTGTTTCATATTAAGAGTTATCCAGGGACCAAGTGGGGGACGGTATATTCCCCTCGAGTAGGATGAGCTCATTAGCCTTGGCCGGCAGTCATCCTAAAAGAAGGAAAACTCTGATTTCAAACCAGGTGAAACTTTGGGATGCAGCAAAGTGAATATAATGATGCTGGCTTTTCTTTAGTCAAAGGTGAATCATCACACGATGTTGAGCGGAAGAACTATACATAGTCAACGATCAAGATCACCCAGTTCAGTTAGTGAATTACTGCTGACATCTACAGTGGTGGCGTATGTAGATGTGTAATTACTAATTAGCCATCAACAGACTAATGATGACTCTACATCTACCAAGACGTTCAAGCAGCATCGCTCGTCGCGTGGGTCAAAAAGGAGCGCGTGCTGGAGTGAAGGGTCAGGCACTGGATCTCGAAAAATTTACTACTGATCCTAAGCAAAAACTACTTAAATGAAAACATGTGACATCAATTTCAACCTTCAATATTCGCACACTACACACAATCTGTCAATCCTCTGAACTTGTACCATCAGCAATAGAACATCAGGCTGACATCATCTGTATTCAAGAACATCGTCATTTTCACGAAGAGCTAAACTTTAAGTACCATAGTATGGAGAAGGGATGGACACTGATAACTGCATCCTCTTGGAAAAATTCTATGAATAGCACTATAGGAGGGGTTGGAATGCTGGTTAATCCCCGTGCTATGTCTTCGTTGATAAATGTTGAAAAGATCACACCCAGAATCGTAGTTGCTACGTTCCATGGTAACCCACAAACCACGTTGATATCGTGCTACAGTCCTATAAATGTATCTGCGGAACAAGAAGATATTGTATTCTATGATGAACTCTCTTCGCTTGTTCGTTCCATACCAAAGCAAAATGTATTGATCAGTCGTAATATGAACGCTCAGATAGGAAACCAACAGCATCGGTTTGCCTTACATCGTGAAACCAATAGGAATGGCATACATTTAGAGCATTTTCTTATGCTGTTTGAACACCCATTTTCAAAAGAGAAGGAGGGAGCTCTGGACGCATACATATCCTAATGGAGCCAAGGCGCAACTAGATTTTATCATCATCAACAAAAAGTGTATCAACAGTGCCCACAACTGCAAGCCCTATAGCTGGTATGGAAGCGTATCTTCTGACCATCGAATAGTGACGGGACGATACCAATTGAGTCTTAGTGCAAACAGAAAGAAAAGTTCCAAGAACTCTCCATATGACTGGAAACAACTCACAATCAATGAGGACATTCAAATTAAATTCACGATCTCTCTCCAGAATCGTTTCCAAATACTTCAAGAAGACACAAATGAGACCTGCCCAAACATCACCTTTACAAATTTTGTAGAAGCTAACAAGTTAGCTGCAAAAGAGTGCATACCACTTAAACCAAAGCTCAAACGCAAAGTACCATGGGAGAACGGAAATATCAAAGAAAAATGAGAATGTCTTAAGAGATTGGCCAAGCAAAGAAATAGATTCCCAACCAAAGCAAACATAAACAAATACAGAAACGCGAAACGAGAGCTGGAAGAGACCTATAACAACGAACAACAGAAATATATCCAAGAGAAAATAGACTCCATCAAGATGGCAGCAGATAACCAGCAATCCTCGTTAGCATGGAGAACAGTGAATGAAATAAGCGGAAGAAAAAGAACAACACTAACTAAACTAAAAGCAACAAACCAGGAGCAAAGACTGAAAAAGTGGAAAGATCATTTTGAAAACCTCCTGGGAAAGGCATTCTGGAACAACCAGTGAAGAGAATTTTTCAAAACGAGCTTTCTATCAAGAAAGGCACATTTACCAACGAGGAATTGGAATCAGTTCTGAAAAAGCTCAAGAATGGTAAAGCTGCGGGACTTGACGAAGTACACCCTGAAGTCTGGAAAACACAAAGTTTTAACAGTATTTTACTTAAATTCTGTAACGATGTGTATGCTCAAAATACAATCAAAACCTGGACAGAAGGGGCTATTCTGCTTTTTCCAAAGAAAGGCAACCTCTCGCTTACATCCAACTATAGAGGTATTACGCTTACATCCATTGCTGCTAAGATCTACAACGCAATGCTAAAGAATAGAATTTAACCGGAAATTGAGAAAATCCTTTGGCCTAACCAAAATGATTTCAGGAGGAACAGATCTACAGTGGGACAAATACTGATAGAATGGAGAATCATAGAAGGAGTAAAAGCTAAAAACCTTGAGGCATTTATGCTCTCTGTTGACTTCTCCAAAGCCTTTGACTCCATTCATCGGGGGAAAATGGCCGAGATACTGAAAGCATACAGTTTACCTGGTGAAACAGTTGATGCAATCATGATATTGTATAAAAACACAAGATCTATGGAGATCTCCTGATGGTGACACAGGCTTTTTCGATAACCAAGCCGACATACTACAAGGGGACACACTTGCCCCTTTTCTTTTCATCATCGCTTTGGATTATGTTCTGCGCAATTCTGTTGAACAGCACAGCCAGCTGGGTTTCGCTTTACAAAAAGCGCAAAGCAGAAGATATGCTGCAGAGAAAATCACCGATGCTGACTATGCTGACAATTTAGCCCTCTTTGCCGACAACATATCAGACGCAGAGAAGTTGCTGCACATACTGGAAGACTCTGCTGCTAATATAGTTCTTCATGTGAATGCACGAAAAACGAAATATATGGCTTCAATCAGAATGGCAAAATTCGTACCAAAAATGAGATGCCGCTCAAGAAAGTAGAAAGATTTACATATCTAGGGAGTGATATTTCCTCCTCTGAGAAGATATAACGATACGTATTGCTAAAGCATGGAGTCCTCTGGATAAAATGAAGACAATATGGAAATATTCTATGCCTGATGGGATGAAAAAAAGTTTCTTTAAAGCAACAGTGGAATCTGTTCTTCTGTACGGTTCATCTGCCTGGACAATGACAAAAAAACTTGAAAAAAGATTAGACGGTGCCTATACACGTATGCTAAGAGCAGTACTCAATAATCATGAAAACAACATCCAACAAAAAAACTGTATGGACGTGTTCCAAACATTACAAATATTATTCACAAAAGAAGAACAAGATTTGCTGGTCACTGCTGTCGCAGTAAAGGTGAACTTACTTATTTCGAGCAAACTCGAGCACCATAACTAATACACCTATCCAACACTATTTAATTGCGTGCGCGTTTTAAGGACTGGACTCTAATTAGCGGGCAAAGATTTTTATATGTCAAGACAACACGCCACTTTAGTTGAGAAAACAAACTTTAAACTTCAAGCATTGACAAGATTATAAATATGGATTACGATATGATAGAGAAACTAACAGTAGTAGAACTCAAAACTTTTTTGAGACTTCGTGGACTGAGACTGTCTGGTAAAAAACAAGAACTTATTGCAAGAGTATTTGCTGCAAGTGAAAATGATGTTCAACCGATCCAATCTGCTCTTGAAGTCGAACAAAAACTTCATACAGAATACAAAGAAAAATTAAAGATGGATGATGATATAGAAATACCGGATCCCTTAAAGATAGAAGAGGGATGGATGGCAGAGAATGATGGTTTACGATACTGGCCAATGTTATTGTACCCAGATATTTTTAACTACATTATGTTTTGTCCTAGTGAACTTGGCAGCAAAGATCTAAGTGATTATAAAGATTGCAAAGCATACAGTTACTATAAATGTGGATGGTTACAACCTTTGGAGTATCACAATGTAAATATAGCTAGTGACTATTGTATACTAAAAGGCGAATGTAGAAAGTCAGAAAAAATTAATGATATTTTCCATAAACTATGGATCATAACAGAAAAAAGACTGCCAAAATCAGGTCAGCACATTGTACATGCATGGCAGGAATGTCACAAACTTGCAACCATGTTGCAGCAGCAATGTTTAGAGTAGAAGCTGCAGTTCGTACTGGTTTAATAAACCCATCTTGTACAAGCTCCTTGAATCAATGGTTGCCCTGTCGCAGAGAAGTAGTTCCAGTAAAAATAAAAAACGTAAACTTCAGTAGAGAAGATTTTGGTCAATGAGGAAAGAAAAAGAGAGTTCTGGTCTCTACCCCAAAGAAGATGTATAATCCATTTGTCAATTGTACAGAAAAGTTACTAAATTTAAGTGACATTGCGAAAGCATTGCAAACTTCCCCGGGGTGTATTGTACACATAGCCGTACCAAAGCCAGAAATTGATTTCCATAGAGAGGATGTTTCTAAACCATCCAATATACCCACTGAACTTTCTACCATTGATGACATCATTTCAAAGTCACAGAATATTGATGAATTTTATGAACTTTTAAAAGTCTGTATGACTATAGAAAACATTTAAAAAATTAAAGTTTTAACTTGTGGTCAAAATCTAAATGAAAAATGGTTCCTTTTTCGCAAAGGAGTGATTACTGCTTCCAAATGCCATGATGTATTAACCAAAATGAGAAAGGTTAAAAAACATTCAAATAACTACTTTGATATGTCATCATTAAATTTTAGAGTTTCTGGTTTAACATACACAAACCCTGATATTCCAGCTCTAAAATATGGTAGAACAATGGAAGTAAATGCAGTCATAACTAACTTCCAGTTACGTGAATGTGGACTGTATTTAGATGAAACAGTACCGTTTATTGGTGCCAGTCCAGACAGAATAATATGGTGTGATTGTTGTTCACCTGCATGTTTAGAGGTTAAATGCCCCTTTTCAATTAACCATACTTCACCAAATGACCCAAATATAAAGCTACCATATCTTCATACAAAAGAAGATTCAATAACATTGAACAGAAAACATAAGTATTTTACTCAATGCCAGACTCAAATGGCAGTAACCAAACTTAGTCATGAATATATTTTGTAGTGTGGACACCTCATGGACGTGTTATTGAACATCTCTCTTTTGATCAAGATTTTTGTCAGGACATTAGAGAAAAGCTGAATAAATACTACAAAGATATTTATTTGAAAACAGTATTTGTTAACTGACTATCAGTACTGGTAAATCTATCGCTATTGGAAACCAGAAAAAATATTTTATATATATAGTGCACGTCAATACCTTAATGTACCGTAAATATATAATATATAAATTATTTTTCTTTCGTATTCCACATTCTACTTTTGTTTACTTTGTCATTACTACTAAAAGCTTAATATAAGAAAGAATGCATTTCTTAAAAAGAGAGTTTCTTCAAATAATTATTTTTGGGCTGCTATCAGAAAAGAGAATTAAGAAAAAAATGCAGGCTACAGTAACATAAGAAGCAAACACTATTTTGATTTGTTAGACAAATCAGTAAAACTTTCAAACTCAAGTATATAGGTAGTTAAAAACTGTTATAGTTAGAACAATAATGGTAGTTAGGTTTATAGGTTTATTTTGTTTTAACTATTAACCTAGGCTTCAAATTACATAAAGCTGCACATGATAAAACTATATCGTCTATATTATGTAATAAAGTAATAAGTATAACTGCCTTTAAAATACGAAAAGTTTTTATGCGGTTAATAGCACGTTCAACATGTATTTTCAGATTAGCTATTTCTTTGGTCTTCTGAGTTTCTTTTTTCGTAAATTGGCTTTTTACTCTGGCACCTGGTATACTTAGGCTACAATACCTTAATAACAAATCTTCTCGTATTTGGAAACCACGGTCTGCTATAATTTCATCATTTCTTTCAATCAAATCGTAAAAGTTACTGTCACTGGTAATAAATTTGTCACTAGCTCTTCCCCCATAGCAATCTGATAAAAATGTAATGTACCCTGAGGGAGAAATGCCAACAAGAAATTTAATTGTGTTGTGGTGTTTATAATCAGACCATGTAGCTGCTTGATTATCTAACCCTTTTGGACGTTCTATAAAAACTTCAGCACAGTCAAGAATTACTCTACATTTGCTGTGTCCCAATTTTTAAAAATAATCTGGCAAGTTATCTCTAATTGCTTCTCGAGGAAGCCAAGCCACAAGAACGCGACCTAAAATTTGACTTAACACTTTGATCCAAGTTGTAAATGTGTTTGAACAAGTTGTTGTTGAACAACCAAAGCGATCAGCAAGATCTTCATTCATGAGCCCGAGGCGAAGGCGCATTAGAGTCAACAAAAATTCATCTCTATCATTCAAAATCTTGATATTTGAAGTACCAGCTCAACGTTTTACTTTGCTATATGTCCAAGCACGATTTGGTCCTCTCCAATAATTAAGCTTTGGTAGACATGGCTTTAATAAAAGAAATACTGTGTTAAATAGAACTATGGATGATAGTCCATTAAGAAACACATCTTATTATCATTAGTAATTTTTCGCCAAGTAAATGTGGAATTTTTCATGGATTTATTTCTGGTAGTTTGTTTTACCTTTAATGTTAGTCTGTTAATCTTTCTTACCATGGATTCAATTAAATTTCCTTTGTCTATACACTTTTCACATTGAATTTGAGAAGATGTTTGAGCATATGAGTGTTCTAATAAATGTTGTTGCTGTTCTAATTGTTGGAATTCTGTCGTTGATGTAGAACATTCCCCCATTTCAAAATCATTTGTGGTAGTAACATTATCTTTTACATTATCAGAAGATGCTTTTCTTTTTGTTCTTTTTGCACATGGCTGACGAAAAAGTACTCTCCTATGTTTCATAGCTGGTAAGTTGTATCCCATATCTAATGTAGGATCTGGATTCAGAGGAGTAGGAATATTGTCAACAAAGTGTAATGAACAAACAACATGAGTTTTTGTTGGCAACCATTTAGTTTTGTTTGGTCCTTATCGTCTCATTAGATTTACCCATCGTTCTCTTGCTTCTCCATTCCTTAACTCACTCGGAAAGTTGAAAAGTTTAAAAGGAACATCACAGCCACATTCTCCTTGTATAATGCCATGCTTTTCGCAAACTTTCCTCTTCCATTTCTTTAATTGATATGTGCTTTTGGAACATCCAATAACAGCACAATTGACATTTACCATAATTTTAACATATATACTGTATATAGCTATTAATCCTTGAGCACTGATTTGTTTTCGTTCACAAATCTGATTTCACAACGAAACTTTGCCCGCTAAACTAGAACCTATTCTTCTTACCGCACAAATTCATAATGGCACCCTGCTAAGTCAGATAGGTGTATTCTTTTCCATTCTATTCTATCTTCCATCACCACCTTCAGACTGTCAGTTGATAAGCCAGTATCATCGTGCAGTTGGTCGACATATGTCTTAGCTGGTCTCCCTTGTCTGCGTTTGCCATGCCTAGGGTCTCACAATAAAACCTTACTGATGATCTCATTTTTCCTTCGCCAGCTGTGCCCTACAAATCTCAATCTTCGGGTACGCAATAAATCGGATATTTTTGGTAGTTTTCCATACAGCTCCTTAAAGGTGAACTGATCAGCCTGAAAAGCATGCCTTTTATGGAAACCAAAACATGGAAGTACAAAGATTGGACGACCAAAAATGACCTACATAGACCAACTTGCTTGGGATACAGGATTGCAAATTCAAAACCTGAATAGTGCCATGCTAGATCAAAACGTTTTGAAGAAAAGAGTGAAATTGGTCCAGGCAACCCGCCCGACACACAATGATGATTGTTAACATTATTGAGAATATAACAAAAGTATTTTTAACTATTATTAATATCTTCTAAATTAGTTGTTTAGGTTAACACTCACCCCTCAATATTGGTGTGAGTAACGTTGCGATTAACGAACCAAAGTTTATCGAGAAAAAAAAATATCAAAAAGTAACTTTGTAATTTCCTTTCCTGACAGTAAAAATAACAAAACACAATCAGAAATGAAAACAATGTTCATAATTAACTGGTGGGATTTCATTTGAAAATAGTTCTTTGAAATCAAACTGCAATCCCATCAAGACAAGGAGCCTGTTGAAGATGTTTTGGGAGGCACATTGCAAAAGAAAAAGCTGAGGAATGCACTTTTTATTTCAAACAAGATAGACGTTATTGCACAAAAATCTCCATCAGACCTTATGTCTTTGTCTTCTTACCTCTTAATATTGGTGTCAACACCATGGAGATCAAACTCCCAACGTTTATTGCAAAGTAGAAGACAGAGAAAAATGTTGCTAATTTCATCTCCTAGAAAGCATGCTAATACAAGTCTTAATAAGTCAATCAAACAAAGAACAAAGAAAAATGATAAAATAATCTGATTCCACTACAAACATTACTTTTATCTGTAACTCTTAAATACAACAAAAAACATTGAATTTGATGTACTAAAGTATGAGATGTTAACTGCGAAACAAATCTTGCATTACCTGCCCAGGCTCAAACTGGTCCCCGCCAAACGCTGACACACACGGCTTTATACCGCCTGTACCAATTGCAATAAGAACTAAACCAATAGCAGGACCAACCCTAACCAAACAAAATTCAAGATGTTCAGCAGGAAAAAATCTTTCACATTTTTACAGTAATAACAAAATGTTTTGAAACTGCATAGCATTTTACTGTTAAAAGAATACACTTACAGCTGTAGAGATTGGAGTATGGAAGGTACTGAGGTAACAGAAACTACAATGTTCCCAATTGCATACACCAAAGACACATAAAGTATCGTTCTAAAGAATAAGCATTAAACACTTTACATAAAATTGTAAAGGAAACAAATTGGAAATGCTACAAAAGAAGATTAGGACAGGTTACTGGTTCTCTTGTTACAAGCATTTTCTTATAGGTGAAAAAACAAAAAAACGGGTAACAATGGAACTTTTTTCAATCAAAACGTAACAGAGAAACAATTTCCAATAAAATATATATTATAATCATTTCTGTAGGTTTATAAAATGTAACATTAATTCAAATTTGGAGGAAAAATACTCCTAAAGATATTACATACTTATATTTTCCCCAAAAGCTGTCTGCAATGATGGCACCAATTATCGGAAAGAAATAACAGATCATGTTAAAGGCGTGGTAAATGGTTGTAGCTTTGTCATCGTCCATGTTCAACATACTTGTCAAGTATATCACCAAGATGGCTGGCAAAATAATAATTGCAGCAATTTCAGATTTTTCCCTTTCTTAAGGCACTAATTAGTTACTAACGACAACAAACATAGACAGTAAGTAATAATAAAGATTAAATTACTAATTTTCACGATTTCTGATTTTCTGAATAATTGGTGTAATAAAGAACTAAAGATTTAAGAGAAAAATTTAAAGTTATAACTATACCATACCATGCATGCCGTAATATGAAAATCGTTCACAGAACTCATTCCCTAATATGAAGATGACCTGAACCGGGTATCCCCATATCAACTGAAAAACAAAGTTCCTGTTTAGATGTCAAAGTGACATACTCTAGAGCTCAACAAATGTTCAACCTTTATGAACATACCTTCTGTTTCGGCTTGTCTCCTTCCGCTGTTTCTAAAGGAAATCGTTTCATCAGTAAACAGTGTCAAGACGATTTCTACAAACCTTCAGATGTTAAACCTTATGAATTCACAATTAAGCAATAAAACCACACCTGTGTTTTCCTCTTCCTCTGGTAATTTCTCGTAGTCGGTCATAGGTGATAGAGCACGAGATTTTCTAGTAAAGAAATTATATTCGGATCAATATATTGGAAGTAAACTCTAGAGGAAACATTCAGATAAAAAATATTTGCTTGTATGTTTATTCACCCTAACACAAGATCATTGCAATTGAATAAATTTTATTTTAACTAGCTATATAAACCTCGTGCAAAATGCACTCATCATTTAATTGCGCCATCCCGTTTGTGCGTGATTAAAATGCAGATCTTTTTTAGAAACATGCTGTATATGTTCTTGTTTTCTGACATGGGCCTTTTAAATCACTTTAGTGTGTTTTAGTGATTTTCATTTATCTTTTTATGCTATTCACAAGGAAATAAAATATATAACTTTATAAAAAATTTTGGCCAGACCTCCTTGTGCGTTTTATAGTAGGAATCGTCATGGTAAGATTGTAACGTGTACGACAGGAACTCCGCATTATTATATAGATTACACAATCAATTTCTATTACCAAATTACATAAACATAACTTTTTTAGAATAAAACAAATTCACCTTTGTACCTCCATGTTTGTTGCTGATGCAAAAGTTAAAGAGACATTATTTTTTTATAAACCTTTCACTGATTCTCTACGGAATAATTAAGCTTTAATTAATCATGCAATTCATCATCATCATCATCACCATCATCATTTACATTTTTCACGTCTATTTTCCATGCTAGCATGAGTTAGACGAGGTTTCAACAGATAATATTCCTCACGATTTTGTAGGTTTAATCATTTGATGATTCATTGGAACAGATGTTTTTACAGCTGAATGCCCTTCCTAACGCCAACCCCAGTGAGAGGGAAAACAGTGGTGAGTTAACCCACACAAGATACCAACTTTGCATTTTAAACTCTGGGGCAGCAGTGCATAAAGAGCATGGTTGCTTATATCCATGAGGTTAAAGATGTCACAAGACCCGCATACCCAAACAGTTAGTGTTGGTACAATGGATGGGGCTAGTAGGTAAATCTATTAAATTCTGTCTTACAATTCATAAATCATCCCAATCAATATGCAATGCTTGTTTACTTTATTAACACTTTATATTGGTAAAACTGCTCGGCAGCTACCTGCTACAAAAGAACATGAAAAATATGTTTAATGGCTATTTACATGTCAACACAGAACATATGAATTATTCAACAAAACCAATTATTCAACAAGCACTGTGATAATACTCATTATCAAATGACAATTATCACAGTGTGCAAATGTTATGATTGTCCATTGATGACTTGACATATTGTCATACTGACTGAATTATGTGATTGTCTGTCTCATTGCTTAACTAATACAGTTATTAAACAACAGCTTCAAGCTCTTGGTGTTCCACCGGTTATGTTTGGTGGATGGAGAAATTGTACAATGTCATCTTCACTAACAATGTCAATGCCCTCGGAATCTGGGCAAGTAAATGATGCTCTGTTCCTCTTCAGAAATGTTATTGTTACAAGGTCTTCATCTCTATTTACTGGCGTCACCTGGCCAACAAACACCTAAACACCTTCCAGGTCTTCTTAGATGTGTATTTTACAACAACGTACACCCCATCTTCTAATCCTTTTCAATTAGTTCAATAGGATCATCAGAATACACCATACCAACGTGCCCCACTAAACATGCACTAACTAGCCCCAACATGTCAAAAACTATAAATGTTGATTTCTTTCTGCTTAAAAATGGTGGGCCAGAGACATTATTTGCTGGAATAACAAGGGACTATTAGAACATTTATTGCACAGCTCTGTGTTGTCTCCATTCACTGCATGTTCTTCATTCCAAATAATCTTTACTGAAATTTTAAAAAGTTATGTTTTACGATTATAAATGAAAATTTAAGTACTCATCAAAAACCATACACATCATATGACATGTGATGTAAATACATCACATCATATGACATGTAAACACATCACATGACCAAAGTGAAAAGTTCAACATGGCATGGCAAACAATCATTTTCAAGCAAAACAAGATGTATTCCAAGTAAAATTCCAAATAAGTGAAAAAAAGATAACTAAAAATACCCCTACTTTAATCTACAAAGATAACTGGTAGAAATAATGGTGTAAAATAAATTATCTAGATATCTTATTGACATGTTTTACGAGGTCTGAAAATAAAATTTTACACAACTTCAAAACCTCACTTAGCATGTTGTGTATAAGATGATTATTATTTATGAAAAGTAAATACTGTAACCCCATCCGTGTTTATTCTCACACCAGTTAGAAAAAAACAAAGTGTCGAATCACAAACAGATATAATCACACAACATGTTGAAGGTTATTGCTACATATCTTCCAGGAAAGGAACTACAGGATGTTGATGCTCTGTCGAGAGCACGATTATAAACACAACTCCACAGGTTATGGATTCCCTCGCAGAGGAGTTATATATATGTTATCGATCTGTAAATGCGTTGTGATTTAAATGTTTGAGATAAACAGAGCCTATATCTGTATATCTCAATATGCAAAATCCATTGCATTGTTTAACGTCTACATTTTATTCAGAAATGGACAATGTGGAATTACATTAAAACCCAAAAATTTCAGAGGAAAAACTTCAGCGGACAAAATTTCAACAAACTTTTTAGAATTTTTGGCGAACTAAATTTTATATTTTTCAATAATATTTAAAAATTATTAGGGAAACAGTAAAAATAAGTCATATTTGATCTTGATTTGATGAAAACATTCCGTCCGATTTTCTGAATTTTCCGAAGCCTTTTCTTGTTGTTTGTTGAAAACAAAAAATTCACGTTTAGTCACGTGAATTTATGGAGAAAAATTGTTTAAACTTTGAGATATTTCAAGAAAACAGAACATATGTTAGTAGACTTTACACTATCCTTAAAGGGAACACACAAAAAAGAAAATTTGTTAGATATTTCATATTTATCCTAAAATTCAGGAAATTTTAAAAAATTTTACAACTTCATTCTGCATTAAACATGCTCCTTACGCTTCCAAAAGTAATGTATTTTTCGCTCGTTATCTTGAAAAACGTACATTCGCTTAGGATAGGCTTCAGTGTACTGTATTCAGTTAAGCATAATTTAAGGTTTTCTTGATAATTTTTTGAAAATAAGTATATCATGAAAAGTTATTAAAATCCAAAAATTCCTTCTGTTTCCTTACACACTCAGTTCACACTTAGTGATGCCTTGATCAATCCTCTTCTACTATTAAAGTTCACAAATGGATGTGCAATTCCCCATGTTGCTGAACCAAGTTCATCACAGCACTGCTCACATAAAATGGTTTTTCATTCTAACAACAAATCCTGAAATGTATGATATTGCAGCTTTGTTGAATTTAGAGAGAGATGAAAATGCAAAAAAATGCAAATGTATTTTTATCTTGAAACCGGCAACAATGAGCCGGCGCTGATTTAAAAACTGACTCAAAAAGTGTGGCGCTAATAAGAGGGCGGCGCTAAAAAGAGAGTGGCGCTTATAAAATAATTTTCGAAATGGTATAGAAATAAATTTTATTTATGGAATTTTCTCGCTCTTTAAAAACAATAAAACAAAAGAATCAGTAATGTTTTTATATTACAAAATGTCAATAAAATCATCCTCGTCATCAAAGATATCCACCAAAAGAAATTCTTCAATATTTTCATCAGCGTTCTCAAACAAATTTTGCGTTAAAGAAGGATCACCCCAAACTATCAATTGTTGCCTCAATAATTCAGCGCCACCTGCACATGGTGATCCTTCTTTGAAGCAATGAATCAATTGAAAAAGGGAAACGCGAAGTTGGTCTGGTGGTTGCAGCGAAGTTTTTTGCTTTCTCGGAAAATAAAAGATCGGCTGAGACCTTGGATCGTGAAATGAAGAAACAAAAAAAACTATTGACTTATTTCGAACCTACGTACGAGCCTGAGTTTTTGAAAATTATGAAATTTTCCTGGTTTATGAAAGATAAAAAATAATTTAGAAGCTAAAAAACGTATTGTATTGTATAACTATCCTTCTGTATGGGTTACTGCTCTTTTTCTAATTAGCGCCGCTTTTCTAGGTGCGGCGCTAACTAGAGGGCGGCGCTAATAACATAATTTTGCTCCAAGGTGCGGCGCTTATTAGAGGGCGGCGCTAATATGAGGCCCGACGCTAATAAGAGGAAATACGGTAGTGGTATATGTGAAACCTCCACTTATAAGTGGGTAATACAAGCTTTCTTGGCAATTATTGTCAAGAAATCTTGGGGGACCGGTAGTAGCCACTAAAATTTTAAAATCCTAATTTTTATTTAATTACTAATTATAAATAATTAATTTTATTTATTCATCCAGGGTATAAATAATCCTTTATTGATTTTGTAATAATATTTTATATATCTTCACAAAATTTGATAGGCTAACAATTTTGTATTGTTATTTTCATATTCCTTTATTTATATAATACAATAAAATAATAAAACCATTTCAGATGGGTAATTTACATGATGTGATCAAAGAAGTTGCCAAATAGTAATAAAACACTGTACTAATGCTCACTCATGTTTAAAATATTCTAACGAATATGATTTTATATTATTGGCATAGGTTCATAAGTGTACTTGCACAGAATATTAAACATGTGTATATATTAAAATATAACTAGAATTAGTAAATATTTCTTTGAATTGTGTGTGGAATTCTGCCATTGAACTACTCCTTTTTAAAATAACAATAGGAAAGGAGGTTGGAATCGAACCAACACCTCTACAACAATTCCGAAATATCATGTTGTTATTTTTTTTAATATTCAATTTATCCCAATTTTCTTAAGTGTAATGAAAGAAAAAAGTTATTACCTTTTTCATACAAGTTGGGAATTTCTTAAATCTTGTTGGAACTGCATTCTCTTTCAATTTAGGTTTAGGTTCTAGCGTACTTAGGGCACCCATTTGTGCCTACGAAGTCGCTTCACCAGACAACCCACCATTTGGAGCCAGGCTTGCATTACACAATGAGTTCCGCTCAAGAGTTTCAAACCAGCACCGTTAGATTTTGTGGATTGAATGCACTAACCACTAAGCTACAGTGACATGTATTTTTTTTCTAGTGCTACAGGGATGTATCGTTTCATATTATTATTTGATTAAAATATTTATATGGATCAGAAGTTATGGAAGATTATTTTAGAAGATTAGAAAAAGCTATTATATATGATATGATACTTTTTACAGAATTAAATCTTTATATTTATCCCTCAAAAACATGCTTACTCAATCTTTATTTCATGATGGTTTGAGTTAAAATGCATATACTTGAATTTTCATCATGAATCTTCATATCGATATATAATTAGTTACTAACCTTTTTCTCACTTATTCACGGATCATTTCCAATAGTCGCTACTAATATATCAGCCTATGCACAGAAACTTCTAAAACTGTATATCAGGATATACATTCCTGGTCTAGTTTATCATATCAAAACTACATATAACTTGATATACTTCATACTTGTAGAATGTTCTAGGAAATTTCCTTTTATTCTCAGACTCATCATCAGAACTTCCTTCGCTATCACTTCTGCTTTCCTCAACTTTTCTTTTTCTTCTCTTACTGCAACCATATGCAACACACCCTGTCCCATATTTACCCATTTTCAAGGTATATTTAATCTAAATAAAATAAATATTGTATTTATATTGTATCTACAAAACAATTCACATGAGATAGCTACAAAAGTATAGCTATATATTCTGTAATTCATACTAATTCTATATTATATTTTTTACTGACGATGAGACACGTTTTAAAATTAATAAATAAAGAATATTAAAATGTTGCCATTCATATTCTTTTATATCCTGAAAGTAGAAAGTTTCAGCTTTCTAATGATATATGACAAGTAACATTTTGAGGACACCCTTTTTGGAAAATTGGGACCAAAAATCGCAAAATTCCGACATCAATTCAAACTAAAAATCGCTGAGTCAGTCCGAAAAATGATTTTAAGTTTTGTTTTGAAAGATATCAATGATTACTTCATGCATAACAAATTTGAGCTCAATTGGATGAAAATTGAATGAGTTATTGCAGTTTTAAATTCTGGTCAGTAAATTACTGCTCAGTAAAATAAACTTTTAAAAATTGGGCATAACTTTGGAACAGATTGTGCTAGGCCGCTGAAATTTTCAGGTTTTGATCCACCCAAGGTTCCCAACATGTGACCAAAATTTGAAAAGAATCTGAAGACCCCCATGATTCCACTTTATATGGGCTGCTTCTGATTCTTAGGTGCATCTGCTCTTAAGTTGTTCAGGGAAAAAAATGAGGTCATGTCAGAGATCGTGAAAGATTCCTTGGACAAATGCAAGAATCCTTGTGGATCATGTGGATCGCTTTCATTAATCTCTGAGTACAGTGAAAAGACAGCCGTTTTCCCCAACTTTTTCCAAGAGGAAGAAGAGTTTTCTGATACAGAGTTTGATCAATGGTTAACAATTCCTCTAGTGACCAACTTCTCAGAATTGAGTGGTTTCGATAAACAAACACTAAACAGAATGAATTGTATACGGATTAAAATTCTTAAACTAATCAAAGAGACAAATTTCTGTTAAATGAAGGGTAAATCTTCTTCAAATTGTCTTAGGGTATTAAGAAATGTTTTTATTTTTAGTCTACGAAGGGTAAAATCAATTGCCAAATGGCAATCTGGAACTGAAAAATTCCTGAACATGGACTATAAAAACTGTTAAAACGGCTATTTTCATAGCCACAAACATTTTTAAAAACATTGGCTGGCTATTAGTCCTTGGAAAGAATCATATTTCTTTTTTTGTTCTTGTTTTGTATAAATGACAGAGTTTTAGAACAAAGATGTATTCTCTTATTAAATAAAGTAAAAAGTGATCAATCAAACTTTTAGTATACATCTTAAAAGACACACTGCACTGCTAATGATTATTCTAATTTTCATGTTTATAACGTTTTGCATTCACTTTAGATTAACCTTTAATGGTTTCTAATAAAAAATTCGCTGGTAATATTCAATTGCTCAAATCTCATGTTCATCGCTATTTCAATTCTGCTTGCGTTTCTTGTAGGTCTTTACATTCACGAGGTCTTTAAGGTCTTGAGTGAGCAAACTCAAGATGGAAATATACTTGATGTAAAATATTATTTCGTTGAAAAAACTAAAAGTATATATATGATTGGTTATCAATAGGTTGGTTGCGAGCAAGCTTAAAATGATTTATTACGACAAGAAGTAAATTTATTTTTAAGTAAGGTAGCTAGGCATGATCTTTCAGAAGGGGAAGTGTTATTTTGTATCGAACTTATATTACTACCATCTGTATACAGCGTCTAAAAAGTTGTGCTATCGGTACGAAAAAAGAAGAAAAAAAAAACTTTTCTGAAATCTGAATAAATGTAAATACAAGACAGAAACAGGACATTCTAAACCAATCAGTTTACAATATTGCGAACAATAGGTTTGACTCTCTGCCACCAGTCAAAACAAAAAAGTGCCAAGTTATTTCGGGTGTCAAGTTATTTTATTACAGAATCTCTATCCAGTTTTTTTTTCGAGATCAGTGCCTAAAATGATTTCTCAGGATCATAGGTATCATCATTTTTGGAATTAAATTATTGGAACACCTGCCATAGCCTCTCCCTCACCAGTCAACTCCCAACCTCCTCGAAGTGATTGTATTAATCACGGGTGATCACTGGAAACTCTGTTGAGGCTAAGTGGAGCTCTGACAAAAGGCGAGTGTTTGGCGCCTTTTAAATATATCCAATGATGAGATTGTACCCTCAAATCCTAATGGAAGGGGTGCAGTTGATGGCAGTAATGAAAGGAAAAAATTATTAAATTATAAGAACTATTCTTTAATAGGAACTTATAACGTTAGAACTATGAGAAAAGTTGAGAAGCGTAGCGAAGAGAAGCGAAGAGTTAGCTGAAAACTTCAAAAGGTGTAAACTAAGCGTTCTTGGTGTGGTAGACCACAAAATTGTGTATGAAGATGTGTAGATACAACGCCTGGACAGTTGTGTAGTTGTGAAAAAAAAGGGCTGAAAATTCTACATCAGAACGTCAGAGGTTTGTTGTGTAATTTACCATTGTTACAAAAGTTTTTGTCCACACATCACAAAACAGACATTTTTTGCTGCTCTGAAACCCACATCAAAGATAATAAGAATATTCATAATCTCTACGAAATCGAGGGATATGACTTTGTGTCAAGAAACAGAACTAACGGAAACGGAGAGTGAGTTGGAGTTTACGTGAAAAAAGGACTCAAATGGAAACAAAGACATGACTACGAACACATTCTGAATGTTTATGGTTGGAGGTTTTTCCTGGACATACAAAATCGTTTCTCATAGCTTGTTACTACAGACCACCGAATACATCAAAATATTTGTCAAGCGATTTCAATACGGCATTTAATGACACTTTACAGTTAGTACAAAAGAAGCAGCATAAAGAAGTAATTATCTTGGGCGATTTCAACGCGAACTACTTAAAGAAAGATGATAATAAGGAGTTGAAGACAATTATTGATATTAACAGTTTCGTGCAAATGATCGATCAACCAACTCGTATCACAAAAGAAACTGAGACACTTAATGACATTGCATTAACAAACAATCCATCAGCAATCTCACGTGTAATCATTAATTCACTTTCTATTGGGGACCATGAACTTATCGGTAGCATTAGAAAAATGCATAACAGAAAATATGAATCAAAGACTGTTCGATCTCGCGATTACAAGAATTACATACCTGAAGATCTAACTGCAGATGTTCGACAGATAGACTGGACTGTTTTATATCAATGAGGTGACGTAAATACTGCTGCGAATATTTTCACAGCAACTTTAAAAAGCATATTCGACTGACATGCCCCCGATTCGAATCAAGACCGTCAAAGGAAAGCCCTCGCCGTGGCTCCGACAAGACATCAAACGACTGATTGATGACAAAAATAGACTTTACAGGAAAGCTAAGAAGACAAAAACAGATTCTGACTGGGAGGCGTACAAGCTAGTGAGGAGTAGATGCAACGGAAAAATCCAGGAAGCCAAACAAAAATATTATCGTGATCTCATCGAGGAGAACAAGAAAAACCCTCAGAAGTTCTGGAAGGCAATCTAGTCTGTTTTTCCATCAAAGTCAAAATCTTCAGTTCAGTCGATACAGAAAACCAAAATACGAGAGATGGTTAACACTTTCTCGAAATATTTTGCAACAGTCGTCACTGACATGAAGTCCAAAGCTCTTTCGTTCACAAGCCACATCTGGAAGCCACACTACATACATCCATGGAGGACTAACAAGACATTTGCCTTCTCATATATCTCGAAATTATTTGTCGAAAACAGTTGTCATATATGAAGAGAAAGAAAGCAACAGGTATTGACGAACTCCATGCTGGAATGATTAAAGACTGTGCAAAAGCTCAGAGCCTCTAACTTTCGTTGTGAATTTATCTTTCCAAACAGGTGTTTTTCCTACTGTCTGGAAAGCGCCAAAATCACGCCAGTATACAAAAGTGGGGATACTGGAAAACCTAAAAATTTTCGACCTATTTCGGTTTTGCCAATATTTTCCAAAATTCTCGAAAAAGTAGCTCATTGGCAGCTTTCGTTGTTCCTGGAAGAAAACAAACTTTTGACACAGTCTCAATTTGGTTACCGTCAAAATCGATCTACAAAACTTGCATCGACTCTACTGTTTGATGACATTCGTGGTTGTATTGACGATGGGAAGCGCCGCTCGATCAATACAGAATTGGCGGAGTTGAATATGACTAGCTAGCAAACTATCTATTCAACAGAAACCAGACTGTATGCATCAATGGTATCAAATCAACAAGACAACCATTAAAATCAGGAGTACCACAAGGGTCCATCCTCGGACCTTTGCTTTTCCTTCTGTTTTTCAATGACTTTCCTGATTCACTCCAAAATTGTTGTTGTATTATGTATGCAGATAACACTGTCGTTTATGTTGATAACGTCAAAAAAGAGAAAGTTGAAGAATTCCTAAATGAGGACCTTCAACAAATTGCCAGCTATTTCGATGAAAACGAACTGTTCATCAACTTACAAAAGGGGAAAACGGAAGCAATGATCATTGGCACTGGAAAGAAACTCTCTAAAACCAACAAACACCTCGATGTCTTCTTTTGTGAGCAACCAATTGAAAATGTTACTGAGTATAAATATTTAGGTAACATTGTAGACCAACATCTGAATTTCAACAAAAACTTTGACAAAGTTTACAAGAAAGCAAGTGGTAGACTGAAACTCCTACAAAGGCTACGTTCTTACCTAACTGAAGAATGCGCGTACAGTATATACTCTATGATGATACTACCACTACTAACATACCGCAGTACTATAAAATTGTGTCACAGTGAGACTCAGAAGAAAATGTTGAATTCTCTAGAACGTAGAGCAACAACTATTACTGGAGTCAAAGTACCAACTGTCCTTAGTTCGATCAACAAGGAAGCTTGCTGCTTGGTGAAGAAATGTTTAAGTGGTGATGTATGTTCAAACTTTAACGACTACTTTGTTGTTAACAACCATCGACAGAACACTCGAAATGGCGGTTTTCTTTTGAAAGTACCTAAGTAAGTCAGACTCGAGCTCGGAAAAACTACTTTCAAATTTTCTGAAACTAGACTTTATAACAAACTTCCTTTGAAATTAAGAAAGATAAAAAATTATGACATTTTTTATAATGAAATTAAAAGGTTTTTAACATCTTAGTTTCTCAAGGTTTTACCTTTGCTAACTTAGCAATTTTTTAGCAATTTTTATTTGTATATTAATTAATTAATTATATTAAGCACAACATTGACATTGGTGCTTGGTGATTTCAATGCACATATGGGAACTGACAACGTCCCTTATTCTCTTCATAAACAAACAAATGGGAATGGACGACCATTGCATGAGCTTTGTATAGAAACAGGCCTTATTGTCACAAATACCATTCTTGATAAAAGACCTGGGAAACTTTGGACATATATTTCAGATATGTCTGGGAGAAAAAAACCAAATTGATTACATTCTTGTAAACAGGAAATGGCGAAATTCTGTTCATAATTGTGAAGCATACAGTTGCTTCAGAAGTTTGGGAAGTGACCATCGACTTGTCACGGCTAAAGTAAAAGTTAGTCTTAGGATGCGCAAAAGTCCTCCTAAGACGATATACTATGAATGGTCAATACTAAAAAACAATGATCTTCAAGAAGCGTAGGCAGTAGAAGTTAAGAATCAATTTGCTGAGTTGAATATTGCTGAAGAAAATATCTCAAAAGAATTTAGTCACGTTGTACAATCCACTAAAGAAGCAACTGAACATCTTATTCCAAAAAAGAAAAAACAGAAAAGAAGCAGAATATCACAGGACATTCGTGTTGAGAAAGAAAGAAAAGCTGTACAAAATGCCTTCAAAAACTATGAAAGAGAGTCGAACAAGAAAAATGAGAGAAAATTACAAGATGCCAAAAGTAAACTTGAAAGTATTTATGTTGCGTTAGAAGGAGAAGAGTTGAGTAGAATGGTGGCAGAAGTAGAAGAAACAACTGAAATAAATAGACATAAGGAAAGCTGGAACTTGATCAACTCAAGTGGCAGAAAGTCAACCAAGCAAGGAATTCTCAAAGGAAGCTCGCGTGATGAAAGACTAAAGAAATGGCATAATTACTTCAAGAATCTTCTTGGAAAGGTACCCATAATATCTGATGATAACATCAATACTAAACTTCCGAGAAAATTAGAAAACCTTCACATCACTGATACAGAATTTACCTTTGAGGAATTGAGGTATGCTAAAAAATCTATCAAGGAGGACAAATCCTCTGGGCCTGATAACATTGCTCCAGAAATTGTGAAACGATGTGACCTTGATGAACAAATTCTTCACTTTGCAAATAAACTGCTAATTGAAGGAATGAAGCCAACGCAATTTAGTCCGGTAGAAATGAGCCAAAAAATGGCCGGACCTAGAAAAAATTTAGACCAAGCTGGAAATACCTTTTTCCAACACAGAATTTTATGGTCTTTGCGATGGTGGATCTTGTCAATTCTCAAACTTTGGGCAAAAAAAGTTATGAGCTCATTTCTAGTGCGGGGTATTTCTGCAAATTTGGTCTAGTCGTCAATGCTGTAGAAAATTGTAGCAAATTTTATGTTGACATGACCTAGGTTATAGATTTATGTTAGTACTCATTTTTTCATTTTTTTACAGACTAGATTGTATAATTTAAGGACCAAATTTATCGGGCCACCAGTATATATGCTACTAGTGGTATAATAGTTTTATTGTTTTCAAAACTCATTCAGGAGCAAGGGGAGTTGGCAATAGGGTTGAAATATTGTATTTTTTATTTTATTATTTAGACTGAGCTGGCTTTTCAAATAATTAACATTACAATGCAATGGTTTCATTCGAATTCTTACATCTAATATTTTTTAAATTCTTTTAGACATATTATATAAAATAGAAATATGAAATAAAAAAGACACAGAAAACATGGCAACTGAAAACTATGTGTGCGTGAAATGCAATAAAGGAAGCAAGGATACTGACAAATTAAATCAAATTTTTGCGGGAAGAAATATTTGCGGAAGAGTGTACTAACCAATACAATTTTATATAACAGGTAATTGATGCTATCGACGAGCTTACGACTTCTGGTAGGGCTACCAATAAGCATAAAGAAGTTCTTCCTGGAAGAATCCAGCGTGATAGTGATGACTTTCACAAGATCCATGGTTGGTTTATAAGCCACAATCCATTACTTGCTGGCGAAAAATTGGTTAGTTTAGATTCTGGCTTGGTGGATGATCACAACACTGTCAGCTGTGATCAAGCTGAAAGAATTGGTGCGAAAATACAGGAAAGTTTGACTGGCAAAACCTTTGCTTCCTGTTCATTTACACGAAAGGATCAAATCAAGAATATCAAAATTCAGACAGATACTGAAAAAGATGAATATTTTGCTTATGAACTTACACCTTACCCAACTTCTTTATTCGAAAATGGTGTCATGAGGTTGGCAAAAAATAAAAGCACCCTGAAAACATACTTGCTTGATGGAGTAAAGCCCTTGATTGCTCCTGAATGTCATTACGTTGCAGATGGTGGTGCTTTATTATGGTCGTGTAACTGGAAGAAAAACAAGCTTTTCGGTAACATTTACAAAAAGTACATAAGAAAGTGCAGAGTTACACATCAATACTGTTGTGTTTGGATATCAGATGTCAACAAAGGATGGTACCCACCGTAGCAGATCTGGAAAAATATTCCAAACTGTTGAAATTTGCGATGATAACCCTTGTCCATCAGACCGAAGTGAGTTTTTGACCAATTATACTAACAAGCAGTCATTTGTCAACACTTTAGGTGAAAAACTGATAGAGCAAGGGTTTGAAGTTGTTTTGTGTCCTTGTGATGCAGATACAACAATTGTAGAAATAGCTTTGGAGAAAGAAACGAAGGCAGTTACTGTTTTAGCAGATGACACTGATATTCTTTGTCTTCTTTTGCACCATGTTTATTTCACCTACAGTAACACCAACATTTATTTGAAAAACATGAAGATCCACAAGAATACTGAAGAAAGAAAAACATACAGTATAAATGAAGTCATCGCGGTTTTAGATAAGTCGACAATCGAATATCTCCTGCTTGCCCATGCTTTTACAGGCAGTGATACAACATCAATGATTTACAATTTTGGCAAGACATCCATATTTTTGAAGATGAGGAAATCAAATGCATTAGCAGAGTTAGGAAAGCAGTTTTATGTTGAAAATCAGGAACCTGAAAAAATCAGTAAAACCACTATTCGATTTTTTGAGTTACTCCACTCCACCAAATTCACCTTGGAACAGATTCGAAAGCAGAAGTACGACACATTAGTGAATACTGATCGTACCAAAATTGACCCTGCACTGCTACCACCGTCTCCTCGTGCTGCCTATTACCATGGTTTGAGAGTATATCATCAACTTCAAGTTTGGAAGAAACTGTTGAATTCCAATAAAGATCCGTTACTTTTGGGGTGGAAGATAGTCAATAACATGTTTGTTCCGATCATGACCGATATCGAAGCTGGTCCAACAGAGATTCTTAAAGTTGTTAGATGTGGATGCAAGAGAACTTGTGGAAATAGATGTTCGTGTAGGAAGGCTGGACTGCACTGCAGTTCATCGTGCAAGGAGTGCCATGGAGTAAACTGTGAAAATGTAGTTGAGATTCTGAATGAAGAAAATGACAACAATAATTATGATAGAAATTTCATAGATGCTTTTCTTGACTAACTTTGGTAACTGACTGTGAAAGTGTTGAATAGTCAACATTTATTGGAAAAGTTTTCTGATTTTTGACTTTGTCCCATCTAAATTAGCATTTCACTAATTTTATTAACTCTATTGTACATACCAGGTATTCTGCAGATCTGAAGCTTAAACTTTTTTCAATTAAATCTCTTAAATTAAATCTTTAGAATACAACAATTATCGCACTGCGATAATAAAATGACAAAGAAAACCTTATGTCGGCATCTTCATATTCTGGTCCTTATATTATACATTCTGGTCTGCAAAATACCACTAGAACAGAATTTGTTTATCTTGATGGCTTTTTGTATTTGTGAGGATTAAATTATAAATCACATTTCTAAACAGGTATAGCAAGTAACATTACGAAAAATACAAAATATTGTTCACTATGTGAAATAGTAATTCCATTGCGGGACCAAAAGTACATTGGGGAACAAGCTCATAACTTTTTTTGCCCACAGTTTGAGAATTGACAAGATCCACCATCGCAAAGCCCATAAAATTCTGTGTCAGAAAAAGGTTTCCAGCTTGGTCTAAATTTATTTACTGGACTAATTATCAGAAATTGATCTACTGCCAGTTCCAAAATCTGGGGATCTTAGTAACACTAAAAACTACAGAGGTATAGCACTCTCTTCTGTAGTAGCCAAGTTGATCAACAAAATGATTTTAAATAGACTGCAACCAAAGATGGAAAAATTTCTAAGAAACAACCAAAATGGTTTTCGTCCTGCTCGCTCTACTATTACACATATACTGGCTAATTAATTAATTACTAATTAATTTAATTCTAATAAAGATTCTAATTATTATTTCGCATTAAATTTTTATTAATTTATCACCTCAAAAAGAAAGGTAAACAAAGATTCGACGGTGTTTTATAAGAAGCTATTTAAAAAATAAGTATGATTCCAGAATAACACAGATTTTCTCGACATCGATAACACGGATAACATATTTGTAACATGACCATTTTTAAAACGTTTCATATCTTGTAACCAGAGTTTGTTTTACAAGAAAAGAATTTTATTGTTTGCATATTACATATTTTGTGGGAAAATTGTATGTTTAACAGTAATAATTTAGTTATGTGGCCCTTTATTCTAAAACATTATGGTATAATTCACATTTGAGCTTCTAATTCCAGAAACCTCCCCTTCCCTAGAAATACTATGTTACGCGCCCATACGTGTTCCGGATTCATAAATACTTTTGACGATATTGTGTTCCGGAGTTATAAACACTTTTGACGATATTGTGTTCCGGAGTTATAGACACTTTTGACGATATTGTGTTCCGGAAGTAATTAGAATTTCCGCAAAATATCAGAGGGAAATTAATAATAATCATGAGATAATTAATTAATAAATTATTAGAGGGAAATAATGTTATGCTTCAATAAGAAAGTTTTTGTTCAGTAAAAGTGTGAGTTTGTATCGACAACGATTTATCAGTAGTAGTTTCCCAGCGCAATGTTCAACTGTTTAAAAACCACAATTAGAAAGCTAAGCGAATATCTCTTTCAAGGTTTTTACGCGAAACGCATTTAGTTTGGCCACTACAATCCTACTCAAAAAAGTTGAAGAAGTCAAAGCACATAAAGCGATTATTCTCTATGACTTTAGAAAAGCATTTGACTCGATTCACAGGGGAAAAATGCTAAAAATTTTGAAAGCATATGATGTCCCACCAAATCTTCTCAGTGCAATCGCTTAACTGTATGAAGATACAAAAGCAAAGATTATAACACCTGATGGAAATACGGACTTCTTTGAAATAACAGCAGGAATTTTGCAAGGTGATACACTTGCCCCCTATCTATTTGTCATTGTGTTGAATTATGTTATGCGTATGACTTTTGATGGGAGAGAAGAAGAGTTTGGATTAGTTCTAGAATGACAAAGAAACAGAAGAGTCAATCCAAAGTTTATAACAGACCTAGACTTTGCAGATGATATTGCATTGATTGCTGAAGAAATAACTCAAGCCCAGGAACTGCTTAGCAGAATGGAGAATAAAGCTGCAAAAGTTGGATAAAACTAAGTATCAGGCATTCAATCAAGACCAACATCATTGTATTGTAGCAAATGATGGAGAAGATATTAAGGAAGTTCAGAACTTTAAATATCTTGGCTCCTGGATGGAAAGCAGTGAAAAAGACATCAAGATACGGAAAGCTCTGGCTTGGAGTGCTTGTCATAAGCTTCGAAAGATCTGGTGCTCAAAACTATCTCAAACGTTAAAGGTCAGGCTATTTATTGCAACAGTCGAATCTGTATTGTTGTATGGAGCAGAAATTTGGACCCTCACACAAAAACTTCAAAAACAACTTGATGGCTGTTACACCAGAATGCTAAGAATGGCAATGAATGTAACTTGAAAGCAGCATTTGACAAATGAGCAGTTGTATCAGGGCCTCCCCAGAGTTTCCGACAAAATTCAGGAAAGAAGAATGAAGATAGCAGGCCATTGCATCCGCCACAACGAATGTCCTGCATCTGAGCTTGTTCTCTGGCAGCCAACTGATGGAAAACGAAAAAGAGGAAGAAAAAATATTAGCTATATAGATAATCTTCTAAATGACACGGGTATGGCTGATATCAATGAAATAAGATCAAGCATGATGGATAGAAATGAATGGGGAGAAAGAATCCTATCATTAAGGCGTCCGAGAGGTCATCTTAAGTAAGTAAAACTTGTCAGCCAAAGCCTGATTTTTTCAAAATGTGCCCCAAAAACCACACGCATATAAACGTCTGTAACGTGTACTTAGGGGTCATTCAAATGGTACGTTCGCTCAAATTTGCCAATTTTTTGTGGTGAGCAAACAGCGCCGCGCATGCTGCGCCGATACAGCTGCGAGAAGAATGCATTATTGCGCAACGCGCAGGAAACACGCATAAAGCATGCCACAAACACGTTGAGAGAAATGGACGGCAATTAGAAACTGAACTTTCAATACAAAAGTAACTTGTAACAGTAACTGTTGAAAAAGTGCTAAAATAGGAACTAGTTACCGCGTATTGTTACTTTTAGAAAAGAGTAACGAAGTTACCGTTTCAGTTACTCAAAATAACTAGTTACAGTAACTAATTACTTTTGTAACTAGTTACTGCCCACCTTTGCCTGTATAGTCCCATAAAGCTATAGACGTGGTATTGAGTTAGTCAATAACGTCACACGGCATCACTGGGAATAGCCCGTTCCCATAATTCGGCGAAGTCGCAATGCATTTCGGTAAATGAGTTTATCCAAATCAAAACAAACTTTATTTCCGGTATTATCCTTACATAATACTTCTACATGGAAGCATCTTCATCATCATCATCATCATCTACATTTTTCACGTCTATTTTCCATGCTAGCATGGGTTAGACGAGGTTTCAACAAATGATATTCCCCACAATTTTGTAGGTTTAATCATTTGATGATTCATTGGAGCAGATGTTTTTTACAGCTGGATGCCCTTCCTAACGCCAACCTCAGGAAGAGGAAAAACAGTGGTGAGTTAACCCACGCAAGATACCAACTTTGCATTTTAAACTCCGTGGCAGCAGTGCATAAAGGGCATGAGTGCTTATATCCATGAGGTCAAAGATGTTACATGACCCGCATACCTGCATACCCGCTTCTTCACAAAAATAAGAAATATCAACAAATAATGAAGGTTATGATCCTAGTTTTTTTCAAACGTCTTGCCAGGTGTCACCCAAAGTATTTTGTGAGTTGGCAAACGAAGAGTTTAACGCAGACGAAAACGAAAAGAAAAACTCGTGGACAAAACATTTAAGTTTACTACCCCCAGATTTCACGCAAAAGTGTGAAAGATTATCTATCGCATGATACTATAAACAATACAGCAAAAATCACAGCCCTCTTCAATATTTATCGCATTTTTTTATCGCACTTTCCGCCTTCGTTTCGCTTTAATTCTAACTTATCTCTTCCTCAAGTAGAGGTTGTTCTTCTTCATGGTGACTCGAACCGTAGTATACGTACTTATAAAAGTAAGCCATAATGACGAATATCACCGTGACGACAGCCAATAGGATTGCAAAAAAGAAAAATTCTTCAGCCTGAACAAATAACGAAGATGGTACTTGAAATATTTCCGATTCATTACTTCTGACAATAATTGGCTATTACATCGAGAAAAGGTGGTTTGGGAGAGTTAGGAACAACCTCAACTCTAGTTACTCTCATTGATATATAATGAATAATCTGACAAGTAAGCTACAATACGATACAATTTTATTGACGACCCTATGGACTAGCCAAAGTAAGGTCTCGTTTTCCAAGAAACTGAAGATATCACAGGCAGAAGAAAGTTAGAATCGAGATGAGGGCGAAAATAATTTTACCATATCATCAGTAAGTTTTACGCCCGCTAAAATCACAACCAGCAGATTGCCAACAGACACCGTCAACAACCAGGCCGCCATTATGCACGATTTCATGGAAGGAGGAGACTAAAAAACATGCTCATTATAAATGATTGAAATACTTACTTAATAAGTCCGCACACTGATCAGTGAGAAACGAACAACTTCAGTTACCTGAGAATAAGCGAATTCCAACCCTGTGATGGAGAACATGACTTCTCCCAGGGTGATGAGTACGTACTGTGGTATCTGCCACAAAATGCAAACAGGCCTCGGTGACAGATCAGGATACTCTAGCATCTTCAACTAGAAAGATAAAGACGAGGAAAAAAATTATCTTCAAGAAGAAAACAAAAATTTACCAAAAATACATAAAAACTGTGGCGTTATTGCAATAACGAACGTTCAAAGTCTGCCAAAGAAAAACAATAAAATTCTTCTTCCTTGCCCTAACAAAATAGTTACAATGCTCACTATTTCATTTATTTAATCTAAAGATAATTTATATTTTACCAAAATGAGTCAAAGATAAATGTAGCTTAAAAGCCAAATTTTATTTATACCATTTAGAGTAAAAGTATATGCTTTCTTGAATATGCGCACAAATTGAAAATACGTACCAATGCCAGCGTGTTATTGGTACCAGTCAAAGTCACTCGCATTTTGTATGACTTTGCGTTGATGTTGATGTAGCGCGGCATCTCGAACGGCAGCAAGTCGATGAAAACAGTCTTGTTCATATGCACAGTCACTTTGTCGTTCACCGAACCGCCCGCGTGTAGAAAACAAACTTTCGCGTGGCCGCGAGGTAGCGGCGTGACATCATCAGTCAGCTGAACAAACGGTATCAGATAAGTAAAGAGCGCCAAAATTTCTTCTTTGTATAACTCTAATCACATTCATTCGTACAGAGAAAACCGCTGTGTATAAATCGTCCTACCTGCATCACTGCAATCTTGCTGTGGTTTGTACCAATCACTAATGTGTAGCTTTTCTGCTCTTGCACTGTGACTGCCTGGTCCATCGTTATTTTAGGAGGACAGTCGCTAGCAATCAAGATATGCTTGATTTTAGTGGGAACAGCAAAATATTCCGTCCCCTAACAAAATATAATTCGTATAGTGAATGAGACAGTAATCTCTGGGCCACCAAATTATTTTGAAAACAAAGTTTTTACCTGTTGATAACCAATAGAAATATTCAGATTTTTCATTCCGGGACCGTAAACCTGGACGCTACATGGTACCGTGTTCACTAATGCGGAAATTCGCAAACCCGGTTGCCGGGAGATTAGCTACAGAAGATTTCGCCTAAAAGCACAGAAACAAGGATTTGATTTTGACAACTTATACTAATTTAACTTTAGGATGTATTATATCCTGAGAATGACTCTTTGAGAATAATGTGAAAAAACGTATAAAAGTATAAAAGCGCTGATTTCTAGAACTATATTATATTTATAAGTAATAATTCAAAAATTCTAACTAAATTTAGAAACAGTACTTCTTGAAGACACTAAAAGTGACACTTCACACGTGCTTGTATGTCAATACACTATGTTAATATGCGTGTACATGTGCGACAGGTTCACTTACAAGTTTAACTGTATGTAGGGGGTTGGGGTGAAAACTTTCCGCAGCAGTTCTGAGTCAAGGGTGTTGTTGTCTGCTACTAGTCCAGGATTGTGTGATTGAATCATTTATTGCGGCAGTTCCGCGATCAGTTCTACCTGAACTTCGGGAGTCAGGGGTGATATGGTTCTGGCAAAATCCTTGGCGAGCACTTAGCCTCTCCACATCCAGGACTGTTGTGCATGGTGAAGAGCCACATCCTTCTCGAGGTTACCCCTGTTTCACACAGAACACAACAGATCTAGAGGAGTTAACCTTGATAAAAAATTCTGTTACAACCTGGGTAACACAAACTTATGCAGCAGTTATCGAAAGACTGATCTTCTGGTACAGTTGTTTTGACGGCTCAGCGAATGATTCATGATTCAAAGAACAACGGTGAGGCGTTTATCCCATGTGTGGGAACGGCGGCTCCTCAAGTACCGTTATACCGAGTTGAGATGATAGCTAGGACAGGCAGTCTTGTAAAAATAATGTATCTTGCGTGTCTCGGCCATGGTACTCGGAATTTGATGAGTTGGTGTTAGGAAGGGCATCCAACCGTGAAAATTGTTTCAAACCTAATAATGAGTCATGTCGATTAAGTTGAAAGATAGTAACGAGGCTGGAACTGATAGTGAAGGTGTCGTTCGTGGTAGGGTGGGTAACCATGTTGTGGGTCCCGCCAGACCGTTATCCCGCAAAACCCCACAACAAAAAGAGATTAGAATTGCATCCCTGAATGTTGGTACCATGAGTGGTAGATCCGGGGAAGTAGTTAAAACACTAGAGCGTAATTCAATTGATGTGTGTTGTGTTCAGGAATCATGGTGGCGTGGTGGTTATGCCAGAATGATCACTGGTAAGAATAGCCGTTATAAGTTTTTCTGGTCTGATGATAACTCAGGTTTTGGTGGTGTTGGTGTCCTTGTTGCGGAAAAGTGGGTTGATAAAGTCCTATCAGTGCAGAGGTGTGATAATCACCTTATGCAGCTGCGAATGTTGGTTGAAAATCAAATAGTGAACATCTGGTGTGCTTACTCCCATCAAACCAGGATCTGCATGGTGGACATGGGTATGGCACACGGAACACAGTGGGTACAAGAATCCTCGACATGTGTGTGGCTGCTGATCTGGCTGTTATAAACACCTTTTTCAAAAAATCTGATAGCAGATTGGTGACATAATCGTTCCAGTACTACACAATCCCAGGTTGATTATATCTTGATGAGGCGGTCCTGCCTAAAACTTGTCAGAAATGTGAATGTGATTGGTAGTGAGGAATATGTGACTCAACACAAGATTCTTGTCTGCGATCTGCAGCTCCAAACCAAATCCTGTAAGCCCAAACCTGTCCCTCCAAAGAAGAAGCTTGGAAAGCCTGGAATCCTGACTCAGTTCCAATCCCATGTTAGGCAGGCAATGGACAGATTTGCTTACCCAAAAGATGTTGATAACGCTTGGTCTGAGGTCAAGTCCAGTTTGACAAACGCTTGTGACACTGTCTGTAGATGGACTAAGGGTGGCAATACACCCCATGGAGAAACATGGTGGTGGAATGATCAGGTGGAGAAAAACAACAAGGAGAAAAGGAGAAAAGCGCTAAAAGGAGTGGCAGAAGGATGGTAGCAAGGAGGCATATCTTGAGGTGAAACGCAAAGCTAAACGTGTTGTGTATACTGCTAGAAAGGAAGCACAGGATGCCAAATTTGGAAATCTTGGCTCCAATGATCAAAAGAATACACTCTTCAAGGAAGCTCGAAAGATGAAGGGTAAAAATCAAGATGTTGTTGGCGACAAATGTGTCAGAGATGTCAACGGTAACCTAGCTGTTGATGACCAGGCTAAGCCTGTGGCATGGAAGACACATTGAGAGGCTTCTCAATGCCGAATTCCCTTGGGACTGTGATATTCTTCCTGAGCAGAAACCAACTGAAGGTCCTACCGTATTTACTACAGAGGAAATGGTAGCTGCCGCTCTCAAGAAGATGAAAAGAGGAAAACCCCTTGACCCGTCTGGATGAATGCGACTTGTCCTTTATCATCAATTGCTTCAAGGGCAAGGGTGATGTGCATTAGAGCGAGGTAACTATCGTGGTCTCAAACTGATAGAACAAGTCCAGAAGATTGTTCAAAGAAGCCTTGAAACTGTGATCAGGTCTCAAGTACCAATTGATTCAACGCAGTTTGGATTCATGCCTGGCCGCAGTACCACGGATGCAATCTTCATCTTACGTCAACTTCACGAGAAATACCTATCCAAGAACAAAAAAACTTTTCTTTGCTTTCGTCGATCTTGAGAAAGCTTTTGATTGTATCCCTAGATCTGTCCTATGGTGGGCCATGAGAAAATTGGCCGTGGAAGAGTGGGTGGTACGGATAGTCCAAAACATGTATGTAAAGGCAAGGTCTTCTGTTCGAGTGACCGACCAATACAGCCCAGCGTTCGACGTCAAGGTTGGTGTCCAATAATAATAATTAAGATATAAAGGCTCAAGGCATTGTTCAAACAAATCCAGAAACTTGTAGGATTTCTTTATTGAATCAGATTATTTCTGAATAACAGATACAAAGTCCTAAAAAGCTAAAAAACATTAAAAACACCAATGAATGTATGAAATGTAACAAAAGTAACAAAGAGTCAAGCATTACAATTCACTATAGTTCAGTCAATCTAAAAGCTTTGCGGCATCTTAACATCATCCCAAAACAAGGGGACATCAAAGTCATTACATAAACCATTTACTTCTTCCTTCAGTGCATCTGTGATTGGGGTGTATGTTGATTCCAGAATCTTTTTATCGACATGTCGACTGCTGAAGGTCGAACCTGCTTGTGAATCTTTAGACATGACGAGTTTGAGGTCAGGCATTAACTTTTCGTTGATGCCAACATAATCAAAAAACCTTTGCATGGTTTTCTCAGGTTCAGCTAACAAATCTTCAAACTTCAAAGATTTTATTTCGTACCCTTTCTTTAACAAATTTTGGAAAGCTGCGGAGCTTGTTATCCAAATCAAACCAAGCTTGGCAAACATGCTCAAATCATGAACATAGAAATGTGGATAAACTGGCGTACCAGATAAAATCTTGTTATGTCCAATACCACACCATACATTTTGCAAGGGGGTCTCCAATGGCAACCAATGGTTTACAAAGTAAAGTTTTTCATAAGATCGCACAAAAGCAATTGGATTTCGATACATATAAACATGTTTAATGGTGGGAAGAACATCAATGAAGTAATCAGTGATGTACAGTGCAATGTTTTGACATTTGAAAAACATGATCTTGGAATTTCTTGCATTTGCATGTTTTATAGAACATAACAAAGTGCTATGAGATAATTTCTTAATAACAAGAGGGCTTACTCTTCCTAAACGAGACAGTTCAGCAAGATCAGTGAAAGCGTTTGTTTCCGAAATCGAGAACGTGTCCTGTATTGACTCGAAGACATTCGATATCAAAGTCGAACCACAACGACCATGATTTGCTAGATGAATGATTGGTATATTTGGAACTTTAATCTCATCGCTTATTTTGTGGAAACTCTTGATGGGTAACACAATCAGTTTCTTCGCATGTTTATACTGCGACACATAAGTGAATGGACCAGTCTTAGAACTAAAAACATCAACATCGCCACAGTCAACAAAAACTGCTGTCTTTTCTGTTAAAGAGTACAATGAAACAGTGTCTCGCAGAATGATCTTTGGATGAGTGAACTTGTGAAATAGAGATGCAAAGTTGTTCTTCCTTGAAAACTCAATATCAGCAGCAGATTTGTATCGAAACCAGATTTGATATACTTCAGTGCTTGTGTGATAATTCTCTTCTTCAAATTCTGGTCTTGTTTTCTTCTTGTAATAGCTCAACCAATCAAAAACAAGCTGCACAATTTGAAAACAAAAAGCCAACAACGCTTGAAAATCAGACATTTTGCTGAGAAAGAAATCAGAAAACAACAAAAATCAGAAAAGAGGTAATTTCAAGCTGAAAATTTCAATTCACATCACTGTTGGTATCAAGAAATGATATGTTTCATAACCACAGATAAAATTAACATTCAATCATACGTTTTCAACAATCAACAAGCAAAACATGATTAAACATTTACTCAAGATATATATAGGCAAGATATTTTCCAATAATTTAATAGCAAGATAATAATTAATAAGAGAACCATCATTTTTAAAATAAATAGAGAAATCTAAAATAAATATACTTATTTACAATACATACAATAAATGTTTGCGAAATTTATCCCTCTGGTGTGAAAATAATAACCTTTAAAGATATTATATAGGAGCAATCAACTTTTTTTTTTAATATGATTGAATAGCAATCAACTTTTGAAGGCGTTTTTGAATTTTTCCCGATCTTCTTTCTCCTTTTCTTTTTCATCTATTTGAATTTTTTTCAGTTCTCTATCGACAGTGTTCTTCAGCGAACTGTCCAACTCTCTCGCTTTTTCATAATCACGCCTAGCTTCTGTGAAATTGAATACAGAGTGATAAGCTGAACCACGCCGGAACAAAGCCTTTACATTTGTGCGATCTTTCTCCAGCACTGTTGTTAGATGTTCTATCGCTTGGTAGTACTCCTTTTTAGCAATCATACACTGGGAGAAGTTTAGTAACAGCGCGATCTTCATGTTGTCTATGCACAGCCACTCTTCAGAACCTGGTTTCTCTCTGCTAATCAATTGCTCTAAACTACCTAAGGCCTTTGAGTAGGTCTTCGAAGCGCCATCAAAATCACCACTTTTGTACAAGTTATTGCCGTCTTCTTTCCATCTCGGAATCATCGCAAGTTTTTCCTCAAGTGACAACGACCAAAGATCTTGTTCGAAGTCACCCGGTCGTTCAACTTTTAACAGCTCTATTTGAAACATCAGCGGTTTTGGGTCATGGATATATTCATTCAAGTCTTTGTAACCCAAACCCTTTGAAAATGCTGCAAAGCCGCACTGATGTGTGTGATCGTGATGGTCATGATGATGCGATTTCTTTTTCTTCATATCTCGTAAACTCTTTGAAACAACTGGATACGATGATACATGTCTTGTTTCACACACAAACTCGGCAATTTCATTTAACCGCATTGTTTTGACAAGCGTTTCCCATATATCAAGCTTGAACTTTTTACCCAACAGCATCTCAAAAGGTGTATCGTCAGTTTTTGAATCATCTAACAATTTCTTCTCTCCATCTCCCTTCATTACATGCGTGCGATAATGAAACAGAATTTTACCACCATCACAGAAATCTGGTAGGTTGCCCTTTCCACCGTAGACAATGGTCTTGGTGACACCATGAGGCAAAAGCATCCATTCTGTCATGTTTACTAAAATAACAGTGACAAATTTCTTTGTGCCAGTTTTATTGAAAGGTTCTATGAGTTCAACAAATAACAACAAAACATAATAAACAATCAACAACGAATGATGTCCCGTAGTTCAAGTATCTGTTTTAAAATAACACAAAGCGAAAATAAAAACAGTATAATCAACAATATTTAAGAAACTCATCACAGGAAAGTGTTCCAAAAAAGCAAATCTAGTGCTCTGTAAATTGATTAGCAGAATGCAATAAAAGAAAAGTGAAAAAAGGATAACTTCTTTGTAAAGCACAAAATCGGTTTTATACGTTATAAATAGCACACACAAGGGATTAGTGGAATAATGAAAATAACTTGGTTCTAAGCGAAACGTTAAGACTCAAAAATTAAAAACAAATTTTTTGATTACTGAAGGGGACGTTTGGGTGATGAATAATTGGGAACCCTATTTATGTGTGCGCAAAGTCATTATCATCTCTCTGGGCGATAGCAATTTTCAGTTCATTTTTGCAACTCTTATGCAAACAAGCGATAGTATTCCTGTTGATCAGTTGTAAACAATATGATCGTGCAATCGCCTCTAGAAGTCTAGTAACAAATGATCGGTTTCGCATTATTGATATTCAAGACCTAAAGAAAAGATATAAATATACTGGTAAAACGTTAAATGATTAAATGTTACAGATAATTGTAAGATTTTGGTAAAATATTTTAGTTCTAGTGTCAGCTTAGTTGATGAGATGATGGCAGCTATGTGTGCTGTGAACACACCTGGGGGAGGTTTAATGGGTATTGCGGCTGGCCGTGTGCGTCGTCGAGAGTCTCCATCATTGATTGCTTGAAGAGGACTAGGGAAAAACGAAGCTTGATGGGCAGCACTAATGATCTGGTTTAACATGAGTGGGTTCATCTGTGGATTGGCGAGCATGTCTTCTGCACCACCAGTGGTATTTGTCAGCAGCGGCTGGTTCATTGCATACATGGAGTCTGTGTTATACATTGGCACTACAACCAAATATAGCATTATCAACAACAATAACATTTCCAGTTTCTAAGGATGTAAGATTAACCCACATACCAACAAAAAAATCTTATAAATAAGTTAATTAGAAAGAGTTTAGCCTAACAGCTCAATAAAACATGTTGTCAGAAGCTACAATGAGATGTCACTTACGTCTAGTTTGTTCTGGGACCATATTTGGCATGGGTGCAGTAGGCCGAAGATTGAAATGCTGCTGAAGTTGGGATTGCACCTGCAAGATCTGCTGTTCCAACATGTGGATGTTTGCACTTTGCACAACCTCTAAATGTTTCTTGCATATAAAATGTTCGAAGTGACAAGATAAACGAGCACTTAAAAGTACAGAAAGAGCACTTAAAAGTAAGGCACAATCATCAATGAGCTGATAAAACCCAGATGTTTAATGACACACAATGTGAAATATGTTTCGGTTAAAGAATAACAACACCCATCCGTACACAAATATTCAATGTACCTTTATTATGTGACTGTTGTTGCATTGCCGCTAGATGGGCAGCTTGAATTGCTTGATTTATGTAGGCTAAAAGAGGAATATTGGTTATTTTATGGCATCAAAACGCTTCTTATTGCATTTGTGAAATACAAAGCAAGAAATAGAAAAATAATAACTTTTCATAATTTTAAAGAAATACACAAAAGTCACCTAATTGTTGATAATAGGCATTTGGATCAACAGTTTCGGGTATTTGACTTGGTATGTCAATCATGGAGGTTCCCGTCTTCTGCCGTTGAGTTGAATACCTTTTGGGCTTGTCACGAGGAACTAGCAAAAATAGATGAATTGCGTACTACATCCTCTCTATTATATATCAGGCAATAAATAATATTTAAAATACACAAATATATGTACAAAAAATTTAAAGCTTTTGCATCACTGACCACTTTCATCAGGACTTTGTTGTTCTTCGTTGTTGGCATCTGAAAAAACAACGAAAAACAATCAGTTTCACTTTGTCTACCTTTGTGAATATCAGGTTCCAAAAAAATATTTTTGCATCTAAACTTAAAATCATTATTGGTTGTGCAAAATTCCTAGGAAGGATTGTATTTCATCAGGTTCACCATCATATTGATTTCCCTCTTCTTGCTCATAATTCTTCTCTTGTTGCTTCATCTTTTCGCGGGCTTTTTCTCTTAATCGAGGGGGAAGTTGCTCAATACGTTTACCACGGCCATTTAAAGCCACTGGCTGCCTTCTTGAATTTTTGTCCGCAATTCTACGACTTCTACCTCTCCCTTGCTTACGGTTCGATTCCCTAAACAAAGATAAGATTTAACAAAACGCTGATGATGACACAAATAAACATTTGAATGTTTACTTCCTAGTTATATTTCATATCAGCGTTCCATGTACCTAACACCTTTGATGTTCCGGTCATCGTCTTCTTTCGTCTGTCCAACTATCTCCGGATATTCATCCCGGAATGACCTTCGTGGCTGAATCTTCTCCCTCACAGGCAAATTCTCGTAATGAATTGGACTATTTTGATTTGTAGATCTTGGTTCGTAGAGAGATTTTTCCTGGGTTTCCCTTTTGTCACCCGAATGATTCTTTGATGGTTGATCACCATTCTGGTTCATGTTATTTTTGTCAAATCTTTTTTCAACGTTTCTTGTGCTTCCCTCGTCGTTTCTCCTCACACCCCTTGGCATTCTACCAGGATTTTGTGGCTCCCTCCATCGACTGCCATTCTTGAGTGGAATGAAATCAGCAAGCTGGCGGCGATTCGCTCTCGAGTCATCACCACCTCTTCTTCTACTATCTCTACCTTCCAGATCCTGAAGATTGCGCTAGAAAGACAAATAGATTTGTAAACGATCATTTGATATTGTGACATGTTTGAATCAAAACAAAAGACAAATAGTGTTAAAAATCATTTTCATAACCATCCTCAACCTTGTAAATTTAAAAGTACTTAATTTCCTATTTTAGCAAGAGGAATAAATAAAATTACCCAAATCCTCTTACCTCAATTTCCCATTTGTCTTTCGGTCCTTGCTCAGCCTCAATAAACTTGTCATGTGTCCATCGATTAACTTCACTTTTATCCCATAGCTTTTTACTTCGCTGTGATTCCCTAAATATTATGTTGATTCATGTTTATTTTTTGAAATTTAAAAATCAAATTCAGAAAATCAATTTGTATTATTTCTATATAGTTGCATATTAAAAATTTAGGTATTGCTTTTTTAAAAATATAACAAATTGCATTTTCGAAGAAAAACTTTCCAAGACTTTCCTTTTTCATACCGTGACTCTTCAATAACAATGTCAGCAAATCGATCATCATGATCCCAAAATCGAGTTCGTCTAGGTACGGCAGTTGCTTCCCCATCTTCTTCATTCTCTGCACCCTGGACATAGAAAACATAAGAATGGGTGAAAGTTGTGATTATATGTATTACTTATCATCCAGAGTTCCCATTGCCTTAATTGAAAATGATTTGCGCTATCAAACAGCGAATTTCAATGATGGCAGTTCTTAATCCACATAAATCAATTTTTAATGATAAACAAAGTTGTAGCATATAATATAGTTCATAATTTTTGGAATTAGTAATGAAAAACCAATTTATGTGTAATTTATTAAAATTTCTATATCATAATACCTGTTCATTGCTGGAAGCTTCTTCGTTTTCTTCATGATTGATTTGTTTTGTTACATCTGCATTTTCAATCTCTATGAACCAATTAAGAACACTGAGTTAAAATATAAATGAACTCGAAAGACCTGTAGGAACACTATATGAAAATGTAATGGATTTGGACGACAAGGACGTAGATTGATATAATTATCAACATCTACGAAAAGGTCTTTAATGTTTTGAAATGGTATCAAAGGATTGTTTTACCATTTTGCATAACACCCCATCAGAATATAAACTCAGGTTTAAAGAGGGTAACAACTTCCTGAAATTACATTCTCCGACAAATAGCTTTTTAAATTATTGTAATTGTGTAGGTAATTTAGCATTTTTATTAGCATAAATAACTTTGTAACTTCATTTTATTTGCTGATTAGAAATATAAACAGAGATCTACAAAACATGTCTCAAAATGTGTTTTTCCTATAGTCAAATCCTAATTAAGCCTGCATTATTTCGTAAATTTAAAAATGCGATCATGCAGATAAAGATCTTGTGAAAACACAGCATCCTTGTTTCAGAATCTCACATAATCAGAATAACAATTTACAGACCAGAATCGGTTTGATCATCTTCAACAACATCACTACCATCGTCGTTTGTAGACATACCCTGTAATTACAACATTATATTACAAAACAAATAATTTTATTTTTAAAATGTCAATAATCATAGAGAAGCAATTTATATCAAGAACCTGTTGAATGTTTTCAGGTTCATCAATCTCATCATTTTCATCTTCCAATTTATTTTCTTTGCCATTACATTCTTGTGGGATTTCTTCATCTGACTCATCGGTTTCACTGCTATGAGGAACTCCAACTGCCTTAATTTCATCTTTGCTTTCATGCTCTGGCAATTCTTCATTGTCTATATTACAAAACTTCCCACCTTCAGTGTCATTGATATTATCTCCATTCTTACCAAGACTTTCTACAGACATTTTAAGCTTTTTACGTTTATCTACAAAAAAACAACCATTTACATGAATATATAATGTACACAAATGTCAAGGCCTTGTGTGTATATAGAATAAAGGATGACAAAATGCTATATATATATATAATGTCAAAAATAAACAAAAAGCTCAGTTTATTTTTTGGCAAATTTAACTATATAATCTTAAACAAACTAATTTTGATCGCTTTTGAAATTTTGAATTGAAATTAAATTTTGCTACAGTATTATATATAATATGTTATATATATATATATAATTATATCTATACGGTCTTACAATCATAAAATTGTAATGGGCATATATTTGCATGTCAACCTATAAACATTAGATACACGATAAGAAGTTGTTGACTTTAGCGGGTATGTGGGTCATGTAACATCTTTGACCTCATGGGCATAACCACCCATGCCCTTTATGCACTGCTGCCATGGAGTTTAAAACTCACCACTGTTTTCCCTCTTACTTGGATTGGCGTTAGGAAGGGAATCCAGTTGTAAAAACATCTGCTTCAATAAACCATCAGATGATTAAACCTACACAATTGTGGGGAATATAATCTTTTGAGAACGTGCAACCCACTCTGAGTGGAAAAGGTCACGTAAAAACAGATGATGTTGATGATGATGATGATGACTGCATGTTGTTGGTTGTAGAAAGTGCATAAATATTTTTTTTTTTAAATAATATGTCTAGTTTGCTGTGCATACAACCTCTGTTCCATTTGTCAACGACTTGAATTGTGAAAAAGTGGTGCAGAAGAAAATAGCAGGCAGATTTTGGAGAAGTGTCTAAACACAATGTTGTCATGATGAAAAAAATGAGATCCACACAGAAAGTGTAGCTCTAATCCACTAAAATATAGTATTATAATTTAATATGTGTAAGGTAATACTAGTTCACAACTTTGTGCTAAGTGCAAATGAGGCAAAGGTTGTTTTATAGATTGAAATCCCTTCCTACCACCCAATCTTACCCAAAACTGCGTTCATCTAACATCATAAGGCTGTAGAAGGAGAAAGTATCCAGGCCAGAACGGACTAGTAATATTATATATACCTTTACTAGGTGCATTTGAGCATAAATTGAACTATTAGGTTGGTATATACATTAATTAGGTATATTGCATTGGGTGTACATATATGTAGTTGTTTTAAAAAGCCACAATGCCGCGGGGCGGGTATGCGGGTCATGCCCTTTATACACTGCTGCTACTGAGTTGAAAATGCAAAGTTGGTATCTTGTGCGGGTTAATTCACCACTGTTTTCCCTCTTACTCGAGTTGGCGTTAGGAAGGGCGTCCAGCTGTAAAAACATCTGCTCCATTGAATCATCAAATGACAAATGATTAAACCTACAGCATTGTGGGGAATATCATCTGTTGAAACCCCGTCTAACCCATGCTAACATGGAAAATGGATGTGAAAAATGTAAATAATGATGATGATGACAATTTGAACAAAACTAGGATCTTGTTACCGATATCAAAAGATTCTAAAAGACGTTCCTAGATATTGCTGTGGATAAACTTATCTTCTTAGTATATATATATATACAAATACAGTATATATTATATGAAGTCAAAGGTGAGGGTTTGCTTAAAACATAAAACCTTATTATTATAGTGGCAAACCTTTTCCTTTTAAAAGAATAACGCGCGGGAGCCTCTTCCAAAAAAGAAGCCGTAGAGATTTGCCGTAAAACCGGAGGTTGCTATGTGAAAAAGGGACTTTTTAAAATCTCGCAATACAGTTAAATTCATGTAATTCGAATTCTCAGGAACGAATTTGTTCCAATTACATGAAAATTATGGTGGTCATCATTATCACTACCATCCAGGGTTAACGTCCGTTTTCTCCATGCATTTTCAGGCCCGTTAGGAACGATTTTAAATCTAAATTTATTAATATGGAATTTGTCTAAAAATTTTGGCATCTACACCTAGATCGTCTAAAACGACTCTCTGGGCAATTTTCAGTCAAAGAAAGACAAAGATAATGTTGCATGTTTTATTGATATTTCACTGCAAAATTTTCACACTTCAAATTTTATTTATTTAACAAATATTTATACAGGATATGAAATCACATCAGAAAAAATACATTCTGTTATCAACGTGAGACCTGTTTAAAAAATAAAATTAGTTTAAGTGAGTAAAAATATAATTTAAAATATACGAACTAGATAAAACCATTGCAGGTGTTTTCTCACGAGATATTTAAATTCTGCGTAAGAATCTACTTGGGGTATGCTTAGTGGAATTTTGTTGTAAGATTTACCGCCACAGTAGAAGAACGATTTCTCACAGTCGTACTTTCGGTACAGTTTGATCGAGTATGTAGCCATTTTGCCGAGTTGTTTTTTCGTGTTGTAAAGCTTGGAAGTAATGGACAAAGTTGGAGCATGTGTTTCCAATCAAGCATTGTTTTGTTAGCAAAGTTAAAATTAAAACGTTTTGCGTCAACGGAGATCTTGTTTTCACATTATTGCGCACTTTCATTTCGCGTCATATGAAAGTGCGTAATAGTTATCATTTTGTTTAATGATACGAACCGCTTGAACATGAAAGTGCTCTTTGTAGGTGTCGTGTCGTTAGATATAGATTTCCACAGTACGTCAATGTTGGTACAATAATTGTAATTGAATTACTGTGCGGTACATAGTTTCCGCTGCAATAGGGTTCAACAAAGTTCGGATCTTTTTAAGGAGCCTTAAACGCCCGCAAGCTTTTTTGTAATATTTCTGCACGTGTATCTTCATATTCAACGTAGAACTTATTTCAACACCAAGATACTTGTAACTGGCTGTAAACATAACATTATTATATCGGTAAGAAATGTTCATGCAATTTGGTTGTTTAGATAGGTTTTGAGGTGTTCCAAACAGCATTGATTCAATCTTCCCTTGTCCAAGATTTAGAATCAGTTCATTTTCGTCACACCAATTTTCTATTTATTTCATATCAGCTGGTCTCTATAATGAATGTATCTTTACCGGGTACGTAAACAACTGTATCGTCACAGCGTAGATTACGGTCTTTGAATGTTTTAGGTTGAGAAGTTATTAAAGTGCACTATGAACAGTAATGGCCCCAGTATGGAACCCTGAGGCACACCGCTCGTAACTTTTTCTTCGGATGATAAACCAACTTAGAAACTCACTGATTGTGAACGATTGAATAAATAATCTTAAACAAAATAGGTTTTCGTTGGTAGACTCCATAGCTTTTTCTAATTTACTTATAAGTTTACTATGGCTCAGAGTATCAAAAGCTTTTGCGAGATCTAAAAATACCGCACCAACTATTTTCCCTTCATCAACTTTTCGTCTAATGTTATCGGTGAGCAACGTTGCTGCAAGTCGAGTGGAACGTTGTATTCGAAACCCAAAATGGTTTTCGTCGATAAATCGATTTTCATCCATATATGTCGATAACTGATCATAAACAATACCCTCTATGACTTCAGATATTGCCGCGATAACGGACAACTTTTGAACGTTTCCAATCTGTTTGGTACGTTGAGGTCTTTAGTGCCAAATCTATAACGTATCTTAGTGGGTCTGCTAAACTGAAGCACCGTCTTTTAAGATTTTAGGTGAAATGTCATCAAGACCGGTTGCTTTTTACGTTTTTAATTTGTTTAGTGCGTACATGAGCGTTTGTGTGAACACGTTTTGAACCTGAAAACGGCATGGCAGCGTGTCTTTTCTTTTTGGTGATTTGTCCACACACAATCTTTTAGAAAGAAAGCCTTCTTCTTTAACCCTATTCCTACCGGGCTTCTGTAGCCTTCTGAAATCCCGGGGTGGGCACCCAGATATTTCAGTCAAAAATTCTCAAATCAAGCTAAAACTTATTTTGTGAGAAGTTTAACCTATTCTCTCCTATATTTAATAAAAATACATAATTTAGCAACAAAATTTTGGTTCTAAAATATCTAATTGGAGCGGGTACATTTATAAAAACTGTGGAATTTATGGTTTTTTCTCAAAATGTAGTTTTAAAATGTTAACAGAATGTTTGAGTTAGGTCTATTGCATAGGAGTTTGAGTAGTAACCGTGATTGCATTAATGGCTATTTCTTTCTAAATGTTGAATTTCTCGTTCCATGCATTGAACAATTTTCTTTAATGAAGTATTTCCCCGTTGCGTCACTTAGAAGCAGAAATTCTCTCTCAAGAGAACTATTTCATCATTGCAAAATTATGTCAGCAAGTTCTTTTTTCGTATGGTTACCGCAAATTGAAGACCCCGGATCTATCTGTGGAAAGAGATTAAAAGAAGGAAGATCGATGTTTGACGTCAGTTTTGTTAAAACAACAATGGCAACATCGTGAACGGTTTTTGACGTCGAAGTTTTTAACAGACATTTCTTCGAATGTAAAGTCTTTTCAGTTTCTTGTTGAAAACGATCGCCTAGATAAATAAATAAATTCGATTTAAAGAATTGGGAAATGTGATTTTGTGATTAACCAAACTTACTTTACGACTCATGTCTGCGTGCTTTCGCCTTCAGATTACTAATAATAACCGAATTAATTTATAGAAGCAAAAAAAATTCTGTTAATTTCAGCTCCAAGATCATAAAGTAAGTTTATAGAAAACTGAGTAACAGCACAAGCTACTAATACTAGCTCCTTCCTTCAGACTCCATCTTGGTCCAGAAGATCATCCACGGATCATGGTTCTGTCGCGTTTAAATCAGGTGAAAGGAAATGTTGATGAAAAACAGGAACTCTCACAGCCAAAACAGTTTAAAAAGGATTTCAAATTACAGAGTACGACATGCTTCAATTACAAAAATCTGATTCACTTCAAGAAACTTCCGTGTCTGTGGCAGGTTGTTGGCTTTCGATTCCATCTTTATACCCACTTTAGGATTTCGGACTCATCTTCACTTGCTTACTTGAAATTCAGGTTTCGGCATTGTGAGAAAACAAATTATAAAAATTGAAAGTGAAATTATACAAATATACGTGCTGATGTGAGTTTGATGCGAGACCGTTCTTTTTCTTTCAAAAATCTCTCAAAATTGGGCTTTGGGGAGTGTAAAGTATAGTGTCATGATAATTTTGTTTCTTTTTTATTTCCGCATTTACCTTGTTATTATTTACCTTTATTATCCTGTTCGAAATAAAAACTAAAAAATCTAAAATTTGATTTCCTGACACCATTTTCACCTAAGTATACATGTTCATGTTACAAGTACTTATAACGTCATTAAAATTCAGCCATCTTTAATTATAACCAAAAGGAGTTTAGTCAACAGAATATTAACAGCCGCAAGATGAATTGGATTGAATGCTTCCAACCATGCTGTATTTCACGCTTTTTGTTGATGTTGATTGCATACTATAGTATCTGTTTCCAACATGAACCAATGTAAATGAGATTTGCCTACAAGGGCTATTCAAGTTTAAAATTTTAATTTTCTGTTGCATCTTGTGACAATGTTTCACTGTTTCTGGAGAATTAAGGACTTAATATTCATAATTTGATAATTCTATAATGTTCATGCCATGAAAGAAGGTGGATTAATTGTCTGCAAAGCTGCATTTGGTTTTATTATCGAAAAGCTGAAATTACGCAATTGAAACACGAGTCGTGAGATGACGAAAGATGATTTAATTTCGAGTAACTCAGCACAGAGTTCGAGTGAATATCGATGAGTGGAAAACTAGATTAGGATAATTGTGTCCTGATGTATTAATTTTATCATTCTGTAACTTTCTTGCATCTTTGATTACATCTACAGCTAAATGATGAATGTTACAGCAGCAGTGAATTATTTTAGAATAGACTTTTGCAAGGTAGAAGCGAAAACATGAAGAGACTTGCATCATGTTGGTAAAACACTTGTATTTATGTCCCTCCTACTATTACAGTTAAGGACAGATAAAAATAATAGTGTGAAATTCCTATTGAAATATGATTCAACATACAGTTAATCAGCTAGTTTGAAAGCACCATATAAGGATCGGCCACGTGACATATTTACAATTATCTCTGTTTTAATTGGTGCTAATGTGTCAGGGTTGGGTTTTTAGGTTAGATTTTAGGTTACGTTTCAGATTTTTAAGTGATGAAAAATCTCTGAGACACCCACTCAAATAACTGATTTACATTAAGCAATGAAATTGTAACATTTCGCTACTTTTCAAAGGTCAAATGCCTGCTCTAATGTGTTTTCAGTGACAGCGATTCAAATAACAATAACCGATTCTGTAGGAGGGAGTAAACAACTATGGCACCATGTAGCAGGGTTTTTAGATAAATTTAATCCAAGAGAGTAGAGGGGTCTTTGGCTTCGAACTCCAGGAGTTTCCATCATCAATCGTTGTAGGGTAGCCGATCATGTTGATTAAAAATAAACAAGGTTTAATAAATATTTGCTTAAAGTAAATAAAAGCTGTGAGTTTAATGTCAACAACGGAAATCCAGTTATGTTGTAAGTAATGCAGCCAGTATTAATCTACTGCAATTTTCTCCGGTGCAATTAGATGCTGAAGATCGTCGATGGTGGATTGATCGTAAAAGACGAGTACGTTTTATAAAGCGTTGCAATTTATATAAATGAACTTCGACCAACAGGCTGGGTAAGCAAGAAATATGACACAAGTAATCTAGAGAAGAAATCCTTAATATGATATCACTTCACTAATGTATAAAGTTGAGTTTGGCACCTCTTGGACGTTTAAAAGTATTTCCTATTTCTTTCTCAACCCTAACCTTAGAAACACCGAAACATAAAGTTGTGTCTGATACTCCCAGAGACGTTTAAAGTGTTTCCATATCTCACTATCAAACAAGATAGTGTTATTACTTCACGGTGATTTGCAGCTTTCCTGAAGTTTTCCAACCATTTGAAATTATGTCTTTTCTATTTGTCGACGTAATATATATATATATTTTAGTCCCGAAAATGTTATTTCCTTCCTTTGATTTCGGATCTTCGTTGTAAACGCAGCGATTATTGGAAAGAGATTTTGTTCGATTCCTTTGGATTTATAATTAGTTTTTAATGTATGACACTACTATGATTTCATTTAAAAATTGAACGGACCTCACGGACTTCCTCAGTTACGACAATCGATAGGTTTCAACCCTACTCTTTTTCTTGAGGACCAAAGTTCAAAATTTTAAAATATCAGAAAATAATACGATGCACTAAAATCGAAGTTTCGAAGTGGACTTTGCTCCCAATTGAATGACTTTGTTTTCTGTACAAATAATAAATATCTGGTTTTTGAATTCACAAATTCAGCATATTTCCTTTAAAAAAGTCATCACGGGAACAGAGAGTATGAAGTCATCCATCCGTAATATAATTGTGTATTTAAAGTCTCTAATCTCCCATACACCTATTTTAAAAACTTTTAGACAACAGATCTTGCACAGCTCATTGTGTTTTTGTTGTTCTATTCAAAATAACCCAGCGATCGAGACGGCGGCGTTATTTTCATTTTCAACAAGATTTCCCCATGTTGACAACTCTGTTTATGACGTCATTGATTAGTGGTTATATTAGTAGCGGCAAGCTGAAATGTTATTTTATCTTCTCAGAATAGCTTGATTACAGTTTCGAAATAAGAATGGACTCCGAAGCTTCCATCGTGTACTCGCCAAAGAGTTACTTCGCGCTCAATCTACCAAAGGTGAACAAGAAAAACAAGAGGACGAAAAGCATGGTTGATATTCGTCTGCGATTAACGTCTTCCATCAAGCTGAAACGAACGAAAACAGTGAGCCAATCAAAAACCCCAGCGAACGGAGCTCTGAATAAAAGCATCTCGTCGACGCATAGCTATACAAGGCAGCTTTGTCGAAACGGTGCGCCAAAACGTTAAAAGGAATTCAACTTTATAATGAAGATTTTTGTTGACTGCCACACTTCAATTGGAACCAAAGAAGTTTTTAAAGCATGTTTTAGAATGTGAACTTCGTTAAAGAAGAAGTTCCGTTAGAATGTTAATGAATTTTTAATATTTAAAATCAATATTGTTAGTATAATATTATGACAGAGCAGAAATTGTATTTTATGTAAATGAGTCAAGCGACAACAAATATCTTGTGCTTTCTTGTATGGGCTACTGGCTGTTGTTTTTAGCGCTATCATCTCGAGTACATGAATGATAATCCCTCATTGAAAATATGTATATAGACGGTACAATCCCGCCAACTCGAACCCCTGTTAAGTCGAACTCGCGTTAACTCGAACTGTTTTTCCATTCCCCTTCCTTAATAGCTTTTCATAAAAACTCCCGATAACTCGAACATTCGTTATCTCAAACTATTATACTCGGTCCCTTGGGGGTTCGAGTTTTCCGGATTATACTGTATTATAATATTATAGACTGATCGATCACATATAAAAGGGTGGCGGAGCGAATGTTGAAATGGTACCTAGAACTGCAGCTGGGTATCCTTCAGGTCTGTTTGTGTGAAAAAATCATGTCACGCGTGCGCGCGCGAACACACGAAACATTAGCATATCGTATTAATAATAGGATTCAATAGAAAGATTTTCTAGTTATATCGAAATGAGAAATTTCTAAAATTGAAAAGTGAAGGAATGAAAAAGTAGCGAAATAAAGAAGAATGACACGAGGAGAATTTTACATTTTTGAAAAATATTCTGTATAGCACAGCTAAGCAAACCGTAAATATGGAAGAAGACCCAAAAAATGGTTACGTCAGACTGGAATAAAAAAATTAAAAGTATTCCGTTTGCTTTGAAAATTGGTAGGTTTACTAATTAGAGAGCACTGATTTCCAATCAATTACCAGAATTGGGATATTTTCACCCCTAATACCTTATTTGTGCAACGGAATATTTATATAAAACTCATACTGGTGGGCTGAAACAGTTATTCATTGTCTTCGAAGTAATGAGTGCATTTTGCACGCGTGTCTCACTTCTAGTTATAGCCATAAAACTGCTGAATAAATACAGTTGTACCTCGGACATTTGCAGGACGAAAAGTTGCAGACAGAAGTCCTTGGCTTAAGAGAGGTGTCCGCTATGTAGATGTTTGATCTAAAAAATTTCCCAACTTTAATATAGATCAGTTTTATGCTTTACAAGTCCTCCCCAGCCTCCTCATTAACTAAGAGCAGGAGTATGGAATAGTTAAAGAAAGAACCATAATCCAGATATTTGCAGGTTCAAAATCCGTTGTTAACTGCAAGAGTCTTTCCATCCAAGTACTTACCGTGTATTCAGACACTTCGCCAGCTTCACCATTTGCTCTCCTTTCTCGTACATCATATGAAAACTTTGATGAGGAGTTGTGTGCTTTGATAATATTTGCAACTTTTAAGATTTCCAATGCATCTTGGCGAACGTGGTTCGATATCGATAAAAGAATATGGGTACTATTAGAAGAGTTTTAAATTCATCACGTCAAATGTTTTGACTTGAAGAGTTATCTTGGGAGCTGTTGTTTTGGTCGAGATAATCTAATATTATGGATATGTTAGATAAGCTCTCGCCATTTTTTTTTTTGAAAAAATAAGACGTTTTACCAATATTTGAAAATCAGAGAATCGTATATAATTTTGTTGGCAAACTGGAAGCGAACCCCGGGTTGAAATATTTTACAATCATGGACTTGAAGATAATTAACCTCTGCCTTGTTTTCAGATCATGAGCATGATTTTAACCTCACGGCGAAATTATCGACACATTTTATAAACATCGTCACCTGCAGAATTTTAACAGATTTTTAAGAAGATATTTCTGATTTCGTATGACATTTCATGGATGAAGATTTTTGTATTGTTTTCAGCGTTCCGAAGTAGCTGCTATCGATTTGACAAATTTTCCCGCGACCAGGTTTTAAAGCAGAACACTCTGACGAATGAAAAATACATCAGTTTTCAGGTAAATGTAGCTACGCCCCTCCTGCCACCCATGTCCAATACAGTTTAGACTGATGTGATACCAAATTGGTGAGTCTTTAATAATGTTAATTCGATTCTCGCGGAACCATATTTTTTTACGTTGAAGTAGCTGCAATTATTTGTGGAGCTTTTTCTTCTTTCCATAAAAATTAATTGCACAATTATTAATGCTATTTTCTTTCAAATATATTTATTCTGACTGTAATGCCAAGATTGAATTTTATAAGGAACGTTGATAATGCCATGTAAATAGAAAGCATTCAGCAAAACTATGTAATGTATTCAACACATAACAGGTTTATTAGAATTGCGGTGAAGTTTTATTGACCAGGTTCATTTCTATGTGTATACTAATACCAAGCCAAAATATTGATAGATTTGCCCCCAAATTAGTAAATTCTTAGAACCAAGATTAGTGGCGTTGGAAATGATTTGAGACAATTACAAGCTATTGGCGTTTGTGACACGAAGTCTGAAGAAACTGATCTAGTGGCGATATTAAAAAATAAAATAAAATCACCGGGTATAAAGTCACCGGGTATAAAGTAACCGGGTATAAAGTAACGTGGTATAAAGTAACCGGGTATAAAGTCACCGGGTATATAGTAACCGAGTATAAAGTCACCGGGTATAAAGTCTCCGGGTATATAGTAACCGAGTATAAAGTCACCGGGTATATAGTAACCGGGTATAAAGTCACCGGGTATAAAGTCACCGGGTATAAAGTAACGTGGTATATAGTAACCGAGTATAAAGTCACCGGGTATAAAGTAAACGGGTATAAAATAAGGTGGAATAAAGTAACCGGGTATAAAATCACCGGGTATATAGTAACCGAGTATAAAGTCACCGGGTATAAAGTAACCGGGTATAAAGTCTCCAGGTATAAAGTAACCGGGTATATAGTAACCGAGTATAAAGTCACCGAGTATAAAGTCACCGGGTATAAAGTCACCGGGTATATAGTAACCGGGTTTACGTTGTTTACTTTACTATTTGGATGTAATTACAAAGCTGACACAGCTGCGTCATTAAAAGGAGGGTACAAGTGACTCGAATGTTAAATGACCCGTTGTAAAATATACAAAAATTGAAATACATCGGAAGTTAGTTTCCTTATATATCCGACAGATGTTTTCCGGACAACGTAGATATTGCCAGTTAAGACGGGAAATTTTTGAACCTTTGATATTGCTTCACACATTATATATCAACCATTAATTTCAACAAGCTTTTAAATTCACCATTAACAGGTGTGACACCATTAATACATCGAAATATTGTTGAATCGTCCGGATCAAATATCTAACATTATTTTTGTATCGACATATTCTTAACATCAGAGTATCCCGCGTATTTAAGTTTATCCTTTTTTTGAGTGCATTCATCCGCCAAAGATAATGTTTGCGCGGACCTAAACAAATTGCGCGTAAGCTTTTAATATTTTTAGCGCTATTGTTGACAATTGTTGGAAAAGCCATTCATACAATTCCTTGTCACAGAAACTTGTCCGAACATAGTTTATTTATCATATTCAAGGAACGTCCAGAGTTATAGCCTGTTCTTTATATGACGCGCAAGGGAAGTCATTATTATGAACATGTCAGTTGGATCGCTTCAGATTTTAGTTTTGTAAAGCATGAGTGAGGAAGAAACGTTGGTGTACTGTCCAAAAAGCTATTTAGCTCTACAATGCAAAAAATTGGACACATTAGGGCACGCCGGCAGGCAAAAGCGTTCAAAGAGCATGATGGATTTAAGGCTTGGTTTTACAAAGATTGTTAAAGACAGACCACGCTCCGACTCGTTGGCTCAAGTTGGGGCACTTCCCAGGCCAATCAAAGAGAAAAACGACCAAAAGCCGTTGATAGATATTCCAAATATTTTACGTATAAAAAAATTGTCGTCCAACTCGAAACTAAAGGAATGACTGTTGACAAAACCATGACCACCCGCGGACATCGATCCCTATGACAACGGGTCGCCGTAGTAACCATTCAAGGTTTTTGCGATTTGTTTTACCAACAGCTGTATACATTTTTCGAGCTAATGATAAACATTTGTAGAAATTGTAAAGTTTTTTTAAATTTTTTTGAAGTTCGCAATAATAAATTGTCATGTGAACACGTGATCAATCACGTGATCAATGCGTTGCGATAAATATTATATTACTGGAACTGTTTATTATTGTCCGCCAAAAAATATTATTGTCTGAAATTTTTGTTTAGAAATATATAGCAGAGGAGATAAAACAGTGATGATATTTGTGTTAACATCGCAGTATTGTAAGCGAACGCGTTGTCTTTTTTCTCCATCAAGATATCAAAAAGCGTTTAAAAAACTTTCTTTTCATGCAATTTCAAGCTACCATAACAAAATGCTGTAAAACAATCTGTTGTGGAAATGATTTCAAGATGTTTGTTTAGATTACAAAGATACATCTTGTAACAGTGCCATGTTGTTTTATAAAGTGTCAATGACAAATGAGAGCACGCGATAGTTAGTGACATATTAGAATGTCAAAGTTCAAATAAAGTGACAGTTGACGAAATATTCTTTATTTTGTCGGTCCCTCAATATGCTTGGTGCAGCAATTTCTGACTTGATGAATATGAACTTTCAAAATTATTTTTGTCCCGTGATCGCTTTAAAGTCGTTGACGATATCAGTGTCAATTGCCTTCCATTCTATCGATTCCATTTGACGAAATGAATGACAAAGATAAGCATCTATGGCCCAGTAGCCAACATGCTAAACCTGGAAGTTCCAGATAACGTTTCTCTGCTTTTTCCGCTAGTTTTGCGGTTGTTCTTCAACATCTTGGTGGGCAGACCATTGCTACCCTTGGGCAACTTGAGATATAATTATTATTATTATTAGGATTAACGAATATTTATACAGGATAAAAAGCTTCAGTTTACAATGGATACATATATTTTAATATGCATAAAAACTGTTATCAACGTTTGTCCTGTGTATGTGTATAAACCCTATTGTGGTTGGGCTTTTTGATGGACGTTAGATGGTTGGGGGATTAAAAACAAAAGGTAGAGAATATTTTTTGCTGACGTCAGCAATTCCTTTGAAAATTGATAATTTATTTCAAAAATGGATTCCTCAAAGAATTACAATCTCCCTAGAATTAGTTTTAGGCTGTTCTACCCGTTATTTGAAAGGCAATATAGTATATTTTGATTCTAAGTAGGTCCAATTATCCACATTTAAAAATAATTTTGCTGACGTTTAGCTCTTTTTTCCAAGTTTACTGCAAATTTGTTGACTTTATAACTTTTCAACCATTTAATGTTATTTGATTGAAAATGTATGTTAGAGTTGAGGTGAATACAAAAGTAATATTAGTTCCAAAATTTACATCATGATTTTGCGTTGCTGATGTCAGCAAAAATTTCTTGCATAGAAACATATGTTTTTTTTGGTCTAGTAGCCATTCTCACAACTACAGCTATGTATACTTTTCAAAAATGAAGAAACATTAACAGAACAAAGAAATATGAATATGAACAAAATGTGGTAAAAAAACAATCAATTCAATTGATCTTATGCAAAAAAAATCCAAAAAAATGACACAAAGAAAAAAAAGTATATAATCATGTATTTCATATGAAGTTTTCAGGAAACATTGGAAACTAAATTTCCTGCAGTGAAAATAAAAGACAGCCCTGCGGAATGAAATTTCCTTTGGTGATCCACATTTTTCAGCAGGGGGGGGAGGGGGTAATTTTTACCCCCCCCCCCCCCCCCCCCAACCTGAATGGGGTTAAACCCTTTGTGTCCGAATACATGAAAAAATAAAAAAATTATTATTATTATTCGCACATTTATTACAATGAAACTGTATTCGTTTTGCATAATTACAATAAACTTTGAGTTTTTCTCATTGCAGACTGGATAAACAGTAGTTATTTTAATCCCTTCCTAACTGGATTTAGAGTCGCGAAATGGCAAAAACGGGAATACTCGATAAAATTAAATTATTGTAGAGTCCACAGAGTGATGTAACACGCCAAGCGTCGGTTTATCTTTAAAAAATAATGGAAGTTCCGTCCTGTAGGGTTGAAATGCGATATTATGCAGAATACGATAGTTTGGTATATTGTAATTTTAATTTCCTATATTTTAGCCAGTTCACATGTTTTCACATAGGAATAGCAACCTCTAGCCTCTAGCTCTTCTCTCTAACATCGGACGGAATATTAATGGCGTTGCTCTTCTTCCACCGTTCAAAGGATTCCATCCATACCGCATTTTTCACTGAGTTTTTTCTTCTTCCTTTATTAGTATTATTGAACTGATAAGAGAGAGACGGAGACCGGATGATTTATGCTTCTTCTACATTGATACATTCAGAATGAGGATAAGCAAACAGGGACACAAGAAGAGAAAAAGACACGGTTCTGTTATATAAAAAGATCGTTAAACACACGAATTCCTTTACTCAACTAATGTGGATGTAGAAATAAAGCTGCTGTACTCGTAGCAAACGTTTACAAATCGATGTGTATAATTTTGATATATTCCTTTTCGGCAGGAATAGTTAGATTATCAATCGATTGCTTTTAGTGACTTGTAGTTGAATAGTCATCATTGAGTGTTTTCAATGTTCCTAGCGCGATATACGAGAAATAGAAAACTGCTTTAAGGCCAACCTAGATTCCAGGGTCCTTAACCTCAATATAATTTGTAGGACTGTAACAATCATTAAAATTTCGAGTTGAAAAACGGGAGTGATTGGTAAAACTCTAAAAATCGAAAACTCTAGATTGTTGACGAAAGATCTAAAAAATGATATCTTAGACCAAAAACGTCACCATATATTACGAAAGACCACAAAAACGAAATAAAAAACAAAATAAAAACACAGAAACAGGAATACAGTAAAGCCAAGTTAAACGATATCACACATACCCTTTCAGAAGAACAAAAACGGCTGATCAAAATCAACCACAAACAAGCAGTTTATAGCTGGCTGATAACTCTGCCTTGAAAAGAGGAAGGTTCTTAACAAGCAATTGTTCTGTGATTTCATCATCATCATCATTGTTTCCCTCGTGTTGATTTCTTCAACTTGGGGCGAGACTGCTTGGATAGCTCGTATAACTTATCCAACAGGCTCATGAAATCTTTTCTGTTCATCATTCACTGATGTTGAAATAGATTTGTTTTCCTTTTTTGAATATTTGCGATGTGAGGTCATTGAAAGAGGATACTTTACAATGTCACAGGCTGACACAGGTTGTACCAATTTACAGCTTGATTGGTAGCGGCAGATATAATGCTGACCTGACCGTAAATATTTGATAGGAATACAATATGGTTGAAGACACAATCGACTTCGTGAAGTTTAATCTAGATCATACTCTTAGTTGTAAAAGAGGTGGTTTTGTATGGATTCGTCACAACTCCAATCAGAACATTACAGCTAGGCTGTTTTGAAAAGTACTTTTTATAAATTGTTAATTATTTTCTTTTTTACTGATTTATATTTGTAGTTGTACATTTATTGTTACAAAAGTAGATAATAATCAAACCCTTAAGAAATTCTCGCTTCCCCAACCACCTCCTCAGATACTCAAAACATCGAGAGAATTACGCTTAGTCAACCACCTGCACAGATACTCAAAACCTCGAGAGATTAAGGGTCTGTAAACACATCTAAAAATTGCTGACGTCATCAAAATTTTAAAGAAATGATGTAAGTTGTGCTCTGAGATTTTATAATAAATAAGGTAAACATTAAAAAAACTTTTCGAACTCCATGTCTTAAATAGTAAGAGGGATTCCCTTCACTTCGCCGACAGCTCTGTTAGAAAATGATGAAACAAATGAGTATGCTGATAAGCCAAGACATAGTGAAAAGTATTACTTTCCTATTCTAAATGAAGCAGACATTCTATTGTACTTACCTGAGATGCTTCAAATCGTTAGGAAAACTCATGTAAAATAGGACTGCAAGTAATGTTAAATGAAGAGAAGATAAAAAATGTGTAGCTGGTCATTTCCCTTACGGTCATTCCCCGATGGACCGTTCCCCGACCAAATGTTTTGTTTGTTTGTTTTTTAACAAATGCTTTCAGAGGCTTTCAGAAGCATTATCATGAAGACCTCGACCCGGAGTTTTAGTGTATTTAAATGCTAGTGTATTTAAAGTTAAAACTTAGAAGCATGCAAGCTGGCTTGGAGTGGTAAAATTGATTGTGTTGGACATTCTATAGCTGGAGCTTTGTAGGAGAGATACTGAAGCCCCAGTGAGGGTAGTTGTCTTGAGAATGCACTCTTTCTCATCTTCATATAATTTAATGACGTCTTCAAACGATGCCGTGCAATCAGGTTCCAGCGCAATCTGTTTGGTCTTTTCTGTGATCCAGTTATTGCGAATGCATTTGAGCAGATGTACATTATCGAATAACAAGAACCAAACACGCTCAGTTGAGTCTCCGCTAAGTGGATGCTTGACAACGGCTGGTGACCCACCCGATTTACCAAACAACTTACGGTAGTGTTGGTTCACTTTGTGGTTATCTTTGATTGAACCTAAAACAGTAGTACCAGCCGCTTTCTCTACTTCTTCTGCTGCTTTTTTAACAACTTCATATTGAAAACCAGCTGTTAAACGATGTACAAGTGTTACAGAAACCATAATACTTGGGCCTCTGTGTAACAGCTTCATCATCACACAGAGCGTAGCAGTTGCTCTACACTCTTAGCCACACCAAGCCAAGCTCTTATTATGTGGAACTTCTCCGCCAAAATAGTTCCCATTGCCTCTAAACAATAACCAAAAAATGATTTAATACCGGATTAAACATAAGAATATTATCAATTGCCAATAAAATAAGTCATTTATTTTCATTTCATTAGTTTTTATTGACATATTATCATATAAACCGATTACTACGCCCAATAGCTAATGCCTTTGCAAAAGCTTTCCTGAATTCCTACTCTGCAACTCCAGAATTAAGTACTTCTTGACGACTGGCCAAAATCTTTGATGACGTCAGCAATTTTTAGATGTCTTTACCCTAGATTTCTCGATGTTTTGACTATCTGAGGAGATGTTTGATTAAGCAAAATTCTCTTGAGGTTTTGAATAAATCTACGTAGATGGTTGATAAAGTGGGGGTTCCTCGAGGTTTTGAGTATCTGAGGAGATGGTTGATGAAGTGAAAATTTCCAGAAGTTTTGAGTATCTGTGCAGGTGGTTGATGAAGTTAGAATTTCCAGAGGTTTTGAGTATCCGAGGAGATGGTTGATAAAGTGAGAATTTTTTGAGGTATTGTGCTGAAACCCAAGTGAGTTCGGATTCTCATATTCTATCTACTAGTGCACAATTTTGGCTGGACGAAGTGGACCGACTTTCTTAAAATTCAATGTAGAATGAAAATCAACAGTTTAAGTGGATGCTTAACACAATCAGATTATTTTCTTTAAGAGAGGCACAATTTAATAAATAACAAAATGTTTAACTTAATAGACATCAGGTTTTGGAATCGTAATACTAATCTAAATTCGCACGCTTGTTTTTTGCACTCTGAGATCGTATCTGTCTTATTGAACTCAAAACTTAGCACTTTCAAGAAGAAATATGAGAGTATAAATGATTAAGGACGGTCGTTTGTGGTTCCACATTCCTCAAAGCAACTCCAAACCCCTCTCATCAACAAGAAGTGCTTAGCAATAAAATTGGCGAAACTTAGAGGTTATTTTGTCGCTCTCCTTAGAAAACTTAAAAAGCTTTTAAAATATCGAAGCAAATTGCAGCGCAATAAATGAGATGAAGGTGAACAAGAGAACAAAACAAGATTTTAAAGACAAAAAATAAAGGAAAGTGTTCGATCCATGGGCGTACCTTGGGGGGGGGGGGGGGTACCGTGGGGGCGTACCGTGGGGGTTCCCTTTTGGAACTATGTGCCCTTTTTGACAAAAAAATAATAAAATTTTAATAGCATAATTTACGATCAACAAGAACAAGAGGTAATTTCAGATGCAATACTCCTGACATTAAAAGTTACACCATAGACATACTAGGGAAGGTCGTATATCTATGGTTACATACAGTGCCGCAACTAGGCAATTACAGTCGCCGTTTTAGTTCTTTTGTCGCTATTGTTTTAACCAATTTGTAAAAGCAATATTTACGGTGAATTAAAATTACAACATTGTACATTAAATAAAACAGGCTTCACCGGGAGCTTTGCTTCATCGTCGGAGCCCAAATTAGTAAAAGTTTTAAAAAAATTGTGTCCTTTTCTTACGTCCGACCCCCCCCCCCCCCCCCCCCCTTTAATTTTCACGGTACGCCCCTGCGATCTGTGTGATCCACTAACATTGAAAGTGGAAAAATTTTACTACGTTAGCCCAAGGGATACATACATCTACATTTGATCCACAAAAGTGTCGTTTCGGCCTTTTTTCAATTTTTATGAGTTATAAAATATGAGGGGATGGGGTTTGGAAGGGTTGAAATAAACTAGAAAAAAGTCCAAAATTTAATCAATGCGAGATTGGTGTACCGAATCAAAATATATTATAAACACGAGGCAGTATTGTACGGTATTCAGTCTTTTCTGGCGTTTAAACGATTCTTTATCATTTTTTCCCCAGATTATAATGTACATATACACTCAGGTTTATGCTAAAATGAAAATTACAGGAAAATTTCACATTTCAAATTTTTGATCGAATGTTTTCGTCAGATTTTGAAATTTAATAAATCAGGGAATGTGGAATAAATTTAAAAGAAATACTCCAAATATAAGCGGGAGTGTGGACTCTTACTTTCAATGAACACTTTCACACCGCAAAACCCCTAATGACGTAATGCTTGAATGGTTCTTGTTGCGCTCGGAATCTGGATTCTAATGTTGACCAATGAATATGACCAATGTTGTTTTCGCCCTATGCTCCGCCATATTTACTTTGGAATAATTTAGAAAATCTTGTAGAGTTGGTTGCTTTGCTTCCAGGAAAGTTTCATGGGTCATTAATACCAAAGTGTTTTGTTATTTCATTATAACATAAAAATAGAGTACCTGAAAAAATGACGGGGAGGCAACCTGCATGCGTTATTGACAATGGGACGGGGTAAGCAGTTTAAACCAATAGGGTAATTTATTCTTTGGTTTCACAACACATGTTGGGTGAAGATCCTTTCGAATTTTATTGTTTTGAAACTAAAGTAAATCACTATATAATCATGTCTACAAGCCCTACGCTTCTCTAATGATAAAGCTCTAAAAATCTAGGGGTGAACTTCTCTGCAGATAGGGGAAAAGTGCAATGAGTGACCAAGAATACTAAAGTTTCAAAAGACTTAAGCAGTTCTTTAAACATATTGCTAAAATTACAAGATTTAACTCTTATATTCATTTAAAGTCGAATCTTCAAAAGCCTTTCCTTCTTTGCTTTCTTTACTACTACTAATATCATAGTCATTGATGAGACAGAAATTTTACCAGACAATCTTTGGATCCTTCCAGATTGCTCAATACATCACATTTGATTGTTGATCAAGTTATTTTCTTCTTCTTCTCATTGGTTTTAGACCAGGTATTCACTACTGGTTTAGTAATGAGAAATAAATTGCAACTCATATAATACTCCAGCTTATATAATTAACCCTAAACACAACCGTCTCAACCCGACAAAACTATTTTAATGTTTTTTTTCTTTATATATATTTTATTTATTGCATGGAGTCTCTTTATAATATATATATATATAATGTTGTCGCATTCTCATTTGTTATTTAAAAGTTGGTGTCTTATTTCTTTTGGAAAACCACAAATAATTTCTTCTTTTAAGACCTGCATTTAATTTGAATGGTTAATGCAAATAAAACTGTCAATTAGACTATTTACTTAGACTGTGCTCCTTTTGTTAATTACTGTTGACTTGTCAACCATTTTATGATATGAAACAAAAAAACAAATTTAAACAATATAACAAACTGATTGGTAAAAAATTTCAATATTATTTTTTTAATTTTCCTTAGACATTTTCAGTTTTAAATCTTGACTTTGTTCTCATTATTTCCACGGAAGAAAAGTTGTAAAATAAAAAATGGAAGTTAAAAAAAGCAATTTTAAGTATTAAAAACATTTCTTCTTTCAAATATATTTTTTCCATTTTTGTTACAAAACACATTTTGATAAAAGAAAAAAATAAATGTCTTCTAGACTTAAAATTTTTACCCGGCGACTTTTAGCTTTATCAAAGGAGTAATGATCTGCGAACATCAATTGATTAATTGAAACCAGTGTCTTGCAATGCCTTCTCATTTTCATTTGAGCTGTGTAGCATCTTGTTGTTGTTTTTCCCTATATTTTTAATCTTATATGCTAATAACCGTCTTGTGTCACTTAAATTAATTCCGTTTTGAGAAAAAAAATCGCACTTACCACACTCAGAAAATGTTAATAAAAAGTTGAATAAATTGCGGCTGCTCAAGTTGCTTTTGATTTGATTCTGTAATCAAATATCAGACTTAGGGGGTGATCACATGAGGGGGGCTAGCCTGGTTAGACGCTCGGTTAGGCTTGCTTTGCCGAGATCTTAAAGTTGTTTAAAAAGTCTCATAAATTTTTATGTGTGATCACATGAGAAACGAACCAGCCTGCTTTGCCTGGATCTCGCTTTATTTAAGCGGGATGCAATTGTGTATACAGCGCATGCGTCAATGGTTCTAAATAAATCAAAATGGTGGATAATGAAATAACAACAACGCCATTCTCTCATTTCACAAAATGAACTTCCAAAACAAAGTGGAAAGAAGGAGAAAAAGACAAGGAAAAACTTGCTTGTGAAATTGCTCTACCAAACTTCAAATACTACAGAACCAACTATATTTACAGTGACTCCAAATACATTTGCAGTCATAGGTATAGTGATCCAGTATCTTTCTGATAATACAATGTTATGGCTATTTTTGTCAGCGGGAAGGGCATGTCTGTTTGGAGAAAGTGGATTAGGAGTAATGAATAGACGTAATTCTTCCACCAGATAAAACTGGTCTCTTGACATTCGAAAGTTTTTCCAACAGTCAACAGGCGTTATCCCAGAGATATTATTTAACCATTATTGTTCAGTTTGACCAGGGGACACCCAATACAACTGTTTTTCCTGTTAAATCTTCTCTGTTGCAAGAGACGCATATTTTTTTTTCTTTATTCTTGTGGCTAATGTAACAATGACATTATTCATTCTGATTTGATGTAAGTTCAATAATAATAAAAGGGCATTAGGCATCATAAAAGTTGCGATAGACTTAATAATGTAAATAAAGAACACTAAAAGTACAATAAAGTACACTACACATAATTTGCTGCGACGAAACAACGCCATTTTGCTTTATTTTCCCGCACGTTAATATAAACAAATGTCACGTGATAACTTCTTCAGCCCTGTTCGCCTTTTCCATGTGATCGGGAAATAAATATCACATTCCGCTTAAGCGAGCCAGTTTGCCTAACTGGGCTAGCCCCCCTCATGTGATCACCCCCTTAAATGCAAATAAAATGGCCGGAAATAAAAATCCATGTGCTTTTAAAGGTTGTCAAGTTTTTACAATAAGAATTATTCAGAATGTTTTCATTCATTTGATGTCGATTAAAAGTAGTAATTTTGGTATTTCACATAACCTAGTTGATAGCTAGTAAAGCTTAAGTAACAAATGACATTCATTAGTGAAGTTAATTTTTTTTATTACTCTTCTTATCTGATCAAGAATTAAGAGGAAATTACAAAGCATCTTTTATTACAAAGCATCTTTTTCAAGCGACGTCATGATGTTGTAAAAGGAGTAGAGTTTTAAATGTTCTAATTCATTTTCTTTTAAGGGATTTAACAGAAGCTATATTTGTAAGAATTATGATCCGGGATAGCTATTCATTTTTCGATTCGAAACAATGTAAATATATCTTCCGTTGTCAACAATGTGTCAGTATCAATTGCTTTTATGCTGAGGTTTATATGAATCTTCTCGATGTTCTGCCAAGAACGTCGACTGATGACTGATATGAATCTATCTTAGAAGAAAAAACAACGTGATAAAACTTTCAATGCATTTTTGAATATAATAATGAATGAGACAATACTGCTCCAACTTTTCAATAACGGTACCGGACATATTTTTGATTTGAATATATGATTGCACAAAAGGTTGCAATTTTTCCTGATTATCGGGGTTGATAGCCTTTGCCACACGTGAACTTCACATGCATGTGATATCAGGCGATATAAAGATGATGAGTGATTTTAAGTCAATTTTATTTTTATGTAAAGCAACTGGTGTGTTACCAATTAAAGTAATTGTTTGCCTTTTTTATATTTAGATATACAAAGATGGGTTTTGCTGGCAACACTGAACCTCAATTCATAATGCCGTCTGGTAAAAAAATATAGATTTGCATAAAAACTCCATGTTTTCCTTGTTTTTTTATAGTTATCGGTTGAGAATTCCAAAACTTTAAAAGAGTCATATCATCTCATATCTTCCTATTCCTCTTATGATCCCCAATGGCTAAAAATTAAAACAGACAACATGGTCGCAACATTTTTTAGACCTTTTGTTATTGTTACCTTAAAAAGAAGTTTTTACCTACCACTGAGAAATAGTGATTGCATTTTCACCTTGTCTTGTAGCAATTGCTGTGAAGGAGAGTGCCAAGATAACTGGGAAGTCAACATCCTTCAAGGGTGTCGACGATTTAGGTGAAGAGTTACTTTTTTGAATTTGTTCAATTATGAAGCTTTTTAATTTAATTGTTTTTAGATTTTTTTATTGGTGATGATGCAATCGACAAACCTAGCTATGCAACCAAAGTAAGTGCTACACAGTGGTGATCTTAAATATTTACCTAATGTATGTAATGTTTCTTTTCATTTTAGTGGCCCATACGTCATGGTATAGTTGAGGACTGGGATTTAATGGTTAGCGGGTTTCACTGGAACCTATAGTTTTTGAAAGTTTTTATTTTAATTGTAAAATTTCAACTTGGTTAAGGTTTTGTTGTTGTTAGTGATAACACACAGTTGTAATCGACTTCTTATCTTTCAGGAGAGGTTCTGGGAGCAGTGTATTTTCAAGTATCTCCGTGCAGAGCCGGAAGATCATTATTTTCTTTTGACTGAACCGCCGTTAAACACGCCAGAGAATCGCGAATACACCGCCGAAATAATGTTCGAATCTTTCAACGTTCCTGGACTTTACATTGCTGTTCAAGCCGTTCTTGCTCTGGCGGCTTCTTGGACGTCGCGACAAGTTGGAGAGAGGACACTCACAGGGACTGTCATCGATTCTGGAGATGGTGTCACACATGTCATTCCAGTGGTGAGCTGAATATATGCATCTGATCATGTGGCAGTGTATGTCTCATCGACATAACAGCCAATTGTATATTTCACCTGTTAACAAGTATTATTGTGGGAGAGATTTTTAGATTTATTATTATCAGCCTCTGAATTACTGATTAATCAGTTAATAGCATGTGCTGTCGTGACCAATCACAACAATGTTATCGACATAAAACTGAATAAATTAAGTATTAAATATGAATTAGAATACACGCTTTTCTTTTTATAAGAATAGCAGGGTGAAAATGAGCATTTTTTTGAAGAGTATTCTAAGAATATGCCCAGGGTGAGAATTCTACTGTATCGTGGAATAATTTGCCGAAATATAGCTGAATTTGCAAAAGTTGATAGAAGAAAATAAGCAATGTATTTATAAATTGTGACAAGTTCAAAACATGTACGCAGTATAGAAGAAAAAAGCTCATTAGGAAATTTTTATGGAACGAAAAATAAGAATACAACCTATTTTAAGTGGAATAAATAAGAATATGCTAAGAATATTTCAGCCTGATTTGGAGTTAAAAATTAAGAATACTTTACCCTGGCCGAATCAAGTCTATGCTTATAAAAAAAGCGTTTATCAAATATGAATATGGATGAACATGTAACTGTAAGCATACTGTCACTGAGGTCCCTCAAATTTGTTGTTTGTCTCATTGTGTGTTTATTCTTCCAATTATTTGTGATAGTAAATATATTTAAATGTATTCTTTTAAAGGCTGAAGGCTATGTCATTGGGAGCTGTATCAAACATATTCCCATTGCTGGTAGAGACATCACCTTCTTCATCCAGCAACTACTGAAAGAACGCGAGACAGGGATACCACCAGAGCAGTCCATGGAAACAGCGAAAGCAATAAAGGTAGGATTTTACTCTTTCCAGGAGATGCATGTTTTATGATGAACCTAACATGTCTTTCTTGTATGTTGTTAATAAACTTTCTTTATATACTAGTTTTTCCGTCTAGGAGCGATTCTGCTACACCTGTCCTGACATTGTGAAGGAGTTCAACAAGTATGACACTGACCCAACCAAATGGATCAAACAATATGAAGCTGTCAACCACATCAACAAAAGGGTATGCGTAGTTAATCTAAACTGAATAGACCTTTACTATATTTTCCATTTCAGCCTTTCTCTGTTGATGTTGGTTATGAAAGATTCTTAGGACCGGAAATCTTCTTCCATCCGGAGGTAAAGCAAGTAGACAATACCTTTTGAATTTTGTTCAACGATTTTTGAAGCTTTGATGCTGAAGGATATCCACATGTTTTATCAGCATGATTGAAAATATTGTTTTCAGTTTTCCAACCCTGATTTCTCTACATCCATCTCCGAAACAGTGGACACTGCCATTCAACACTGCCCTATTGATGTCAGGAGAGGACTTTACAAGGTGTTGATCTTTGTCATTAAGTTTTTGTCGTCCTGATATTTATTCCAATCCTCGAAATTTATTTCCACAACATGTTTGTTGCATGCTATCAACTTACCTCAATTGCTAGAACGTTGTGCTTTCCGGTGGCTCCACTATGTTCAGAGATTTCGGGCGTCGTCTGCAAAGAGATTTGAAACGTGTTGTTGATTCGAGGTTGAAGTTAAGCGAGGAACTTAGCGGCGGAACAATCAAAGTAACTAAATTGCAAACTGAATACTGACTGTTAACCAGTACATTAGCTTCCTTTAACTTAAACGTTCTGTTTAGCCTAAGCCCATTGAATGCCAAGTGATCACGCACTCAATGCAAAGGTACGCCGTGTGGTTTGGAGGAAGTATGTTGGCATCCACAGTAAGTGATAGCGAGAGTTCACTCTGAGTTAGGGAAACCGTATATCTTCTTCTTTGCATATTCTCTATCTAAGAAGTGTTTAGCTTTGTTTGAAAGCATTTCCGTCTAAATGAACAATCTCAAAATGAATGTAAACGCCAGGAGAAAGGCGTTAATATTTATAATTAAAAGTTTTAAATACAGTTAAATATATATATATATTTTTTGTGGCAAAATTCCTCATCTTGGTCTGGGTTTTTAACTTTTTTCTTAAAACTTTTTTAAATGTGTTTGCAGCCGGAGTTTTACCAAGTGTGTCACACGAAAGCGCAATACGACGAATACGGTCCGAGCATCGCCCGTCACAACCCTGTCTTTGGTACCATGTCATAAATCACCTAACCGCCTTAACTTATTGCGCTTTAGCTATTTCCCGGGAAACATTTTGATAGGTTATATATTTTTTTTATACGTAAAATTGCTCCTTTTCTTTTGTTTTCGAAAATTGTCAATAACTCTGCTCTGTACTTCGTTCTCGTTCACAAATGTTTTATAGCTATCGAAGTAAAATCTAAATTATGAATTTCATTGATTGTAGAATTTTGTCTTGAACATCATTTTGTTAAAAAGGGTCGTGTAGTTTCATACCCCCTGGAAGAATTTTTAATGAAAGTCAACAAAACTACTCAACGGCGAGATAGATTGCTTTTACTGAAAGCGATTATATATATCAACGAGTGGAAGATTAGGAGGTATATACCTCCATTGTTTTGAATAGCTTAGTGTGTGGAGCTTGGAGTGGAGAAAAATATGTTTTATATGACTGCCTGAATTGAGGCATGACGCCTCCTTTGGTTTTGATTTTACGTCTTACAATGCTTGGTATTAGCTTTACTTACCGAATGCTTGGTTCCTATCGTGCGGTAGAAATAATCGTCAGTTTTTTGGGCATAAATGTTGGCGATACTTTAGGCTTGGTGGTTCTTAAAATCACCTTTCACAAATTGCGTACCACCATTATCACCAGATGTTGCATGTTGCAAAATGCCATCGTAAAGTGGATGTGCACAGGTCGCGAGAGGCGCTTATCGTTAACCCTATTCATGCCGGCAGTATGCACAATGAGCACAAGCGAAAAGTATTTACCCGCCATTTCTATAGTTTTAGATGTACCGACCTGAAATTTTGTGACTTCTTATTTTTCCTCACAGTCACTTCACCAAAAAAAAAATGTCAAAACATTTGTCGTTCGGGTGCAGTGACCTATCTGTCGCAGGTACCCGGAAATCTGATTTCTTTTTGATGTCGCCGAAATTTGTTCAAAAATCAATAATAGGCCATTATGTCTTCATATAATCACAATTATTACTAAATAAGGTAACTTATATGATAAATAGAACATAATTTTGATTTTTGCTACGATCCGTGTCTGTTGACAAGTATTTCAACAAAAGCACAAATTATTTCAAATACTTTAATTTAAAAGTGCCTTTTTATACCTTAGGCCAATTTATATGAAAATAAAGATAAAAAAAATTCATAATAACAGTTGCTGAGATAATTTGACGAATTTTTTTTGCATTTTCTGGTATGGTGTACTGGTCAATATTTTGAACATTTTTCACATGTAAATAGTTCATATCAACGAACCACCAATTAGGATACATAAAAAGTAAATTTAAAAAATATTTAGCGGCCAAATTCCGGCCATTTTACTAATTTTTCAGAAAAACCGTCACTTGGGCCGGTTTGCACCCCACCGTACACCCAAAATTCTGTTGTTTTTTTCTATTTTATTTCTTTTTCTAGGTAAATAAAGGTTCAATGGACATTCAATCAAAATTTGAGATTAGTAGCATTTTCTAAAAAGAAGTTAAGGACCCTGTGCCCTTTGTGCACACTGCCGGTTTAAAGCGTCCTAAAAAAAACCCGGTATGAATAGGGTTAAAGCAAAAAAGTTATACTTTTCGGGTCTCGGTCGGTTCCTTTCATTCAAATAGGAATAAGAAAATCAAAGTTCTCTCAAGCGTCACCAATAAAACGAATACGGAGATCAATGATGATGTTGCAGGTGGCCACGTCGATACGATCAAACTGATGATAAGTCTGAGACTAAACTAATAAAGACGCATTCTCATCAGTTGTTGCACGAAATTCAGTAATCATTGTTCAAGTTCAGGATGGAAGCAGTAATAACATCTTGCCATAAAATCTTATGTTTATTAGCAATAAGCCATATTTTTAAAATTCTTGATTGACAGTTTGAAGGAGGGTAATGATATTTTCGTGAGAGTAAAAGAGATTATTGTCATCCGCAAACATAATAGTGTTGAATGTATTCGAGAACGTGTAAAGATCATTAGCATAAATTAGGAACAAGAGAGGGCCTAGAATTAACCCCTGGGGGAACTCCACATTTGATCGTATTTAAATTTGTTTGATAAGTAGGAAGTGAAAGTATTTGTTGGCGGTTTTTTTGGAAGCCTTTAATCATATTGCTGCCTATTACTCCGTAAAGATGCAGTTTTTGTAAAAGAATACTGATCTACCGTATCAAAGGCTTTGAAAAGACCTACAAACACACTTATCGTTTGTTTGTGGAGAATGGTGAGAATATTTCATCTACCAGTTCAATAATAGCCATGTTCATTGGAAGGAGAAGAGCGAAAACCAACAATAAAAATAATAATAAAGAAATTATTTGCTTTCAAACAAGGAATAGAGTCGATTGTATATGATTATTTCTAGGATTTTGGAGAAACAGGGAAGTATGGATATAAGGCGATAGTCGGTGAAAATATTTTTATTGCTTTTCTTCGGTTCCCTTCGATTTATTTACGAACCTCTCAAAACCTATATTTGCACACGGAAATTTAGTGTTTCCTACGATACCTTCATCACACACCCGGATTTTTATGGTACATGTTTAGGTTTTTAAGGAAATAATTAGTTTTACTTTTTTTTCGAAGTGACTCAAATAGGTTTTTGTAAATTTTCAGTGTTTTTCATATCGCTTCTGCTTTTTCCTTTTTTTTAAAAGGGCCTGTTGACGAACAAAACTTGAAAATTAGGATGTCATTTTATCTAGAATTACAATGTGGCATTTATTGCCAAAATAACTTGCGCTAAAAAATTCGCATTAATTGTAGATGTAAATTGATTTAAATATTTATTGACTTGAAAAATGTACGTCGCAAAATATTTGTTTATTTTCGTGTTTATTCAACCGTTTACAATTGTTATTGCGTCACTCGGGCCGAGAGTAACAATTGTTTCAAAATGGCTGCCAAAAACAACATATTTTTTACTTCCTGTTTTTGGCTAAAATTTTACGCTTTATAATTGCAATGGCAAATAGAAAATATTCAATCAAAAGAATTTCAAGGGATTCAAATAAAATATACAGGAAAAATTAGTAAGTACAACATATTTTTGAGTCTGGCATATTTTATGAATGTGTGTAGTTTTTATATATCAGGAACGTACACAAAATACTGATTGCATGTTTAAATGGATGTTATATTAAAACCAAATTAATAAGTTTAATGGAGTTAAAGTAATAAAATTATTCTTTTGCTACTTTTCGATAACGGAAATAGAAGTACCGTGCCGATGGTTCTGCTTGGTTAAAATTATGTACTGATTGCATGTTTTCTGGATTATTGAGAGATGGGAAATGATGGTATTATCTGTGACGACGAGGTGCAGAAAACATATTAAGTCTTGATCAAGCAAATGTGTTGTTTAACTGAAAAAAGGACTTTAGAGTAGAGAAAAAAGTACTTTTCAATACAAATCATCAATAAATTATAAAAGATATGATCAGAAATATATTTTGTCTCAATGTAAATTTGTTTGAGACAACATCCCTTTAGCCATAAGCTATGAATGAAAGTTTTCAAGACTGTGATTTAACTAAGAAATGTCAGGATGAAGTAATTTGTTTTTGTGCATAGTTACTTGGGAGTGTTAATTATTATTTAAAATTAAATCAAAAGTATATGAGAAATTTAGTTGGACCAGAGAATAATAAATGGAACTGCCATTTCAAAACAATTTCTTTGTTGCAATAATATCAGTATTTATTGCAATATAGGTATATATAGAGCATAAATTATTAATTGTTTTCATTGCTTCTTACAATCCTTTATATTACATCATATGCCTGTGAAAACAACTATCCAATGTCAATGATATATTCACTATCCAAATTAGAAAGTGGGTGTAACTTTATAGTTAAACTGTTCAGGGTATTGACAGGCAGGTATTGTTAGACAAGGGAAATCAAATAAAATGTACTTGATTGTAACATGATTTGTTGAGTACAAAAACAGAATCAGTTGACTGAAAATCATGTACAAGCATTTCAAAAAGGCCACGAAGAAGATATGCCATGTTTTTTACTTCTAGTACTTGGTCATTGTGATGCATGTTACCGTACGGACATTTTTACAAGTAGGCCAATGTAGTCCAATTAGACAATGGATCATGGGAAAGTTTGAAAAGTCGTTAGCAAATAAAATTTGTCACAATCCTAAAGCTTTCTACAACTACGTAAAGAGTACGTCAAATAATGTTCTAAGCAAGTTTCAACATGGTTTTGTATCAATGATTAATTGGCAAATTGGCCATACCAAAAAAACCTTATCCGCCAGTTTCAATTCTTTGGCTACATTAATTTTCAGAATGTAAGTAATAATGTGTGCAGAAACTCGTCTTTAATATTGTGTCGTATTGCAAAGATTTATTTGAACGCAAGTGTACATTCTCATTGGAAAACATTTTTTTGAACAATCATACAAAGCTTTGCACACCCAGAGCAGCAAAGTAACAGAAGCAAAAAGAATTGACACTTTCAAAAAAATGTGAAAATGTTGCTTTCACCGTGTAAGTAACTTTTTATTATGCAATCCAAAATCTGCTTTATTTTCCTCTTAAAATATTGCTGGTTATAAGTTTTCATTGCTTGGATAATTTGGGATGAACAGGATAGTTTTTTAAAATTTATTTATGTTATAAAGGCTTTAATTGCATACTCAATAACATCCCTTTCTACAAATGATATTTTTTTACAACTTTCATTTTTGTTCCCAGCAACATGTAGATCTTTTAGTACTGCACAAAATTTTCACCATTGAATTTCGATCAGAATAACGAGATCAGAACTGAAATCAATCGATTGTTGTTTTGCTTTAGTCTAATATTGTTTTATTTGTCAATCACAGTGCTGGTAATCCCACATTGTCCATTTCTGAATTAAATGTTGACTTTAAACAATGCAATGGATTTTGCAGATCCTTTTATAACCAATAACTTTCCCTTCTACTAATTCTAACTTCCAGTTATCTTTGTAGATTAGTGGTATTTTTATTTATCAATTTTTTACTTATTTGGTATTTTACTTTATAACATTTGTTAAAGTTTTCATAGTTGACATCTTGTTTTGCTTGTGGATGTTTATTTAAATCTCCATCAATTCTCTGGTTTGCTTTTTTGTATAGGAGTACTCTCTTGAGACTCAATCTAAACTCAGATTAGCTGCATAATTAATTAAAGCTTAATTATTCCATAGAGAATCAGTGAAAGGTTTATAAAAAATAATGTTTCTCTAACTTTTGCATCAGCAACAAACATGGAGGTACAAAGGTGAATTTGTTTTATTCTAACAAAGTATGTTTTTGTAATTTGGTAATAGAAATTGATTGTGTAATCTATATAATAATACGGAGTTCTTGTCGTACATGCTACAGTCTTACCATGATGATTCCTACTATAAAACGCGACAAAACACAAAACGACATTTGGCCAAGAACTTTTGATAAAGTTCTGAAATTGCCAACTTTTTCTTTTTTCTTTCTTTATATATTATTTTCTTATTTGCATAAAAAGGTAAAAAAAGAAAAGAAATTCACTAAAACAAACTAAAGTGATTTAAGAGGCGCATGCATTCGCTAGTTTATAAAATGATTATTATTATTAACCAAATTTAATTAATTTACAGGATATAAAACCTCAGTTGTAAAATAATCGTAAAAATATATATTCTAAGAAAAAAGAAACGTATCAAAATCAGTCAAAATTAGAAAAATTAGTAGGCTGAGCTGATAAAAAGTAGAAAAGTAGCAATTACCTGGTGAATGACGAGAAACAATCTGATATGTTGAAATTTCACGTTCATCTGCATTGTTGACGACAGAAATTCATGGGAGAAAAATCTAAAGAGCATTTTATACAAAACTTTAAGGAAGGCAAATTTAAGTGGAGCAAATAAAATGAAAAACTGTTTGTTAAAGACACATTATTACATATTATTTTTATTATTCATATTTAACGAGTCCCTATCGATGGTCCGACATGTCTTATACCGATCGATGGTCCGACATATCGATGGTCCGACACATCTGTCGATGTTATCCATTGTTTTAAAGAATCGCAACCTTGTGCTACAGGTAGACAATTACTGAAGTCACAGATAGAAATGTTAACAGATTTAGAAAGTGAAGAAAACCTGTTTAATTTAATTAATGTAACTGATTGCCTGTGATTAACTGATTGCCTGTTCAATTGTTTAGAATAAACTTTAATGAACTTTTCATTTCTGTCGAAACGCGACAATTAATTACCGAATATCCTCGGTTGGAAAATTATTATTATTACTTAAGAAATGATTACTTTAATGGCAATTATCCGCCAGTGCCGTGGAATGTATTTAACAGACCGATGAATTTTCGAACAAACAATTATTTGGAGAGTTTTCACAATAGGTGGAATAAGGCAGTTGAAGTAAGACACCCATCTTTGTAGAACTTCATACAAGTTTTAAAGGATCAGTTGGCTGTTAATGATGCAAAAAAGAAGGAATGCGGAATGGAAATGCCCCAGCCTCACAGAAAAGGAAATGGACGTAACTAGAAGCCAGAGTGACAAGACTGAAAGGAGAGTACCAAAATGGTCAAAGAAATATAGACAGTTATTGGAGGGCAATTTGTAATTGTACAGCCCATTTCGCCGTTTAATTTAATTTTTATTTGTTGATGATTGTTAAGAAAAAAGAATGAACAAATCTGGAACCATTTTTTTAAAATTGATATCGATTGACTGAAACATCTTTTAAAAATGTTAAATGACAACTTCAGAACTAAACCTTTTTTGCTCAGGTTTCTTAGAAAAATGTCTCCTAATAAATTAGCTACAGATGCAAAACAAAAGAAACAGTCCATACCGTAACTATTCTAAAGAGAATATAAGACATGTCGGACCATCGATTGGTATAAGACAGGTCGGACCATCGATCGGACTCCATTTATACAGGTGTCCTAATCAGAGAACATAATAAAAAGACTGTTATCCTTAAGGGTCCTGTATTTATATGTATTTATATGTATTTATAATGTATTTATATACAAACATAAAGTGTTGACTATGTTCTATTAAGTGATGAAGTTTGCACAAGGTTTATATAGCTAGTTAAAATAAAATTTATTCAATTGCAATGATCTTGTGTTAGGGTGAATAAACATACAAGCAAATATTTTTTATCTGAATGTTTCCTCTAGAGTTTACTTTCAATATGTTGATCCAAAAATAATTTTCTTACTAGAAAATTACATACTCGACCACCCAAGATGGCCGACTACGAGAAATTACCAGCGGAAGAGGAAAACACAGGTGTGGTTTTATTGCTTAATTGTGAATTCATAAGGTTTAACATCTGAAGGTTTGTAGAAATTGTCTTGACACTGTTTACTGATGAAACGATTTCCTTTAGAAACAGCGGAAGAAGACAAGCCGAAACAGAAGGTATGTTCATAAAGGTTGAACTTTAGTTGAGCTCTAGAGTATGTCACTTCACTGAGAAACAAATTGAACGTAGTACTTCAAGGTACGTTACAAGATTCTACCCAGCCGGAAGTAATAAAGGGATTTCTCGGTTTTAAGCATGGATTGAATTTGGCAACAAAGTGGAAAGTGGAAATTTTGTTAACTTTATTTATATGTTGAACTTAAAGAATATATTCCCAAGTTTTGAAGCAAGAAAATGTAACAGCGAACCAAGACCATAATTGTCTTCCTTGATATACACATGTAAAACTCTAAATAAAAACATTACTTCAACATCTGAACATTCTCTTTGTTTTTCAGTTGATATGGGGATACCCGGTTCAGGTCATCTTCATATTAGGGAATGAGTTCTGTGAACGATTTTCATATTACGGCATGCATGGTATGGTATAGTTATAACTTTAAATTTTCCTGTTAAATCTTTAGTTCTTTAATACACCAATTATATATGCAAAAAATCACGAATTGTGAAAATTAATAATTTAATTTATTATTACTTACTGTCTATGTTGTTGTTAAAAAAATCTGAAATGGCTGCAATTATTATTTTGTCAGCCATCTTGGTGATATACCTGACAAGTATGTTGAACATGGACAAAGACAAAGCTACAGCCATTTACCACGCCTTTAACATGCTCTGTTATTTCTCTCCGATATTTGGGGCCATCATTGCAGACAGCTTTTGGGGAAAATATAAGTATGTAATATTTTAATGAGTTATTTTTCCTCCAGAATGCGATTGAATTAAAGTTATATTTTATAAACCTACAAAAATAATTATAATATATATATCATTTAAAATTGTTGCTTTGTTACGTCTTAAGTTGCATTGCTACGTGTTTATTGTTTTTTCATCTATAAGAAAATGCTTGTAACAAGCCACTAATTCGTAGAAAATTGATTCAGAATTTTGCAGCATTTTAGCACAAAGTTGTAACCCCTAATTTTTCACTTTTAGTACACATACTTGGTGTGGGGGGGGGGGGGGCGGTGGTGGCAAGGGGGTGGTGGAGAATGAGTAAAATTATTCCAAAGCCTCTTTCCATTTTTGACCGTGATATTGAAATGACATGTCATCTGGCATGCGCAATACGCAATACACAATCTATTTATCTATTTCTAATTTTTTTCCTTTAGAATTTCATGTAAAGTTTTTAATGCCTATTCTTTAGAACGATACTTTATGTGTCTCTGGTGTATGCAATCGGGAACATTGTAGTTTCTGTTACCTCGGTACCTTCCATACTCCAATCTCTACAGCTGTAAGTGTATTCTTTTAACAGTAAAATGCTATGCAGTTTCAAAACATTTTGTTATTACTGTAAAAATGTGAAATTTCCTGCTGATCTTTATGAAACATCTTGAATCTTGTTTGGTTAGGGTTGGTCCTGCTATTGGTTTAGTTCTTATTGCAATTGGTACAGGCGGTATAAAGCCGTGTGTGTCAGCGTTTGGCGGGGACCAGTTTGAGCCTGGGCAGGTAATGCAAGATTTGTTTTGCAGTTAACATCTCATACTTTAGTACATCGAATTCAATGACTCTTGTTGTATTTAATAGTTATGGGTAAAAATAATGTTTGTAGTGAAATGGAATCAGATTATTTTACCATCTTTCGTTATTTCTTTATTCTTTGTTTGATTGACTTATTAAGACTTGTATTAGCATGTTTTCTAGGAGATGAAATTAGCAACATTTTTCTCTGTCTTCTACTTTGCAATAAACTTTGGGAGTTTGATCTCCATGGTGTTGACACCAATATTAAGAGGTAGGAAGACAAAGACACCAGGTCTGATGGAGATTTTTGTGCAATGACGTCTATCTTGTTTCAAATAATAAAAAGTGCATCAGCTTGCAATGTGCCTCACAAAACATCTTCAACAGGCTCCTTGTCTTGATGGGATTGCCGTTTGATTTCATTACGTTTGAAGAACTATTTTCAAATGCAATCCCGCCAGTTAATTATGAACATTGTTTTCATTTCTGATTGTGTTTTGTTAATTTTACTTTCAGGAAAGGAAATTACAAAGTTTCTTTTCAATATTTTATTTCTCAATAAACTTTGGTTCGTTAATCGCAACGTTGCTCACACCAATATTGAGGGGTGAGTGTTAACCTAAACAACTAATTTAAAAGATAATAATAATAGTTAAAAATATTTTTTTCAATATTTTCTCAATGTTGTTAACAATAATTACCTGTAAATTACTATAAATTTAAGAACATTAAAGATCATAAAAATTCAAAAGAAAATAACAATGAATGCAACATTAACAAGGAATATGCAAATGTAAAATGTTCAATCAATAGTATTTTCATTAAAGGAAAATCTTTAAAATTTTCCCTTGAAGGAACCGATAAAATTTAATTTAAATTTAAGTATTATTAATATGTCATGTTTTAAAAGATGAAAATATTTGCACAGAAAAATTAAAAATCTCTGTTTTCTTCACAATGTTGGAATTCATAAACCTTGTGTTTCAGGTGACGTGTCATGTTTTGGGTACGATTGTTACCCTCTTGCTTTTGGTGTGCCGGCCATTCTCATGATCATTTCGCTCATACTGTTCTTGGCTGGCAGTCGTTTGTACAAAAAGGTTCCACCCGAAGGGAATGTTGTTGTGGAAGTTAGCTCGGCTGTTGGGGTAAACAACTATACTTTCTCCCTTTATTACCCATCACGGCGCCATTTGTCAGATTTTCATTCATTAGACATTGTATAACATTCTTTAAACTTCTGTTTTAATTTCTAGAATGCTGTTTACAATAAAATAGCAAGTTGTGGTGGTGGCGAAAAAAAGCCACACTGGATGGATTGGGCTGATGAACGCTACGGAGTAAAGTTCTATAATATATGATTCCCAATGACTTTGTCTCTAATTCAATGTCTTACATGTCTCTTATGCACTTATTGAAAATGTAACCAGTGTCTGGCCAGTATTGTGTACATTGAATCCCCAGCCAGTTCAAGCAGATGTTTCTAAATATTTAAGAACAATATTTATTTGCTTGTTGATCTAATTATTTACTAAAATTATTTAATTGCTTTTGTTTAACTCGACCGCAATTCATTTATTCTATATACCACTTACTTCTCTTTCAGTCAGTGCTTGTTTCAGACATTAAATCACTTTTTAAAGTGCTGTTCATGTTTTTACCGTTGCCAGTTTTTTGGACACTGTTTGATCAACAGGTATGTTGTGGCTTGGAAAAAACACATAAAATAGCTGCAACTATACATTTGTAAAAAGTCTTTACTGTACAAGACATAGTTTTGAAGACAAATAAACATGTTATAGGATGCAGCAACTGTGTCTATTTAACGTTGGTTTGTTTTTAACGAGGTTTTTAGAACGCTAATGTAGCATTATCATGAGGTCCTCGACCAAAGGTTTTAGTGTTTTTAATTGCTCCCATTTGTGCTACGGTTATTTTAGCATGGTCTCGAACCTTTCGGTTAAGAGTCTTACCATTGCGCTATTAGCGGGTTTAGGCAATTTTAATGATGATAAATGTTTTAAGCATTTTCCTTGTTATTATTGGGTGGTGATTTGGGAAAAAGTTTTTAAGATTGACAATGTAAGAGATGTTTTGGTTGCAGGGATCTCGATGGACACTTCAAGCAATGGAAATGAATGGTGATGTTGTAAGTGTTCTCTTTAGCATATCATCTCCTTATAAAAGGGTCTGTTTATTGGACAACAAACAATATGATTTTCAGCTATCAGCTTCTAAACTTCAATTCTTTACGGTACTGTTCACTCATTTGTGGGAGCATGTGTTTAGGGTGTCCTGGGCACTGTCAAACCAGATCAAATGCAGGTGACCAATTACTACTGCGCAATTTCCTTTGAGTCAAAGAAATCCTCCAATTTACTTCTCATTGGCGTTATTCTAACGAGTAAAATTGTTTTCCGAGTAATAATATGTTTTTTTATGGCAGGCATTGAATCCAGTGTTTGTGATGATACTCATACCATTTGTCGAGACGATTATATATCCAATCGCACGAAAGTGTCATCTTCTTACGAAGTATGTGCTCGAAGATTTGTGTAAAGCAATCAATCATGATTCTAATGTACAGGTTTCAGCTTGCTATTATTTCCTTTTCCAGACCTCTTCAACGCATGGGCTTTGGAATGGCACTTGTCTCTGTGTCCTTTGTTATTGCTGGGTTCCTGCAGATAAAAATGGAGGTGAGGTATCGTGTTTAAGTGTTCTGAATATTTAGGAAAAGCTAGCTATATAAACCCGCAAATCGCTCTCAAACAGGAACGACATTTTAAGTCATATAGTTATAAAAAGTTGGAAAAATAGAAATTTCATGCCTATCTGTGCTTTTAGGCAAAATCTTCTGTAGCTAATCTCCCGGCAACCGGGTTTGCGAATTTCCGCATAGTGAACACGGTACCATGTAGCATCCAGGTTTACGGTCCCGGAATGAAGAATCCGAATATTTCTATTGGTTATCAACAGGTAAAAGCCTTGTTTTCAAAATAATATGGTGGCCCAGAGATTACTGTCTAATTCATTATACGAATTATATTTTGTTAGGGGACGGAATATTTTGCTGTTCCCACTAAAATCAAGCATATCTTGATTGCTAGCGACTGTCCTCCTAAAATGACGATGGACCAGGCAGTCACAGTGCAAGAGCAGAAAAGCTACACATTAGTGATTGGTACAAACCACAGCAAGATTGCGGTGATACAGGTAGAATGATTCATACACATTGTTTTCTCTGTACGAATGCTAGTAGAGAAGAAGAAATTTTGGCGCTTATTACTTCCTTACAGCACGGTTTAACATCTTTTGTTCCCAGCTGCTGGGGTTCGACGAACTTTGCTGATAATTTAATTTTAAATTCAAAGAAATTACTTACGATCACAAATGAAACCCGAAGTCAAAAATATCAAAACAATCATTTTTACCAAAACCGTTTGTTCAGCTCACTGATGACGTCACGCCTCTACCTCACGGCCACGCGAAAGTTCGTTTTCTACACGCGGGCGGTTCGGTGAACGACAAAGTGACTGTGCACATGAACAAGACTGTTTTCATCGACCTGCTGCCGTTCGAGATGCCGCGCTACATCAACATCAACGCAAAGTCATACAAAGTGCGAGTGGCTCCGACTGGTACCAATAACGCGCTGGCATTGGTACGTATTTTCAATTTGTGCGCATATTCAAGAAAACATTGATATACTTTTGAAAATATATTATAATAAATAAAATTTGAAGCTTCATTTATCTTTAACTCATTTTGGGAAAATATAAATTATCTTTAGATTAATTAAATGAAATATTTATTGGAAATCGTATCTGTCACTTGCTACAAGGTGTATTAGACACAAAGATCTGTAATTGTACATTGGAATATTTTCAAAATTCAATAGACTTTCCCATCCGCCAATTTTCGAAAACAAAAGAAAGGCGAACCATTTAATAGCGAAGGGAAAATAAAAAACATTTTAAAAATACAGTATATATTGTTATAACTACCTAAATACATGTTATCCTTGTTTTAGATTATTTTTGTTGATTATAGCGCACAATAACCTTTGGCAACGGAGGTATATATACAGTGGTCATACAGCCTAACATGAAGATTCAAGGGGTAAGGAAAGCATTGCAACCATGCTTGGCAAGGAAGAATAATTTCATATTTTTTTTTTGGCTGAGTTTGTAAACGATGTGTTTTGAATGTTCGTTATTGCAATAGCACCACAGTTTTTGTGTTTTTGGTAAATTTTTGTTTTCTTCTTGAAGATAATTTTTTTCCTCGTCTTTATCTTTCTAGTTGAAGATGCTAGAGTATCCTGATCTGTCACCGAGGCCTGTTTGCATTTTGTGGCAGATACCACAGTACGTACTCATCACCCTGGGAGAAGTTATGTTCTCCATCACAGGGTTGGAATTTGCTTATTCTCAGGTAACCGGATTTTTCATTTCTCCCTGATCCGTGTGCAGACATATTAAGAAAGTATTTCAATAATTTTTAATGAGCATGTTTTTTAGTCTCCTCCTTCCATGAAATCGTGCATAATGGCGGCCTGGTTGTTGACGGTGTCCGTTGGCAATCTGCTGGTTGTGATTTTAGCGGGCGTAAAACTTACTGATGATATGGTAAAATTGATATATCTTCAGTTTCTTGGAAAACGAGACCTTACTTTGGCTAGTTCATAGGGTCGTCAATAAAATTGCCAATTATTGTTCGAAGTAATGAATCGGAAATATTTCAAGTACCGTTTTCGTTATTTGTTCAGGCTGAAGAATTTTTCTTTTTTGCAATCCTATTGGCTGTCGTCACGGTGATATTCGCCATTATGGCTTACTTTTATAAGTACGTATACTACGGCTCGAGTCGCAGCGAAGAAACGTCTGGCCAGGAAGAAGAAGAATCTTTACTTGAGGAAGAGAAAAGGATGAGTCAAAATGAAAGTGAAACGAAGGCGGAAAGTCAACTGTGATACAAAAAAATGCGATAAATATTGGAGAGAGCTGTGTTTCTAGGTTTTTTTTTTTTTACTTTATAATTGACTACATAGGCTGGTGTATATTTTTTTGAATGTTGTTTTTACGTGAACCAGATGAATGTCGATAGGAAGAGAATACTTTTGTAAAATGACATTACTTGTAATAATATGCAATAATTCGCTTGTTTATTTCTTTGCGTTCAGAGCACTTTTAAGGTGTTACCATCATGTGTTATAAACTTTAAATGTCCTTTTAAAGTCTTTTCTCTAGTTCCCATTCTTCTGTTTTACTTGAACAAGGAGTAATCAAAATATTAAATCAAGTGGGAACTTATTTACCAGAGGTTCATTTTATTTAAAACGTTTATTGAAACTTTTTTATAATCCACAAAAATTATTAGGCATTTTATGTGTCATAAAAAAACAATATTATATAGTGTTCAAATCCTAACACCACATGCTGCGTTTATACACTGGCCAAAAACAAATACTACCTTCATAAACCTTTTAAAAAGTAACTCACAATATAATTAGGAATAAACAAGTAGATAGATTAGTTGGAAGAAGGAAAAAAGTGCTAATTATTACAAAGAACACAACTCCTAAGATTAACCATACCCATAATGCGGGAGTTCTGTTGGAACTAAACGATAAAGAGAAATAAAGTCAAACGTTAAAGAAAGAGTCAATGGAAGACAGATCTATTTAGGTTCATTGCCCGTGGAAAACAACTAGAAATTAAAACTCACGGGTATGCGGGTCGTATAAAATCTTTGACCTCATGGGCATAAGCATCCTTGCCCCTAATGCATAGCTGCCACGGAGTTTTAAATACAAAGTTGGTACCTTGCGTGGGTTAACTTACCACTGTTTTCTTCTTTCTGGGATTGGCGTTAGGAAGGGCATCCAGCCGTAAAAACATCTGCACCAATAAACCATCAGATGATTAAACCTCCATAATTGGAGAAAATCATCTTTTGAAACCGTCCAACCTATGCAAGCATGGAAAAGCGATAAAAAGATGATGATGATGATGACATATAAGAGGCAACGTCCATTTTTTCTTTCCTCGTGAAACCTTAAAACCAGCAATTGATGTAAATGTTGATACAATTGATTTTTCTTGTCAGATGATTTGATTTCAGAGCATATGTTTATATAGGAGATTTTATATCACGTGGAAACTATTGGTACCCAAGGATGAGGCTGTCTTCTGTAGGATTTGTAAAATTATTCTCAACTAATATGCTTATATGTTTTTCTTTATGTATGCTGTTAAACGAGATATTCAATGTTATAACTGGTAACTTTAACTTTCAACGGCTAATAATAATAATAATCACAATCTTTTTTATTGAAGTAGCACAGATACTCGTTCAAAGTTTAATTGTGCAATAGAAACATTGTTTTTACTAGCTATTCGATTTGCTGCCCACCATCGTAACATCGTTGACGTAATCTTTAAATGCTAATTCGAGATTCTTCATTACGTCATCAATCATTGCATCCATTTTATTTTCAATGCGAACAACAGCTCTTTCGTAGCAGACTGAAACGATTTTTTCAAAATATTAACCATTATAGAAACAAGCGGTCACTTTCGCAGTTGAGTAGATAGTGAACAAACTTTGTTTGATATAAAGTCTAGCTATATGTCATTTAATTTAATAATTACTGTTATCAATGTCTTTTATTTTTGAAGTAGTAAAACAACAAACATGAGAACAACCACCTACTCGCGCCCATACTCCACGCGACACATAGCAACATAAAAACGCCCTAAAATTACAAAAGTTTATATTTCATGTAAACCTCCCCTACTAACAATCGAGCATATCTTTGTCATATATGGTCTTTTTCACTTTATACGGTTATTCCTTTAAATATTCACTTTAAGATAATTAATCTTTAGAACGCATTCAAAGTGTTCTGTTAAGTTTTGTTTAAAGCTTATTTTTAATCACAGCCTGCAGAGGTATTTCTAACAATTCAACATCACTTGCATTGTATCTGTTGGATGTGGACAATAAAATGCTCCGTAATCATGCTGTAAAGAACAGGAAACAGACACTGGTTAATAATCTTTTACTCCTCCTTCCCTGCATGATACCTTCCTTAAATTCTAAGCGAATGTCAATGATATCTTCTAAACACGGTTTCAAAATCTCACCAACACAGATATATATTGAAATAGATATACTGTATCTGTTCAGGAGGATTGAACTTAATTAAATGTAGATCTATTAGATGTATAGAATCTGAGAAAATACAATTGATTGAAATAAGTTAGTTAGTTAGTAAGTTAGTTAGGCCGTCCGTCAGGACGGCTTCCATGATCGTCTTTAGCTCCTTTACGTTTTCCATCCCAGTGTCCTGTAGTAAATTGTCTATGTAGTTGACTCTTAATCTACCTTTTCCAATTCTTCCTTTTGTTGGCTGCCAAAATACCATTCTATTTGCCATTTCATCAGTATGGCGTATACAATAACGAGCAAGTCTCATTCTTCTTTGTTGAACCTTCGTTGATACCTTTGGTACCTCTCTGTAAAGTTGTTCATTCGTTAGGTGACTCTTCCAAGATACGCTCAATGCCATCCTAAGCATTCTGTTGTAACACCCATCAAGTTGCTTAGTCAGCTTCTTTGTGTGTGTCCATGCTTCTGATTCATACAACAATACTGACTCCACTGTTGAAATATAAAGTCTTACTTTTATCTTCCTTGATAGCTTTGAACTCTACACCTTCTTCGAATTGTGACACGCACTCCATGCTAATGCTTTTCTCACAGCTAAATAAATCTCTTTCAGCGCTTTCCATCCTTGACCCAAGGTAAACTTTTCCACTGTCTTTAAAGTTTTTCTATTCTTCACCTTGATCTCTACTGGTGAGTCATGATTGAAAATCTGCAACTCTGTTTTTTTTGCATTGCAGTAGAGACCAACTCCCTCTGCTTTGATTCAAATAAAGTGATATTTTAAATAGGTTTCTACCAGTAGATTGAATTTGTTTTGAGTTTTCCCCTCTATCTAAGGTCAGGATAGCTTAGTTGTTAGAGCGCTTACAATTTCAGATTGCGAGTTACGGAATCATTGCTGTAGCAAACGAGTAAAACATTCTGTGAAGATTCTTGAAGCGTCACAATTAAGTAGAAAGTCAAAACATACGGAGATTTGTTTGGGTCCCTGTAATAATTAAAACTGTTTTACACCTACCTTCATGTTTGATGTTTCCTTGTTGGTACGCGATAAAAATTGTGCTCATTGTTTTATTTTAAACAGAAAACGTTTAATTAAAAGATTTAACTTAACCAAGGGGTGTTGATTTCACTAATAAGCAACTGGTATAGAAGAGCAGCTGTAAACGATGCTGTATATACAAATACAGTCAGATTTAATGGCTTTAAACTTTCAATCATTGGCGCTATCTTCTAAAATATTCGCAGACAATAACAGATGATTGCCATAAAAATTGTCGTTTTTATTTAATTATTTTACAGACTAATAAAGCAATCGCTAAAAACGTTAGACATGCAACGTTTTCTTTCACATGTTTTATTGCTTAAAAATGCTTGGGCAGAGGAATCTCCGAAATAAGTATTCTAGGTTAATAAACAGTATCCCCTGATTACTTAAACACTTTAATTCCCAGTGATACCGTGTGACGTCATTGCCTAACGCAATGGAATCATAATACCACGTCTATACAGGTATATGTGCCCCAAAAACCACAAGCTCAAATGGAGGGCAATATCTCTGAATCATCAAAATTTTCTTCAATGTAACGACTTGATACCTAATACTGGATGTTGAGGCATGTGAAAAAAAGTATTATGTGCAGAATTACTAAAACACAAAAAAAAATTTAACTAAAAAATTGTAAGATTTTTACTTTAACATAGTGTCATGCCTTACTCTCACAGACTAAGTTTGCAAACTAATGGTTGTAATATCCCTATGACCTTTAAAAAACAAAACAGAAGGGTTGGCAGTAGGTGGTAACTCGAAGCTTTGTAATCGGTGGTTGAATTAGACACAGTTCAGAAGTGGTTGGGGTACATTTTGAAAAAACGACTCATGACGGAGTAGCCAGAAATGAAGTGAAGCAGATTTATATTTAATAAAATCTTCTCTGACAGTAATTTAAAACAATAAAACTAGGAAATACATGTCAGATATTTATACACTGCTTATTAAGGCGTTTATCTACCTTAAGTGGATTAATTTTCGCGAGGATTAATTTTCGAGATTTTTGCAAATTTTGGCCAGATTCGTGAAAATATGTCCTCGCAAAAATTTCAAAGAAGGCCAATTCGCGAAAATTAATACTCGCGAAAAAATTGAACAGGGCTGATTCGTGAAAATTAATACTCGCGAAATTTTTGAGAAAAAAAAAGGTTTTTTTTCATTATTATATTTTTTGGAAGAAAGATCGAATGTCTTTGCACCCTTTCGGTTTATGAACAGTTTTTTCAGTGACTTTTTTTCTCTTTTTTGCTTTCGGTTGTACATCAAAGTCGACGTTAAAAATTAAAATTGACTTATAACCCTAAATGCGGAAATCTTCAAGCCACCGGCTTCTTGTTTATTATGATAACTCCACATTTGAAAAAGAAAATTTTTTGAATTCTAAAAATTTATGATTCGCGAAAATAAGTTCTCGCGAAAAATTTGAGGATGGCCGATTGGCAAGAATTAATACTCGGGAAATGTGATTTTTTGACCTCGCGAAAATTAGTCCTTGCGAAAATTAATCCACTTAAGGTATTACTTTTTAAAAAAGATCCACTATGGATTGACACTCGGGGATTTCTAACTTCATTCCTTTCAATGGGATGACCCCTAAAGGTCCAGCAATCACATCAGGTCAATTAAAAATGCCAATATCAGGAAGGTGGTCTGTGGTGTCCTCTAGAATTGTCACTGTAGCTACTTTGGGTTTCGGGCATTTCATTTCAATGGCATAGACTTTGCCCTTTTCATCATCAAGAAACCGCTTCAGAAGTTTATATATGTACCAACATAGAACACTTCCACACGTTATAAATCCCTGCAAACCATTTACCCTTTTTTACTTACTTTTGTCCACTGGTGGTGTTAGTCCTAACCAAGTAGATTCTAAATCTGCTACCATTCTTCCTTTCATTACTTATTTTATTACTAGAATCAGAAGAACTTGATGTGTCGCTATCACTTTTGCTTTTTATCAAAATTTTGTTTTGATATTCTTAAATTGTGTTTTGTTGGCAAAATCATAACAGGACGGACATCATCAGTCTTACAAGTTGTTTTACTGCATATAGAACGTAGCACATTCTCGCAAACTGGACATTGTTTAAAACCTAGGGCCACACATTTCTTCTGCTTACAAATGTAGTTGTCCCTACACTTGATGAACGCCTCAATAATGTCTTCCTTCTTCTGCTTTGCAGCTTCTTTTGCTTGTGCCTTTTTTATCCCAGATTACAGCCAGCATGACCATGAATCCCCCTCTGTTGATTGACTGCATTGCATTGAACATTGTTTTTTTTGCTTTTTTATATTCGTGATATTTATTCAGTTGGTCGAGTAACTGGGTTACACCGTTTGTGTCAGGAAGTGATATAAACAACCATATTTTCTTTGAAAAAAGAATTCAACGTGTTGAATCGTGAACTATGGCCATCCGATACAACAGTCTTTTAATGTTGTGCTTTGTCAAATAACAGTTGAATTCCTTGCAAGCTACCTTAAAAGTATCACGATCTGACATTCCATGACTAGATGTTGTCACCGAGAGGTGTTTAATCTTTTTGACTGCAGTAGCTCATTTGACTAGTAATTCCTAGGATTTGGCAAACATCATATATCTGCTAACAGTCATTACTCTGGCATTTGATATTATACCAGCTGAAATTAGTTCTTCTGCAAGATCATCTAAGTGAGTACCAGCTGTTACCGTATGTAACTTACGCTTAATTCCTGTAAAGTCTCCCAAATCTCATTGGCCAAAAACATTGTGTTCCTACACGTCCGGAATTATAAAAAAGTTGGTTGTAATAATGTTAATACTTTGTATTGCACTACTAAATTTCATAACGGTCATAAAAATCAAACCGCTCCCGTGTTATATACTCACTCATATTATTAGAGACGGAATGTTGTTTACAGTGCGAACTACATACAAGTTTGCTTTGTATTTTTTGTTGCTTAAAAAAAGATTATATATACAATGTTTCAAAAGTTAAGATTTTTGATATTCTGCTCTGTTGTCGAAAATTAGCAAGATTAAATTTAGTTTCCGAAGCTAAACAGCTTATACTATTATATAGAGCTAACCTCCAAATTTTAGTTTTTTCTAGATCTCATCAAACATAAAGAAAATGATATTCGCAACTCTACACTTCACGCGAAAAGATTGACTGAGTTCGACCGACTATAACGTCATTGACTCGACCAAATTAGTTACTGCAACAACATGTAATGGAAGAATACATAAGTAATGCAAGAGCTTTTAAATACGACTTCCATTCATCAATTTTTTAACAATTATTGGAAGGTTTTGGTGCTTACTAGATATTTTTGTATACAACCTGGAATAATGAGTTCCTTTTAAACACCTTTTGGCTCAATGTTCTGTCAAAGTTCAAAATTCTTTGGTACAATTTATCTGTTTAAAAAACCTTTGTAGTGCCTGAGGTCCAGACTCTTTGATCTTTTCGCACATATCTCAAGTTTTATCAATGGATTTTCTTTAAACTTTTCAGCTACGTGTATGTGGGGAGAGGGCAGTGTAAGGGGTTAGTTAGGCTTGATGAGAGCGAAAGTATCAATATCTCACGGAGACTATAACAAATTAGCAGATAAATAATATATTTTGAGCTCTAAAGTTGTTTCACATATTTACATTGAAGTGATTCAAAAGAACAAAATCAACATTTTGGCATACTGTAGTGTAGAGCATTAATCAAATCGCTACTTCCCATGCAACAGACAAGAATTTTGTTGATTCGTTTGCATTTATATCTACATTGCCTATTTATCATTGGTATCAGTTTTTACATTGTCTTCCACTCAAATGTCTATATACAGGCACAATATAGCCGATATTTATTGTAAATGATGGGGCTTTTTTGGTAGTTCTAGAGGTATATATGAAGGTCTGTGCAAAGTTTCAGCTTTATTATATTTTTTTCCAGGTTTCTACTTAATTCTCCTCTACTAAATTTTTTTTTCAGTTGGATAAGATGATGTTGGGATATATTGGTTCCTTGTACTCCAAGATCTCTTTTCAAACAAAGATAACCAGTTGACCACAACCCGCAAGCGTGTATGCAAAATGGTTGTTTTGAGGCTTGCAAACATGGTATGATATTAAACTTTGCTTGTTTGCTAAAATATATCTTTTAGAATGAAAAATTTGTTTCGGTAAAACTTATTTATATGTATATATATACGGAATTCTAAGGTTGCTTTCAAAACAATTTGTGATCACTGAAATCTAACAGCAATGTCGTTCCATTACAGTTGCTGAACTAGATGTGACATTTTGACCACAAATGTATTTATATTATATATGTATTAATGTATAATCTTAATAATTCTAAGACTTAAGGTCTTAATAATTAGGGGAGTTGGAAACTTTCCCAATATCTAATAAAGGGGGGTGGAAAAATACACTGTTTTCACGTATTTACAAACTCAAAAGAACATAAGCATAAACACTATAAACACTAAATAACTAAAAGAAAAAACATTTCAATAGATTAATCAAATTATTCTGCCAGTTTGAAATTGTTGGCTACATTAATTTCGAGGATGTATATAAGGAATAAAATGTGTGCAGAAACTCGTCTATGACATATTGTGTTGTATTGCAAAGTTTTATTACTTGGAATTTGAGCACAAGTGTACATTCTCATTTACAAACATTTTTTGGAACATACATACACTGCTTTGCACACCCAGAGCATCAAAACTGTGAAAATGTTGCTTTCACCATGTAAATAACTTGTTGTGTAATCCAAAATTTGTTTCATTTTCCTCTTAAAATATTGCTGGTTGTAAGTTTTCATTGCTCGGATAATTTGGGATGAACAGGATAGTTTTTTAAAATTTATTTATGTTATAAAGGCTTTAATTGCATACTCAATAACATCCCCTTCTACAAATGATATTTTTTTGCAACTTTCATGTAGGTCTTTTAGTACTGCACAAAATTTTCACCATTGAATTTCGATCAGAGTAACGAAATCAGAATAGAACTTAATCGATCGTTGTTTTGTTTTAGTCTAATATTGTTTTATTTGTCAATAACATAATCCCACAGTGGTGATAATCTCACATTGTCCATTTCTGAATTAAATTTTGACATTAAACAATGCAATGGATTTTGTATATTGAGATATACAGATATAGGCTCTGTTTATCTCAAACATTTAAATCACAACGCATTTACAGATCGAAAACATATATATTGTTTTTGGCTTTTGAATACTTGTGTTTGTGATTTGTATTGTCGGTTTTTGTAGCAATTTTTATTTCTTTTATCCGTAACTTAGTGAGTTGGTGTAAATATGCGGTAATTTCCTCTTCTGCGAGGGAATACATAACCTGTGGAGTTGTGTTTATAATTGTGCTCTCGACAGAGCATCAACATCCTGTAGTTCCTTTCCTGGAACATATGTAGCAATAACCTTCAACATACCTTGATTGTGTGATAAATCTGTTTGTGATTTGATAATACTTTGGTTTTAGTAATTTGTGAGAATAAACACGGATGGTGTTACAATATTTAATATTTATAAATAATCATCACCTTATACACAACATGCTAAGTGTGGTTTGAAGTTGCGTAAAATTTTATTTTCAAACCTCGTAAAACATGTCAATAAGATTCTAGATAATTTATTTTACACCTATAAATTTAATAGCTGTAGGCTAGCTATATTTTTAGTTATTTCTACCAGTTATCTTTGTAGATTAGTAGTATTTTTATTTATCAATTTTTTACTTATTTGGTATTTTACTTTATAACATTTGTTAAAGTTTTCATAGTTAAAATCTTGTTTTGCTTGTGGATGTTTATTTTTAAATCTCCATCAATTCTCTGGTTTGCTTTTTTATATAGGAGTACTCTCTTGAGACTCAATCGTCAGCTTTTAATTCCAACTAACTCTATGCGGGTCTTGTAACATCTTTGACCTCATGGATATAAGCAACCATACCCTTTATGCACTGCTGCCCCAGAGTTTAAAATGCAAAGTTGGTATCTTGCGTGGGTTAACTTGCCACTGTTTTCCCTCTCACTGGTGTGGGCGTTAGGAAGGGCATTCAGCTGCAAAAACATCTGCTCCAATGAATCATCAAATGATTAAACCTACAAAATTGTGGGAATATCATCTGTTGAAACCCCGACTAATGATGTAATAGACATGAAAAATATGAATAATGATGATGCTGATGATGAATTAATTAAAGCTTAATTATTCCGTAGAGAATCAGTGAAAGGTTTATAAAAAATAATGTCTCTTTAACTTTTGCATCAGCAACAAACATGGAGGTACAAAGGTGAATTTGTTTTATTCTAACAAAGTTGTTTATGTAATTTGGTAATAGAAATTGATTGTGTAATCTATATAATAATGCGGAGTTCCTGTCGTACACGTTACAATCTTACCATGATGATTCCTACTATAAAACGCGACAAAACGCACAATGAGGTCTGGCCAAAATTTTTTATAAAGTTATATATATTATTTCCTTGTGAATAGCATAAAAAGATAAATGAAAATCACTAAAACACACTAAAGTGATTTAAAAGGCCCATGTCAGAAAACAAGAACGTAATACACAGCATGTTTCTAAAAATGGGTCATTCCATATCAATTCACCGAATGGTCCCATGGGTACCACCTCAGATATGCTTCAAATTTTGAGCACATATAGATATTATGTAGAAAACACAACAATTTCAGTTCAATTGACCAATCCGTTCAAAAGTTATGGTTGAATCAGTTTTGCATGAATTTTGCAAAATTTGGGTGTCGCCCCATAACTTTGTAAATAAAAAAGATGATCAATGAATATATATTATCTGAATGTTTCCTCTAGTGTTTACTTCCAATATGTTGATTTAAAAATATTTTTTTTTACTAGAAAATTACGCAGTCAACCACCCAAGATGGCCAACTACGAGAAATTACCAGAGCAAGAGGAAAACACAGGTGTGATTTTTTGTTTAATTGTGAATTAATAAGGTTTAACATCTGAAGGTTTGTTGAGATCGTCTTGACACTGATTTTTCATTTAGAAACAGTGGAAGGAGACAAGCCGAAACAGAAGGTATGTTCATAAAGGTTGAACTTTAGTTGAGCTCTAGAGTATGTCACTTTGACATCTGAACATTCTCTTTGATTTTCAGTTGATATGCGGATACCCGGTTCAGGTCATCTTCATATTAGGGAATGAGTTCTGTGAACGATTTTCATATTACGGCATGCATGGTATGGTATAGTTATAACTTTAAATTTTTCTCTTAAATCTTTAGTTCTTTATTACACCAATTATTCAGAAAATCAGAAATTGTGAAAATTAGTAATTTAATCTTTATTATTACTTACTGTCTATGTTTGTTGTCGTTAGTAACTAATTAGTGCCTTAAGAAAGAGAAAAATCTGAAATTACTGCAATTATTATTTTGCCAGCCATCTTGGTGATATACCTGACAAGTATGTTGAACATGGACAAAGACAAAGCTACAGTCGTTTACCACGCCTTTAACGTGCTCTGTTATTTCTTTCCAATATTTGGAGCCATCATTGCAGACGGCTTTTGGGGAAAATATAAGTATGTAATATGCTAAGGAGTATTTTCTCTCCAAAACGTAATTGAATTATGTTTAATAAACCTACAAAACGTGGAGGAGAATGAGTTGAAATATCCTTTTATTTTTGATAGTGATATCTAAATGACCTGTCATCTTGCATGCGCAGTTCACAATCTTCTTTCGTAGCATTTCTAATTTGTTTCCTTTACAATTTCATGTGCTTATTCTTTAGAACAATACTTTATGTGTCTTTGGTGTATGCAATCGGAAACATTGTAGTCTCTGTTACCTCCATACCTTCCATACTCCAATCTCTACAACTGTAAGTGTATTATGTTAACAGTAAAATGCTTTGCAGTTTCAAAACATTTTGTTATTACTGTAAAAATGTGAAAGATGATTTTCCTGCTGATCTTCACGAAACATCTTAAATCATGCTTGGTTAGGGTTGGTCCTGCCATTGGTTTATTTCTTATTGCAATTGGCGCAGGCGGTATAAAGGTGTGTGTGTCAGCGTTTGGCGGGGATCAGTTTGAGCCTGGGCAGGTAATGCAAGATTACATTAAATGTAAAATCTCATACATACATCAACTACAATGTTTCTTGTTGTATTTAAGAGTTACGGATAAAAGTAATGTTTATATAGTATATGTTTATAGATTATTTTACCATTTTAATGTTTGTAGTGAAATCGAATCGGATTATTTTACCATTTTTATTATTCTTTGTTTGATTGACTTATTAAGACTTGTATTAGCATGCTTTCTAGGAGATGAAATTAGCAACATTTTTCTGTCTTCTACTTTGTAATAACCTTTGGGAGTTTGATCTCCATGGTGTTGACACCAATATTAAGACAAAGACATTTGGTCTGATGGAGATTTGTTGTGCAATAACGTCTCTCTTGTTTGAAATAAAAATTTCAAATTTCTCAGCTTTTTCTCTTGCAATGTGCCTCACAAAACATCTTCAACAGGTTCCTTGTCTTGGATGGTATTGCAGTTTGATTTCAAAGAACTCTTTTCAAATCCAATTCTGTTAATTATGAACATTGTTTTTGTTTCTGATTGTGTTTTGTTATTTTTACTTTCAGGAAAGGAAATTACAAAGTTACTTTTCGATATTTTATTTTTCAATAAACTTTGGTTCGTTAATCGCAACGTTACTCACACCAATATTGAGGGGTGAGTGTTAACATTAACAACTAATTTAAATGATAATAATAATAGTTAAAGGTACTTTTTTGTTATTTTCTAAATAATTTCAACAATAAACTATAAATTTAAGAACGTTAAAGATTATGAAAATTCAAAAGAAAATAACAATGAATGTAACTTTAGCAAGGAAATTACAAATGTAAAATGTTCAATCAACAGTAATTTCACTAAAGGAAAATTTTTAAAATATATTGATGAAACTTAAGTTAAATTTAAGTATTATAAATATGTCATTAACATATGTCATTCCTTATGCTTGTTTTATGTAAAAGATGAAAAGATGATATCTTATTTATATTCTTTTCAACATTGGAATTCATAAACCTTGTGTTTCAGGTGACGTGTCATGTTTTGGGTATGATTGTTACCCTCTTGCTTTTGGTGTGCCAGCCATTCTCATGATCATTTCGCTCATACTGTTCTTGGCTGGCAGTCGTATGTACAAGAAGGTTCCTCCTGAAGGGAATGTTGTCGTGGAGGTTACCTCGGCTATTGGGGTAAACAAGTATACTTTCTCATTTTCATTCATTAAACATTGTATAACGTTCTTAAAAATACTGTTTTAATTTCTAGAATGCTGTTTACAATAGAATAGCAAGTTGTGGTGGTGGCAAAAAAAAGCCACACTGGATGGATTGGGCCGATGAACGCTACGGAGTAAAGTTCTATAATATATGATTCCCAATGACTTTGTCTCTAGTTCAATGTCTCTTAAGCACTTATTGAAAATGTTACCTGTGTCCGGCCAGTATTGTGTACATTGATTCTCCAGCCAGTTCAAGCAGATGTTTCTAAATATTTACATTATTGTAAGAACAATATTTATTTGCTTCTAAATCCAATTAATTATTAAAATTATTTAATTGCTTTTGTTTATCTCGACCGCAATTCATTTATTCCATATACCACTTACTTCTCTTTCAGCCGGTGCTTGTTTCAGACATTAAATCACTTTTTAAAGTGCTGTTCATGTTTTTACCGTTGCCAGTTTTTTGGACACTGTTTGATCAACAGGTATGTTGTGGCTTGAAACAAAATAAAATAGCTGCAATTGTAAATTCGTAAAAAGTATGTACAAGACATAGAAATAGACATAGAAATAGTTTTGAAGACAAATAAACATGTTATAGGATGCCGCAACTGTGTCTATTTAACGTTGGTTTGTTTTTAACGAGGCTTTTAGAACGCTAATGCAGCATTATCATGAAGACCTCGACCGGAATTTTAGTGTTTTTAATTGCTCCCATTTGTGCTACTGTTATTTTTGATGAAATACAGCGTTTTTTATTTATAACCGCTCACTAAACAACTTTGTGATAGCATGGACACGAACTCAGAACCTTTTGGTTAAGAGTAGAACGCCTAACCATTGCCCTATCGCCGGATTTAGGTAATTTTGTTTGAAGCATTTCTCTTGTTATTATTGGATGGTGATTTGGGAAAAGGTTTTTGAGATTGACAATGTAAGAAATGTTTTGGTTGCAGGGATCTCGATGGACACTTCAAGCAATGAAAATGAATGGTGATGTTGTAAGTGTTCTCTCTAGCATATCATATCCTTATAAAAAGGGAGCATGTGTTTAGGGTGTCCTGGGCACTGTCAAACCAGATCAAATGCAGGTGACCAATTACTACTGCACAATTTCCTTTGAATCAAAGAAATCCTCCAATTTACTTCTCATTGGCGTTATTCTAACGAGTAAAATTGTTTTCCCAGTAATAATATGGTTTTTATGGCAGGCATTGAATCCAGTGTTTGTGATGATACTCATACCATTTGTCGAGACGGTTATATATCCAATCGCACGAAAGTGTCATCTTCTTACGAAGTATGTGCTCGAAGATTTGTGTAAAGCAATCAATCATGATTCTAATGTACAAATTTCAGCTTGCTATTATTTACTCTTCCAGACCTCTTCAACGCATGGGCTTTGGAATGGCACTTGTCTCTGTGTCCTTTGTTATTGCTGGGTTCCTGCAGATAAAAATGGAGGTGAGGTATCGTGTTTAAGTGTTCTGAATATTTAGGAAAAGCTAGCTATATAAACCCGCAAATTGCTCTCAAACAGGAACGACATTTTAAGTCATATAGTTATAAAAAGTTGGAAAAATAGAAACTTCATGCCTATCTGTGCTTTTAGGCGAAATCTTCTGTAGCTAATCTCCCGGCAACCGGGTTTGCGAATTTCCGCATAGTGAACACGGTACCATGTAGCATCCAGGTTTACGGTCCCGGAATGAAAAATCCGAATATTTCTATTGGTTATCAACAGGTAAAAGCCTTGTTTTCAAAATAATATGGTGGCCCAGAGATTACTGTCTAATTCATTATACGAATTATATTTTGTTAGGGGACGGAATATTTTGCTGTTCCCACTAAAATCAAGCATATCTTGATTGCTAGCGACTGTCCTCCTAAAATGACGATGGACCAGCCAGTCACAGTGCAAGAGCAGAAAAGCTACACATTAGTGATTGGTACAAACCACAGCAAGATTGCGGTGATACAGGTAGAATGATTCATACACATTGTTTTCTCTGTACGAATGCTATTAGAGAAGAAGAAATTTTGGCGCTCATTACTTCCTTACAGCACGGTTTAACATCTTCTGTTCCCAGCTGCTGGAACTTTGCTGATAATTTAATTTTAAATTCAAAGAAATTACTTACGATCACAAATGAAACCCGAAGTCAAAAATATCAAAACAATCATTTTTACCAAAACCGTTTGTTCAGCTCACTGATGACGTCACGCCTCTACCTCACGGCCACGCGAAAGTTCGTTTTCTACACGCGGGCGGTTCGGTGAACGACAAAGTGACTGTGCACATGAACAAGACTGTTTTCATCGACCTGCTGCCGTTCGAGATGCCGCGCTACATCAACATCAACGCAAAGTCATACAAAGTGCGAGTGGCTCCGACTGGTACCAATAACGCACTGGCATTGGTACGTATTTGTCTTTTAAGCTACATTTATCTATGATTCGTTTTGGCAAATATATTTATTTATATTTATATATTATCTTTAGATTAAATAAGTAAAATATTTATTGGAAATTTTGTGTCTGCTACAAGGTGTATTAAACACAAAGATCAGGAACTGTACATTGGAATATTTTCAATATTCAATAGACTTTCCCAACCGCAAACCGTTTTAATTTATTTTTGTTGATTATAGCGCACAATAAATTTTGGCAACGGGGGTATGTATACAGTGGTCATACAGCCTAACATGAATATTCAAGGAGTAAGGAGAGCATTGTAACTAAACTATTTTGTTAGGGCAAGGAAGAATAATTTCATTGTTTTTCTTTGGCAGACTTTGAACGTTCGTTATTGCAATAACGCCACAGTTTTTTTGTATTTCTTGTAAAATATTTTCTTCTTGAAATTAATGTTTTTCCTCGTCTTTATCTTTCCAGTTGAAGATGCTGGAGCATCCTGATCTGTCACTGAGACCTGTTTCAATTTTGTGGCAGATTCCACAGTACGTACTCATCACCCTGGGAGAAGTAATGTTTTCCGTCACAGGGTTGGAATTCGCCTATTCTCAGGTAATAAGTTGTTCGTTTCTCACTGATCAGTGTGCGGACTTATTAAGTAAGTATTTCAATCATTTATAATGAGCATGTTTTTTAGTCTCCTCCTTTCATGAAATCGTGCATAATGGCAGCCTGGTTGTTGACGGTGTCCGTTGGCAACCTGCTGGTTGTGATTTTAGCGGGCGTAAAACTTACTGATGATATGGTAAAATTGATATCTTCAGTTTCTTGGAAAACGAGACCTTACTGTGGCTAGTTCATAGGGTCGTCAATAAAATTGTATCGTATTGTAGCTTACTTGTCAGATCATTCATTATATATCAATGAGAGTAACTAGAGTTGAGTTATTTCTTAACTAAAACCACTCTTCCAAACCACCTCTTCTCGATATAATAGCCAATTATTGTCAGAAGTAATGAATCGGAAATATTTCAAGTACCATCTTCGTTATTTGTTCAGGCTGAAGAATTTTTCTTTTTTGCAATCCTATTGGCTGTCGTCACGGTGATATTCGCCATTATGGCTTACTTTTATAAGTACGTATACTACGGTTCGAGTCGCAGCGAAGAAACGTCTGGTCGTGAAGAAGAAGAACCTCTACTTGAGGAAGAGAAAAAGATAAGTCAGAATTAAAGTGAAACGAAGGCGGAAATTCAACTGTGATAAAAAAATGCGATAAATATTGAAGAGGGCTGTGATTCTAGGTTATTTTTTTTTTAATTTTATAATTGACTACATAGGCTGGTGTATATTTTTTTGAATGTTGTTTTTACGTGAACCAGATGAATGTCGATACGAAGAGAATACTTTTGTAAAATGACATTACTTGTAATAATATGCAATAATTCGCTTGTTTATTTCTTTGCGTTCAGAGCACTTTTAAGGTGTTACCATCATGTGTTATCAACTTTAAATGTCCTTTTGAAGTCTTTTCGCTACTTCCCATTCTTCTGTTTTACTTGAACAAGGAGTAATCAAAATATTAAATCAGGTGGGAAGTTATTTACCAGAGGTTCATCGTTTATTTATAACGTTTATTCAAACTTTTTTTATAAATCACAAAAATTAATAGTCATTTTATTATGTGGCGTATAAAAACAAATTTATATAGTGTTCAAATCCCAACATCACATGCTGCGTTTATATACTGGTCAAAAACAAATACTACCTTCATAAATCTTGTAAAAATTAACTCACAATGTAATTGCGACAAAAAAAATTTATTTTGAAGTAATAGATTAGTTGGAAAAAGGAATTAGTGCAAATTATTACAAATAACGCTTCCCCGACTCCCATGATTAAGCATCCCCATAATGCGGGGGGTCTGTTAGAACTAAGCGATAAAGAGACATCAAGTGAAAGGTTACGAAAAGTGTCAATGGAAAACAGATCTATTTAGTTTCATTGTCCGTGGAAAACAACTGGAAATTTAAAACTCACACATATGAGGCAACGTCCATTTTTTCTTTTCTCGCAAAACCTTAACAACAGTAATTAATGTGAATGTGATACAATTGATATTTCTTGACAGAAGATTTGATTTCAGAATATATGTGTATAAACTAGCAGATTTTATATAACGTGGCAACTATTGGTCTTCCATGCCTAGTAAAATCAGCGCGTCATTGGCCTTTAATTGAAACAGAAAATTTCAATAGACGTCTTTAAACGCATACGTGGTATAGACAATATAAGTTTACCAGAATACGACATAATTTCGCACAATATAAACACTCGAGGAAATAAACAAACAATTCGTCTACCAAAGATAAGAACTGAAGCAGGTAGAAAAATCTTCAATCTACCAAGGTGCAAGTATCTTCAATACTCTGCCAGCGAATGCTAGAAGTGAAAGCTCCCTAACTAATTTTAAACGTTTTATTAAAATCTACAAATTTTAATCTTTTTTTCTTTTTTCTACTATTTTCAGATTTTTAGCGACACTATATTACTTCATCTCATTTTTACTCCCCTCCCTTTGCAAGCGCCGACAAGGATTTTATCTAGTTTTTACTGTTTTTATTTTCCATTAGTTTATCAGGTCCTACATTTATAACAGAAATTTGTAATATTTCTGACGTGGTCAACCTGTTTAAATATGATATATAATAATAATTATTCTCAACTAATATGCTTATATGTTTTTCTTTATGTATGCTGTAAAAGGAGATATTCAATGTTATAATTGGTAACTTTATCAACGGCCAATAATAGTAATAATCACAATCTTTTTGATTGAAGTAGCACAGATACTCATTCAAGGTTTAATTGTGTAAAAGAAACATTGTTTTTACTAGCTATTCGATTTGCTGTCAACCATCGTAACATCGTTGACGTATTCTTTAAATGCTAATTTGAGATTCTTCATTACGTCATCAACCATTTCATCAATTTTATTTTCATTGCGAGCAACGGCTCTTCCGTCGCAACAACACTTACTTGCGCCCATACTCCACGCGACACATAGCAGCATAAAAACGTCCTGAAATTACCAAAGTTTATATTTCGTGTAAACATCTCCTAACAAAAATATCTTTGTCACATATGGTCTTTTTTCACCTTTTGTATAATCCTTTAAATATTCACTTTCAGATAATTGATCTTTAGAACGCATTCGCGTCGGCGAATAAACCGTCGCCTTTATTTTTATACCTTTCAAATGCTAATAAGAACCAAGTAGTAACTGAATTCAACACGAGTGCTCTTTGTATTCTTAGCCATCATTTTTACAAAAGGTTATACTCATGATCTTAATGAACTAGAGCCCGATATAGCAACAAAAGTATTATTACTAATAAAAGTTTATCGTGTCTTAATCAGTGCATATTGCTTCATCAGAAGCATTTCCTTCTGTCTTTCCTTCAAGTTTGTTTCTTTCCGTCTGCTTTTAAAACAGCACCCTGTTGTCTTAAAGTTAATAATACTAGGTACATAAATGTGTTAGTTGAAGGGCTAGGAAACATTTCTTTTTCATCATTGTCATTCATGAGAAGACCTTAGTACATAAGAAATAAGCATTTGGAAATGACTTTGATTCCCAATCATCCAAATCTTTCTCGGTGCTCTCCATCCTAGATCCCAAGTAAGTCTAACACTTTAACAAGTTGTTTCACATCACTAGCAAATATGCTAGGGGTAAACTCTGGATCTTGGTTGAAAATCTGGTATTCAGTTTTACCAGAATTACAATACAGTCCAACCTCTGCAGCTGCCTTTTCCAATCTGGTGAACAACTCCTGAGTCTCAAAGATATCCTCGTTTATCAGTGCAATATCATCTGCAAAATCTAGATTTGTTAGCATCTTTGGCTCAACTCTTCTACTTCTTCTCCTGAGTCAAACGCTTTCTTGAAATCAATGTATAGGATGACTGCTTGTTATAAATTTTCACTTCCTCAATCAATCTTCTCAATGCAAGAACATGGTCAATCAATCAATGTTGCTTTCAGTTAAAGCATAATTTACAATAACTGTGGTTTTAGGGCTACCTCTAATGCAATACTTTTCTGTCATATCTCTGATCAATGATTGCTCCTGATCAAATTTATCTTTCCAGTATAGCTTGCTGAACCTTTTCCTTTATTGGTTGGGGATAATATAGACTGATTATTATTAATTTTTATTGACGAATATTTACAGAGGGTAAAAAACATTTCAGTAAAAAATCATAAAGTAATACAATATACTGTTATCAATATGTGTCCTCATTGATATAGATAAATATACGGTGCAATACGTTAGTAAGTAAAATTAAAATAATTTTATTGACAAAATAAAAAACTCTATGTACAAAAATATTTATCAATCGCTCTTGTAAAATCTACACCATTTTTCAATCATATGTCACGAGGCAATTCGTTGTACCATTTTGCTCCAATGTATTGAAATGCTCTTTTTCCGTACTCTAATCTCACTTTCGGTAGTCTTAACGATGCGTTATTGTTTCGTGTGCACATTTTATGATTCATCCACTAAAAATAGCTTGCAAAATTTTCCAACATTTGATTTGAAATCCATTTGTTTACAAATTTGCAAGTACTTTTCCTGATGATATTCTGAATACTTTCTTTTAATGGTACTAATTCTCATCTCGATTGATGTTAGTCGGTTTGCTTGGCTTGCTGTAAATTTTAACTTTAATGTGCCAGTGTATATTATGATTGGTAATATAGTTGACTTAAATTTACATTGCAGCTTCGGTGGTAACGTAATTTCGTAATGACGACAAAAGTTTCAGGCGGTTTGAAGCTTTCTTATATGATATAAGACATCAAAGCTTTCATTGAGATGTAGTGTTGGATCCAATACATGTCCTAGATAAACATACGAGTCGGTGTTACTGATCGGTCTGTGCCTGTAGACTAATTTTAAAGGGCGCTCTTGTGAAGATAGCCTTTTAGCTGTTCCAAACAACATTACTTTACTTATCTGTCTTCCAGGGCTAAGATTAATAACTAGTTCATTTTCCTCAAAGTATTTAGCAACTTCTTCAAGTTCTTTATTCAGCACTTGTTCAATGCTTTCTAGTTTTTTATCTTCAGAATATATGGCGGTGTCGTCTGCATACATTAACACATTAGAGTGTTAATCGACCCTTGTGGTACTCCAGTATCGATTGGTGCTAGGTTAGAGTTCAGTTCTTTAATGCTAACATACTGTTTTCTATCACGTAAGTAATCAGCAAACCAGTTAAGTTCATTGTTTGTTATGCCATACGATGGTAGTTTTTGTAGTAAGGTGCTATGGCTTAATGTGTCAAAAGCTTTGCTTAGGTCCAAAAATATGGTTCCGACCATATTTCCCTTATCGACGCTTTTCTTGATACCGTCCAATAAGAGTATAGAAGCACTTTGTGTTGCACCTGTTATTTCTGTATCCGAATTGTTGTTTCGTTAGCGGATCATTTACTTCTAAATATGTGGAAAGTTGGATGTGGACAGCACGTTCGAGTAGTTTTGATAGTACCGGCAGGATCGATATCGGACGGTAGTTAGAGATCTTTTGTTGAGCTCTTTTTGTGAATTGGTACGATTCTTGCAATCTTCCAAATTGAGGGTATGGTTCCGGTTTGTATCGACAAGTTGAGAATGTACCAGAGAGGCTTTGAAATATGGTCACAGCAATCTTTAAGCATTCCAGGCGGTAGGTTGTCGATACCACATGCAATATTTCTCTTGTAACTTTTGAGTTGAGTGATGATGAAAACTTTCGAGATATAGTTTAATCGAAAAGTTTCTTTCGTTCTGCGATTTGGAGCTAAAGTGGTACTTGTCATAAAAGGTTTCACGAAATGATTTTCCTTCAATTCCTTTACAGCAGATTGGAAGTATCAAGAGAAAGTTGCTGGTGAGATATTGTGATCTTTCTTTGTGGTATTCGTAGTTGATTTATACAGGAAAATCTTCTTCAGACATTTCCAGAATTTGCTTGCATCTGTAGAGTTTTCACGAAGTAAATTACGATAAAAAGAGCGTTTTGTAAACTTAAGTTTGTTATTACATTTATTTCTTGATGTTTTGTGCAAGTTCCAATCATTGGTAGATTTTGATTTCCTTGCTTTTTTAGGATACTGTCAGTCATACATTTTCGAAGCTCCGGTGTGATCCATTGAAAGGGTTTTCCCGATATTTTCTTTACGAAATGAGGAGCATGTTTATCAAAAATCGATTTCACTATGTTATTGAAGTGGTTAAGAGCTTCGTTTCCATTAATTATTTCATATAGCTGTTTCCAGTCAATATTTTCAAAGTCTTTGTTCATTATTTCTGGGTTATATTTTGCGTAGTTTCGACATGTAAATAGTATTGGCGAAAACTTTAAATTATTTACTTTACGAACGCAACCAACCATTTCATGATCGCTATGACCAGTTGCAAAAACTTCAATGGGGATTAGCAGCAGTAGAGGTTGAGAGTGCTGCGAGAGAAGCGTTGTTCGGGTTGTTTTTTACGTTGTTTGCTAACTTCTTCTCAAAAGACTTTACTGCATTCCTGCATGCGGTTTTGGCTTGGTTGCGTGCTCTGGTATACTGTGAATATGTATCATCATTGCGCATTGAAAGGTAATTTTTTTATTTCTCTTGTTTCGTTTTTATTTTTTCAAGAACATTACCGTTTGCCCAAATAGATTTTTTCTTCTTGTTTTTGCACCGGATTTTTGGGACGCGTTTCTGAATTATAGTTGTTATAAAGTTGTGAAAGTAATCCCAAGCTTCGATTGAGTTCATGTTGTCTAAAATATGCCAGTTTTGACTACGAATATCTTCATTTATTTTGGCGAAGTCGGCGCGCGAGTAGATTAAATGTGATACATTAGTCGAGCTCGTTGTACTGGTGGTGTGTATATCAAGAAGCAGTTGTTGATGATAACTAAGATCAATGGGTACTAGGTGATTAATGTTGGTAATCATATAATTTTCGTATGTAAAAACGAGATCAATTAGAGTTGACATTTGTCCAGGACGATGTTGAGTCGGTTTGAAAACATGCTGGAACAAAAAAGTGTCATGTAATCTATCTACAAACATTGATGCTTTTTTGGATCTAGCGATTGGATTGAGCTGGTTTGACCAATGTATATCGGGAAAGTTGAAGTCTCCGATAATAACTATACAGTATAAGAGTTACATTTCTCTTTTAGTTCGTTAAAGAGAAGGATATTGTTTTCGTCGCTACTGTTAGGAGATCGATAGATACAGCTTAGCAAGAGTTTGCACTGTTACACTTCACCTCACACCAAACAGATTCTGTAAACGAGGATCCAGCATTTAATTGTGTCGATTCGAAAGATTCGTGAATGTAGATTAAAACACCTCGATGGCAAGTTTTAGAGTCGAAGTTAGAAAAACAAGTGTAACCTTTTAGCTCGAATTCGGATTTTGTGACATCAGATCGGTTGTTTTTCGGTAATACTTCCGAGAGACAAATCGCATCGGGTTTATAAGTAGCTACTATATGCAACAGTTCAGGACATTTATTTAACAAAGAGTCAACATTCAAGTAAATGCATTTCAGTTTAGATTTAAGGGAACGTTTTATGTTTGCGGTGCTTGTACTTCTTCTGAAAAGGACCCATCGAATTTTTGATGCGGCTTTGATTTTCGTTTTTCTCTGATAATTTTGAGAATCAGCGACGGGCCAGTGATACAAAAAAACCATTCGTTGGATTTTTTTGTTCGTTTTTCACTTCTCTAAAATGATCGCGTTCAGCTTTGCTTTTGTCGTTATTGATGTAGATACCTGGCGAATTTTCCTTTAGCTTACTGGCGTTTCTAAGAATAGATCTTTTAGTTTCGATACTATTTAATTGCACAAGAATAGGCCTTGGTTTTGAATTCGAATCTCTGGGAGAGCCTAATCGTTTCGCAGAAGAAACAACAGATGACTGAATCTGTAGCTCGCATCTATTTTTGATTAGTTGAATAAAGTCGTTCTGTACGTTGCTACTTTTGGCTTCAGGATAGTTGAAAACAATAAGGTTGGATTCTATATTTCTGCGGTGCTGAAACTCGTCAATGACTTCGCGAACTATCTCTTACTTGGAATCGCTCGCAATCGACGTTTTATTACCCAACATACATTTAGTCACATCAGCATAACTATTAATGATTGCTGATTGGCCATTTTTTATCTCTTCTTTGGCGCGTTTTTATCAATATTTTGAAGCATGTTTAAGTTGGTATTTATAGGAGCATCAGTTTACACGAACACATTTAAATTTGCAAACATCGCAAACCCAGAACAAATTAAAGGTTGTTTTTGCAGTGCATGCGTCATAGGAGACATTTTCACAATGAATGTGGTGCCAACAGGGGCGGAGCTGGAGAAAAATATTGGGGGGGGGGGGGGGGGGTGCAAGGGTCATAAAGGCCGAATTTGCCGACAAGAATTTTTTTATTCAATAAACACAAAAAACTGAACAATACATAAAAACTAGACCAAAGGATATATGAAATGTGTGTTTATTTGTTCGATATTAAGACTCTTCTGGTCTTAAGTGTAGCCCAAATGGTGGCTAGTTTTTCAACACGTACATTATCGGTGACGTCTCTCTCACAAGCCATTAACATTAACTGTTCAAGTCTGTCGTCAAGCATTTTTGATCTGGCTACCATTTGAGTTCGTTCGATTGAGATTACTCAATAAAATAGTTTGAAATGTATGTGGCATGTGATTGTTTCATCATTTGAAATAGTTTCATGTGAAAATGTTTTGGTTTTAGATGTATTCTATGATAGATTTGAATTTGTTAAATCTCGCATAATTGTTACATGTTTCAAGCAATTAAATCCGTCACAACGTCGACGACAATGAGAGTGAATGAATGAACGATGATTCACTCACTCTGGTTGTCAACGTCAGTCAATGAAAATTGCGTAATGAGTATACACAAAGTAGAAATCAAAAGTTATTGATCCAATGATAACATATAATGACGACGCTTTTTGTTCAGCATTACAACAGAAGAAAGAAGGTAGAAAACAGGAAATTTTTATTTTGCCGACAGGCAAAAATGTTTAATTGTAAAATGTAAAAAAATGTTTAAAAATGTTTTTTTAACGTGGATTTAATTTGGCGATGGACATAACGTTTTTAGTTTGGCGTGGATTTAATTTGGCGGAGTAGTAACACTACAAACGTTGCTTGTAGTTAGATCAAGTTCGATCAAGTTTATTCAGGGGTAGGAAAAAGAAAGACTTGTGACGCAAGCAATGTAAACAATCGATGCTTTAAATATGAAACAAAAGATAAAAAACAATTACAAAACTAATTTAGGCGTAAAGCTTATTCTTCATCGTCAATTAGAAGATCAAACACGCTTTTCGATTTGTTGTGAAAACCATGTAAAGAACAAACTTTTGAGAAAAGATTTGCAATGCTTGTTCACGGTTAAATCGAGCGGCTGGAATAGCTGAGTCATATTAGCTGGCACCAACACAACGTGAACATTATGCAGTTCCAGGGCCATAAAAGAAAAAGAAAAAAACCTACAGTAACACAAAATGGTCACCAAGATATAAGAAACCTTTTTCCACCAGGTGCTAATAGAAAGGCAAACAAGGATAAGAAAGAAAGAAGAACAACGCAGTGTTTATAAGGTAGTGACTAATTCCTACTCAGCAAGTCAGGTAGCAAAATAATGTATTTCGAAAATTACCCAAGATGCATTTTTATACTTCTTATGTATTTTCACTTTCGATTGCCGAATTATGCTTATTATGCCGAATATTAAAAATAAAGACATATGTATCTACTGACTGGAATCAGTTGGGTGCCTGAGCCTGATCACTTCTTGGAAATAAAACTTATGTAAATATATATTATTGCAGGCATTTTGAGCAGCAAAGGAGTCGGCGTCACAAGTGGGCTGCGACGGCTTTTAGGCCCCCAATCCCCCCACTTTTTTGACCGAGAATGAAGTTATAGCTATAAGTGTTTAAAGAAGAAAATATAGATATAATAATATAATAAAAGTATATTATATAAATGGCTTTTTCATAAAGAAAATACCACTCACACGTGTTGTCAATTTTTCTTTTCCCCGCCACAAACACATGCGCGCAAGATATCATCATATGCATAAATTAGAATATGTTTATAATTGTAAAAATTTAATAAGCTTCAGCAAAGACCTGACTTGCTGAGTAGGAATTAGTCACGACCTTGTTATAACCATTGATTAGTTTCATTATTAGTTCAGCTAATATGGGACCCAAGTATCACCTGGAGCTAGACAAATTTTAACCTGGATATTATTGTAGGGGCACTATTGTATTTTCAGAAAGGTTTTGGTAAACGCCCTGGGGAGAGTTACTTTACTCTCCAGCGTACTCCATATTAGAAGACATAAGGCTTTTCTTTGCAAAAACTGACATTCAATTCAGGCATTATATTTTTCATTAAAAACCCAAATTTCTTATTTTAGGTATTAATTAACATTTCTTACATATGTACAAATATTTCGAATATTCTATTGAGGTTCGTAAATGCTCACTCTTCTTCACAGGGGCTAAAATTTGCGAAAAATAGCCTGCTTTTCTTGTTTTTAATGGCAAAAACTAACGATTTTTCAGTATTTTTAGTGAAACTATATGTAGTACCTTAAGTGGATTAATTTTCGCGAGAATTAATTTTGGCCGAATTCGCGAAAATATGTCCTCGCGAAAATTTCAAAGAAGGCCAATACGCGAAAATTAATACTCGCGAAAAAATTGAACAGAGCTGATTCGCGAAAGTTTTTTTGATTCGCGAAAGTTTTTTTTCCATTCCATCTTTTTTGGAAGAAAGATCAAATGTCTTTGCATCCTTTGGGTTTATGAACAGTTTTTTCAGTGTCTTTTTTTGCTTTCGCTCGGTTGTGCATCATCAAAATCGACATTAAAAATTAAAATTGCACCTTATAACCCTAACAAGTGCGGGAATCTTCAAGCCACCGGCTTCTTGTTTATTATGATAACCCCACATTTGAAAAAATTTTTTTTTTTGAATTCTAACAATTTATGATTTGCGAAAATAAGTCTTCGCGAAAAATTCGAGGATGGCCGATTCGCAAGAATTTGTACACGCGAAATATTTGGAAAAGGCTGATTCGCGAAAATTGGTACTCGCGAAATGTGATTTTTTTGACCTCGCAAAAATTAGTCCTCGCGAAAATTTATCCACTTAAGGTAGTTATCGCGAGTTACGAGAAAAATATGCTATATTTATCAATAGGTCTATATGATATCTTATATAACACGCTTTGAAAGCGTGAACATGAACGTCGCCACAATTCAATGATTTTACGATTACATTATTCTAACATTTGCACGTTTCATATTTTGCACTCTGTTTTTAACCAATAGGAATCCTGGGAATAGTTACTTTAACCAATCAGAAAAAATATTGAATTTTGCACTCCTTTTTAGCCAATCAAGAAAAAATATTGAGTTTTGCACTCCGTAATATAATATACCGTATTTCCTCTTATTAGCGCCCTCGGCGCTTATTTAAAAACTGACTTAAAAAGTGTGGCGCTAATAAGAGGGCGGCGCTTATAAAATAATTTTCAAAATGGTATAGAAATAAATTTTATTTAATGGAATTTTCTCGCTCTTCAAAAACAATTAAACAAAAGAATCAGTAATGTTTTTATATTACAAAATGTCAATAAAATCGGCTGAGATCTTGGATCGTGAAATGAAGAAACGAAAAGAACTATTGACTTATTTCGAACTTACGTACGAGCCTGAGTTTGTGAAAATTATGAAATTTCCCTGGTTTATGAAAGATAAAAAATAATTTAGAAGCTAAAAAAACGTATTGTATTGTATAACTATCCTTCTGTATGGGTTACTGCTCTTTTTCTAATTAGCGCCGCTTTTCTAGGTGCGGCGCTAATTAAAGGGCGGCGCTAATAACATAATTTTGCTCCAAGATGCGGCGCTTATTAGAGGGCGGCGCTAATATGAGGCCCGGCGCTAATAAGAGGAAATACGGTATATTTCCTCGTGATTAGCCAATCAAGTTACAGATATTCACGCAACCTATTGATAAATATATGTTCCGCGCATTCTACGGACTTTCGCAATCTATAGATGCGCAACGCAATCTAGGAATTTCTAGAATGCGCGCCAATCTATAGATTGCCGCCCATTCTATAGGACGCGCACCCAAATCAGTTGTTCATTCTATAGAATAATTTTAAGTTGTTTTGTGACTTTATGGGTCTCTTACCCAGTGTGTCAATGGGACAATGAGACTGGTGTACTAAAATGAGGTATCTTTGTTAGCCAGCCATGTTATTTATTGATTCAGCTAGGAATTTACCAGAAACTTCTTTACAAATAGTTAAGTGATTGGATGTACATGTAGTATGGTGAAAATACATGTAGCTAAGAGTTTGCTGTTCACAACTATCACAATACCATTGTACATCATCATCTAATGCTGATTTGGCAACATTTACAAACAAAATGTGGTACCACTCATTACAAATGTTACACTGCACCATTTCTTCATCGCCTGGCATTCTGCATACAGTGCAAAATATGGGCACTGTCTTGATGGATTTTATTTGTCTTCTTGTCTGTTGCATCCTTACCGGAAAGGTAATGAGTGCTTGACTCTGCAAGCATTTATAGACGTGGCTTCTCATCCTCGCTTGGTCAAATACCTGGTTTTCTGACAGGATTCTGTTTGTAAGGCAAGTAACAAATGCTAGCGCAGAAAACCACAATTACATGTGCCGGCATGGGTCTGAATATTCATGAAATTCAAAGTGATCTCTTTCCTTGCAGTGTGAATAATTGCTGAATATCTGATTCTTGACGTATGCATTCACACTCATTGTTGCAGGCACAGCTTTCCGAGTTTTGTTCCTCTTAAGACGACAATTATCTTAATTTTTGTAAATAGTTCACGCATTTCTTTTCTTTAGATTTAATTGGTTTCTTTTGTATATATATATTTTCCTTTTGTTGAAAGTGTATAAAGTGTTAGGAAACTGTAAAGTGTTGCTCTTTTCTTACTTGCAAGCAGTTTTACTGATACAGTCGATGCAGCTATGTTGTTGCAGTTGTTGTTAGTTATGTGTTAGCCATTTGTTGGATTTTCTTGTGGAACACTTCTTTGGACAGGCTTCCTAGCCTTTATACACTATCCTTTTAGTAAGCATTTGTTTGTTTATTAAATTATACTTTTGTTTGTCGACGTTATTTATTTTGCTTCGCTGTGTTTTTGGTCTTTTTCTTGTTGGGTTATAAGTTCTAGTTTTTTCTAAGGGTATTTATTCATTTAGTTTTGTATTTTATTACTTTTAGCCGTTTGATGTACTGAAGATAAACTTTGCAAACGCGTAAACAAGAAATTGGTTGTCATATGTTTGAACGCCATTTACACTCATGTAAAGGCTGTTGTACACATTCACAGTAAGTACCTTCAGGTGCCCCCAACAGTGCTTATCGTTAGCCGGGGACCTTTCAATCAATCAATTGGAGTGCCGTATCAAAAATTGACGTTGGCGACAACATGAAACTCCTGTCTGTCCTTGCATAATCTAATTATGTCGATGGATGGTGTATTTGTGGCCCTCGACAGCCACTTCAGGTACGTTAAACGCTGGCGCCCAGGGGCGCGTCTTCCATCAATCTTTCCCGTGATGCATAGATCTTCGAGCTTCCCCTTTCGCAGCACATGTCTAAGAAAGCGTAGCTGTCTGGTTACGATGGTTTTCATCAGATCTCGCTCTGTGCCTGCTCGAAGAAGTACATTGGCGTTCGTCACTTTATCTTTCCAAGATATATACAACATTCTACGAAGAAACCACATCTCTGTGGCTTCAATGCGGGACTGCATTGCCGGGCTGACTGTCCACGTTTCACTGCCGTAAAGCAGCACCGCCCACACGTAACATTTCAGTGTTCTGAGTCTGGTTTTCATGCTGATCGACCTTGAGGCTAGGACCCGCTCCATATTACGGTAAGCAGTCTTTGCAATGCCTATTCTACGTTTAATCTTGTTGTCGCATTTGCCGCTGGATGACACATTGCTGCCCAGATACTGGAAATCTGCCACTTGCTCGAGTGCGTAACCTTGCACTGTAGTGCAGCATACTGGTTTCACAGCGGCCTTTGAAACGGTCATAACGAAAGACTTTTCCGTTCACTTTCTTCAACGATCTTATCCACGATGTGCTGCAGCTTTTCTTCTGAGTCAGCGATCAAAGCTGTGTCATCTGCATATCTTAGGTTATTGATGTTGACCCCGCCTACACGAAAACCTTCCATGTCTTGAAAGTGACGCATGATTTGCTCTGTATATAGCGAGAATAGGTCCGGCGAAAGAATGCATCCCTGGCGCACGCCTCTTTCGATATTGATAAACGGCGATAGTACTCCATCTATGCGGACTGCTGCCTGTTGATCCCAGTACAGACTTTTGATCAGCTCAATTTCTTTCCCGATGTCAAGAGTCTCCAGTACTTCAAGTGGCTCGTGCTGTACTTTGTCGAAAGCCTTCACGTAGTCTATGAAGCATATGTACAGATCTCTCCTCATCTCAATGGCACGTTCTGACAGCATACGGAGGATGAAAATGGCGTTCCTCGTGCCCTTGTCCTTGGTAAAACCATACTGTTCTTCGGCAACAACCCCTTCCGTTCGGCCGCGGATGCAATTTAGGAGCACTCTTAAAATCAGCTTGGTCAGGTGTGACATGAGGCTGATAGTACGATGCAGTTCACATTTAGTGGCGCCTGCCTTCTTCGGCAACACGATGAAAACCAATTTGCACATCTCCGTTGGAAAAAAACCTTCACTAAGAATATGATTTGCCAGGTATGTGATTCGAAGAATCCCATAATCTTCTAGCGCTGTGAGCATCTCCGCCACAATGCCGTCTGGACCAGCTGCTTTGCCTGCTTTCATCACGCGCAAGGCGTGTTTTATCTCCTCCTGTAGAACGGGATTGAGCTCCGGTTGAACACGATCTGCTGGTTTCGTCCCACGATCATCTGCAAAAAGTTCTCCGATGTATTCCTTCCATCTCTCTAAGATGTCATCTTTTTCCATCAGCATTCGACCGTCTTTTGTTTCGATGCAGCTAGAAACTGCCATCTTCTTCCTCGAGGTGACATTTCTAACTAGGTCGTGCGCTAGCTGTGGGTTCGTTTTTTTCCAACAGCTCGATTTCTGCACACCGTTCATTGTAGTATTTTTCCTTGGCCTTGCGGCACAACCTTTTGACGGACTTGCACATTTGGTTGTATTGTAGATTACTGCGCCCAGCCATACGCCGTTCCTCCATTGCTTCAAGGATCTCATTTGTCATCCACCTCTGATTTGCCTTCTTAGGTACTGCGGGCAGGACATCATTGGCTGTTTTCATGATGGCATCACAAAGCACAGAAAACTCCTTGTCCAAATCTATTTGGTCAGATGGATCAGCATCGCGCAGACTGTTCTGTACCCCGTCTTGGAATTTCTTCTGAAATTCTGGCTCCCTCAGCCGTTTTACATCCAGCTTTGGATCTGCCTTTGCTCACCGGATCTTTTTGAGCTTCACACAAATCGTTGCTACTACCATCACGTGATCCGAGGCACAGTCCGCACCGGGGTACCCTTTTACCTGACGAATGGCGTTTCTGAAACGTCTGTTGACCGTGATATAGTCTATTTGGTTTCTGGTGTTACCGTCAGGGCTCAGCCGTGGGTGGTGACGATACCACGTGTTGGTGATCACTTGGCCGTGCTGCTCGCACCATTGCACCCAGTCATCTCCTCGATCATTGCGTTCGCCAAGACCATGTGGTCCAACAATATCACCATGCCTGCCTTCCCCTACCTTCGCATTCAAATCGCCCATAACAATGATGACTTCATGCGATTTGCACTGGTTTAGCGCCTTATTGACATCCTCATAGAAAATCTCAAGTACGTTATCCTCGCTAGCACTTGTCGGAGCATAAACCTGAACGATGGATATGTCCACTTGATTGCCTTTCAGTTTACTCATCATCACTCTATCCGAGATGGCCCAGTAGCCAAGTAGAGAGGATGCAGCATTGGGACCCAGCAGAAGCCCAACGCCTCTAACGTGGTCTTTATCAGCTCCAGAATACACCAACGTATATTTTTCCTCGCGTACTTTTCCTGCTTGCTTCCACCTGACCTCGCTCAGACCCAGTATGTCAATTCTCAGTCTCTGCATTTCCGCAACAATGTTCTGCAGCTTTCCTGCCTGGGACAGCGTTCTTACATTCCAGGTGGCTATCCTTGAAAGGACCTTGTTCTTACAGTACGCAGTAGCTGGATGACGATCAAAGGCGCCCTGCGTTGCCGGCACACTCCTACCGGGCGAGGATCTCCGCGTCCTGAAAGACGTGTCAGAGGACCCTTTTACGCCATTAGGTTTATTCTTTTTCTTAGACATTTCATGTTGTGAAAAAAGGGCAAGGATACAAGCGGTGGGGGCCCCAGATCCCTTCCGCCGGGTGTTTTTTTGGTGTGACACCATCACGAGCCAGGTCCCACTGTTGCGCCTTGGGGCTGCCTAAGTTGTGCTCCTTCCGCCGTTCCTGCCGGTACCTCATCCGCCAGTTGCGCCGTTGAAGACTTTGGGTACTGAAAACTTGACAGGCGTACATCGATCCCAGTCCACCAGGTCAGAACCGTTGCGGCCAAACATAGAGGCTGGCCGTCTTCCGCTTCTGCTGGTTCAAGACTATTGATCGCAAATCCTGATAGTCTGTGGATGGCCATTGGCCTCATATTAGAGGCTCATCTGCCCTTTAACAGGTCTTGTTTTTGTTCTGATGGGTGTCCACACACCCTCCTCACCAGGAAAATTACCCTGGTGGGGGAGCCAGTTTAGTCGCCGACAACCCGACCATGGAACAGGTAGTACTGGTTTACATGGTACCAGTAGTGACCTTTACCGTTATTAATAATCTGAACAAAGTCCCCTTTCTGGATGTTATAGGAACAATTCTGTCCTATGCAAGGAGGCCGAAGACCATTCATGCCAGATTGCCGCTGTAGCAGTCTCTGCCCCGCTGCTATAATTGGGTCTATCATACAAGCTGTTGGGTGCTGTATAATCTCTTTATGAAGATTCATTAAGGAAACGTCTTTAATGGTTACCCATTTATTGTTAGTTTGTTATGTATAGGGTATGCGGGTCATGTAACATCTTTGACCTCATGGATATAAGCACCCATGCCCTTTATGCACTGCTGCCACGGAGTTTAAAATGCAAAGTTGGTATCTTGCGTGGGTTAACTCACCACTGTTTTTCCTCTTCCTGAGGTTGGCGTTAGGAAGGGCATCCAGCTGTAAAAAACATCTGCTCCAATGAATCATCAAATGATTAAACCTACAAAATTGTGGGGAATATCATCTGTTGAAACCTTGTCTAACCCATGCTAGCATGGAAAATAGACGTGAAAAATGTAGATGGTGATGATGATGTTGCCCCAACACTCAATGTCAACAGTGCCATTTTATGGAATTTATCTTACTTCAGTAACAGTCTTTTTGGATCATATATGGCCTTTTTCTTTAGAGTGAACTTCATTGTTGACATCAAAGAAATCCTCCACGCAAACTACTTCCCACCACCCTGAGAGAATAGTTGGATCATTCTCGTTTTGTTTAAGAGAGACAGATATCTAGAGCAAGTTTTTTCTACATAAATTGGAAGTGATTGTTAACACACAGTAGAAATTTATGGGTAGTACCTTCTTCCTTGCGGGTAAGCAGAGTACATCCTTTAGTTCATGTGCTCCATAGTTGACTAGTGAGAAACCCTCTGCTTAATCCAGTGTTTGAACTTAGGACAGTAGCTCCTTGCTGGATTCTTGTTTAGAACATCTATGATGGTGTTGGTCTTGTCTTTAGTGACTGTCTTGCTTTTCTTGTGATCTCCTTCAATGTCTGTCTTATTCAATCTTTATGCCAATATTGCTTCGGATAGTTCAAACAAAACTGGACTGAAAAAGATTTTCCTTACTCTTTTGTACTTTATTGTAGCAGGGTAGCAGGAGGGATTGAATAAGCAGGGGGTGGGTACTCCGGGGGAAAATTTCTTAAAATGTGGGGGGGGGGGGTCATAATAAAATGACCTAAGGGGGTATTCTGAAATTTTCTGTAAAATGAGGAGGTGAAAATAAAATGGAGTTGTGGGTTTTCGTTTTTTGTCTTACTCAAACGATATTTAAAGAGAAGACCTTGTTTTGATTGAAATAGAAGATTTTGCAGTGTAATTTTCATTATGTGAATAGTTCCTAATGAATCAATCTATGATTATATAATATTTAACAAACTAAGATAAATAAATAACCGTGTGTGTAACTACCATCTTTATATATTTATATATGTATTGCTTTTTGGTTTCTCTACATGAGAAATTATCATTTCTTTGTTTAGCAAAATGTCTGATTTTCAAACGTTGTTGGCTTTTTGTTTTCAAATTGCGCAGCTTGTTTTTGATTGGTTGAGCTACTACAAGAAGAGAACAAGACCAGAATTTGAAGAAGAGAATTATTACACAAGCGCTGAAGTATATCAAATCTGGTTTCGAAATAAACCTCCTCAAGAAGTTGAGTTTTCAAGAAAGAACAACTTTGCATCTCTATTTCACAAGTTCACTCATCCAAAGATCATTCTGCAAGACACTGTTTCATTGTACTATTTAACAGAAAAGACAGCAGTTTTTGTTGACTGTGGCGATGTTGATGTTTTTAGTTCTAAGACTGGTCCATTCACGTTTGTTTCGCAGTATAAACATGCAAAGAAACTGATTGTGTTACCAATCAAGAGTTTCCACAAAATAAGTGAAGAGATTGAAGTTCCAAATATTCCAATCATTCATCTAGCAAATCATGGTCGTTGTGGTTCTACTTTGATATCGAATGTTTTTGAGTCAATACAGGACACGTTCTCGATATCAGAAACAAACGCTTTCACTGATCTTGCTGAACTGTCTCGTTTAGGAAGAGTAAACCCTCTTGTTATTAAGAAATTATCTCATAGCACTTTGTTATGTTCTATAAAACATGCAAATGCAAGAAATTCCAAGATCATGTTTTTCAAATCTCAAAGCAATGTACTATACGCCACTGATTACCTCATTGATGTTCTTCCCACCATTAAACATGTTTATATGTATCGAAATCCAATTGCTTATGTGCGATCTTATGAAAAACTTTACTTTGTAAACCATTGGGTGCCGTTGGAGACCCCCTTGCTAAATGTATGGTGTGGTATGGGACATAACAAGATTTTATCTGGTACGCCAGTTTATCCACATTTCTTTGTTCATGACTTGAGCATGTTTGCGAAGCTTGGTTTGGTTTGGATAACAAACTCCGCAGCTTTCCAAAATTTGTTAAAGAAAGGGTACGAAATAAAATCGTTGAAGTTTGAAGATTTGTTAGCTGAACCTGAGAAAACCATGCAAAGGTTTTTTGATTATGTTGGCATCGACAAAAAGTTAATGCCTGACCTCAAACTCGTCATGTCGAAGGATTCACAAGCAGGTTCGACCTTCAGCACTCGACATGTCGATAAAAAGATTCTGGAATCAACATACACCCCAATCACAGATGCACTGAAGGAAGAAGTAAATGGTTTATGCAACGACTTTGATGTCCCCTTGTTTTGGGATGATGTTAAGATGCCACAAAGTGTTTAGATTGACTGAACTATAGTGAGTTGTATTGATTGACTTTTAGTTACTTTTGTTACATTCCATACATTCATTGGTGTTTTTAGTTTTTTGTAGCTTTGTAGAACTTTGTATCTGTTATTTAGAAAAAGATTTTATTCAATAAATAGTGTTGTTGTTGTCATTTGATTTAGAATTTCTGTTTGTTTCTAATAAACTTTCTTTGAGTGTGATTGTACAAACCCTCTTGTGTTTACAGCATTTTCCATGGTTTTTCTATCATTTAGACTTGTGCGGAGCGATAAAAGCTTGACTTTATTTTAGTTTTTTAGTTCAAAATTGGAACAAAATGAACTGTGTTGTCTTTGGTGTCGCTGGGTTTGTTGGTAGTCACATGACGAAATGTTTGTTGGAGAAAGGGCACAATGTTTTGGGAAAAGGGAGCGTTGTAAAATATGTATAGGGAAATTAATTTTTCAGGATTAAATAATTATTTATATTGACCATCTTATTTGATATGTCTTTTCTTTATATATATACTTTACTATTGTGTAACCTTCATGTTTCTTGGGTTACGGTTTAGAGAAACATTTTTAAAAGTTTCTGGAAGTACCACCTTAGTGTTGAGAGATTGAAGTAAAATTAAACTTTTTTGTTTGTTACAGTTTGAATAGAAATCAAAAAGGAAATAAAATGTTGGTAAAATGAATTTTTCTGATGTGTTCAAACAATCAGGACATTTGTGCAAATTCTCACCAGATGCAAGTTATTTGGTAAGTGTCAGTTTTCTTGTTTTGTTTAATGATGGGTGAATGTGTTGAAATCTGGATCGTTTTGTGAAAATGTTATTTCTTGTAACTTGTAAAATGGCTAGTGCCGCAGATGGCGTTCTCAGGTATTTTTTGCTCAAATTTTAGTTACGATTGTGTATTGGGCAGCTGGGGGCATTTTGAGTTCCCTAGTAGGTCCAGGCCAGACCCCTGGTTGTGCTAGAGGATTTTCTATTCCCTTGGGAAACTCTTATCCTGCACAGCTTCTTAAAGCCCCACTTTCAATATTAAAGTAACAACAAACTTCATTTTCCTACTTTGTTTTTTGGCTACTTGGAATGAATGGCTGCTTGTTTGTTTCCATGGCTTGTTTTATTTTAGAGCTACCATTTTGAGAACTGAGAATTCACAAAGTAAATTGAATATAAATCTAATCATTAATTTCCAATTGTCAGAAATGCCAGAGATGCTGGTCTGTGATATTCACCCTCACAGTACTACCGAATTAACCTTGGTAAAGCTCTTTGTGGCAGTGAACAATCAGAGGATTGTTATTGTTAAAATTATGATTTCACTACAACCAAAATTTTCTGTTTTGTGACATTACGGTGGCAACCTTTTTAATTACTTTTTAGTATTAGGTTTTGTCTCTTCTCCTTTTTATACAAACCATATATATAATAGGATGATAGGATATTTATTCATTTGTTGTTCTTTGTTCGAAGTAACACCCAATATGGTTTGCGCTCTGCAAGATCTATTGCTGATGTGTTATGATTGTGTTGTTGTTGACAGTAACCTCACACAGAGTACACAAGGTTTCAAATAGATATTGTCAATGAACAGAAATTCCAGGCACACTGCATTAACACATTAAGGCCTTGGTCCAACACTCTTTTTAATCTTTGTCATCAAAGATTTTCCTAATCACGTCCATCAAATCTTTTGTCAATAGTTTTGCTGATGATACAACTGACTATGGTTGTACTCTAAACAAAAATAATGATTCTGACCTTGCTGGTTCTCTTTCTTCTGACAAAATTGCTGAATAGGGTAACAGATACTTTGTTACTTTCAGGGCATCTAAAACAACCCCAGTTTCCTTCCACTATCATTGCTCTGATCCCAGTATTTCACCAGTCCACATGAATGGACTGGTTCTACCCAGAAAAGTCTTTCTTGCGTTCACAGAGTCGAAAATAGACTTCGTAGTCTTGAAGGTGATGTTCTCTTCAATACCTTTCAACCTCTTTCCCAACCAAGTGTATATCGGGAAAGTTGAAGTCTCCGGTAATAACTATACAGTATAAGAGTTACATTTCTCTTTTAGTTCGTTAAAGAGAAGGATATTGTTTTCGTCGCTACTGTTAGGAGATCGATAGATACAGCTTAGCAAGAGTTTGCACTGTTACACTTCACCTCACACCAAACAGATTCTGTAAACGAGGATCCAGCATTTAATTGTGTCGATTCGAAAGATTCGTGAATGTAGATTAAAACACCTCGATGGCAAGTTTTAGAGTCGAAGTTAGAAAAACAAGTGTAACCTTTTAGCTCGAATTCGGATTTTGTGACATCAGATCGGTTGTTTTTCGGTAATACTTCAGAGAGACAAATCGCATCGGGTTTATAAGTAGCTACTATATGCAACAGTTCAGGACGTTTATTTAACAAAGAGTCAACATTCAAGTAAATGCATTTCAGTTTAGATTTAAGGGAACGTTTTATGTTTGCGGTGCTTGTACTTCTTCTGAAGGGGACCCATCGAATTTTTGATGCGGCTTTGATTTTCGTTTTTCTCTGATAATTTTGAGACTCAGCGACGGGCCAGTGATACGAAAAAACCATTCGTTGGATTTTTTTGTTCGTTCTTCACTTCTCTAAAATGATCTCGTTCAGCTTTGCTCTTGTCGTTATTGATGTAGATACCTGGCGAATTTTCCTTTAACTTACTGGCGTTTCTAAAAGTAGATTTTTTAGTTTCGATACTATTTAATTGCACAAGAATAGGCCTTGGTTTTGAATTCGAATCTCTGGGAGGGCCTAATCGTTTCGCAGAAGTAACAACGGATGACTAAATCTGTAGCTCGCATCTATTTTTGATTGGTTGAATAAAGTCGTTTTGTACGTTGCTACTTTCGGCTTCAGGATAGTTGAAAACAATAAGGTTGGATTCTATATTTCTGCGGTGCTGAAACTCGTCAATGACTTTGCGAACTATCTCTTTAGTAGATTTGTTATTGGAATCGCTCGCAATCGACGTTTTATTACCCAACATACATTTAGTCACATCAGCATAACTATTAATGATTGCTGATTGGCCATTTTTTTATCTCTTCTTTGACATGTTTTTATCAATATTTTGAAGCATGTTTAAGATGGTATTTATAGGAGCATCAGTTTACACGAACACATTTAAGTTTGCAAACATCGCAAACCCAGAACAAATTAAAGGTTGTTATTGCAGTGCATGCGTCATAGGAGACATTTTCACAATGAATGTGGTGCCAAACTGAGCAAATGTCACATTCAATGCAATCAGAATTGTCATCAAGTAATTGTCCACATTTTTTGTCTTTGTTTCCAGGAAAAATCTCTGTGGAAACATTTACATGAGTTTGTGACAATGAAAAATTATGTAAGGTTATTAAGGTTTAATGAAAAATTTGTCGGTACAAAGTGTTGAGAAATGGCCTATGGCAGATATACTTCTCCTACAAAGTACCACCTCGACCGCTTGCAGCGACCCTCGTGGGTATGTTGGTTTTTAAAGCTGCCGTAGGGTGCAGTTCTCAATTTATGACTCACAGAATATTGGAAAAATAATAATTTAGATAATTATAAAACTGAAAACAAATGTCGAAGAAATGTTTAGAACTTATGATACAAGTATTTTATGAAAGAGTTGATGAACTTTTTAATTAAATGTAATTATAGTGGAAAAAGGTAGGTAGAAAATAATGAGTTACAGGAAGTTGAACTTTTAGATCTTTTTAATTGTAGTGGGAAAAATGTTTGGGAGAAAGTAAAGGATGATCAACCAAAACACACAATTTCTAGTATTTTCTTCACTAATTTTTCACCAGGAACAATGAATTTTATATGCCAACAACCAGTAAGCTAACAGTGGGGAAAAAAACAAAGAAATAAGCACAAAAATAAACCCAGATCAGCATAAAAACAACAACAATGCTAAGATAGTTTTGCAGCTTTTCAAACACACCCTTCTACCAAAAGCATGGAGCAGTTGATGAATGCTATGCATATCTGTTCCGTGCAATAAAAAGTAAATTAGTAAGTGAGAGATAAAAGAATAATAAGAGATAAAAAAAATTCATGATCCATGTATTTCTGACTACTCCCTAATCTATGCAGTCATCGTCAAACCTTAGAAGAGGAATCCACCTTATGAGAAACCAAAGTCGTTTCGTAGTAATAATAGAAGACAGAATTTGAAGCTTGCATCCATCTTTGACAAGTTGAATAAAGTCATTTTGTGTGTCACACCCTTCAGTTTCAGGATAGTTGAAAACAGTGAGGTTGGATTTTATATTTTTACGGTGAGGCGAGGGTTCCCTTCACTGACAAAGAAGAAAATTAATAATAATTGTTTACCCCACCAAATTATTCATGAAAATGTAAATTTTAATATTGTCGATAAAATATCCAGTAGCTTTAACCACTACTTCGCTAATGTTGGTGTAACTTGACGAGATCAATTCCAAAACAAATTACGATTTTTCATTGTTATCTTTATAGAAATCATGAAAATCTTTATGAATGTCCATTACACAGAGAAGATATTGATGCAGCATTAAATGAATTAAGATTGAATAAATGTCCAGGATTTGATAATATCAGTTCAAATGTTGTTTGTTAAGTTTGGTTTTAAAAGCACTATTCAAACGCTTAAAAATCATATATTTTTTCTCTCTTTAAAACACACTTTTCTTGATAAACTAAAAATAACACCTATCCTCAAATCAGAAACAAGTTACTGACTATAAACCTATCTTTGTATTTCTATAAAATTCTAAACAAAGGATTATGCATATACAATCGACTACTATCTCATTTATTAAAACATAACGTTCTTTATATGAATATGTTTGGATTTCCAAAACCTTTCTACAGAACATGCGATACTTAAAGTCGTTAATCAAATTCACCAGTCTTTTGCGAGCAATAAAATCACTTTGGGTGTTTAGCAAAAGCCTTTGATACAGTGAAATTGAGAATTGAGAAACTTTGTTTTTGTGGAGTTTGTAATAATAATCTAAATTTGATAAAGAGTTATCTCTTCAACAGGAAGCAATTCATAGAAACTGAACATGGTATCACGGAAATGGAGTCTTTGTGGAGTTCCGCAGGGTTCAATACTTGGACCACTTTTATTTTTAATTTTCGTGTCTGATCTACCAAATTCTAGTTTACTAAATCCAATTATGTTTGCTGACGATAATACCTTATTCGTACAAATTTTGGCGTGGATTTAATTTGGCGATGGACCAAAATATTTTTTTTGGCGTGGATTTAATTTGGCGATGGACAAAACGTTTTTAATTTGGTGTGGATTTAATTTGGCGATGGACCAAAATGTTTTTTTAACGTGGATTTAATTTGGCGATGGACCAAAGTGATTTTTTGGCATGAATTTAATTTGGCGATGGACCAAAATAATTTTTTGGCGTGGATTTAATTTGGCGATGGGCAAAAAGTTTTTAATTTGGCGATGGACCAAAATGTTTTTTTAACGCGGATTTAATTTGGCGATGGACAAAACGTTTTTAATTTGGCGTGGATTTAATTTGGCGGAGTAGTAACACTACAAACGTTGCTTGTAGTTAGATCAAGTTCGATCAGGTTTATTCAGGGGTAGGAAAAAGAAAGACTTGTGACGCAGCAATGTAAACAATCGATGCTTTAAATATGAAACAAAAGATAAAAAAGCAATTACAAAACTAATTTAGGCGTAAAGCTTATTCTTCATCGTCAATTAGAAGATCAAACACGTTTTTCGATTTGTTGTGAAAACCATGTAAAGAACAAACTTTTGAGAAAAGATTTGCAATGCTTGTTCACGGTTAAATCGAGCGGCTGGAATAGCTGGAGTCATATTAGCTGGCACCAACACAACGTGAATATTATGCAGTTCCAGGGCCATAAAAGAAAAAGAAAAAAACCTACAGTAACACAAAATGGTCACCAAGATATAAGAAACCTTTTTCCACCAGGTGCTAATAGAAAGGCAAACAAGGATAAGAAAGAAAGAAGAACAACACAGTGTTTATAAGGTAGTGACTAATTCCTACTCAGCAAGTCAGGTAGCAAAATAATGTATTTCGAAAATTACCCAAGATGCATTTTTATACTTCTTATGTATTTTCACTTTCGATTGCCGAATTATGCTTATTATGCCGAATATTAAAAATAAAGACATATGTATCTACTGACTGGAATCAGTTGGGTGCCTGAGCCTGATCACTTCTTGGAAATAAAACTTATGTAAATATATATTTTTGCAGGCATTTTGAGCAGCAAAGGAGTCGGCGTCACAAGTGGGCTGCGACGGCTTTTAGGCCCCCAATCCCCCCACTTTTTTGACCGAGAATGAAGTTATAGCTATAAGTGTTTAAAGAAGAAAATATAGATATAATAATATAATAAAAGTATATTATATAAATGGCTTTTTCATAAAGAAAATACCACTCACACGTGTTGTCAATTTTTCTTTTCCCCGCCACAAACACATGCGCGCAAGATATCATCATATGCATAAATTAGAATATGTTTATAATTGTAAAAATTTAATAAGCTTCAGCAAAGACCTGACTTGCTGAGTAGGAATTAGTCACGACCTTGTTATAACCATTGATTAGTTTCATTATTAGTTCAGCTAATATGGGACCCAAGTATCACCTGGAGCTAGACAAATTTTAACCTGGATATTATTGTAGGGGCACTATTGTAGTTTCAGAAAGGTTTTGGTAAACGTTCTGGGGAGGGTTACTTTACTCTCCAGCGTACTCCATCTTAGAAGACATAAGGCTTTTCTTTGCAAAAACTGACATTCAATTCAGGCATTATATTTTTCATTAAAAACCCAAATTTCTTATTTTAGGTATTAATTAACATTTCTTACATATGTACAAATATTTCGAATATTCTATTGAGGTTCGTAAATGCTCACTCTTCTTCACAGGGGCTAAAATTTGCGAAAAATAGCCTGCTTTTCTTGTTTTTAATGGCAAAAACTAACGATTTTTCAGTATTTTTAGTGAAACTATATGTAGTACCTTAAGTGGATTAATTTTCGCGAGAATTAATTTTGGCCGAATTCGCGAAAATATGTCCTCGCGAAAATTTCAAAGAAGGCCAATACGCGAAAATTAATACTCGCGAAAAAATTGAACAGAGCTGATTCGCAAAAATAAATACTTGCGAAATTTTTGAGAAAATAAGTTTTTTTTCCATCCCATTTTTTTTGGGAGAAAGATCGAATGTCTTTGCATCCTTTGGGTTTATGAACAGTTTCTTCAGTGTCTTTTTTTTGCTTTCGCTCGGTTGTACATCATCAAAATCGACATAAAAAATTAAAATTGCACCTTATAACCCTAACAAGTGCGGGAATCTTCAAGCCACCGGCTTCTTGTTTATTATGATAACCCCACATTTGAAAAAATTTTTTTTTTGAATTCTAAAAATTTATAATTCGCGAAAATAAGTCCTCGCGAAAAATTCGAGGATGGCCGATTCGCAAGAATTTGTACACGCGAAATATTTGGAAAAGGCTGATTCACGAAAATTGGTACTCGCGAAATGTGATTTTTTTGACCTCGCAAAAATTAGTCCTCGCGAAAATTTATCTACTTAAGGTAGTTATCGCGAGTTACGAGAAAAATATGCTATATTTATCAATAGGTCTATATGATATCTTATATAACACGCTTTAAAAGCGTGAACATGAACGTCGCCACAATTTAATGATTTTACGATTACATTATTCTAGCATTCGCACATTTCATATTTTGCACTCTGTTTTTAACCAATAGGAATCCTGGGAATAGTTACTTTAACCAATCAGAAAAAATATTGAATTTTGCACTCCTTTTTAGCCAATCAAGAAAAAATATTGAGTTTTGCACTCCGTCATATAATATACCGTATTTCCTCTTATTAGCGCCCCCGGCGCTTATTTAAAAACTGACTCAAAAAGTGCGGCGCTAATAAGAGGGCGGCGCTTATAAAATAAAAATTTTCAAAATGGTATAGAAATAAATTTTATTTAATGGAATTTTCTTGCTCTTCAAAAACAATTAAACAAAAGAATCAGTAATGTTTTTATATTACAAAATGTCAATAAAATCGGCTGAGACCTTGGATCGTGAAATGAAGAAACGAAAAGAACTATTGACTTATTTCAAACTTACGTATGAGCCTGAGTTTGTGAAAATTATGAAATTTCCCTGGTTTATGAAAGATAAAAAATAATTTAGAAGCTAAAAAAACGTATTGTATTGTATAACTATCCTTCTGTATGGGTTACTGCTCTTTTTCTAAATAGCGCTGCTTTTCTAGGTGCGGCGCTAATTAGAGGGCGGCGCTAATAACATAATTTTGCTCTAAGGTGCGGCGCTTATTAGAGGGTGGCGCTAATATGAGGCCCGGCGCTAATAAGAGGAAATACGGTATATTTCCTTGTGATTAGCCAAACAAGTTACAGATATTCACGCAACCTATTGATAAATATATGTTCCGCGCATTCTACGGACTTTCGCAATCTATAGATGGCTTCCAAAGATGGCAGACGTTAAACTGTCACTCCGTTAAATTTTATAAATTGCAATCGAGAAACAATATTTTTCCAGCGATAAATAGCAACACGTGGAAAATATTCTTCAAAGAAGCTAATTTTGACAAAATTGAACAGGATCATGGAACCATTCGTCCAACGTCTGTTTAATTGTGAATGTTGCGGAAAAAGATGCAAATCTGAACGCGGAATTATCCAATATCTTCGCTTCTGTAATCCGAGAAACGAGAATAACCAGGAAGTTGGTCAGCCGCCTCCTGCACCTGAAGAGATATCCCTCGCTGACAAAAACACTGCAGATACAACTACGGAAAAGTTCTGGTGGGGTGAGAAGAAAGGTAGCGAAATGGAAAAAGATCTTGTGGACATTTATGGAAAAATTGTCTTCTGGAGGCAAAATCTGTTCATGCTGCCCATTGGAGCCTTTGCGAAGGCATACATTCGTGAAACGACACACCTGCTGAATTCGTAGTCGGAAAATTCTCCACTCAAAGACTGTGCTCTGAGAGCAGTTCATGTAATACCCGCTTTGTTACTGCAGAAGCCATCAAAGACATCCAAAAGCAAAGATCATGTGGAAGTTCTCGAACGCCGACTTGAAAGCTGGAGAAAGGGTGAGCTCTTGAAATTGTATGGAGAAGCAGAAGCAATCCAGTCAAGACTGCCAATCAACAACGGGAAGAGAGATATGGCTGCCACTTCAAGAAGATTCAAAGAACTGATGCAAAAAGGCAACGTCAATGGCGCCATCAAGCTGCTAACCAACAACATGAAGGGCGGAATACTACCACTTAATGAACAGACGATTAAGCTTCTGCGAACAAACATCCGGAAGGGAATGCACCTAGTGAAGACGCCCTTCTTCAAGGAGAAATCCAGATGGTTCAACCTATAATCTATGAAGCCATAGATGAGAATATGGTGCTAAAGGCAGCCCAACTAACAAAAGGAGGGTCTGGTCCTTCTGGAATGGATGCTGATGGCTGGAGGAAGATACTTGCATCAAAAATGTATGGCGACACCGGAAGTGATCTGCGAAGAGCACTAGCAAACGTTATCAAAAGGATGTGCATAGAGGATATAACCGACAACTCTCTTGAGTCTTTCATGGCATCATGTCTAGTCCCATTAGACAAAAATCCTGGACTGAGACCGATTGGAGTTGGTGAGGTGCTGAGAAGAATAGCTGGTAAGATTGTCATGAGTGTCAACAAAGAAGATGTTGTTAAAGCCTCATCCAAATCACAAATGTGTGGTCGGAAAGCCGGCAGTGAAGCAGCGATTCACGCCATGAAAGAATTGTTTGAAAAGGAGCAGTCAGAAGCTGTTCTCCTTGTTGATGCAGCCAACGCATTTAACACTGTGAACAGAAGAGTTCTTCTGCACAACATCGCCATCACGTGTCCTACAATTGCAACATTTGTAAGGAATTGCTACAAAACACCGGCACGCCTTTTCGTAATTGGTGGCCAAGAGATATTGTCAAGAGAAGGTACGACCCAAGGCGATCCTCTGGGTATGGCAATATACGCAATGGCCATTTCACCTCTTCTCGATATCCTGATAAAAACCACTGAAGACAAACATAACAAGCTAGCAGCATTTGCTGATGATGTTAGTGCGTCGGGAAAGTTTCAGGGTCTTCGAACATTTTGGTCATACATCCTAGAAAGCGGGCCAAAATACGGATACAACCCTCAGCCAACAAAGTCGTGGCTTATTGTGAAACAAGAAAAACTAGAGGAGGCCAGGCAGATCTTTGATGGGACTGGGATCCAAATAACAATTGAAGGTGAAAGACATCTAGGGGCGGTGATTGGCCATGAAGAATACAAGCAGAGGTACATTTACGAAAAAGTGGTAAAATGGGTGGATGAAATATCTTTGCTTTCGAAAATTGCGACAACCCAGCCCCAGGCTGCGTACGCATGTTATGTAGCTGGGTATCAACACAAGATGACGTACTTTCTCAGGACAATTCCAGGAATGGAGAATCACATGCAACCATTTGAAGAGGTTCTTCGTCACCAGTTCATTCCAGCTATTACGGGTGGTCACATCGTCAATAACAACGAAAGGATACTTCTATCCCTCCCACCACGTCTTGGAGGCCTCGGGCTGAAGATCCTCACAGAAACGGCACAAGAAGAATATGAAAACTCACGCCACATCACGATGCAGCTAAAGAACCAAATTCTCAACACACAAAATGAAGGTGGCAAGTCAAAGTCAACGATACAATCAGAGCGGAGACAAAAACAGCAAAGTACACTTGACCTCATACGAAAACAAATGACAGACGCTGAAAGACGCCAAAATGAAATCAATATAGAGTGTGGCGTCTCAAACTGGCTGACAACACTTCCCTTGAAAGAATGGGAGTATGATCTAAACAAGCAGCAGTTTTGGGACGCCCTTCGAATACGCTATAATTGGAATCTGGAACGACTACCAGCTGAATGTGTATGCGGCGAAAGGTTTGATCTCAGCCACGCTTTGTCATGTAAGAAAGGTGGTATGGTGACATTACGCCACAACGAGTTGCGTGACATCACAGCCTCGCTGCTGAAAGAAATCTGTCACGACATGAGAACGGAACCTTTGCTAGTGGAAGTCAAAGGTGAACAGCTCAGCGAAAGAACGGCAAACACAACACGAGAAGCACGTCTTGACATAAGCGCCCTTGGTTTTTGGACACCTGGCCAACGAGTATTCTTTGACGTAAGGGTTTTCAACCTACACGCTCAGAGGTACAGATGTTCAGAACTGAAAAGATGCTTTCAGCAAAATGAAAAGGAGAAGAAACGTCAATATAATGAAAGAGTCTTTTAGGTGGAAAACGGAACTTTCACTCCATTGGTTTTCGCTGCAAATGGTGCGATGGCCCGAGAGTGCAAGACATTTTATAAGCGAATTGCGGAAATGATTGCCGAGAAGAGACATATTTCGATCCCAGTAGCGACAAACGTGATACGAACAAAGATAAGCTTTTCTCTGTTAAGATCAACGCTTAGATGCATTCGAGGTTCAAGATCACATTAGGGGGACCTAAGGGGGTATTCTGAAATTTTCTGTAAAATGAGGAGGTGAAAATAAAATGGAGTTGTGGGTTTTCGTTTTTTGTCTTACTTTTTGTCTTTATAACGATATTTAAAGAGAAGACCATAAATAAATAACCGTGTGTGTAACTACCATCTTTATATATTTATATATGTATTGCTTTTTGGTTTCTCTACATGAGAAATTATCATTTCTTTGTTTAGCAAAATGTCTGATTTTCAAACGTTGTTGGCTTTTTGTTTTCAAATTGCGCAGCTTGTTTTGGATTGGTTGAGCTACTACAAGAAGAGAACAAGACCAGAATTTGAAGAAGAGAATTATCACACAAGCGCTGAAGTATATCAAATCTGGTTTCGAAATAAACCTCCTCATGAAGTTGAGTTTTCAAGGAAGAACAACTTTGCATCTCTATTTCACAAGTTCACTCATCCAAAGATTATTCTGCAAGACACTGTTTCATTGTACCATTTAACAGAAAAGACAGCAGTTTTTGTTGACTGCGGCGATGTTGATGTTTTTAGTTCTAAGACTGGTCCATTCACCTTTGTGTCGCAGTATAAACATGCAAAGAAATTGATTGTGTTACCAATCAAGAGTTTCCACAAAATAAGTGAAGAGATTGAAGTTCCAAATATACCAATTATTCATCTAGCAAATCATGGTCGTTGTGGTTCTACTTTGATATCGAATGTTTTTGAGTCAATACAGGACACGTTCTCGATATCAGAAACAAACGCTTTCACTGATCTTGCTGAACTGTCTCGTTTAGGAAGAGTAAACCCTCTTGTTATTAAGAAATTATCTCATAGCACTTTGTTATGTTCTATAAAACATGCAAATGCAAGAAGTTCCAAGATCATATTTTTCAAATGTCAACACATGGCAGTGTACGTCACTGATTACCTCATTGATGTTCTTCCCACCATTAAACATGTTTATATGTATCGGAATCCAATTGCTTTTGTGCGATCTTTTGAAAAACTTTATTTTGTAAACCATTGGTTGCCGTTAGAGACCCACTTGCAAAATTTATGGTGTGGTATGGGGCATAACAAGATTTTATCTGGTACGCCAGTTTATCCACATTTCTTTGTTCATGACTTGAGCATGTTTGCAAAGCTTGGTTTGGTTTGGATAACAAGCTCCGCAGCTTTCCAAAATTTGTTAAAGAAAGGGTACGAAATAAAATCGTTGAAATTTGAAGATTTGTTAGCTGAACCTGAGAAAACCATGCAAAGGTTTTTTGATTATGTTGGCATCGACAAAAAGTTAATGCCTGACCTCAAACTCGTCATGTCTAAAGATTCACAAGCAGGTTCGACCTTCAGCACTCGACATGTCGATAAAAAAATTCTGGAATCAACATACACCCCAATCACAGATGCCCTGAAGGAAGAAGTAAATGGTTTATGCAATGATTTTGATGTCCCCTTGTTTTGGGATGATGTTAAGATGCCACAAAGTGTTTAGATTGACTGAACTATAGTGAGTTGTATTGGTTGACTTTTTGTTACTGTTGTTACATTTCATACCTTCATTTTCCATGCATACATTGGTGTTTTTAGTTTTTTGTAGCTTTGTAGAACTTTGTATCTGTTATTTAGAAAAAGATTTTATTCAATAAATAAATAGTGGTGTTGTTGTCATTTGATTTAGAATTTCTGTTTGTATCTAATAAACTTTCTTTGAGTGTGAATGTACAAACCCTCTCGTGTTTACAACATTTTCTTTGGTTTCTTTCATCATTTAGGCTTGTGTGGGGTGATAAAATCTTGACTTTATTTTAGTTTTTTATAATTCAAAATATATAGAAATAGTTGCTATAATTAGAACAAAATGAACTCTGTAACGTTGTTGGCTTTTTGTTTTCAAATTGTGCAGCTTGTTTTTGATTGGTTAAGCTACTACAAGAAGAAAACAAGACCAGAATTTGAAGAAGAGAATTATCACACAAGCGCTGAAGTATATCAAATCTGGTTTCGAAATAAACCTCCTCATGAAGTTGAGTTTTCAAGGAAGAACAACTTTGCATCTCTATTTCACAAGTTCACTCATCCAAAGATCATTCTGCAAGACACTGTTTCATTGTACTATTTAACAGAAAAGACAGCAGTTTTTGTTGACTGTGGCGATGTTGATATTTTTAGTTCTAAGACTGGTCCATTCACGTTTGTTTCGCAGTATAAACATGCAAAGAAACTGATTGTGTTACCAATCAAGAGTTTCCACAAAATAAGTGAAGAGATTGAAGTTCCAAATATTCCAATCATTCATCTAGCAAATCATGGTCGTTGTGGTTCTACTTTGATATCGAATGTTTTTGAGTCAATACAGGACACGTTCTCGATATCAGAAACAAACGCTTTCACTGATCTTGCTGAACTGTCTCGTTTAGGAAGAGTAAGCCCTCTTGTTATTAAGAAATTATCTCATAGCACTTTGTTATGTTCTATAAAACATGCAAATGCAAGAAATTCCAAGATCATGTTTTTCAAATCTCAAAGCAATGCACTATACGCCACTGAATACCTCATTGATGTTCTTCCCACCATTAAACATGTTTATATGTATCGAAATCCAATTGCTTATGTGCGATCTTATGAAAAACTTTACTTTGTAAACCATTGGGTGCCGTTGGAGACCCCCTTGCTAAATGTATGGTGTGGTATGGGACATAACAAGATTTTATCTGGTACGCCAGTTTATCCACATTTCTTTGTTCATGACTTAAGCATGTTTGCGAAGCTTGGTTTGGTTTGGATAACAAGCTCCGCAGCTTTCCAAAATTTGTTAAAGAAAGGGTACGAAATAAAATCGTTGAAGTTTGAAGATTTGTTAGCTGAACCTGAGAAAACCATGCAAAGGTTTTTTGATTATGTTGGCATCGACAAAAAGTTAATGCCTGACCTTAAACTTGTCATGTCTAAAGATTCACAAGCAGGTTCGACCTTCAGCACTCGACATGTCGATAAAAAGATTCTGGAATCAACATACACCCCAATCACAGATGCCCTGAAGGAAGAAGTAAATGGTTTATGCAATGACTTTGATGTCCCCTTGTTTTGGGATGATGTTAAGATGCCACAAAGTATTTAGATCTACTGAACTATAGTGAGTTGTATTGGTTGACTTTTTGTTACTGTTGTTACATTCTATACCTTCATTTTCCATACATACATTGGTGTTTTTAGTTTTTTGTAGCTTTGTAGAACTTTGTATCTGTTATTTAGAAAAAGATTTTATTCAATAAATAAATAGTGGTGTTGTTGTCATTTGATTTAGAATTTCTGTTTGTATCTAATAAACTTTCTTTGAGTGTGAATGTACAAACCCTCTCGTGTTTACAACATTTTCTTTGGTTTCTTTCATCATTTAGGCTTGTGTGGGGTGATAAAATCTTGACTTTATTTTAGTTTTTTAGTTCAAAATTGGAACAAAATGAACTGTGTTGTCTTTGGTGTCACTGGGTTTGTTGGTAGTCACGTGACGAAATGTTTGTTGGAGAAAGGGCACAATGTTTTGGGAGTGTGTCGGAACCCGGTGAAGGCTGGATGGTTGAACGACTGTTTCAAAGGTTTACTAGGTACGCTGACATTGAAAAAACATGAATTTAGTGAGAAGCTATCAGATGACATTGGTGAGTTGATGAATGGGGTAAGCAATGTTTTCTTTTGTGTCGGGCATGAAGCACAACAAAAGTCTACAATTGATTTCATGGTCAATTCGTTGTTGTCGGTATTGTCTGCAGCAAAATGTGAGATGGAAAAAAGCTCTTCCAAGATTTGTGTTGTTGTTACGAGCTCTACGGGTTCCACAAACCCGCTAAATAACCCGGTAGATGCCGTGAAAGAGGAAACAACATTTTGGAGTGACGCAAATAAACAAATTGAGATGGGAAAATTTTCTCCTGCTGCCAAAACCTTGATGGAAGAGAGAGCACTGGAGTTTGTTGGTCGCAATCGCGCTAATGAAGTTGTCGATGACGAGAAGTCAAACAATTCGCCACGGTTGTGCATAATTAATTCTTCATTGATATTGGGTCACCAACTACAACCTGGACCTGTTTTGGGTAATGGGCTTCCATTTTTTGCTATGGTTGTGACAGGTAAGCACATGGGAGCAAAGATACCTAATGACTCAATGAGTATTATTCATGTTGCTGACCTTGCAAAACTTCACGTTGCTTGCATAGAAAACAAAGAGGCTTCAGGTCGTTACTATGGTGTCGTGAAGTCGTGGCCTTGGGAAGAAATTATGAAGTCCATTCAGAAGTTTTATTCCAGCTTCAAGATGCCAGAGCGCGAGTTTACAGAGGCTAACCATGTGACAAGTTTCAATCTAGCCCGCAGAGACAGTCTTAATGTGAAACTGATGTCGCTGGACGATATCATACGAGATACAATTGAATGCTTAAAGGAAAAGGGAGCGTTGTAAAATGTGTATGGGGAAATTAATTTTTCAGGATTAAATAATTATCTATATTGACCATCTTATTTGATATGTCTTTAGCTACTTTTAAACTTTACTTTATATATATGCTTTACTATTGTGTAACCTTCATGTTTCTTGGGTTACGGTTTAGAGAAACACTTTTAAAAGTTTCTGGAAGTACCACCTTAGTGTTGAGAGATTGAAGTAAAATTAAACTTTTTTGTTTGTTACAGTTTGAATAGAAATCAAAAAGGAAATAAAATGTTGGTAAAATGAATTTTTCTGATGTGTTCAAACAGTCGGGACATTTGTGCAAATTCTCACCAGATGCAAGTTATTTGGTAAGTGTCAGTTTTCTTGTTTTGTTTAATGATGGGTGAATGTGTTGAAATCTGGATCGTTTTGTGAAAATGTTATTTCTTGTAACTTGTAAAATGGCTAGTGCCGCAGATGGCGTTCTCAGGTATTTTTTGCTCAAATTTTAGTTACGATTGTGTATTGGGCAGCTGGGGGCATTTTGAGTCCCCTAGTTGGTCCAGGCCGGACCCCTGGTCGTGCTAGAGGATTTTCTAATCCCTTGGGAAACTCTTATCCTGCACAGCTTCTTAAAGCCCCACTTTCAATATTAAAGTAACAACAAACTTCATTTTCCTTCTTTGTTTTTTGGCTACTTGGAATGAATGACTGCTTGTTTCTTTCCATGGCTTGTTTTATTTTAGAGCTACCATTTTGAGAACTGAGAATTCACAAAGTAAATTGAATATAAATCTAATCATTAATTTCCAATTGTCAGAAATGCTAGAGATGCTGGTCTGTGATATTCACTCTCACAGTACTACCGAATTAACCTTGGTAAAGCTCTTTGTGGCAGTGAACAATCAGAGGATTGTTATTGTTAAAATTATGATTTTACTACAACCAAAATTTGCTGTTTTGTGACATTACGGTAGCAACCTTTTTAATTACTTTTTAGTATTAGGTTTTGTCTCTTCTCCTTTTATAAACCATATATATAATAGGATATTTATTCATTTGTTGTTCTTTGTTTGAAGTAACACCCAATATGGTTTCCGCTCTGCAAGATCTACTGCTGATGTGTTATGATTGTGTTGTTGTTGACAGTAACCTCACACAGAGTACACAAGGTTTCAAATAGATATTGTCAATGAACAGAAATTCCAGGCACACTGCATTAACACATTAAGGCCTTGGTCCAACGCTCTTTTTAATCTTTGTCATCAAAGATTTTCCTAATCACGTCCATCAAATCTTTTGTCAATAGTTTTGCTGATGATACAACTGACTATGGTTGTACTCTAAACAAAAATAATGATTCTGACCTTGCTGGTTCTCTTTCTTCTGACAAAATTGCTGAATAGGGTAACAGATACTTTGTTACTTTCAGGGCATCTAAAACAACCCCAGTTTCCTTCCACTATCATTGCTCTGATCCCAGTATTTCACCAGTCCAGACTGGTTCTACCCAGAAAAGTCTTTCTTGCGTTCACAGAGTCGAAAATAGACTTCGTAATCTTGTAGGTGATGTTCTCTTCAATACCCTTCAACCTCTTTCCCAACGAAGTGATGCTTTTTGTTGCTGTATCGATACATCCATGGTAAAATCCCAAATTTTCATAATCAAAGTTTCTTTCCATGCTCTGCCTGTCTGTGGAACACTCTACCCAGTCCTTCCAGTTATAAGTCAAACATCAATAAACATTTATCCCTTAACACTAAATCACGCCCATCAGCAATTCATCTCGCAATCCTTAACCTTGACTGACAACTTTTCCCAAAATGGAGGTTGAGTGAATGTGGTTTGCTTAGGAGCTTCTTAAAGTCTCAATTACTCCAATGTAACTTATAAAATGAAAAGTGAATGTAATTGTTTTTAAAATTATTGTTTTAGGCAAATGCAACACAGTATCGTCTCGTCATACGCAATTTTAAAACCTTACAAATCAAAGCCTTGTTCACATGTTTGGATAACATCAACTATATAGAAGTAAGTTGCTGTTTTACTATAAAATGTTTTTGTCTGTATAAAATTTGTCAACAAAACCACAGAAGATAATGATGCATGTCAAGGAACGTTTTTAAGAAAAATAAATTAAAATTTGCAAAGAAAAATAGTTAAAATGAAAGAAATAATTTGATATACGACTGGAAACATATTAGTTAGGGAGCAGAATTCAATATCTCACTAAAAAAGCAATATGACATTTTTGGAAAGCTTAGACATTCAGGAACAGAATCATTGAGTTGTACAAAAAAAGTTGACGTTTGTCCGAAAATCGAGCTGAAGTGCACTCCGTTGGAGTCTTTTTTATCTTTACTGACGCTGAAGAACTAATTATTGTGCGGTTCTTATGGATTAATTTGGTTGTAATAGTTCGTACATGTTATTTTATATCAGGGATATATTATACGTATTTTGAATTTTGTTAACTAACTTTTGAAACTATTGGTTTGTCAGGTTAGTTATAAACGCCTCTAATTTTGATTTCTTAGTGAGCATACAAATGGTGGTTTTATTTTTGATAAGTGAATGTAATGATGATGATGGTGTTTGGATCATTGAATCAAGAACATTAAAATCTATTTTGATTATAGCTTAAATGTTGTGACCCCACACTCCTTTCGAGATAGCAATGTAAAACTTAAGCAATTCCCTAACGGCCATTCCTAACAAAAGAAGTTCAAAATAATTTGATTGACAACTCAACCCTAACTAACAAAAGAAGCTCAACCTAGGCCTCGTTTTCATTAAAAAATTAAGTCTATTTTCTCACAATCCATTTGTTGTTGTGTTTATATATTCACATGATTCCATTGGCTAATTGCATGAATTCCTTTTAATTACAGTGGTCACCAGACTCCTTGTTCATCCTTTGTGCGTTACTTAAGAGGGGATTCATACAGGTATGTAATGGTTGATTCTGCATCTTCTGTTTCCTTTCAACGATCTTTGCCTCGCAAATTGAAGTATAAGAAGAAGAAAGTGTAAAAAAGCCAAAACCTTGTTCTATATTTTCCAGTTTCTGGTGATGCCTATGCTATGTCGATGATGTTTTTAACATACCTTTTCCTTCATATTTAGGTGTGGTCATTAGAGAAGCCTGAATGGACCTGTAAGATAGGTCACGGTTCAATGGGTTTGTTGGCAGCTCGATGGACACCTGACAGTCGACACATACTCTCTACGTCTGATTTCAAGGTAATTCATTGGTTATAAAGAGATTTCTCTATGCTAAAGATTAAAATCTGAACTCACCAAGAAACTATTTTTAGTTTTAGAAAGATAAATATCTCCAACATATCGATATATTTCAGCTGCGTATTTCGGTGTGGTCGCTCATACTCAAAACTGTTTCCTACATAAAATACCCGAAGCATTCTAATAAAGGTAAAGATATCTGATTTCTTTTTATCCCGTGAAGTGTTATAGGAGTATTTGTGAATACGCCCCTCCATTCGTCATCTAGCCAAATAGTTTTCAGCTTTCACCATCCACTCCAGTGTTGTCTATTATATAGGGTCGGGGATAGCTCAGTTGGTAGAGCGCTTGCAATTTCGGATTTCTGAGGTTGCGAGTTCAAATCCTCCCGGCCTCGCCGACTCAGCGAATGAGTAATATTTCGATGCGGTAAAGTACGGGTGTTGGTGGTAGTAGTGGCGTCCACTTCAACAGTTACACCCAACGTCTTGCGCTAAGGAAAAGAGGATAGACACTCGTTTACGCCCGTTACCAACATTAGGGTTAATTCAACAACTTTGCTTGCTAGTATATATATTACTCTGTCTACTTTCTGAACACAAATAAATTAATTTAAGAATGAGTATACGTTTGCATTTGTCTTCTTTTTACGTGAACTCACTTACTTGCGCTTGTTTAGGTATTGCTTTCTCCCCCGACGGGAAACATTTGGCGGTCGCCGAACGACGTAACTTTAAAGATTACGTCACCGTGTTTGCGTCGGAATCATGGGAAATGTTACAGGTGAGAGAAATGCACTGAGGAATGTACGGAATGAACGGAATGGGTAGTTAAACAGTTAGTATTTTCAGCACTTTGCTGCTGACACGAAGGATCTTAGCGATTTGTCATGGTCACCTAATGGAAGCATGCTGGCGGTGTGGGACACGAAACTCGAGGTATTTATTTTTGTGTTTCTTTACTTGTGAAAGTGCTGTAAATCAGTAGTTAAAATGGACACAATAAGGTAGTTAAGCCACTGTCAGTATATATGGGTGTAATGATACCAACGTTTTCCCCAATACAATGTTGCTTGTTAGAGTAAAGGCCGATCTCCACTTTTGAAAGGTTTTCCCCGGAAAGGAAATTTCTTCTGTTTTGTTCCGAGGATCTTTTTTGTTTTTAATTTCTCCTAAAAAACGTTTGAAGTATTTATTTTCTTTGGATGAGGTTATGTCAGCTAAAAAAAAAAAAATAACATTAGCCTTACTTCATTTAATGGAGAAGAAAAGAAAGAAAAAAGAAGCTGCAGTGGCAAAAAGAAGATTTTGGGTTCAAAAGATATTCTGTGACAGGAAATTAAAAGGCGAATTTCATCTTTTGATCAACGACTTAACGCTATTTGATCACGAATATTTTTTTAAGCAATTTCGAATGTTGCCCGCGAAGTTAGAAGAGTTGTTAGCTCTTGTTGGTCCATCGTTAACAAAATGCTGTACATATAGGGAACCACTTTCCGCTAAAGAACGACTATGTGTCACTCTTCGTTACCTTAGTACTGGAGATGCCTGCATAACTATCTCAGCAAGCTCGTATCGTATCAGTGGTACAACTGTCGGTCGAATTATTAATGAGACATGCAAAGTATTATGGAAAGTTTTATTTGAAATTGGATTTTTGAATGTACCAAGCACAGAGTATGAATGGGTTGACACAGCTAAAGCTTTCGAGAATACATGGAATTTTCCCCATTGTGTTGGTGCCATTGATGGGAAACATATCATTATACAAGCCCCCAAAAGATCAGGATCAAATTTTTTTAATTATAAAGGGACCCATAGCATTGTTTTAATGGCTTCGTGTAATGCAAGTTGTCGCTTCAATACAATTGATATCGGTAGTAGTGGTAGAAATAGCGATGGTGGTGTTTTTTTCCAATTGCGATTTGGGAGCAATGCTAGAAAATGGTATTTGTTTACCTGATGACACCTACCTTATGGGAACCAATATTAAATTACCATATACCTTTGTAGGGGACGAAGCCTTTCCACTGAAAAAAAATCTTATAAGACCGTTTCCAAAGGAAGTACTAAATGAAGAAAGACGTATCTATAATTATCGTTTGTCACGAGCACGTTGAGTTATCGAAAATGCGTTCGGTATATGCGCAAGTCGTTTCCGAATATTAAGAAGACCTATTATTGCTTACGTCAACAGTTTTATATCAATTACAAAGGCTGTCGTAGCTTTACATAATTACCTTATATTCGATAAAATATATTGTCCTCCTGGTTTTGCAGACACTGATAATTCCAATGTAAGTAGACCTGGGGACTGGAGAGCAGGCACCAATCAATCATCTAACTTTATTTCGATAAAAAGATTTGGTTCAAATCATTCGACTAAGGATGCTTAAAGTGTTAGAGAGGCTTGGTGCGAATATTTCAATTCATCACCAGGCGCTGTATCTTGGCAGTATGATGTTGTTCGAAGTACAATAGACCCATACACCCATAGACACATTAGAACAAATTATATTTCTTTAACTTTTTAAAAAGTATTTACAAAAGAAATAAAAAGCTAAACATCATGTAAAGTATATAGAGTTTACATTTTTTTCTTAAAAGTATCAAGTCAAATATAAGATATACACGAAAAGTATATGATTTCCACGAATAGTAAATAATAATAAAACAAGAACCAAAGAGCAGAGAACAGAACAAATTAGAACAAAAACCATATTAAGATTTTTAAAACTCGAATTAGGTTCTCAAAGCAAAAATATTACATATAATAAAATCTAATCAGCATATTTTAAATCAAAGAAAAGTTGCTGTATTTTTATTTTTGCTAATTGCTTTTGTCTCTCTGGTAAATCTTTTAATTGTTGTACTAAACTTTGACAAAATAAGCTGTCACCATCATTTTCGAGTGTGTTAGTTGTTTCTGCCGTTTCACATTCTTCCAACTTGTTCGTTAAATACATTTGATGCATCGAATCAGTATCATCAGTTTTTCTTTTACCAGTTTTTTTGTTTGCTGCTGGTTTTGATGGAACAATTGAATTTACTGGCTCATCTATAGTACTATTGACTGCAAAATGGTAGCCGTCTTGAATTTGATTGTTTTCATGATCTAATGTTTCATTGAGAGTTTTTGCTAAATTGAAATTACTTGTGGTAGAACTTTTCGGCTCATTTGATATTAGGAATGTCAATTAGTCAAAAAATTTACATGTAGGGATTTTTTTAAACTCCGCACCACTTTTTTGCTGTCTTTGATTCTTTTACGGCACTTGCGATAATTTTCTCTAATCTTTGACCATTCTGATTTCAGATCATTTTCTAAATACAACAAAGCACTAGTTAGATATAAACAGTAAGGTTTTGATTGTCCAATTATAATGATAGTCATATATGTTTATTTGACTTCAAGTAGTAAAAAGGTATGAGGCTATAACATATTATGTAGTCTCCTTGAGATAATTTTATATTATATGTGATTTGAATGTAAACTGTTTTTGGTTTCAAAATGTAAATATATATGTAAAAATTTAGAATAAATTGAGTCCGAGCAAACGACAAAAATGGGACGCGAAGCTTTCTCGTGGTAAATACGTCTTTTTACTTCAAAGGTCGTAAGCTAACTGACCACACACGTGGTCACAAAATACAATACAATAAAAGATCTAGTAACGAGTGCGCCTATACGAGGCGCCTATTACAACAAAACAAACCCCCCCCCCCCCCCCCGTTGACTAGTCAACATATTTCTCTTTTAATCTTCTTATTAATTGTCCCTCGCGTGCCGTTTTGGTCTACCATTACTTATACAAGTGTCCTCGGTATTTGTGTTGGAATTGACGTCATCTGAGATGTTTTCTTGTTCGGAGACTTCTAAGGGAATGATCTTTTGAAGCGGACGGCAGCACGATTGATTTCCTTGACTTTCTGAAGTGACGATTAATTTAACACCTCTGACATTACCATCGCTGCCGGTGACCAGTTGTGTGATTTTACCTAAGCGCCAACGTTGACGAGGTAACGGAACATCATCTCGAATTAAAACTACGTCACCAATTACGGGCGGTGGTGATGATCTCTTGGCTGATTTGCGGTTTAGGTGCTGTTCACGAAGTTCATTCAAGTATAACGAGTTGAACGATTCCCAGTATTTACGAATGAGCAGTCGCATGTATTTCGCTCTTTTGATGACGTCATTCTTCGAAAAATTCATAATGTCATTAATGTTTACGGAACCAGAGGTGTAGGAAACATTTCTGCCGAAAAGTAAATGAAATGGTGTCAACGCTTCTTCCAGATCGTCGGACGAGACGTACGTTAAAGGTCGGCCATTGATGACGAATTCGCTTTTGCATAAAACAGTTTCTAATTGTTCATAGGTTAAAAGTGATCTTCCGAGAGATTTCTTCAACGATAACTTGACGGAACGAACAAGACGTTCATAAAATCCGCCCCACCAAGGTGAAGCGGGTAGAATAAAACTCTGCTGAATGCCGTGTTGAGAAAGAAAACGTTTCACTTGACTTGATTTGAATGTTTTAAAATTATCACTGATAACAAACTTTGGTATTCCCTTTCTTGACATCAGGATTTCGAATGCGCGTATACATGCGGGGGATTTCATATCCGGAACTAATTCCAAGTGTACGGCTCTACTAGAGGCACAGGTAAAAAGCAAAATGTAAACCTTTTTGGCATCGACTCTAGCGGTTTCACGGACAAATAACGGTCCGGCATAATCTATTCCTATGTTACAAAAACTAAAACAATCATAAAAACGAAAATTAGGAAGATCAGGAGAATCTGGGGAGTTCATAGTACGTCCTTGAAATTTCTTGCAAATTACGCATTTTCTAAGAATTGTCTTTACGTATTGACGTCCTTTCACAATCCAGAATCTTCTTCGCAATTGGTTCAACGTCGCCTCCACTCCAGTGTGCATCACTCGAAGATGACAGTCGCGTACGAGCAGTTCAGCAAAATATCGTCCATTTCCAGCAAGCAAGATCGGATGCCTCACGTTGTAGTTGAAACTTGAGCTACCGAAACGTCCCTTCAGTCGAGCAATGCCATTTACGTCGTCGAATATTTTCAGGGAATTGCAAAGTTTTTGGTAGCTAGACTCACGTTGGGTACGGATATTCTTCTGTTCAGCCCTGATCCATAACATCAAAGCGTTCTCTCTTTCATCGGCCGTGACACATTCGTCGCTATTTTCTTCTTTTGACGATATCCTTGCTTTCAAATTGTCGATGAAACGAATAACGTAGGCAGTCGTGTTGAGCAGTTTATCAAGGTTTCCAAATCGAGTACAGTCTATAACATTTGCCACACTGCACTGTTCTGCTACATTGTCATTGTTAATCTCCGTCTGTGTTGTTACAGCGCAAGCCATTGTTTGTTTCTGCCGCGACTCTACAAGAACATCTGCCTCATTCAACCTGGCATCTACATCAAAGTTTTCTCCTTCAAAATCTTTGTCCAACAAAAAACTAGGTCCTCGAAACCACCTGTCAAAGTCAGCCAACTCGCACACTCGCGTAGGAATATCAGCTGGGTTCTCTTCTCCAGCAATAAACGACCAATTCTCCGAATCAACTACCTTACGTATTTTAACTACACGATTCTCAACCCAAGGTCTCCACGCCTTTGTTTTTCCTCTAAGCCAACAAAGAGCCACCTGCGAATCAGACCAGCATTTCACATTTTTCAAAATAATTCGACTATTTAAGGCATTTAAAACCTGTTCAACCAGCTTGCCTAAAAGAACACAACCTAAAAGCTCTAAACGCGCAATACTTATTTGTTTTAACGGAGCAACTTTAGTTTTAGCTGTTAGAAATCGCACTCGCATACCAAGGGAAGTTTTTATTTGCAAATACAAAACCGCTGCATAACAAGACAGCGAACTGTCACAGAACCCATGTATTGTGGCAGATTCAAAATTTTCATTCATCTCAATAAATGCGAAACGTTCAACACGCAAAACTCCAAAACGTTCTATGTCCTCTAAAAACTTATTCCAAACATTTAAAATCTCAGTATTCGCTTCTGAATCCCAGTCGTTCTTGTCCTTGCATAAAAGTTGGAAAATAGACTTTACGCGCGCAGTAATAGGTGAAATAAATCCCAACGGGTCGAAAAAGGTAGCCGCAATCTTTAAAACATTACGCTTTGTGGCGGGCAGAGTTCTAGCTAACTGAATAATTTTATCAAAACAGAATACGAATTTGTCTGATTCTAGATCCCATTCTACCCCCAAGACTTTCTTAGAACAAACATTATTCTCATTTCCCTCTCTTTCATTAAAAAACTTCTGTAACTCCTTACAATTAGTTACCCACTTTCGCAATACAAAACCACCAGCAGACAATATCGACATACTCTTCTCGTAAAACATTTTCGCTTCTTCTACAGTCGAGCAGCCAGAAATAGAATCATCAACATATAAATCATCGAGAAATCCTTCAACAAATAACAAATTATCAGATCTAAACTTTTCCAAGTGATGTCGAATAGTTGCATTTAAAATGAATGGGGAACTAGTAAGACCAAAAACTAGACGCACAAAACGATAAGCCACAACCTCCGAACAGTTGTCAAGTTCCCGATACCAAAGAAAACGTAGAAAGTCCTGATGTTCCCGATCAATCTCGATGTTTAAAAGGGCTTGCTTTATATCCGAAAGCGTTGCAATAGGGTTGATGCGAAATCTCAAAAGAATATCAAATATCTTAGAAATAAGATTAGGACCTGAGTAGAGACAATTGTTTAATGACGGGCCATTACTTGAACACGATGCATGGAACACAACTCTCAACTTAGTTGTTTCTTTGTCTTCTCTACGAACACCACGATGAGGCAGATAATGAACACTCTCACAACATAATTCATTTTCAGGTACCTTTTCAATAATTCCATCTTTCTCATAGGTTTTAAGTACATCATTATACTCCGACATTAAAGAATCCTTTTCTAACCGCCGTCTCAAACTGCTCAATCTCGCCTTAGATATCTCAAGGTTACTAGGTAAAGTCAAATGGTCAGGTCTAAACGGAAGTTTTGTTACATATCGCTCGCCATTAAATCTTATGTCTTTCTCAAATTGATGTATTACGCAATCTTGCTCACTATTCAGATTTTCTACTTCCCAAAATCTATTTAAATCATTTCTCAAAGGATCACCAATAGAAGAATCAGCTGGCTCAAAAGCGCACCTCATCACATGAGAGGTAGTACAAAGATTAGAAAATGACGTGTTAGTTTTATTCGAAGAGATGGGACCACTCAACACCCAGCCGAGAATAGTTTCGCTCGCAGTTGGCCCACCGACTGTCCTTAAGATTTTTCCGGAAAAGAATGCATGATAAAAATCAAGACCTATAAGAATGTCAACATCAACGTCAGAGCGAGAATCAAAATCAGCGAGCTTCAAAGAGTTTAACACAGGATATTTATTTACTGCCGTAGAAATATTTTGAGAGGTTAAAGGATCACAAATGAAGGGAACACAAAGAACTTCAATACACAACTTCTTATTGTTTCCGTATTTGATAAACAAACGAACGACATCTAGTTTCTTAGTGACATTTTCAGACTTACCAAACGTTTTCAACAGCAAATTCTCAGTACGAATAGTTTTAAGAGAGAGCCTTTTTCTAAGATTGTCAGAAATATAAGATCTTTGAGATCCATTATCGAAAAGAATTCTTGCAAATTGGGAAGCACCAGAGAAGGAATTAGACACTTCAGAAAAAGCAGTTTGTAAAAGAATTCCATTAGCAACGCCTACATGATTCGAACACGTGATACCTGAAGCCGACTCAGAAGATTTCACATGGTTGCCTGATGTTTCTTTAAAACAAAGAGATATGTGATGTTTTGCGCCACACTTTCGGCAAACATAAGACGATCTACAATTTCTTACACAATGACCTCCTTTTAGGCACAGAAAACATTTTCGGGATCTCTTGACAATATCTTTTCGAGCATTGACGTCAATAACTTTATCACACCTCGACGACGCGTGTTTTCCAGAACAAAAGACACAATTAGAAGCCTCACTTTGCACATGCAAATTACCAGCTGACGTAAAACTATCACGCGTGTTCAACGAACCATCGCCCCTGTTATCTCTTGTCTTAAAAGACAAACAACTTTCCTTTGCTTCAAGCTCCTTATTAAAATGTGCCATGAATTCGTCAAGTATCCAAACATTACTTCCAAAACCTCTCGAAATCACCATTAGCATGTCTTCAGGTATTTTTTCCTTCAAGATAGGAATTAATAGACAACCATAAGTACTTGTCTCAACTTTCAAACTTCTTAAATTTCTCACACACGTTTCAACCTCGTTAAATAAATTTCTTAGCCCCTCGATATTTTCAATACTTTTAACCCTTTTAACCTTAATTAATTTGTCTAAATGCGCTGAAATTAAGACTTGAGGATTACCAAATCTTTTTTCCAAAATATTTACCGCCTGTTTGTAATTATCTGCTGAGAGAACCATTCCTTTCACGGATTCTAACGCTTTACCCGACAAAAACCTCAGTAAATAGTTAAACTTATCTATCTCACTTAATCCGTCATTTGCGTTTATTGAAACTTCAAATCTATTCCAAAAACCTTGCCACTCAAGAGGATCTCCTGAAAACACAGACAATTCTAGCTTAGGTAATTTACAGTTTAACTTCGCGCTTGTTGAAGTCGCACTTTCACTCGGCGTAATTGAAGCAGTCTCTCGCGCAGCGCTAATCTTAACTTCAGCCAACCTAACAGCAATCTCAGCAAACACGTCATGAGAACTCTCAAAAAACGATAAACAATCTTCTACTTCTCTTTCTACCTTATCTACTTCTATCAATTCTTGTATTTCTTCGTCAAGACGTCTCAAATACACCAATTCGACCCGCGAACGCGGTTTTTTGAAAAAAGGACTGGGCCGAAATAGATGTAGATAGACGGGAAGGTGAAAGTTGTAAACATTAGCAAACAGCAGCACAGGACAACAACATAGAAGCACTCTCACACAGAAAGAAGATATTTTAATCTCATATAAACATTATAAAAACCGTGCTTTGGCATCAGAAAACAAAGAGTTATGGATTATGATATGATTAACAAAATGAAAGTTGTAGAGTTGAAGAATTTCCTACGTCTTCGAGCTTTAAAAGTCACTGGGAGAAAATGTGAGCTTGTGTCAAGAGCCTTTGCAGCAGTAGAGAATGATGTACAAGTAGTTAAAACAGCAGAGGAAATTGAAGGAGAAATATGTGAACAATATAAACAAAAACTTCTTATTAATGGTAAAACACTTCCTGACCCTTTTCACCAGCTAAAGGTTGGCTGGAAAAATGAAGAAGAAGGTATAGGTTTCTGGCCTATGGTGACAACATTTTATATTATCAAATATTTAATGCTTGATAGTGAAGTGGAGGATTTAAATGACTACAAACAATCGAAAGCCTATAGCTATTTTAAACAAGGATGGCTTGGACAGATAATGTTTCATCAGTTAGGATCAAGTCAGTACTGTTTCCTGAAGACAGATTGTCGTCCATCTCAAAGCACATTGTACTTGCATGGCGGGTCTAGGATCAACATGCAATCATGTAGCTGCTGCTTTATTCCGGATAGAAGCTGCCATGCGTTTGGGTTTATCAAACCCGGCATGTACAACAAAACCTTGTGAATGGTTGCCTAATCGAAACGAAGTTAAGCCCTGTAAAGTGAAGGATATGGATTTGAATCGAGATAATTTCTCAAATCAAGGAAAAAATCCAAGGAAGTTGATATTGACCCCGAAAAAAACCTACAATCCAATAAAAGGAATGAAATCAATAACATTTCATGACATAGTAGAGGCACTTGGTGACCATGCAGATAATACTGTTTTATCGACTGCAGTACCAAAACCAGAGATTGACTTTTTAAGGGAGGTTATAACAGAAACAAAAATAGACAAGAATTTCATAACAGTAGATGATGTTATTGTCATGTCAAGAACACCAGATGATTTTTACCCAAACCTGTTCCTGAACTTTACACCAGATAACATCAATGTTATTGAAAAAATGACACGTGGACAAAGTACAAATACTTTGTGGTTTGAGTGTCGTAAAGGAGTTATAACAGCTTCAAAGGGACACGAGGTTAAGACAAAAATGGCGAAAATATCTGCTGGCAGTGGAGGATATACCAATATGTGGAATTTGTTTCAAAAAATTTCAGGGTATTCGTTTGTTAGTCCTAACATTCCAGCATTGAAATATGGACGAGAAATGGAGACTCATGCTGCAAACAAATTTAATGAGATTTTCAAAAAGACGCATAAGAATGTATATTTTCATGAATGTGGCATATTTCTCGACAAACAATACCCTTTTGTTGGTGCTAGTCCTGACCGAGTAATTAGCTGCAATTGCCATCCCAATGCATGCTTAGAGATAAAGTGTCCATATTCAATCAGCCACCTATCGCCACTGGATCCATCTGTTAAGTTGGACTATATTGAACATTGTGAAAGTGGGACTGTACGTTTAAAAAGAAGACATCAATATTATACTCAATGTCAACAGCAAATGGGTGTTACAGGACTTAAGAAATGCTATTTTTTTATATGGACATCTCATGGATATGTCCTAGAGGAAATAGATTTTGATGAGTGTTTTTATATAGAACTTTTGGAATCATTCTCCAAGTTTTATAAACAATTTTATTTGAAATCAATTTATAAATAGATCTTTTATAGCATCATTATATATGAACTACATTACAGCATGAATTTTCTTTCCCTATTTGTTTGGAAAAAAATTATTTGGATCATTATTAAATTGTTTTATATATTTTCAAAATATTTAAATATAAGATAAGAACCAGAATTTAGTTTAGCCCATTTTAAAGTTTCTTAACAAAACAGTTTTACTCCATTAAAGTTTTATAGAAAAGTCTCTTAAATTCATTTGGTAATTCGAGACCACCACTTCCATCAAATGCCTTGTTCTTCCAAACTAGTTTACTATAAAAAGACTTGATGGACTCAAACCGTCAAATGAACAACCTTTCTCAACACATTTCATTACCAGTAGTTTTGATAAATTACACCAAGGAGGTTAAGCTGTAGCGTAGGTAAATTGAGCTAAGCCTCTGTTTTGGCTTGAGGATGCTAAAGTAAGAACTTAAAGTAAATTGGGTATAAATCACAGAGACAAAGAATTTGAAACAAGACAGTATATGTAATATTAAAGTATTTAGTCCGTTCGGCTTGAAGCTTTAAAAAGTAATGGTTTTAAATTACAAAGAGCAGCACAAGTCCGAATTATTTGTGTTCTTCTTTCCATTTCTTTAATTTCTGCGTACTATTACTACAACCAACAACGGCACAATTTGCAGGTCCCATTTTGTAATGAAAATTACAGTTTATATCAAGTTTTGTTTATACTTTTTATGAAATGTTGTGTATCAATCTGCAGTTATGAGTGACTTTTTTGCTTGTTTTACTGAGAGTAGCTTCGATGTTTACATCTCGGATCTACATCTATTTAGTGCCAGGCCTCGACCGCGTAAAAAATCATAATGGGGCGCGAACGGCTCGAATTGGTGTATTATCTCCCTTCTCTCTCAAGCTTGTGTCTAATCCTGCTAGACGTGCTTCCAAAATATTTTCTTCTTTTAAATAGCGTTTAGCCTGATCTAAAACCTTACCAAATTGTGTTCGAAATCCTTTCCGTTTATTTATTTTCCGAGTCAAACTTTCATTAGTGGTAGCCATCTTCTCAAAACCAATCCAATTCCAAACAAATTTTCAACAATCAATATCCACAATATCTCACAAACCAACAACTTTTTCAACAACCAAATGTAGTATTCTCTCAGCAACTAATTAATTGTAATTCTTCACGTCCCTCATCGGGCGCCATGTAAAAATTTAGAATAAATTGAGTCCGAGCAAACGACAAAAATGGGACGCGAAGCTTTCTCGTGGTAAATACGTCTTTTTACTTCAAAGGTCGTAAGCTAACTGACCACACACGTGGTCACAAAATACAATACAATAAAAGATCTAGTAACGAGTGCGCCTATACGAGGCGCCTATTACAACAAAACAATAAAAAATGACGTAATCTTTTACAATATATATATATATATTAAGAAATTTGAACATTTTTTACATTCAAGTGAAAAATTTAAAAGAAACAAATGAGCAGTAATTGTGAAATTGAGAAAACAAAAGACAAAGTAAGTCTTCCTTGATGTATAATTTTAACATAAAACAATTTTCAAAACATGTCACAACAATCACGCACAACAAAGATAGTAAATTCATGTAGTGTATGACTTGTACTCTTCAAAACTAAAAATAAAAACAAAACGATTCTTGCCATCAGCATTTAAAGATTGGGATATTCTTCTCCAAGCTTCGTCTTTATTGTGTAAATCTTTAAAACCTCTTAAAGAAGAGTTCCAAATGACTGGGTAGTTTTCAACTAAATGTACCATTTGTGACGGCATCTCATCTGATACTGGTGATTAATTTTTATTTAAATTTTCCTGATCTTCTACAGACGGATGGAGTCTAGGTGGCGTTGAGTTATCCATTCGATGGATTACATTCGATTGAGGAGTAGTGTGTACTGAATGAGGGAAAATTGGCGGAATCATATTGAAGTAAAGTTGCTGTTGTGGGTTAAGATCTTTTTGCTGACTTGTAGTGTTTAACATCATGTTTCGACATTCTTCGTAGCTTTTTCGCACGTATAGATCTTCTTCCCTATTGTAATCATTTGTTTCTTCATCATTCATTACTCTCTGAAGAAACTCTCGACCCTCTCTATCTCTCGTAAGAACTGTTTGCACGTGTTTTGTTATTGAACGATGTAAAAATCACGAAAATTGAGATCACGTGATTAAGCGTAGGGTTCTTGATTGGCTAAATAATGTTGAACTTTTTCAACTCACTTTTTTCTGTTCAATATTTCCGTTTATCCGCTCATCGTTTTGGGCATTGATAAATCTGCGCATGTCTAAACGGAAAACTTTTCCTTTCCGTTAGTAAATCAACAAAGTGGAGATCAGCCTTAACAAAGATATTGTGCGATATTAAAAGCTTGTTGATTGTAATTTAAGGGGAGATTTGTTTATGAAGGATTTTGTTGAGTTTCCCAGCACGTTTATTAAAGTGAGCAGCACAGCCATTTATTCAAGTTTTACGGAATATAACTATATAAATAAATTACATTCGCTTTTAAATTATATTATATAGATGATGGGGCTTCTTGTGCCATCTTGTTTGTTAAGTCTTTGTAAAACGTAAGATATGATTGGTGCCTTATTTTGTATGTATCCAGTACAAGCTCTTCGTTTATTCGCTGGATGGACGATTCATCTCGTCTTTTTCCGCTTATGATTTTGCGCTTGGTATCAAAACTGTCACGTGGTCACCATCCAATCAGTTTTTAGCGATTGGAAGTTACGACCAATCAGTGAGTGACGGCTTTGTTCATTGTCATGCTTTTGAAAGTTGTTTTTTTTTCTATTTTTCCTTTGAACTGTACACGCAGCTATATGTTTGCAATAATGATTGTGAATTATATTATAAATCTGTAAATTTTTCCAATGATTTCGGTGGACCACCCTTATACATGTTCGAGTGATTTCGGTGGACCACCCTTATACATGTTCGAGTGATTTCGGTGGACCACCCTTATACATGTTCGAGTGATTTCGGTGGACCACCCTTATACATGTTCGAGTGATTTCGGTGGACCACCCTTATACGTGTTTGAATGATTTCGGTGGACCACCCTTATAAATGTTGGAATGATTTCGGTGGACCACTCTTATAAATGTTATTGTTTATTGAGGTTCGTATGTTGAACAACATAACATGGATGGCTGTGTGTGATTTCAAACATGACGCGAAAATCAACAGTCGGAATGTCGTGAGTACATACTGTATAATTGATGATATCATAATTCGTGCAGATTAAAGCACTTTATGCTAGATAAACACGAATAAGTCAAATCCTCGTCTATGAATAAGTTCTTTCAAAATCTCTTCATGGCGTTAAAATATATTTACTTTCTGTGCATCTCTAACATAAAATGAATAAATATGCACGAAATGTTGTTTCGCCGATGTTTCCTTACTATGATGTTCTGTATATATTCGATTGTATTATTCTTTTTTTCATGTGTTCTCTTCATTTTACCTGTGCTTACTATATAGGTGGCGTAAATACACTTATATGAAATTAAGAACGGGACGGAAAGACACAAATCAAAAGGTCCCTCGCGATTCGAGCTTGTTGCAGAAGAGAGAAATAGTCACGTGCCGATATAATATGACGGCCAGAACACAACAAGAGGCTCTAATTGGCTAAACAATTTACGAATTATTTACAAATTCAACACTTACTCTTTCAAAAATCTTATTTCTAATTAGATAAGGCATGGAACGGCTCATACATAACCATTCTGACCATTCTGATCCGCGGAGAAGGAAATATATATTTAAATCTTTCAGATCATCTACGAAGAAGGAGAGAAGAAGGGCGTCACGTTGCCGTGGGAATCAAAAGAAGGAAAGAAACCGTTTTCTTCAAGCCAGTGTGAGAAAGCTGCTTATGTTTTGATAAGTAATGTTTTCACTGGCTCATCCGTAATTGTTTAAATGATAATCAGTTTAATCGGCTGACAATTTCCTCGACACTTTTCCTCTTAGATGTTATTAAAGAAGCGCCATATACCGTTCCAATTGTGCGCCCTGATCCAGAGAAACCGAACCCTAAACTGGGTGTTGGTACCGTTCTCTTCAATCATGATAACAGATACGTGGCGACGAAAAATGGTGAGATGTTTCTTGGCTTCTTAACCACTTTAACGATTAAAAGCGCGAGGGAATGTTGCCTGGCAGAAGAAAAAATAAGGGATTTCTTGCTTGCTTGTATTCAAGATAGTGGAGTGGAGGTCCAAGAAACAACATTGTCTTTTAGTGATCTGCGGCGCTCTGTTTTAAGTGTAATATAAACCGGATCTAAAGATATAAATATCTGTGTAGCCGAGAAGAGACTGAGCTAGTGTTAAATATGTGTATTTAAAACTTAATAACTGATGTTCCGTAACCATGGTTTATCAATATATAATCTAGACGTAAATGTATACAGTAAACTTCTCTCAAACGTCATTTTCTATTTACACCTTTTTGTTTCAGATAACATGCCAAATGTTGTTTGGATATGGAGCGTAGTGAAGCTTAAATTGTACTCGGTCATGGTTCAATGCTACCCAGTAAAAGGTAGGTGCAATCTAGCGGTTGCAACACAATACGTTCTAATTGCGACTGAGTGAAACAAAGTGATGCTTTCCGTGCATTCTACGTAGCAATGAGTTGGGATCCACGGCAGACACGTTTGGCTGTATGCAGTGGCACTAATAAAGTTTATGTGTGGTCCTTAGATGGATGTCTTTCGGCTGAAGTACCTATGCAAGGTAAATGATATCCCGACCATCCATTCTCGTCGAGTTCAACAATTTATTCCTTAGATGACTTTTTCGTGTCAACCCTAACATGGCATCAGTCTGGTGACGTCATACTGTTGACTAGTAAAGACCAAATGTGTATGTGTTACTTAGCAACTGCTCCAGACGAATAGTTTGTACATAGTATTTATGTCTTCTCTCTTTTTTTGTAATAAAAGAATATTATTTTTGAATTGTTCAGTTTCGTGTTTTTAATAAGTGACGAAATTCTCGTAGTTTTAAAGGTTCTATGGATAGATGGGAATGCGTAGTATTTACGTCATTATTTTATATCCCTTTAAGGTTCGGTCATAGAATTTGCGGTCCAAAAAAATTTATATTATTGATTTTACATGTTTATGTCATAAATATAAATTTTAAATAAAAAAAATTCCTCTGATGTCAGCGCTTATATGGGAAAAAAATAGTTGCCACCTTTATGGAAAATTTAATATGCGTATTTATATATATATTATTGTTTTTTTTCACTACATCATGTTTCTATGACATAATATCACATGTTATATAGTAATGTTTAAGGGGGTACACCACCATTAAATTAAGAAGGTAGCAGATAGATGCTGGAACTTTTTGATTTAACTTAATATGATAGTTTGTTTCTGTTGTAAATTTATACTTTGGTTTTTTCTAACTTTTTACATTATCTGTCATTTTCTCCTAAGAACGGGCTTTTTTGAACTTCCTGCGCAATATCTTGCTAAATAATTATAGCTATGTCATGATTTTTTCAGAGATGCTTCATATCATTATCATCTAGTGTTTAAATAGAAGAAACTGTGGAATTTAATTTTTAGCCAACACTATCAACCCGTTAACCCTAGCTGGGGAGGTAAAATTCATAAAAAGTCACATAACTTTCTCTATATTCATTATTTTAAAAAATTTCCTCTATTTAATCGCTAAATAATATTGTCATGAATATTTGTGAAAATTTGAAATGATTCGGACGTGTTTAACTCAAGTTATGGCGCACCAAAGTTTTCTGAAAACCAGCTTTCCGGCTTAATTAATTATGCTCATAATTAATATTTAATGTTTTTGTTTGTTGTTAAAATGTCATTTTTAATTGTATTTTATCATTTAATAACGGAAAAGGTTTCACAAGTCTTTTCCAAATCATTTTGTAGAGAATGGTGTTGTACCCCCAATAATTCAAATATTGTTAAATGAAAATTAGACCAGTTCTCAATATATATGAGATTCTGTCCAAGTCACGTTTTTTGGATGCGAGTGATGGTGAAGATGACGAATAAGAGTTATTTATATAAAACCGTTTTTCTTTATATTCCAATTTTGCGTCAAATATTAATATTCAGCACTCTTGCGGACGTCATAAATATATGGCCCCTATGATATATATATGTCCATTTAGTTAACGTAAATGTTACTCCCGAAGTACGGAGTTAAAATATGGGTCCATATTGATGTTGCGTTTAAAAGGACTCCTCGTGTAAAACGAAAATTTCGCGAAGATACTCGATGAAAAATGTAGGGAAAACGAAACTTTGCGAAGACACTCGTTGCATTTTTTGCAATCGGGAAAACGAGACATCTGACGATATCGGGGATAGTCTTTGTTTCAAAACATTAAATTTTTTACTATAACATGACGTAAGAAACAATCAGCAGTTTTTATTTAATTGTTTGCAACAACTATTCAAACAATTTTACAAGCGTATGACGTCATCTTTAATAAAAAATACTTCCAAACACACGCTCGTATGGCGTCCACACGGTCCGCCCCTTCACCGCACGCTTTTATTACATTATGCCGTAAAAAACGTGTACAAAATAGAGAGAAAACACGTATAAAAATCGGAAAGGAAAGTAAACAAAGATGGGTTGTTTGTTTTTTTTTGTAAAATTCACGATGTTGCTTAAAAGTAAATACAATGCAAAATTCTACTTTTTTATCTACAAATTATTGACTCATAAATACAATTAAATATAGAGGTTGTCTCACCGAAACAAACACCCAACGAAAACCGTTAGCGAACATTTCAATTTGTTCAATCGGAGAAACAAAATAATATGAAAATATTGCATTTTGGTTTTTACAAAGGAATATATGCATTAATAAAAAAACAGAAACAAATATTTGAAGTCAAATAACGAGCGTTTACGTTATGACATCATAACTGCGTTTTCCCGCCAATAAGAACGATTGATCACATTATGGTCGACCAATCAAAATCCTCATTGATCACATGATGGTCGACCAATCAAAATCCTCATCGTCTTCTTCGATCACAAGGTTGTTGTTAGCATAGATTGGTTGTTTGAGGACAGATTGATCAGCGTGTGGTGCGAACACAGGAACATTGTAAGTGTTCGCTTGGTTGCCGTTTAATTGGCCGTAATTCATGTTCGGTTGGTTGTTGATGTAGACACCCTGTTGCAAGATGACGTCGTTGTCCAGCAGTGAGGAGCTTCGTGAATGATTGGGACTTCTCCCCGGGCTCAAATACCCCGTGTGGTTCCCGCCTACATAGCCACCAGAAGGGCTCTGCTGGGGGCTCCTGCGGTACAATTGCGGACTGATTGAACTCTGGTAACTCTGCGGTGAATGCGGACTGTGGTAGGTGGCTTGTGACGTGGGGTAGGGGCTGTGACGTGGGCTCATATTGCTGGGCAAGGGCTGTGGAAAGTGAGAGGAGCGCATCATATCCGGCTTCGTATTCACATCCTCAAACGTGCCTTGAAACTTCAAGTAATTGGTGTACGAGTACTGCAACTGATCGATGTCGTTTGGATCCAGCCCGGAAATTCCCTGCAAGCTATCAATCAGACTGAAGAACTGGTCGGGCATAATGCGGCTCCAATCGCCGGAATTCATGCTTGACATGAGCGTTTCCATAGTCTCCAACACTTCTTTTTCATTCATGTTGGCGGTGGGTTGAGTAATGACGCTGGGCTCCAACGTATTTGACGAGTGCAAGTTAAATTGGGGATTGCTTATACTGCCGGCTGATAACAAGGAAACATCATTAGCTTAGATTGAAATAAATAATATATATATATAAACTAACAAATAATTATTGAATTTACGATTGACTTGTTGAGAAATTTACCATTTGAAGGTTGCGTGACGTTAGGGAGAGCAACGCTTGTGGGAGGGGGTGGGTTGGGGTTCATTTTGTTCGTCTGATTGAATACCGTCTTGTACAAAGCCTTGAACGAAGCAGACAAATCCTCAAGACTGAAATGCTCGGCGAATACTTTGTTGTCGAGGGGGCAGTTGCGCTCATCCGTGGGTGTTGCGTCGCTCACGCAGATCTGCGGCGAACGTGCGTTCGGTGGGTGGAAGATGTCGTCGTTGTGTGGAGAAGAGGGGGAGGGTAGATTCTGCGGAGAGGGAGTGAGAGCTTGAGTTGTAGCCAATGGTAGTTGCATTGAAGATGGCGCATAGTTTGGCGGTTGACCAGGAGAAACGCTCGGCTCGCGGTATGGTGAACATTGCTACATGAAAATATGCTTGTAACGCTCATAAGAGTGAGGACTTATTCTATAAATTGTGTTGCCATTAGCGGTACAACTTAGATTTTGTAGTATTTTACTTTTATTTTCACATTAAAGCTGAAATTGCATCCTGCCGAGCCAAGAATGTTCTAAAATGACCACAATGGAAAGAAATTGTCCATTGAATTCTTAATCTCCGTTGTAACAGCACAATGTGTCTCGTGAATTAACCCTACTTAGACTGGCTAATCAATCATTTGGTTGATATAGCAACAATTAGAAATCATTTTTTTAGATATGACAGAGGAATGAGGTGTGCCCAGGAACATATTAGTAATAACACGTGTATGCTATATAACTTCCAAACACCATATAACTATGGGAAGATATCCTGTGGCATGCTACATAGGAGCATTCCCTTCCTATTATTACTGTAAAAACAACAGTGATAGTGATATGGTTAGAAATGTTTTTTTAGTTACTTCTAAAGCACAAGATCAGGATGTTGTTAGCGTGATTGAAAGTATGTTGTAACTTTCGAGGCGGTATTTTAAACCTGTCATCCTGACTCAGCAAAATAAAATTTCCCCTAGATATTTGAGCGAGAGGAAGTTTTTGTTTCAAAGAAGAAAGATTTCAAATGCAATGAGATTAAGATACCTTAATATATATTGCTTTTTTTAATCTTATGTAAAATTTAATATCAAGGCAGGTGTATGTTACTTAAGTGACTTTTCAATTTCTTGTTTTTAAAGATATAAATAAGCAATTTTACCTGGTCCCTTTCAGGTTTTTTATGTAGCCGTGATTGCCTGCCGTTATTATAAGTCTCTTCGGCTTGTGGGTTTGGGTCAATTGCCCAATACGAACCCTGCAAAAATACCCACACAATAACGAATATAAAAAGAGGACTATATTTAAATAGTACCTTCCCAGGATCCTCTTTGGTTCTAGCAACTTTATAAAAGCAACGATTCAACGAGAGGTTGTGTCGAATGGAATTCTGGAAAACGAAACGCAATAACTTTGAAATTGGATACATCCAAACGTGATTTGCTGGAGAGATCATAGGTCACTTTACACTGAAGAGTCGTGATTAAATGTCTGTTGTGGCATCAAGTCATCAAATAAAACACGTTTTTAAAACTCACAACGCCTCGCCCAACCCACAAATGGTGGCCAATCACTCATCCATTCTTACAAGGTCAACAATCTTTTCATTACAATTCAATATTACAAAGTTGACAAAACTTTTAAACTGAAAAGCAAAGAATATGACTGTGTGATGTATTAAAACAAACATAGCTTTACTGAATGTGTTTACTTTCATCGTGAAATGTGGCGTGTTTCATATGGATAAAGAGCTCTCAACAGTTTTGGCATGCAAACAGCTAAAAATGTTTATATGCCCGTAGATGACCTACATAAAACTTCATAAAACAATTAACTAAACTAAAACAAATACGCTTACATGACCAATGTTAATGGATTTAATTGTCTCTAATTGTATTATAATAACAGTGCCACTCTAATATAGTGGAATTGCACGCCTAAGAGTGTTATTTGGCTTTAAAAGATGAAAAAAATACTCCCGGTAACCAATTGTTTTAAGTGTCAAGTTTCAAAATCGTTTTGATAAATTTAAACAACTTTGTCATTGTGGCCAAAAATAAATTAATTCACTGAAATAGAAACATTTAATCTTAACCTTTAACAACCTTTTTTGTGGTGATAAAAGTGAAATTAGATCTTTTAGCAGTCATGCCCTATTTCCTGAGAAATAAAGTTATTTCGTAACTTCCTCTTTAAATTTTTCGCTCCGTGCTATCGAAATAACCAGGACAATCTGTCAAAAGTAATGATTATTTCACCTACCAACATAAATTTATTTATCACATATGAGGACTGCTTGGATCAAACAACAACGAAAAACATAAATAAAATTAATATTTAGATAGGAAAGAGGTTTTTTAAATATGTTTAATAAAAAAAAAAATGTATAAATTACGATATATTAAATTATTTTGAACTAATTACAAAAGCATGAAATGATCAGGCTTATTGTGTTATGGGATGCTTGATTTTTGAAGCATAAATAAACACATTTCTTATCAATAATGTTTAATTATTTTCAGATAACAAAAAATTAAATTAACAAATTAACAGAAATTTCATGAAATGATTCAGAAAAAAACGATTAAATATAGACACAATGAAATACTTTGTTGTTGGGAGATAAAAAGCATATTTTTGTGAGAACTAAATTGGTGTCATGTATTTATATAAAATCTCTGTTTGTAGTTTTCAGAATGCTTCAAAGGCACTATCATTACGTCATTAATTTACATAAAACATTAATAAAAAGGAAAAATACAACTTGATACATTCATCAAAACATATAATCAGGACATGGGCCAATCCACATCTAACTTCACAGTTTTTGCCCATTAGTAGTCTTTTCACTAACTACATACCAACCAGGGTTCGGGGCAACATCTATACCCAATTTGTTATGTTTATTGTCCCTTCACTATTAGGCTTTACACCTATCAATCTTGCTATTGAACGAAATTTGCAACTAAATTTTAAAATTAAATAGAAAAAATACAACTTGGTAGACAATTCAAATACAATTTTACTACCATCTATATCTAACATTTTTAACTTTTAAGTTTCTGCTCACTGATGAGTTGCAAAGGCTTAGGCCAAGTTGAGCTGCTGTTGACCAAAAAACATAATTTTCTCTGAAAATCCAAATTCACACAATCAATCGTTGGTGCTTATTGTTCTACTGTCAACACGGCAAGTTTAATAGTAACTAACCCTAACAAAACTAATTAAACTGAAAACTAAAGACGCCCCTGACGTTTCATAGAAACGAGGGGCAGCTCAACATGTCGGTGGCTCAACCGGTCACAACCGCTTATTATGCTATGAAACGTAAACCATCTATTAACAGCAATAAGACGCAAATGATGATTATCAGAGTAGCATCACTTTTAAAAATGTAAGACTTATATACCTTCCAGCCTGAACTTGATTCGTTATAATACGGGAAATACTCAGAAATCCATTGGTATATTTCTGAAAGCGTCATTTTTCCTTTTTGTGATGAGTTTATAGCAAACGTTATAATATTAGCGTAACTGTATGGAGGTTTGGACTTCCCATATTTTATTCCTGGGTCAAACTTGGCGTGTACATCAAATTGCCCACATGGGATTCGTTGAGTGATGACTTTATTAGCTAGCTGTCCGTTAGCAGCAACATTATCGCCATTCATTGTTACACCAACAGACATTTGTGGCAACCAATCCATGGCCGTTAAACTTGAGTTCAACTTCGCCATGATTTCTGTTCGTTTAATCACCGCTCTATACTTTTTCCAGAGCCAACATCTATTATTAAGGAATTAAAACAAAAAGCCGTATGATCTTTAAATGCTCAAGTAGTAAAGATAAATTATTCATTAAAACTAACCGCAACATTTTCGGACTGGAAATTTGAAGAAGCGCAGCACTTTCAAATATTTGTGAGTCGTCAAAAAAACACATTTCTATTCTCCGGTATCTCAGTTTCGTTTTCGAGGAAAAAACGTGCTTGTAAAGCTAAGTTTCAATTCTCATGAGAAACTCAAAGGGGATGTTGAGAATTAATTTAATCACTGCTAATGAATTCTTTACTGCTATTTAATAAACAGCATTTAACAGAATCGTGCACATAAAGAATTTCGCAGTGAGATTTAAAGCTTACACACCCAGAAATAAAGTGTATGGAATTTTTTATCTCTTTAACACTCTTTACAGAAATCGCGATGACATTACTGTCCACCCTACACAACCTTTTTTTTAGTTTCCGGCATTTAAAAAACTATAATTTTTAAACTTGTTTCTTTATATTTTGTTTGTTTGACGTTAGCCAGCACAATTCTATTGTTTAATGCATGTTCAAAAGAATGCCAATAGATTTTCTTGCGTGTTTTATATTTCATTAGAGACACATACGTAGATACAGGTAGGAAGTATCATATCAATTTATTTCACTTGTAATGAATGCGTTTTGTAATCTCCTCCAATCTAGAGGCTTTGTATTAGAAAAGCATTGGAATTGCAAGGCTAAAACGAGTGAATAGAACGCAGAATTAAAAAAAGGCCAAAAAAGCAATTGACTTCGTACCACTATTTTTTTATTGCGCTTGTAGTTGAAGAAACATGCTTTTTACGCAGATTTTACCACATGCTTTTATAAATAACCACACGAGATCTTTTCCTTTTTCACCATAATTGCTATTTTGGTCAAGTCATGCAATTGAGCGTTCTTTTATTATCAAAAGCAAAAGGCATCTCAAAGGTTAACGACATCCGATTATTTTCCTTCGGAACGACTAAAAAGAAAGTAACTTATCGATTTTCTTTCCACTATAGTTTGTTGCAACACATGACACACGATTTGATACATTTTCTGTTAGGTATTTGCGATCATGTTAGCTACAGTGATTTGTGTAACTAAACAAATTCGCATTTGGTAGTGAATACTGTTGATAAACTAACATTTGTTTAGGATTTGTTGTTGACTCAACTCGCACGTGAAAATCTTTTTCGTGTTTTAGCTACACAAGTCAACTTTTTCGTGTTCTGGTTACCATCACGACAGCTTTCTGGGTATGTAATAACACAAAAACAGTTTCTTTTCGTCAGTTTTACAGTTTGAATTGCTGGTGGCAAACGTAAAGAAAATACAGTAGATTCCTGATTTAACGAACATGGTCATTAACAAACTTCAGCCTAGCGAACAAAATTTAAATGCCCCCTTTGATGCACTATTTAGGTAAAACCCCTGTAAGAAACCTCCGATAGTACGTACTTTCGTTCTAACAAATCCATTTCTTGCCTCCCTTCGAGTTCGTTAGATCTCTGTACTAAGATAAAGATAGTTTTTTTTTTAGCATTTTCAAGAAAATCTCCCATCGATAAATTGCTAGCGAGCAATCTTAAAGCTATTATATTTTACTACGGCATTCATTATATTTGTTGAGTGCAGGTGTTGTTCCTTACATATTCATTTTGTAAATATATTGGTCATTACCATCCCGAGCAAATTACCTATTAACTAACTAATAACACTTTGTGTTCTTATGTTCCATTGCACAATAATGTGTCACATATGGATGATTGGATTAGTGTTATATTACACGAAGTCGTCATGCGTATTGAAGGAGTGGGTGTATTATGAATAACCTTTATAACGTCAAATGTCCGTTCAGGAAATCCAATAATTTCTCAACATCGTTAATTTGTTAAAAGGAATCAAAATCAGTCACGGAATACTCCCGATACTTTCGAAACAATTTATAGATAACAACGGCATTGAGAATTTTTAACTAGGTTTGGGAAACACAGACTGGTCTTTTGCAAATTGCTGCGCAAAATAATTTGATTGATATTTTATTTTTTATTATAACCTACAACAAAATATTTTCCTCTAAACTTCGCATACTGGTGAAAACGAAGTAACTACCTTATTAGCCCATGATTGACCAAAGTTTCTTGTCAAATCAGCAATAACCCTATAGCAGTTTTCCAGAACAAAATTTGATTATATTATGGCGATCTTTACTGATAAAGTAAAGTTGGCTAAGATTGTCATGGCTCCTATGCAAAAACAATTCCGAAAAATTAAAACCAAAAAATATGTATTATCAGAATTCCTTTAAAAATAACAACAAAGACCATTCAAGAGAAACCTGAGATGTTATTAATTAGGTAAGATGTCAAATTCAAATTTCCTACCCAAATCTTCTGAAATAATAATTTAATTTCGTTAATAGCTTGAGATTGACTGAGTATTTTTACGCAAATTGATCCTTGTCTAGTCTCTAAAATCTAATTTTAGATACTGGCTCCAGACTCCGACATACATTTGACTCGTAACAATAAGAGCATGCTTGTCTTTCAAAAAAGTAATTCTTCCGATAACTCTTGTATGTAAACAGCTATCAGTGAACTCGTTGATAAGATTGTTAGTAACTCTGAAAATGATAACCATGTAATGCATGGCAGTGTTAGTGGATCTGTCAAAAGACAATAGGTCCATTAAAACAGGAGCCGTCAAGATTTAATATGACAACACTTAGTTTTCTTAAATTCCTTTTGCGACTAATAAAATTGACAAATCAAATTATATTTTATAAATACGATACTTTTTCTGTATTTTTATTTCGACGCCTTATAAAGAGTAATAAATCGATTTCATTATTATTCTTCAAACAAATTTTAATAAACAAACCAGACCTTTCTGTGTGTCTGTCTGTGGATTTGTTCCACTTTTTCTCAGAGTCTATTGAATTTGAAAATAACTCAAATAGATCTTTAAGTCTGCAAAAGTAACTGAACAAGATTTTTTTTTTTACTTAATGTATTTTTTCTTTTCTACTTATTAGTTGCTAGTGCCCAAATATGAGTAGTTTGTACCGAAAACTATAGCTTTCTGCTGAAAGTCAGGTTTGTAATAATACTACCGCCGAGACAAATAGTCATTGCGACAGGGATATGCTAGTAGTATTCTAAAAGACTTTTACGTAGACGCGGGAGCACCCTATCACATAAGGACTCCTATAGCTCTATAAAAGTTTATATTTCATTTACACGACCTGAACGCAGTCATTATCTTTATATATTTATAGCTCTCGCGTAATTTAATGAAATATTTTTGCACTGGAAAACGCATGACAAGTCGTTCAATATTATCACCGTTTTTTTTTACCCTTACTTCTTACGATTTCAATGCATGCTTCGTGCGATGTTGCACTTTCAAGACCATTTCTCAAAAACGGTTTCTACCAATGAATCAAACTCTTCAAAACACTCAGCATTCAACCTGATCCACATCCACGAATATCTTAAACAATGATATACAGTATACTCTCTCTATCTCGACTACTCTCTATCTCGAACTTCTCTCTATTTCAAACAAAAAGCTCGTGGACATTTGTGTACTCTCTAACCTATTTTTATCTCTTTATCTCGAACTTCTTTATCTCGAATTTTTTCCCGTCTAAGGGTCCATTCACACAGCAAATAGAACAAAAAAATTTGATTGCAACCAAAATATGACAAAGTGTAAAGGTTTTGTTTTGAATTAAGAAAGCTTAAGTCATGATATCGGCCGTTAAACGGAAGCTGAAAAACACAAAATTGATACAAGTGTCAAGGGAATGACCAACAAGGAAGCATCAGAGAAGTTTGGTGTTCCAAAAAACACAATATTCACGTGGATGAAAAACAAAGATAAACTGTTTGAAGGTTTAAAACATAGCTCTTCTGATGCAAAGAAAATGCAAAGTTGTAATTATGAACAAGTGGTAAAGCTGTTTTTTCTCTATCTCGAACTTTCTCTATCTCGAACAAATCTGTTGGCCCCTTGCGAGTTCGAGATAGAGAGAGTCCACTGTAATCAACAAATGTAAGTGAAGAGAATCGTTTCTATTAATTTCAAAATCAAAGCTTTTCCCAAATTGGTACGCAGCAGTCATTCTCTTCACCTTGGTTTGATTTCAGCTTCTTTCCCGTGAACCAACGCTGTCTGTTCTTTATTTTGAGACTTAACGTTACCTTCTACACATGATTGCAGCTTACATTGGCTAGGGCTATCATAGGGATTTGGCAGGTCATAGTTAGAATAAGGATTAGATTGGGTCAATAGTAAAAAATGTTTTTGTTTGCAACTTTTGGCTTTGGGAGCAACTTTTTTATTTGTAGCAACCTCGAGCAATAAAATCAAACATGTTTGATATCTTAACTCATGGTTTAACGTGAGTTCATTTTGTTTTTTTGTGAGTTAACATGGGCTAAAAAATTAACCCACAAAAATTAACTCACGTTAACCCACCTTAACCCATAGTGGGAACCGAGCTTAAGGGACCGCGCGGGCAAAAGGGGACTGGTAGCGAGGTTAGGGTAATAAAAAATTTCTTCTCTGATTTATTGTTGTTTCTGCGTAAAAAGATTTATTTGAAGATTACTTCTCTCTTCCTGCTTGCGTTATTTCAAGTTATATGTAGAATGGATTTCGATATGATTAACGGGATGAAGGTAGAAGAACTCAAGAAATATCTTAGGCTACGAGGATTGCGATTTTTTGGGAGAAAGGCCGAATTAGTCGCTCGTGTTTTTGCTGCATATGAGAACAATGAACGGCCTATCAAAACAGCAACCGAAGTAGAAACCGAACTTCATGACGAATATCATCACAAGCTTATCATTGAAGGTAAATCCATGCCTGATCCATACAATCTAGATGATGGTTGGCTTTCTGAAGATGATGGCCTAGTTCATTGGCCACTTGTAACTTATCCTGACATCTTCAATTATTTAATGTTTAACCCCAATGATCTGTCCAGCTCAGACTTGAATGACTACAAGAATTCAAAAGGGTATAGTTATTTTAATTGTGGCTGGCTTGGTAGCATTAGTTATCATCATGTTGATCAAGCCAGTTTATATTGCTTCGTCAAAACTGACTGCCGTGCATCCGAGAAACTGAGAGATCCTCCCCATAAACTATGGGCCTGTGTTTCAAAGAAGGATGCAGTCATCAAATCTGCACACTGCAATTGTATGGCTGGCATGTCAGGAACCTGTTTGCATGTTGCGGCTATGCTGTATCGTATTGAAGCTGCTGTTCGTTTAAGATTAACAAGTCCTGCTTGCACTGCCAAAAGTTGCGAGTGGTTACCAAATAGAGCTAATGTTTTGCCAGTCAAAGTCAAAGATTTGAAGCTTGCAAGAGATAATTTTGCAAAGCGTGGCAAGAAGACCAGAAAACCTGTCTCTACACCTACCTAGGTAGTAGTTGGGTTAAAACCAACGCTCTGGTGAAATACCACCACTCCTGCTGCTACTGGTGGCTTATGTCATTGTCTTTCCCCACCAAGCAGGATGCTCCAGGTATCCTTTCTTTCTTAATGGCAAAGGAGAGAAAGGTAAAACTTCCAATACACAGGACTCTGTTGAGTTATAGGCCCTGCCTCTCCTGTGTATTTCCTTCTAAAAAAATAAAAAAAAAAGAAAACCTACCATCCTTTTCCAAAGGAATCCTATATCAAACCCTTGAAACTAACAGATATCACACCACAGCCCTTGAGGATATTATACCTAACAGTGTTCTTTTTACTGCTGTTCCAAAACTAAAAATTGATGCTGTTCGTGAACTTGTGACTAAAACTGTTCCTCAACCCCAAGCCTTAGAGAGCATTGATGATATTCTCATTATGTCTGACAGTCCTGATAATTTTCTTAAAAATATTGTGTCTGCCTTTTCTTTGGACAAAATAAATGAAATTGAAATTTGCACCAGAGGACAAAGTGAGAATGAATGCTGGTTTGCATACAGAAAAGGAGTCATCTCAGGTTCAAAGGGCCATGAAGTGAAAACAAAAATGCAGAAATTACAAAAAGGTAGATATGAATCCATCAATCTTTGGCAAGTTTTGCAAAAGATATCTGGTTTGACATTCGTAAATCCCAATATCCCTGCACTGAAAAAATGAGGAAAATGCTGTCAATGAATTTTACAATCAACTTTCAAAATCACATAGAAATGTACAATTACTAGAATGTGGTATGTTCTTAGATAAAGATGCTCCTTATATTGGTGCAAGTCCTGAACGAATTGTAACTTGTCAATGCTGTCCAAATGCTTGTCTTGAGGTTAAATGTCCATACTCCATAAACTACACTTCACCTAATGATCCAAGCATCAATTTACCATACTTGAAACAAATCGATGGCAAAGTGACCTTGAATACAGGAGACAAATATTATACTCAGTGTCAAATGCAAATGGCAGTAACTGGATGTTCTGTCTGTTATTTCTTTGTTTGGACCCAGCATGGTTTTTTCTGGAAAAAGTCAACTTTAATCCGGTATTCTGGGAAGAACTCAAATGTTTATTTTCAGACTTTTACAGCCACTATTTGACAGTCAGCAATTAAGCAGTGTTAATAAGAACTCATCCTTGTATGTTAATTTCTTTACTTTTGACCTTGTGAAACTTCTGTATCTCGTCGAAATAACTCGCAACCTCGAACCTCTCCAATATTGAACTTTATGTAGGTTTGGTTGAATTAATGTGTAAACAGCAATGAAAGCTTTAATTGATGATAATCCAGTATAAAAATTCATTTTTTTGTCAGTTTTAATCTTTTGCCATGAAAATACGAATTTTGATGAAATATCTTTGTTTAATTTGTTGTTTATAATTTGTAAATCTTTAAGTTGCTGGGACAGTGTATCAATTATAGACCCATATTTAATGTAAATATACGCAAATTATTGCAAGATCAAATCAGAAAATGCAAGTAAACTCAAGGTTGCTTCGCTCCACTATCTCTCGCTGTTATATTTACCATTTTCTCAAAGTTTTTATTACCCTAAACTCGCTACCAGTCCCGTTGAGCGCGCGCGGTCACTTAGAGTCGTATTGGTGTATTGGACTAATCTGGAAACAGTATTCCAGCAAAATAAAGTCAAATGAACAACCAGAACTCCAGAAGTTTTGTTTCAAACTTTTCATTTTATTGGTTTCTAATAAACGTTTTGTAAATATACGCTAATGCGAAAGATATTTTTATGCATTTGTTCAAATTTCAAGAAATTTATCTTTATAGGTAATATTTTGCAATATTATTTTTAAATATAGAAACTTTTAATTAAGTATGCGTGAAAATATCGTGAAATTTGGGCGAGAATTAGGTGCAACACTTGAAGTTTACGTAGCAACTTTTCGCATTTTACGCAGCAACTTTTCAGAAATTTACGAGCACAATCGGTCAATGCGTACTGACATCTACGGTTATTATCAAAGGTGTCTGCTATTCGGAGGTAATTTTCACTAGGTAGGTTCAAATCGATCTTGATTGTTTTCTCTTGGCGAAATAATGTTTTTACCTCTTTTAAAAAGTAAACTTTACGATCATGTTCGTTTTAATTTTAGAACTTTAAAAGGTAATACCGCGCGACTGTTAGAGTTCGGTAAGCGGTCGTTAGCATACTCCAAAACGAGAACGTTAATTTATGCAATAATGACAATACCCAGGCAAATAAATTAAATTTGATTTTAAGGCCACTTTTTCATTACCTGACTTTTTGATTTATTCAAATATACATCACATTCCACCAATATGCGACCACCAACTGCACAACCCGGTTACAACACCCTGAAAGCATATATTATATAGCCATTATTTTTATTATATTTATGCATCTAATCTAGAGAACTGACTTAAGTAATAGAGAACAAGCTCGCTTTAAATGAATCTTTTGTAGTAAGAATTCTTTCTGTTTTTCTCTTACAAAATCTGACAAAAATTAAAGATGCAATTGAAGATATTATCTTTAAGACAAGAAAATAACTTTCGTTTCTTCTTCCTTGCATCATTCATTTTCACAAGTATTGTTTTGCTTTTGTGATCGACTGGCTTCATAATTCAGCACAGAAATCATGTCTTTGCATATTTGCATTAGATTTGTGTTTTTACAACACATCTCCGACGATTCTTGCAAATCGATATTATTTTATAATTGGTGATCATTAATTTTCGGTAAGACATATTATGTATGTAAAGATACCATACAATTGAAAATATGAGATTATCAATTTTCTATCCTTTAAAGAGTTTATACCCCCGGATTTTCAATTTTGTGTTGATTTACACGAAAACGTTGGTTAGCTCATGGTTTGATTTACATATAACATTGCTTCAAATTTGAAATCCAAAGTCGATAACTGTAAAATGACATTGAGGTCGTAATTTAGTATATCAACTTTATGGAAAAGTTCATGTGACATTTTTAATGAATTGAATTTTGACAAAAAGTTTGCTCTTAAACTTAAAGTAAACTCTTATTTGGCTGCAGTATGGGAGATTATTGTTCGCTTTTATTTAATTTTATGTTGTTTTTCATAAAATAAAGTAACTTGTAATGTGCCGAATGTGGCATCATGTTCATGACCAGAAACATATATACTTCCCTTTTCAATGTGATTCTGGTACAGTATACCCTTTCTGGAAGTTTGACTGTGACAGGGTGAAAATAGTTCTTTGTACCATGTTAACGTTAACTGAATGATACCTCCATAGTGTTACCCATTACTAGGAAAATGTTTACAAAGGATATATATATATAATTAATAATATAAAAAATCAGTGTTATTGTCATGCTTGTGTAGATAATCCCTTATTGAAGATAACTACTACTATTACTCAATACTTTTTCATAGTGTACATATAAGGTAAACATCAAACGGATTTGTAGGAATGGCATCTTTGAACTGTTTTATTAACTGCTCATATAGGACTTTTTAAAATATTACTATCGTTTAATCTGATGCCTGGAATGTTTATTTCTAAAGATGAAAACTATAGGGGTACAAAGTCTTTTAAGATTTTTACATCTTAAAAGACTTTAATCTAAATGCATATTTTACTCAAGAGTTACTTGACTCCAAATCTCAAACATTTTTTGGCATACATTGACATGATAGTTGCATTTTTCAAACTGATTAATTTTATTTATATATTATATATGTTATATATGTTGTTCAACCGGCAGTCCCGATGTTTGGCTTACTATAGTGGCGGTCCGGTTGAACAACCAGCTAGTTTAATAAACGTTATTCCATGGTTAAAAATTGGTCCCCCCAAAATGTTTTGAAACCTATTTTTTTGCTCATTAGCTTCCTGACTATAAAAGGCTAGACAGGGCAGATTAAAACATGTACTCCAGTACATATAATACAGTCAACTACACCGCGTAGGTACGTACCTGCTTCTCTCGATTCAACTTCACCACTAGTGCGTCCCTAATCCCGCTGAAAGCGGCTCTTCTTAACGAAATGGCGAAAGGCTTTGTCGCCATGTTTTAAGCCTTTCAGATGGTTGACTATTCTCTTTGCCAGGGCCTTTCACAGCACTTTTACTTTTTTTGCGTCGGGAGGAAACGTAGATTTGAGGTAGCAAAGAAAGCTCTCGTCAGACCTCTCCGGCTTTGCCATCACACGTTTAAAAATTCAAACGTCAAGTATGTACGTTGCCGCATACGTATGTATTTTGTTTTATTATGCACCGGTTGATCAACCGGACGTCAGTTACGCATCCATACGGAACATATATATTATACATTATTGTCCCAATACACCAATTTCTTGTGTTCATTAATTGTAATAGCATCCTTTTAGGTCTGAATTATTTCAAGTATAACATGTAAAGATGTAATTAAATTAAAATGGCGACAGCTGTTCAATCTGCTCTTCAAAATGATCCACATCGGCAATATCATCAAAGAAACCCACCACAACCGCAAGCTTTGTATACAGTGTGCATCCCTACAAGTTACGGAGAAAACAGTGGATCTCAAAACAGCATTTATAAACAAATAAACATCATTCCTGGTTTCGACCCTGAAAATGCAGTTGTGGACACAGGTTTATCTTTTTTTATATATAAAACAATATTAGGTTTCTGTTGAAAATTTTATGATTTTTACGAGCGATGTATTTTCAGTTAAGTCCTTTTATAAATTTATCAGTAATTATTAATTAAATAATTTGTAACAAACATTAGTGTAAACTGAGACAATTTTAAAAAAGAATTATAATATTAAAATAAATAATATCAAAATGTCAGATTTGATTTTCTTTGTCTTTCATTTCACATATTGTCTTGTTTTTGCAAGCTTAGCATTTGATCGATCTTTAAGGGGTGAAGTTAGTGCGCCCGCTTGGGACTCAAGTTCAACTTCCAACATCAACTGGTGTAAACGAATATGACGGTAAACGTATGAGACGCTCCATTCAAAGACGTACAGTCGACTACAATGCTTCCGTCGTGCAACAGATAAAAGCAAGTTAATGTTTCTACATCAGTAAATAAGAAATATAACTAATTTTAAGTGATAGATTAATTGTTAGCTCCCCATTTTGCAACAAGTCTAATTTATTTCTTATTCAGGTGTATTATACAATTTAATTTGTTTAATTTATACCTTAGCACCGTCTCTTTCGAAGATCTATTCTGCAAAAACCAGTCAGTCAACCTGACCCTTTATACTACCCTGAGGTAAGAATTTATCAAAATAAAGAGCAAGGTGCGATTAAAACCTGCATACATTTGTGATTCATACTTGAGAAGGAACTGCAAATGTTTTATTTCGGCTGGCGTATGATGGTTTACAAAATAAATAGCAAAAATTAGTGACTTTACAGAAATATTTTGAACTTCTTTGCAGCTGATACAGCCAAGTATGCTTCTTCAAAATCCAATGAATTCAGTTACAACCCGTTTTGTTCGCGCTTCAACTAACAAAGTTCGATGTCCTGTTTTTTCTGTCGCCGTAAGTAGACAATTGAGAAATTACCTTAATATGCTTGTTTTTGGGTCTAAACATTTAATGTAGGGTTTTAATGTATTGTTTCTCTGCTTGAATACTGCGTATTTTCTCCTTTGTGAAAACTGTTTTCCTAAAACTCTTTTTACTCAATTTCTATGTTGCATACAATTGATGGACATACATTATTTGTGTCTTCCTAGTGGACTCCTGAAGGCCGACGTGTTGTCACAGGGACGAGCAGTGGAGAGTTTACGTTATGGAATGGCCTCACTTTTAATTTTGAAACCATCTTACAGGTAACTTTATTGGAAAAGACTTAATAGCAATGTCTTAAGTACTCAATGGTATCTGAACCGCGTTACATCTTCAGGCCCATGAATCATCAGTTCGAGCAATGGAATGGAGCCACAATGACATGTGGTTGCTCTCCGGGGATCATTCTGGTGTTATTAAATACTGGCAGAGCAACATGAACAACGTTAAAATGATGCAAGCGCACACCGATCCCATTCGAGGTGTTGGGTAAGTTCGTTCTTCGCGATGACAGCTTGGCAGTTTTCTTAATAAATGTAACAGTTGATAATAATCATAATAAAAATGCTATTGCTACATTAAATTTGCATTAAAAATGAGACCTTTCTGTTTCATATCTCTCATTTGAATTGCTTCCTATAACTTGAAAAATCTTTTTCTTTCTCTCTCTCTCTCTCTCTGTTGCATGCAAACTGTCAACCAATCAGCAGTCAGAACATTATTACTCCTTGAACGGAACAAGTTCTTGCACGCCATGCACTATTGAGCATGTATTTCTAACCACGTTATAGATTTTGTGTTGATTAAATATATCATTAAACAATTTGTTTTCCATATTAATATCATTCTATCAAGATTGATACAGAACGTCATCTATGATCTTCTTTTGAACTATCACCTCCCTACATTTTACCCTTCATAAAATGATTCCTTCTCGTATATTCTCTTCTTATGCCTTCAAAACCAATTTCACCTTTCATGCATCTACAAGGGTTAGGGTTAGGGAAAGTACTGGATTCTTCTCATCATTTTGCTTTCAAATGTGCAATAATATTACATTTAGGTTTTGTCCCACTGACAACAAGTTTGTGACATGTTCTGATGATGGTTTGATCAAACTATGGGACTTTTATCGATGTCATGAAGAACGTGTGCTCAGAGGTGTGTGGTTTACGATATAGGTGTTTGTCGTACCGATGTGTATATTTATGTTAACAGACAAAGAATATATCAATTGGCTGTAATGTGATCTATATCCCGAGAATATAGATTGCGTTTTATATAGGGGAAAATCAACTATCTTTGTGTAACACTGCCTGATCAGGCACATCTAAAATCGGACCCTTAAATCAGGTTTAAACGCCAATCGAGCCTAAAATCTCATTTTAATCTTTTCTTCGTAACAATCAATTGGTCGCATTTTTAAAATAGTTAGGTCTGTTAGCATAACAATAGTTTAAATGACGAAGAAAGCATGAAACTTGGTATAAATGTCTATCATGATATATATAACAAATTTAGGGTGGGAGACATGCCCAAAAGTCACGTGATTGCTGACGTCATCAAATTTTTGCTTGAAATCGTTTTTTCCAAATCTTATCATATTATATACCATTGGAAAGGAAATTCGATGTAGATTCCAAAGAAGAATTATCTCATATTGTAAAAATCAACCTATGAAGAGTTATTGGTGCTTAAAGTGAGCAAAATGACGTCATCAAAATTTTGCTTGAAATCGTTTTTTCCAACCTTATCACATTATATACCGTTGGAAAGGAAATTTAATTTAGATTATGAAAAAGGATTATGTTTTAACCTGTGAATAACGTGAATAAAGTGTTAGAAAGTTATTTAAGCTCATATATCAACAACCACCACCATCGAATTCAACGAGTCTTAAACTTTACCGAAAGGTTTGGGTAATCTTGTCAAATTACTTGTCAAATCCCATCAACAAATGCAAGCTTCCTTGTGGTGTTTGTAGAAAAGGTGTTAACTCTATTATGTGTTCCTCTTGCAAACATTGGATACATAAGGCCTGTTCTGGTATCAATAGCAGGCATAAAGAGGATCCAAACTTCAAATGCAAGAGATGTCTTGGCCTGATACCTGCTTCAGTCGCACATGGACCTGTTCAAGTAGAACTACATGGAGAACCTCTTGAAGTTGTTACATCGTTTGTTACCTTGGTGATGCAACCGCAGTGAGAGGTGGCGTTATGAAGCAACCACAGCCAGAATACGATCAGCATGGAAGAAGTTTAGAGAGCTACTCCCTATCCTGACCTGTAGAGGCATTTCCCTTCGCAATAGAGGCTAATTAAGTCAAGTGAAGGGAAGCCATCTGATCAAATCGACGATCGCAACGTCCAACCCTCGAACTCGAGGAACCAGCGACGATAAACGTGCAGTAAGTAAGTTTGATAGCGAACAAGTACCGCGAGGGAAAGATGAAAAGCACTTTGAAAAGAGAGTTAACAGTACGTGAAACCATCGAAAGGGAAGCGCATGGAATTAGCAAGGCGCTGTCGAGATTTAGCTCAACGGCAGCAGCAGCTTCGTGTGTTGCGCGGATTCGAATGGACTGTCGTCATACGGTAAGGCGTCGCCTTTGGTTGCACTTCCTTGCAGCATGCGTCAACATCTGTCGGTGGCGAGCGAGAAGCCCGGAGACAGGCTGGTGTTATAGTTTGTCGCGGCGAGCTCGGCGCCAACAGAGGTAGTTAGCGGCACATGCTCGTCTTTTTGACGGGCTGGCCTCTCCCGTTCCGGTTCTTTGGTTTCATACTACCCGTTTTAAAACACGGACCAAGGAGTATAACATGTGCGAGTCTTCGGGTGAGCGAAACCCTTGGGCGTAATGAAAGTGAAGGTCCGCAAGGCCCGAAGTGAGATCTTGTTCGTCGCCGAGCGAGCGCATCATTGACCGACCTGTTTCACCCCTAGAAAGGTTTGAGTAAGAGTACATCTGATGGGACTCAAAAGATGGTGAACTTTGCTTGAGTAGGGCGAAGCCAGAGGAAACGAAAAGGAAGCCGGAACCCGCTAGGGAGTGTGTAACAACACACCTGCCGAAACAACTAGCCATGAAAATGGATGGCGCTCAAGCGTCGTGCCAACTCAACACACATGCTAATATCTTCAAACTTTGTTTCCTTATTTTAAAAAACAAATTCTACAATGCAAGGTATTCAATCGCCAAGGAAAATTTGCATCGAAAAATCTTTGCTCTCCTAGTAAAAACAAATTACTGGTTTTAAGTAGAATTTGATGACGTCATTTTGCTCACTTTGACCACCAATAACTCTTTATAGTTTGATTTTTACAATATGAGATAATTCTTCTTTGGAATCTACATTGAATTTCCTTTCCAACGGTATATAATATGATAAGATTTGGAAAAAACGATTTCAAGCAAAAATTTGATGACGTCATTTTGCTCACTTTAAGCGCCAATAACTCTTTATCGTTTGATTTTTACAATATGAGGTAATTCTTCTTTGGAATCCCCATCGAATTTTCTTTCCAACGGTATATAATATGTTGAGATTTGAGAAAGTTGATTTCCCAGCAAAACAGTGCTGACGTCAGCGATCACGTGACTTTTGGGCATGTCTCCCACCCTAAATTTGTTTGGAATATCATGATAGACATTTCTATCAAGTTTCATGCTTTTTTCACAATTTGAACTATTGTTATGTTTTTTAATGCTAACAGCCCTCACTAAAAATCGTTTTTTAAATCGAAATTGACTTATTTGAGAAAAAACTGCGAAATTTTATGTTGAAAATTAAACATGTTCCAGATATGAAACCTCCATCTTCTAAAGAAAGGATGGCAGTTTGTTAATAAAACAGTAATTAAGTTGAATTGATAATCTTGATTAGTTTTTTTTTAATAAATATTAATGTTGAAGCTATTGAATTTTCGCTTTTACTTCCCATTGTATTGATACCAGCATTAAGAAAAAATTGCATCCATTTACCAGTCATGTTTGATTTCAGATATCTCCCTGAAAATGATGATTTTTACGAGTTTTCTTTGTAGGAGACCAAAATGTTGCTTGGGTGCCTAATTTGCTTTGAAAGAACTTTGTTACAACTATTTCCATTAACATATCATTAAGGTCATGGTGCTGACGTTAAATGTGTTGGGTGGCATCCATTTAAAAGTTTAGTGGCGTCGGGAAGCAAGGATAGTCAACAACCTCTCAAACTGTGGGATCCAAGAACTGGTGCTAGCTTAGCAACGATGTGAGTAGTATAATATAAAGTAAAGACCGTTAATATTTATAATAAAATAATAAACACATCTAAAACAGACGCAATTTATGCGGAAAACCGAAAATACAACTGTCTACAAAATAACTTTTAGGGAAATATTATCGGATTGTGCAGTTCTGTTGAAGATATTTCGCTTGTCTTTACTCTATATTTGATGATGTATATATGAAAATTGAAATGGATATTTGAATTTTCCAGGAACATGAGCAACTCATAAAATTATAAATTTTGTTTAAGATTTTCTCGGGTGTTTTGGATATCTTTGTTATTTTGTTATTAGCCACGGTCACAAAAGCACGGTAATGGACTTACACTGGAATAAAAACGGCAACTGGCTGTTGACTGGGTCAAGAGATCGGCTCTTAAAAGTGTTCGATATTCGAGTGATGAAAGAGATCTACACATTTCGTGGACACAAGAAAGAAGCCGCATGTAAGGATGTTCTTGGATTAGTAATATAATAGAGCATTTGCGAGATTGCAATTTTTAAAAATAAAAACAAGGCTTAGATTGAGCTTCTTTTGTCAGTTACAGTTGAGTTGTTAATCATTTTATGAAGTTCTTTTGTTAGGAATGGCTGTTAGGGAATTGCTTAAGTTTTACATTGCTAGGGCAACGTTACAATTCAAATTTATAAATTCCAGAACATGATTTAATTCTCTCCAAATTCCTTGATCCATATTTCCGTCGTAAGATATCTTATTAACTTGACCCTATTCCCAGTGTTTTGATGATGATTTACTCTCACGTCATTGTTGCCATAACGATTGATTGCTCTAGGGAATACCTGTTCTCATTTTTACATTCAGCCGTAAATTGGCATCCTTTATACGAGAGCATGTTTGCGAGTGGAGGTTCAGATGGATCGATTATGTACTGGCTCATGGGGTGAGGAATCAAATTTTGTTGCAATGAATCTCTGTGATTCACTACTTAAAAATATTTTCTGGCGTACAAATCATTTTTGAATCATGGAGGATGATGTGTAAAAAGTAAAAAGTATCAGTTGGTTACTTGAAGTTTTATCAATATGCTGAGAAATTCAGAGATTCAGAGATTTCGGATTGTATTGCCATACATTGCTAACAACAGATCGATAGGGAATAATGATACATTAAAACCATTCTGTTATCTTATATTACAGTGCCTAAGTAAGTAACTGGATAATAGATTTTAAAAACAACTGCTCACAACAAATTTCCTTTTTCTTTATCATTTGACTGTCATGCACAAGTCGTGTAGGTCTGATTCAAAATAAGGTTTCACGAAGGTCCAATAATCATTTCCACTAAGCTAGTAATAATATGAGCGTTCAGTTAATTCTGAAGTTGCCTCTCCCTTCTAGAAATGCACATTTTACATACCAGATGGTAAAAATAACGGTGTCAGGCGGAAATAATTCTAAAGTTTTATAAGAAAGTAATGAATTTGAGAAACTTGGCTTGAATTTGCTTCTATTTAGTTTTATCAAGGTCCTCACGTTCAAGAAGTGTTATTTAAAAAAATATTTTTTATTTTGTTAGAGAGGGCAAATCATCTAGGAAATTTCTTCCAACACTAAAATTCTTTAGTCTTTCGGAGTAAAGCAAAAATGTATATGCATATTATCCAGTTTCTAGGTCTTGCGTAGATTTCTAAAATGGTGTGATGGAAATTCTGAAAAACATAAGAAACTGACTTTTTTGAAAATAATAATACATTCCTGGTGTACTGGGTACCTTAATCTTCTTGTTTTTAGATGCGAGAAGGAACTGGGAGTGATGGAGAACGCCCATGATGGAATGATATGGGACCTACAGTGGCACCCGCTCGGACACATTCTATGTTCAGGGTCAAATGATCATACAACGTATGTTAACAGAACTTTTTACATTATAAAAGTAATAATTTATTTTGAGAAACCTTAAGTTCTTTACAATCGATAGCTTAACGCAACGTTTTGTTTTTGCTGTGATTAGGAAATTTTGGACGAGGAACCGCCCTGGTGATAAAATGAGAGACAAGTACAACTTGAATGTTTTGCCGATGGGTTATGATGATGATTATGGTAAGGGTTTGCTCCGAATAATTTCGATGTGGTCAAGATTAGCAATGAAACGCGAAAAGTTTTTCAAATATTTTCTTCTACTTGCAGAATATGAGCTGCCGAACAATTGTCGTTACGAAGAACCCGTACTGGATGAGCAATCTATCAACATGTCTATCGATACACCTGCTGGAGGTTGCCCCTATACTTGCGATTCTATTCTAGTTTAAAGTTTTTTCGTGAGCTTGTAGTATTATAACTACAATAGTGGCAATATTCAAATACATTTCTTTCGGCATTGTATTAATGTGGTTTTCTTTCAGAAGGTGAAACTTCGAGCGAAGACCTTTTAAACAACCCGGCCGTACAAGCTTTGCTACAGCACGCCACGTTGCATGTTCAAAAACCATCGAGCAAAGAACGACCGGTACGTATTCGTGCAAACAGCTCACGAATGACATTCACCGAAACATTCTCTCGTTTTTTTAGGCGCAGATTTACACGGTATCCAGGCAGCGATCGAACGCGCCCAAGTTTAAGATCGACACGAGTAAACAACGCCGCGCCCTTGATGAAGTAGAGAGGCTGGAGAAAAGAAGAGAGAGACAGTTAACCAGAGGTAGGCGGAGATAGCATTAAAATACTGCCGATCTATGTGACAATGATGTAGAAAATTTCCGAGAATTATGTTAATTTGTTCTTTTTAAAGTGACCTTGCAAAAGTATTTCGGACTGTAGAGCGTAGGAATTGCAGAGGGTTATATTAAGTAGTCGTTAGACCAAGTGACTCATAAAAAGTGTTTGAACTCTTTGAATTGTCGAGTTTAAGACGCCCGAATATGTATTGCTACATTTGATGGGTTCGATTGTTGATCATTCCGTTTTCAGGCCGCCCCCGTGATATGAACAACGCTCCGTCGTTGTTAGATCTCGACATTGTCCCCCCACCTTACATCGCGGAGCATGACTGGGAGGAGAAAGATGCTCCTTATAGCGAAGAAATGAACGATGACGTAACTGAACGTCCAACAGCCAATGGCATGCAGCAGAATTGGGAACGCCATGAGAATGCTAGCAACGAGAGACACATGTTTGAGGGGCGCGCGCATAAATCTTTCGCACGCGCGAACCAAAGACACCACGAGAAGTTCAACTACGGGCCTCGTTTCGATGAGCATCAGAAGTTTCGCAGGAATGAACCGAACTTTCCCGCGCATACCGGCAACTTCGAACGTCGTTTTGATGAGCGCATGCGCGTGAAAGGCCCGGAGAGGATAGAAGAGCCGAGAAACTTCAAGCAATTTCGCCCGCAACACGGCGGCAGCAACAACAATCGAATGAACGGCCCGCGAATCGACAGATACATGGACAGCCCAATGAACGGCCCGTATAGGGATGGCCCGCGTCTGTTCTTCGATCATCCGCCCAATTTTAACGAACGATTTCAGGAAGGTAATGTAAGGGCGGATGATGAAAGGTGGGGCGAGGGTAATATAGGAGATCGATGGCAAGATGAGAGAGTGGTTCGCAACAACTACGATCAAAGATGATGGGATATCATGAGAGAAGATATTTAACCAAAAAGATTTCATTTGGAATAAAACAATGCAATGTAAAGATTTACCGTAAAAAACAGAATTGATATCCGTTTTTTAATTATTTTTTTTCGTTTATTCATTTCAGTTTAGCTCCTTTTTTAATTGTGAGGTAAATTGTTGCATGTTTCTATATACGTCTTTGAACAATCTTCATCTCCCTTAATACAAGTAGAAATTGGTTGAAACGTGACTGCAAAAACACAAACAAGACTCTAAAGATGACCAATAGCCAATAAGTCGAAATGAATAATTGACAACATTATTTTTCGTTTCAAAATGCTTCTAAAAAAGTAGTGTTTAAATTTTTCAAACGTGAAAAGCGTTGACAGTTATTGTTTTGAAGTGTGCTTTCTCGAGATTTAATATTAAACTGCTAAAATATGTACTTCAATTCGAGTTTTTTTTACTTACTCGAATTTAATGTAAACTTACTCGAAAAACTTTGTGTTGACAGGATAGTATTTGATACTCTTCTTGCTGTTTGATAACCTCTGAACAATTATCTACACAGGGTTCGTACAGTCAGGGATGAAAAGGGTCTTTCAGAGAAGTCGGAATTTTTTACACAAAAGTGGTCAGGGAAGAATTTTAAAAATTAGTTGGTTTTTTTTTACATTTATCTAAATTCTGAAAAATCTATAAATGTTGTGTTGTTTGCTTCTTTGTTAGAATTTGTAAAAAAATAAGGCTGCATCAACTAATTTCTAATATCATGCTGTAAATACTTCCATGAAAACGCGACTCATCTTTTTCCTAATTTTGATGGGAAAGTTTTAGTATTTACTTTGGAACAGTTTTTGTTTGGAGTACCGGTTTATTACCTGACTTATGTTTGATCTACATACACAGTGCATCAAATCTCATTTTATTTATTTTTTCTCAATGAAATTACATTCAGTGTTAACACTTAAATTTCTTAAGAATTATTTTTTGTTTCTTTGCTAATCTTTGATTTCGTTAATTTTTTTGCTGTTAAAACGTTATTGTCAGGTTTTGCTCTTACACTTTGAATATTCCAGACACTGCTTTATCGTTATCATCAGGGTGGCAAAATATGCTTTTCTTTTTTATGTGCAAGAGAATGTTAATAGAATATTCAACATAAGGAGTAGACAGAAAACATTGATTTGAATTAGATGTTTAACTACCTCACTATGCTTTGAGTGATGATATCAGTTTGCTCAAGATCTTTAAAATTTAACCTCTGATAGTTTATTTTTAACAGTTTGTGTTGGTGTTTTGTTCACTACATATCCATGTTTTGAACCTCTTGATTTTTTTTTCGTGCTTTTTCAGTTCATCTTCGACATCCTCTTTTGATTGCGTTAACCTGTGTGTTTTATCACACATTGTTTTAATCTTTTGTTTATTTTAATGCATGTCAGTAAAACATAACTATAATAATAATTATTATGTTCTTTTGTTTGTACTCTATTTAACACCCTGATGTACTATACTGTTTGAATAGGAAAGTAGACCTGCTTTGCCTACTACCTGTAATTATCTTTTACCCATCTCTTTCCTACATACCCAATTTATGTTATTGAAGGAAAGGCAATATATGTAAGCAAGGACAAGATCACTTGAGTTGAGGCTTGAACTTGAGTTTTTATCCTATCCCATACAAGTTCTCTATGGTTTGTATTTTTCTGTATTACTCCTATAAATATCCAATTAGTCAGGGAGAATAGTATGTTTTTCACAAAAAATGTCAGGGAGAAAACCATGTTTTTTTTTATAAAAGTCAGGGAAATTTTTCATTTCAAAGCTGTACGAACCCTGCTACACAATCTTTTGCAAATCATTGCCGATTTCTTGGTCGTAATTGATCCTTCGTAGATGTAAAGTTGGTTAGTTACAAATGCTTCTCCTCAGTGATTTCAATAATATGTCAGCTTCTAAATTTACGTTGAGTGATTCGGTATGTGTTGCTGCCGCACCGAGCAAAGTCATTAATGCTAATTTATTTTTCTTTTATACATAGTTACCTTCAAAATACTAACATGGTATGAGCAAGCACACGTACATCTCGCTTCGAAAATTTCTCCGGAAAACAGAAACGAGCTCTAAATTCATAAAAGGCAGAGTAACATTTAACGTCTATCAAATAAACATCCTTCCATTTCTAATTTTTATGTATAGGGTGAAGGTTGTCTCAGTCACAAAGATTTTTCAACCTAAATTACAACACTGTTCTAATAAATCACCCTTTATCGAAAAGAAATTTGATTCCTAAAATATTACCAATTCTAAAAATAAATGGCGTGATAATTCAGAGAGACTGTGTCACTAGGTTTTTGGGAGTTCTTATTGACGAGAATTTCACCTGGAAGCCTCACATTTCTTACATTTGTGAAAAAGTTTCTAAAAGCGTAGTTATTCTTTATAAAGCTAGGAGTTATTTGAACAAATGTTTTCTAAAACAACTTTACTTCTCTTTTGTTCATAGTTGCCTGATATACGCAAATATAGCGTTGGCCAATACGCATAAAACATTTGTTTGATCTCTTATATAATTGTAGCTTTTTGAATTAAAATTTCGCTTTCCCTGACAATCGTATTACCTTTTTGCGGTATTTGCTTTTGTATACATGCGCATTTGATATTAGCTAACTGCTAACTTTAACTGCTAAATTGGCTAACTATGATTGTAACGGTAAAAGACGGTTCTCGACGATAAGACCAATCAAACGGTCTTCTACGAGTACCGCGGTTGTATGTACAAATTTATATATGTATATGCAATCGGAAAATAAACTAAAAAAATAAATATATAAATATGTTACCAGGAATTCACATATCAAATATCTGTCCTCGTTTAGAAAAAAAACATAGAAGACCAATTTGTAATGTAAATAAGGTCATGTTGTATTTTTTTGGCGAAATAAACATAACATAACAGTCACAGTATAAATCCACCCTAGAGAATACGAGGCTATACGTTATAGTATAAAAAAGTTGATTTGCTGCAAAAGCAGGCGCAGCTTCCTCGACGATTACAATATAGGTTATATGTGTTACTTTTGGTAATTAGTTGCATTTGTATATGTCGTTCAGTGACGTGGCACCGTTGTAAGTCATTGGTTTCATTTGAATTTGTTTCCCCTTTTTATTTATAATGTTGTTACCTGTGTATTTAATTGAGCTTTTGGTGCTCTGTAGATATTTTATATACTTATGATATTTTCGTTGTTTTAACCCTTATTACATATCTATTGTCTTGGACTATGTTTTTATTGCGTTTTATATACGATTTATTATTTACGTTTTAGTTGTCCGTTAATTACACTTCATAAATTATAAGAGTAAAAACAATGTGTATCAAGTTATTTGTATTTGGAATGTATTAGTTGTATTTAACTGCTTTTTTTGTGTTAAAAATCCATTTAGCTACCATCATGTAAACGATACAGTTGGATTCTCTGCTCAACCCCCGGCACAGTAATGGTGTGTGTGAATATGACTTTTGGAAAAATATTGAGAGACGAACTTTGCAAATATTTGTTTTCTCTAATAATGATAATTATTCGCTTCAACTAACACAGAAAACTCATTCGACATGAACGAGATTTTTTCTTCAAATTGAATTGGTAAAGTAGATTTTTACGGCTATTTTATTTTATGAAAAACAATTTTCCGCGTTTCTTAGCCATTTCCTAAATCACACAAAGTAAAGTTGAACTTCGCCGTAAAGTTGCAGTAATTTTGATGACCTCAGCATAACAAACATGGCGTTTTATGTTCCAAAACGAAAGTGACACGTCGTGTAAACATTGGAAAGTCAAGTATCTTACGAACGGCGCTATTTCCTTAACGTACCCCTATTGTTTTTGCTTGCTGAAATTCCTGATACTGTTAGGTTTAGGTTAGGCTTATGAAATGCCATTCAGCAAAAAAAAACAATACGGGGTGAAGTAAAGAAATAGCACACATACGAACATTGTGTCCTTTAGGATATTAAAACGATTTGATTTTTAAGGTATATTCTATTGCTCTTACAAAATTTATTGTCAGTTTATTACTGTATGGCGATTTAATGGTAAACTATGTTGTTATTTTTTTACAAAACCGTAAATAGGTTATATTTTTCTAGCTAATAAGAAAAAAATAACTTTAATTTCTAAGACATGTTTCGTAAATCTCATTGGTTGGTGTTAAATAGCGTTTCCTTGAATATAATCTGGAAATTAACATAAACTGCGTATTACATTTTGTAAAATTTAAAAGTGTATATAAAATCTTGGAGATCAGTCCTAAATTTTAGAAACGTCTAATGAACTACCAACAACATTTTGTATGTATTTTGTACATTTCTATAACATTTAATACATATATATTCAATCAAAGTAAATCGTAGTCAAAATTCTTTCTATATAAGGTAGCAGTAATAGGCTTAATTATATACATATTATCAGTAGATATCTTGATGCTTCTAAAAATCGATTTTTTGTGTAAGAAAATTAACTTTCACTTGCGAAGGCTAAATGATTGGTTAAAGGCCAATCTTATTGCCTTAAATGCTGAAAAAACTATATATTTTTATAACAAGTATATCCTTAATAAACGCAAGAAATTATATAACTCCGAGGTAAAAATTTTGATGAACGGATCTTGTCTGAAACAAACAACTTGCGTAAAATACCTAGGTGTGCTAATTGATGAACATCCTCTTACTTGGAAACCTCAAATTAAGGAACTGCACAAAAAACCTATCCGGTAAAATAGGAGGTTTTTAACAGTTAGATATTACGTCAATGAATCAATTTTGACTTACTGTTGTCAAATTTGGGGTAAAATGGGAAGCACTGTTCTCAATAAATTATTTTCTGTTCAGCGTTCAATAGTCAGAATAATAAACTTTCAATCCTTTCGATCTGATACATCTTCTGCCTTCATTAAATTTAACATTTTTCTCCTATTATCCATTAAACACCAAAACATTATTTTTATCTTTGATTCTTTAAATAAAAACATTCCACTTTTTTATTAAAACCAACTTTTATAAGTGTTCAACGTGTAGTACAAACTTTATAATAACTATAATATTCTATTGAACATCTGGAGTGTAAGTATCTTATAGACATACCACATTTGTAGATAGAAGAAAGGCAATGTAGAAGAAGGCAGTGGAAAAGGAAATCACACACTCAACTTTATGATCCAGTGACAGGTGTTCGATACTTGTATTAACCTTGAGAAATACATATATGGGGAGAGCAATGGCAAGCAACTGAATAAAAATATATTATGATATGCGTAGGTTGTTGTTCAAAGACAACCCCTTCTAAGTTTTAAAGTCACTTGAAACAATCATATTGGAGATCCCATTTTGAATATATGATCTCTCATCTTCTCCATGGAGAGTACATGTCTTGCTAACATAGACCACACAAATTGAAACCTTTCCTTTTTATATCTTCTATATATCTTCTAATCTGATTTTTCGCACATCCGTGGTTCCCTCTGTTTGGGGGTTGGACCATATCATGTCGAGGATTGATTTGTTCTCTCCACGCTTTGCGGTTCATGACTAAGTCAGCTCGGATGTGGAGGTTGCTCATGTCTTTATTGATGTTGTGGATCCATTTTTTCTTTTGCCCTCCCCTCGCTGTCTCGCCTTCAATTTCAAATGATCTAATGGAGTTGGGCCAGCGATCGCCCATTCTCTCTAGGTGGCCAAACCATCTAAGACGGTTGCACCTGAGTTGACTGGCAGTGTCACAGATGCCAAGCATGCTTCTCAACTCCCTTGAAGATTTTCTCTCGCTCAGTTTAACAGAGCAAATCCAAGGAATCATTGAATTTTCGTTTGTTTCAAGTCGATGAAGGTCTTCCACCTTCACTGCCCAGGTTTCAGAGGCATATAGAAGGATACTCCTGACACAAGCACGGTACACATAGCCTCTGTGTCGAAGCAAAATGCTTTTGTTTGTCAGTACCAGCAATAGCTCACGAAAACTACCCCAAGCTTTGCTCACTCTTGCCGTGATAGTATCAACGCAAGTGCCACCTTTGTTTATTGTATCGCCTAGTTAGCAGAACGACTTGACAACTTCTAGCTTTTCAGCACCGATTGTGATTTCAGATTGTGATTGTGATTTCACGACACTATCTGCTATTTCCCCGCTGCATTTCTTACATTTAAATGTCGGGTCAGCTCTGAGAGTTCTCAATTCTGTGCAACGGTGGTGTATCCAATGTCGACAAGAAGTGCAGAGTATGGAATTTCTACCAACACCTGATCCACAAACGCCACAAGGAAATCTTGATTTTACTCTTTGTGGGGCAGCATCATGTTTACTCATCAGAACCTTAGTTTTCTTCATGTTTACTTTGAGACCTTTTGCAGTAAGGTTATCCTTCCAGATCTGGAATCGAGCAACAAGGTTTTCAATGGAGTCAGCTGAGATGACAAGATCGTCAGCATATAGCAGCTCCCAGGGGCAGCTTATGTGGTACTCTCTGGAGAGAGCCTCCATAACAATGGCAAAACGGAGTGGGCTCAAAACAGACCCCTGATGCACACTGACTTTCACATCAAAGTCATTGCTCAGTCTCGAACCAAGATGAACCTTTGATTTTGCATTCTCATACATGGACTTAACAACTTGGATAAGCCACTCTTCTACCCTCGTCGACCACCAGAGAACTTTCCTTGGAATGCAATCAAACGCTTTTTCCAGGGCCACAAACATGAAGTACATGTTTTTCTTTTTAGTGATGTGCTTTTCGTGGAGTTGCCTCAGGATAAATATGGCATCCGTCGTCCCTTTGCCTGGCATAAAGCCGAATTGCATTGAGTCGATGTTTACTTGGGACCTTATTATGGGTTCCAGTATTCTTTCGAGAAGTTTTAGCACTTGATCAAGCATTTTCAGACTGCAATAGTTCCCACGCTCCAGCTAGTCTCCTTTTCCTTTGTAGCAGTTTATTATATAGGAGAGATTCCAATCTTCTGGTATTTTCTTTTGGCAGATCACTTGATTAACAAGTTGTGTTATTAGGGTGAGTAAAGGGGGACCTTCAGTTGGTTGTAGGTCAAGGAGCTCTTGAGGGTTCCATGGGAATTCTTTGTTAAGGAGTCGCTCATGGTGGTTTTTCCAGGCTGCCAGCCTATCTTCATCAGAGAATACAAGGATACCATCATCATTCCTGATACAGTTTTTGTTAATAACATCTTGGTTTTCATTCTTCAGGTGTTTTGCTAGTCTAAATATGTAGTTCTTGCCATCTGTTAAATGGAGGTTTTCGATCTTATTTTTCTCCGCTTCCTTTTTTGCTTCGTAGACTGCACGTTTAGCTAACTTCTTTGCATTTAGATAAGCATTTTTGCTTTCGCCTTTTTTTCATTCCTTCCACAGCCTACGCTTTTCTTTAGTGTGATTGGAGATCTCTTCTGTCCACCGTATGTGATCAGCCGGTTATCAGGTTTTTCAAAGAAGGTATTGGCTACAACTAATGCATTTGCTAAACACATGTCAAGTATTCTGACACCATCGGTATTCCGTATACCATATCCTCTATTTCCATGTACCCCTTCAAAACCGTCACAGCGTTTTCCAACATGACCATTTAAATTGCCAGCAACAATAAGGGTCTCATTGTCGGGGGTAGTCACAATTTCATTTGTGTGTCTGATGTAGAACTCATTTTTTTCTTCCATCGATCGTCCAGTTTGAGGAGCGTACACTGACTTAATGTTTATGATTACTTTACCGAAGAGAATACGAAGGGAAATCAATCTGTTGCTAGTCCTTGAGACGGATATAACCTGTTCTGCAAGTTTTTCTTTGATGAGAAATCCCACTCCACCAAGACCACTGTCGTTGCCAGACCAGAAGAACTTATACCTTTCACTCTTACCGAGAATGAATCGTGCACCACCTCCACGCCAACGAGTCTCCTGTAGGCAACAATTATCAATATTTCTTCGTTCCATGATTTCTACGACCTCACTAGCTCTTTTACGCATGGAGCAAACATTTAAACTACACAACTTTAGGTCAATCTTGTTATTTCCTCTGGTTACATTTTCCATTCCAGTCCGAGGCTGCTGGGGTTGACCTCTGTTCACTTCTGTCACAGAAGTCCGAGGCTGCTGCTGTGCCCTCCTGTTCATCCGGCGAGAGTCTGGTGGTAGCCCTCTCTTAGCGTTTGGTTTTTGAATCAACATTTGACATGATATGAAAGTTTTTGAAGCTTGCTTTTTTACGATTGGATACCCTTCCTAACATTAACTTAGACAGCTAGGACCTGAGTGTTTTTACAAGAGACACCATCTCTCATGGTGTTACATCAGAGTTGTCCTTCTCCTAGGTGGACTGCTAGCCATAGCTTACGAGCTCCACCTACCCGGGTTAGGAATTAGAGTTTTCCATTCTCCTAGGTGAACTGCTGACCACAGCTTACGAGGTCCACCTCCCTGAGAGCACTGGTTATGGTGCCAGTTTTTCACCTTACACTTCTTTTTCCATCTGTTTTAAACAGGTATCAGCACGAGAAGCCTGGAAGTTGGATGATTTGGCTGTCAGAGGCAGGGAGACGCTGCCTTATGGAACCATTTCAAAGGGGTAAGAGTGCTCATCTCCCTTACCCAGCTCCGGCACTAACAACCTTTGATACCTATCGTTGATTCATCATCATCATCATTATCTGGTAATGCCATGTTCTTGCTTCTTTAAATTTATGACAACTTTTATATTTGTTTGTGATATTTATTTGCTATTTATACTCTTAGATATATATATAAATAATTTATTAAAAACGATGCGTCTTCGAGATGGCAAATCCACTGGAAACAATGACAACGTGGAGAAACCACTGATGCAAAAACAACCTGAAGATATGGATATAATATTACACAGCGATTTAAATGGCGATTATTCCAATGTTATGCTATTGTTCTTATTATATATACTTCAAGGAATACCTCTTGGTATGGCAGGCAGTATTCCCATGATACTTCAAAACAAAAATATTAGCTATAAGCAGCAAGCCATGTTTAGTTTTGTATACTGGCCGTTCAGTTTAAAATTGCTGTGGGCCCCAATCATAGATGCCGCATTTTTTCAAAAAATGGGTAGACGAAAAACTTGGCTGGTTCCTGTTCAATATCTGATCGGCATCTTCATGATCATGCTATCCATGGTAAACATTTGTTCTTTGTTTGTAGAGATATCACACTTTTAAATTGTTTTATCCTCGTTGGACCATCGCCATACCCTCCCAAGTGGTTGAAATCTAATCAGAAGTCATGCAATATAAAAATTAATCTGAAAAATCTGAAAATTGTTTTTTTTTCTCGTCTTCTTTTTCGAAAATCATGTTAGGTTACTCCAGACACCTAGAGAGTAAATATTTCAAATTTCTTGGTAATATTGGTAATAAATATATATGTACTCAATTAAATACCCAGAATATTTTATTTATTTTTTATTTCTGTTATTTGAAACAGATAAATGTAAAATAATTTATATTCACGATGTTACCAAAGAGGAATAAATGTCATATAAAAGACCTTAAAAATGCACTCAATAATTCTAAGTTGATATTGCTCATCTTGTTTTAATATTTTTAATACTACATTTTATCTTTCTATTTCAGAACATTGATTCAATCTTGGGTAGCGAAGTGCCAAATGTTTTATTTTTGACAATCGTATTTTTCTGCTTGAATTTTCTGGCTGCCACTCAAGACATTGCGGTGGACGGATGGGCTCTCACCATGTTGTTAAAACGAAATGTTGGCTACGCATCGACGTGCAACAGTGTCGGGCAAACGGCTGGCTACTTTCTGGGCAATGTTGTTCTGTTGGCTTTCAGTTCCGCAGACTTTTGTAATAAATACATTCGTTCCGTGCCACAAGACGACGGTTTGATAACATTGGCAGGTAAAATCTGTTGTTTGTTTAGACAAGGCTGTGTCTTCTAACATCAGGTTTTTTTCAGGTTTTCTGTTCTTTTGGGGCATTGTCTTTCTCATCACAACGACCTTTGTTTGGATTTTCAAACACGAAAAAGACGATTCTGATTCGGAAGATCACGGCATCCTCGGAACATACTTCCTGTTGTTGAAGATTGTCAAACTGCCCTCCGTTCAGCAACTTGTTGTGGTACTGTTAACAGTGAAGGTTGGTTCAGTTATTGAAATGACAAAGCATTCTCAACTGCATTCTTTCGTCAACGATTTATCTCCTTGCATTAATATTGCGAGGGAGAGGTTCTTCTGAATGGAAACCTTTTAACTACCCACGTTACAAGATTAGATTGCTTGCTTCGTTGATACTTCAAGTTAATTGGTTGATGTCATGTTAACTGACTAATATATATATCGTATATGTAGGTATCGTTTCATACCACAATAATTGTTTTACCGGTGTCAACTTAGCCATAGCCATCTTCAATAAAAATAAAAAAGACTCCAACGGAGTGCACTTAAACTCAATTTTCGGACAAACGTCTACTTTCCCTGAAGGTCCAAGCTTTTCAAAAATGTATAGATACCCCCATTCACCAAGTGGGTTGAGTCATATTGCTATTTCGTGATTCTGTTTCCTGACTATGAAGATTGATGCTGAAGTAAACTCTTTTATGCAATCTGTTTTGAAGTGTTACCTGTAAGATGAAAAGAAACTTAGAAGACTTTTGTCGGAAATGTGATGTCAATATATATATACAACCTGGTTGATTTTTGTTTAAGTTGTAAACAGTTTGCAAAGTAACTGTACTTACAGCAATGATGAAAAGTGTTTTTGTTTACTGTAGATTGGATTTGCGGCCGCAGATGCTGTGACTGGTTTAAAACTCATTGAGGCTGGAGTGAAGAAAGAAACATTAGCTCTTCTCGCTGTTCCTTTAGTTCCTCTGCAGATCCTACTTCCTCTTGCGATCAGCAGGTTCACTGCTGGTATGTTTCTTTTATCGTTTTAAAATTGATTGAGCAATTTCCGTTCTGCAGTTTATTTCGTCTAACACCCTAACATTTTATTTCCTCTGATGTAGCACTTAAGATAAGAATGGATACCTAGATGGAGTGATCTTAAACAATGAATGTTTTCTGTGGTCTATCATGACAGCTTTTATCTAGTGGCCGTAAAGTTATTTTAAAGGTATTTACACAAATTCAAAGTCCTCAATTCAAAACCTCAGTGGTAAAACTGACCGTTAAAAATCAATTTCAGCAGTCAAACGGTCAGTTAAAATAAAATTTCAGCGGCCAAACTGACCATCTAACCAAAGTCGCAGTTGTCAAACTGACCAAGCAAACAAAATCGCAGAGGTCAAACTGACCGCCCAAACAACAGCTCAGCGGTCAAAGAGACTGCCCAAAATTTCCTAGACCTTTATAACAATCAACATTTAACTATGTACCCTCTCTTTACTTCAGGCCCCCGACCTCTTGATTTGTTTAAGAAGGCCATCCCATTTCGATTGTTAATGGGTCTCGTTTTTGCTGTTTTGGTTTATTGGACTGGGACTTTTGATTCGAGCAACGGCTTCCCATATTACTACTATGCCACTATATTAGTCGCATATGGTTTACACCAGGTACACCTTCTACTTGAAAGTTTAACATCTGGTATTGCTTTTAAAGTTCTCTTTTGAGTGTAGACGAATTCTGATGTATTTTATTGTCAATATATTGCAATGTTTGTATAAATGGCCTGAATTCACATTTGTGAATTTTAAAAAGTATTCCCTTTTTCAGAGTTGATATTAATCGCAGAAAGGAATTTTTTATGATTTTCCATTGAAATAAATGTAGCACATGATTCCAATTTCTTCAAACATTAACATTCAAAATAATCTTTGGATGTCTTTGAGCCTCTAAATACAATGATCTTGATCATGGCACTGAGGATAGAAAATAGTGACCTTTGGATTAGATAATGTTTTTTGTATGAAATGGAATGGAAATGGAAATGGAATATTTTGTTTAGCTATATTGTTATGTTATTTGGTGAATATTACTTAAGCAACATGAACAGTTGCCACTTGATACAAGTGTCTCACTTCTCACTCCACCTCGCAGGTTTCGCTTTATTGTATGTTTGTGAGCGCGATGGGTTTCTTTGCGCGTGTGAGTGACCCGGCCATCGGAGGGACATACATGACCATGCTCAACACGCTCAGCAACTTGGGAGGGAACTGGCCAGCCACTCTCGTGCTGTGGATGGTTGATCCGCTCACGTTCAAGCAATGCTTGGGCGGCGCTCTCGTTTCTGATTGCTCTACTAAAGAATTCGCCGAGGTACGTGAGAAGAGTGTGTTCGTGGAAGTGTGTCCTTCCGATGGGTGCCGCCGTCGCCTGAACTATCTCAACCGTTCCTTTTCTCTCGAAGACGTGTCTCTACACGATGGTGGTTAGTATGATGAGCTTCACGGGCAAGTTGAGCTTGAGCGAACATCGCATCGGAGGGACATACATAACACTCATGAACACGCTCGCTAACCTAGGAACAATGTGGACTAAATCTTCCGCCCTCTACCTGGTGGAGGGCGTAACTGTGGCGGCGTGTGAGGGCGTGAACTTTCGCAACTCGTGTGCCAATAAAACCGAAAAGCAGGTAGATGAAATTGCTCTTCTTCAATAGTTGGAAAACCTCAAAAAAAATTTTAACTTTACTTTTAAATTTTAAAGCTGAATGCTGTGTAATAATTATCATTAACAATACAAATAAGCTCGAACATTTGTGATTCAGATGTAACATTTATTTGATCAGAAGTGTTGCTGTTGATCACGTCCTTTCACCGATATGATTGAGTCTTGTTGTCAATGTACTTAGAAATCGATTTTCTTAGAAATAGAATAAAGCTCTCAACAAACGTATCTAGGAACCAATGTATTATTTTCAATGCCATATGTTTATTTTATGTTATATACAACAATCTTTATTTCTAGTTTTCATACGGCAAATAAATTCAATTACATTGTAACAACACTGTTCTTGTGGAGAACTACATTAAAACTCTATCTTTTTCGTAACAGTCGTGTGCGGCCGGAGGTGGTCGTTGCGTGACGTCACTAGACGGATATTACGTCGAGTCTGTGGTTTGTTGTGCACTCGGGTTCATGTGGCTCATGTGGCGGAGGAGGTCGTTGGTGCATCTGCAGAACCTCAAGGAGACAGCGTGGAAGGTCACATAACAATATAGCCATCAACGTGACGTGTAACCAATTGATTTCTTACAACTGGCCTTGAAAGGTTCATGGTTTTCTGCTATCAAACTCATTGCCTGTTGCTGTTCTTTTACGGAGTTGAATTTATTTTTTGTGTGGACATTTTTACTGAACACTGACAGTCCACATTTGTACAAATTCATTTATTTATTTGTTCGAAATAATTATAAACCGCATCACTACTGATTGAAGTTATCTCTATTCATCGTACTTGATCGCAGACCCTCACCTTTGTCCAGAGTAAAACAACAAACAAGATATACATAACTTGTGAGCTTTTAATATCTAATGGAAGTTGCCACTGTATGACCGGATATAACTAGATGGTTAAAAAGTATTGCTTTTGTAAAAATAACCTTTTTTCTTGGCATTTGAAGAACTTTGAATAAAAATAATTCCAGCTGTCGCTTCTACGTAGCACAGAATAGAGTATTCATCGTAATTCATCACGAAGTTGAGATGCAGTCCGCCAAACCTTTGCATTCCTAAGGTATCTATTTGTTTTACTTCTTCGCAGCCAATAGGATGTGAGGAAAAGTAGAGCAAATCCGCAGACAGGCAACAACTCTAGATGTTTTTCATGTTTTCAACGCAGGTAAAGTTACACGGGCACTTGACAATATGACAGTCACTGTATCGTCCTGCATTGAAATATATCTAAAATATGGACTGTTTGGATTTTCTTTCAATCGCGAACCCTAAATAAGTCATTATTTTTTAGTACATTTCACAGTTCTTCCGCACACTGATTGATTTGTACCGGGACATCAAGAGTCATCGGCACATTGAAGCTTGATTTTTGTAGTTCTCCATCTTCTTCATTGTCGTCTAATTCTTGTTTTTTATCGGCGACAAAGTTGACCACTTCATTTACTGTTTCATATATTTTTACTTCTACCCGTACAAAAGAGCCGACGGTGGACTAGTTTATAGCCAATTCTTCCACATGGGCTAATATTCCTAAAACTGACACCTTGCTGACTCTTCAACATATATTGCATAAAACGTTTTTTTTTGTAAATCTCTGTGTACCAGCCACATGACGTTGAAAGTGGCAGTTACTAAAGGTTCGACTGTAAATTCTTTCTACCTTACAGACATTGCTAAATATATGGACTGTGCACTCAGATGTATCCCGACTTTTTTACTTTTTTTAAAGTAAGATAAACCAATCGCAATTCGGTGGAAAATGTGGCGTATGAGAAACAAAAACATGCACTTTTTTTTAAAAATTTATTTTCCAATTGCATATACATATATAGTGTACATACAACTGCGGTACTCGTAGAAGACCGTTTGATAGGTCTTATCGTCGCGAACCGTCTTTTACCTTAATTCATCTACTGCGCATTCCAAGTTATCATTAAGAAAATCACCTCATTCATCGTAACTTCTAAACGCTTCAAAAATATTTTGATATCACTGTTGCTTAGCAACTGCTTTCTCAAAATTCACGAAGATTTTTAGTCCAGAAGGTTTCGCTCTCATTCAATACGCATGCGCAATTAAAGTGTTAACATTGTGTGAAGGTGTGTTCGCAGCCGGCGTGAAACACATTTCTACCAGCAATGATCGTAAACGAAGATAGAACGCGTGTCATAACATGTATCAGATCGTTTGAATGGGAGAGGAAAATATTATCCGTATCAAATCAAAGCCTTCTGATTTTATTTTTAATCAAAAAAGCTATCAATAACGCCACTGGTATATAGTTTCAAAATCAGTTATGATAAGGTCAAAAGACCTCCCACGTGCGCATACAAGAGTCAAAAGATCATCCACACAATGAAAAACTCGTGTTTTCTTGAAAACAATGAATTAACGATGCGTTATAAATTCAAGGAATTGCACGGAAGAATACAACTTTTTATTTCAAGGGAGAAAAAATGAATTAGAGTTTTTGAAATGTCTGGCAGTTGTTGTTGTTTTTCACAAAGAGAAAATCAACCCAAAATAAGCGGGTGAAAGGTCGGTTCGTTAAAAAATCAAGAACTTCCAATGTAAAAACATTCTCTCAAAAAAATAATAACAAAATAAAGACGGGAATAATAAATATTACCTTTCGTTTTGATTAAATTATAATAGCTATAATACAATGTATAAATTATTCATGTTCGGAGAATACACAAAAATAGGTTTCTCGCAAAAAAATACATTTTCTATAAGAATCACACGTGGCGAGTAACCGCCGTAAAAAACAGCGAGAAAAATGTTTTACATGTAAAAGACGGGGGTTGGTCGAAATTATTCCGCTACTATAAAAGTTGTTGGTACTTTTTTAATTCAAAAGAAGCCGTTAGTAAAGTTGCTCGGAAGTGACGTCGTTTTGGCACAGTTGTTATGAGGCATCAACGACATCATTAACAATGACTGAATCAAATCTTTTCGTTAGTCAACCAACACGAATCCAAACACCTTTTTCACCATTTATAAACTAAATACTCTCTCATTTGTCGAGGTATATCAAAGCTCTGCATTGTTTCTTCGCTCATATTTTGTTTGCCGACTTGTCGTCGGATTTTCAGACGGCATAAATCCATCAGCGGTAGAGGTTCAGCTAAAATAGAACAACAATATATATTGTCGGGCGGCATTTAAGGTGTGGGTAGTGGATTAAATCACATTTGTTAGAATCGCACTGTCAGCAACGCCAATTGCCTCATATCAGATACAGGTTTAAAATAGTTACATTCTAATCAGTTAAAACGAAAAAGAAGATATGGCGAGTGAGGCCTATGAACAAAGCTCTACAATGCGAAGCATGGTGTAACATGTGCTCAATGAATGGAAAGCTATGGGAAACAGGTGCGCATTGAAATCAGTCATAATGGCCGAAGCAATTTCCATTCAGTCGCCACAAAAGCCGTGCGTTACAAAAATGTGTTTAAGCATGACCACACTTGAAAGAAAACAATAAAGACAAACTTCAGCGAACATCAAAGGGAAAGGGTTTGACCTCGGATACGTTATAAAATAGCGTTTTGAAGTTCGCCGAAAAAATTAATATTTTTCACCGCGATTTACTCGTGGGCCTAATAAATCTTGATCGCTCAATAGATACCCGAATAACAGGCAAACAACCTGTGACGTCATAAAGCTATTAGATGGACAAATAGAAATTTAATGACGTCACAAAAGATTAAATCAACCAACGGTCGATGAAGTAAAATAATAGCCGAAAGAGAGAGACAGAGAAATATGTTTCGATCGTATTTTGCGTGGGAAACCGTTAAAACATATTTAGCACACACAGCGAAATGTCAAGCATGATTTTTTTAAGCGGAAAAACGCTTTCACGCGTCGAAAATAACGATTGGACCACTGTTGAATAAGTGAACAAGAATAAGTCCATCCTAATCTCTTCTGATAACATTCAGTACTATAACGTACGCGTGTTAAACCACAAAAGCATGGAATGTTTTCGACACGACAAAAAACTGCGCCGAGAACTTAACGAAGAGATGACGAACTTTGCCTGACATCAGCGAATGTAAATAAACAAAAATAATGCGTAACTAGAGAAAGGAAATTGCCTTTCTTTTGAGAACTGATTAAAATTGATTTCAAACGAAACATGAGTCACTTATCAGTAGACGAAAAAACAAAAATACTTACGTTCGAGTCCGCCGATGTAGTCAAGTTTAATTTCACAATGTCCCCAAACGGCTGACACAATGGGGTACACTGTTTTGCCTTTCAGTCCGGAAAACGCTACACCAAGAAACTGGCCGTCTACTTCGAAACTAAGTTCACCGACGTCCATGTCTAATATACACCTAATCGTATCTGGGACAATAAAACTTGCGTCAGAGCCTAAATTTTTCGGGTAAGTTTGTGAGGCTACAGCTTTTTCATTATGAAACAATTTATTGCGGCCCAAGTCCCACCCCCAACTTTCGGCGTTGGCCCCAACTAAACAATGGTACCCAGCACAATGTAAACCAGCTTTTTCCGTCGCAATACCGACGACGGCGTGTGTGCCACGTTGACGCGTCGACCAAGTGTACTCCCAAACATGAATACCTTTGGAATACCCCATTTTGCCCCGTATAGCGTCCGTACTTTGAGCGACAGGGTGTCGATGTGAGATCCTACAGTCGTCCTCTTTCACGTAAATATTCATGCTTCTATCCTCCGTATTCCATCCGTGCTTTTCTTTCATACTCCGAGAAGCTGGCGGTCGATCGAGTAAAATTTCTAGTTTTCGTGGCCGAGGAAAACAGTTCTCGTTGTGATTCAAAATATCGCGTTTACTCGTGTGTTTGCCAAGTCGTCGCTTCATTTTCACCTCTTTTCCATTATTGAAAGTTTCTGTGGTTCTCTTGGTCGAACTAATTCTTGAACCCATTCTGGTATAGTCTCTGTTAATACGAATACTATGTAGGCGCGTTATCGTGGCGAATTTCTGTCGAGAATGAAAACGTTTGCGAGAAGGGACTATGTTTATTTCATGTGAACGTCGAAGAAAAATCTGCCAGTTTGCCAACGAAAATACTAACTACGTACCACAGAAATAACGATATGGCGCTCTTGAATGAATACACTGCCCGCTGAAAAAAATCCTGATTCTAAGCGTGTGCTACTTGTTGTTGTTATAAATGAACTTCAGTTCAGTAACTTGTCTCATCCGTTTATGGTTTTGTTCTAAACTCAAGATCATTGAAGCATAGCTCTTATATGTTCGTCATGCAATAAAATATAAAGCGTCGTGGTTCAGGCCGACATTTATCGATGTAAACAATATAAAGTATTCAATTATGCATAACTCATAACAATAGAGCTAAACGCATAATTAGCTAGATTGTGTTGTTGTCGTTTCGCCATACAGATGGTGAAGCAGATATAGAAAATGTCGTTGCGAAACGAATATTTAAACAATAGATTCGCTCAAAATAAAACGACACGACGGTAAAAACCGATTATTATCTAATATTCCCATGGGTTTTCTTCACAAAATATTTTCATAGATCTTTTCGAGACGGGTGTTCACAAAATATCCTAAACCGTAGAAAATCGAAATTGAAAGTTACGACAATGTTTGAAGCGATTGAATGAAAAAAATTTTAAAGGAGAAATTAAAACAGATTTGTTGTGAAAAGAATTTAAAAAGTTTATTTGGAAAATATTTTCATCGACACAAATTTTTTTAAACCCCTGCTACTATGACGTTAGCTATAAAAATACTTCAGTTTATTTAATTACTGATTTCGAAAAGAAAACATCGTGAATATAATTCCGTGTGGAAGAAAAATGAATGAGCGTGTTAATATTAGACCCCCGTCTTGCAAAGTAAAAATTAGCCACGTGATCTATTGAAGCACGGCACGTAGGTAAAAACGCGGGAAAGAAGAGAGACTTGGTGGTTTACGCCGAATATGCCATAAAATGCAGCACAGTGCTTTCAGGGTGGTCAAATGATCACAAAATCGAAGCAGCGTGTCGGGTGGTTGGGCTAAGCATAGATATCAAACATTGCGATTGAATGCACTTTCACAAAATGCTCGAGTAGATACTAATTGATTTTGTCATTGAGAGCTTTCTATGGCCGCTTAATTTTTTGGTTGCATAAGAGCTTTGGCGAGCAGCGGCGTTGTTTTTCGTGACTGCCCACAGAAAAGATTTTTTACATTGCGAAACTAAATCTTTTGTGTATTTAAGGGTGTTACACAAATACGACGAAGACCTATTTTACAGCTTCTACGTTTATTTATTGAGTGGATTAAAGCTATTACAAATATGCTTGTATAGAGTTGTATTTTTAGGGGTCTTTCTCACAATAAAAACAGGCGTCAAACAAAAATAAAACAGTTTTATCGCCTTACTAACTGCACTTTTCAAAGCGTTTCGAAACAAACCTTCGTGCGATTAAGTAACATGAGTTGGCACCATTATTCGTGATTAAGTAACATGAGTTGGCACCATTATTCATAATTACGCGTAATGATGCGGGTCGTCAGTAAATACGTTCGTTCTGACATAATGAATGTGTGAAAATAACAAAGCAGTGTCACAAAAATATAAATGAAATACATCCCATATCAACGCTCAAAATCTGTTATTTTAGTTGTTTCAACAAGTAAGTAACAATAAAAATCAGGGCTTGATTATAACTTATTTGAAATGAGCATTGCCAAATCACTCCATTGCGAAATAAGACCAATTTATTCTTGATTATTTCACGAGTTAGATATTTCATAACACATCAACACTTCTGTTTTTGACGAAAACTAGGCCCTATCCCTTTCATTTCATTTGTAAACAAACCAATCAAGCTACCAAAACTTCTGACTAGATATCTTTCTGAACCATTTCCTTGTTCGCAAATCAAGGAAGTGAAACCATGGTGTTACTTTTATGTTTCCCTTGGATTCATGCATAATGCAGAAGGAACGCGAAAAACATTTCTAGAAAGCTTTGCACGTCATTCTCATGTTGCCAACTGCAGTATTTCAATCTAGAGCACAGGCTTCTTGTTTCAAAAGAAATTATTTTCTTTTTGTAAAAAAAACGGCAATAGAGAGAGTGCTCGCTCTACCACAACACAGCAGCATTCTAAATAAAAGTACATTTCCGTGTTACATTTGCACAAATCCGTTAATTTTTCCTGCGGACGTGACGAAAGCAATTATTTTTTAATGTTTGCGAATTACTATGATAAATAAGCGAGTACTTCAGAGAGAACAATGTGCTTTCGCAATTTCTGTTTGTGTTTTGCGCTAGGCTGTTTTTCATCTCTATATGAGAACAAGTGTTTATAGAAGACATTATCACTTGCCTTAAACCGAAATTAGCGATATATGGAATTTTTATACAGAAGGCGGGCATTTTTAAAAGAGCTCGTTTCCTTCATCAACCAAACCTGTCTGAGTGACGTCATTCAGTTATCTTTTCATCATCCAATGGAACAATAAAACCATTTCAAATGCTTCATAACACATTCAACAACTTTGATGAATACGTTTCTGAGTAATTTTATAGACGCTATTAGTCATTCTTCCTATCCACGTTTCTCTATGGGTAAAGGTCTTCCCAACAGAAGAATGTCGACGCAGAGAATAAATGAAAAAAAGGTCTCAGATATTGGTTTGATGTATTTGAAATAATTGGACTGCCGTCGGTTTGGAAAAATGATGTCCGTTATTTTGGGTTTCGTACAAACCCATATGTCGTGACAATCATTTTGAAAAGTGGCGGTTTTTTATCCTATAATACGAGGCAGGATATTTTCCGATTTAAGCCTTTGAAGAAATATTTTTTTACACTCAATAGACTCTTGATTATTTAACAGACTTGGAAGATATTTCTCGGCTATATCTGTTAGAAATGCCAAGAATTTTCTCTGTTTACGCAGCTTCTTAAAGCAGTTTTTGTATTCTTATGATGTTTGTCTTTGAAATGGAAGAGGGAATAGGAAAAGATTTTATTTAAAAAGTGACTTATCAAACGAGACATAAACATCTGGGAGACCAGAATCGATTAAACGATTTATAAAAGTATTTTTAGAAAAGCTAATTTCAATGATTGAATAAAGAATGGACGAAATCAATCGGTTGTGTACACAACTCGGAATCTCAAACATTGTCAATGTAAATAAACGTAGTTTGATATACCGTTCTATGATGTCATAATAATTAAGTGACATAATTAAGGTTTTCGGTTTTTAGCATAATTATCATCAATTATCGCAAAACATGATATTCGTGAAATCAGTTCGTGAATAAGTCGTTGACTATTTTATGTAAGCAAGTTAAGGTTTATCAGTAGGGAAATTTCGTTTATCAATAAATTGCTTAGTTGGTTTATGCCGTTTCTTGATTCTAACATTCAGCAATGAATACAGTATTGATTATATATATATATATATATATTACTCAATTGTGAAGTAATCTTAAACGGTTTAACAATTAGCGTATCTTGTAATGATGACTCGGATGGACGTCAATGATAATGATGAAAAAGCGTCGTAACTCTTGAAAAAATAAGGGAAACAAAAACTGCTTTCTGATGTATCAACGGCCATGTTCACATATGTTTACAAACGAAAATGTCAAATAAAAAAGACGAAGAAATAATATTGTCGTGGAGTCAATCGATGTTTGAAGACGCCATTTTTAATTCGATGTCGCTGTTTATTTTTGACAGTGAAGTTAGTGATGTCGTCATTTTTCAAAAAAAATAAATTTAATCCAGCTTTTAAAAAGATTATTTTCTCTCCCATTATAGTGCTACGTCTATGAAGAGACTTATCACGTTTGAAAAAATTGTCGCTATAACTGTTTTTGTAGTATTAATCATTCAAGAAAAAGAAAAGCAAAATCCTTCGTGCTGAGTGTAAATGGATTATATTATAAGTCACGGAAGTGAAAACAAAAATGACGCAGCGGTCGATCGCCATTCGAAAATAATTCATTCGTTTTGTTTTTATGAATGAAAAAGGAAAGTAAATTATCTGTGAACCTGTGTCGTGTTTTCTTTCTTCGATTTAAATTTCAAAGTAAAAATTTCTCTAAAAATTACTTAAAAATTACAGACCCTATACAAGTAAAATGGCGCATCTACGTTGGCAGTAAGTTTTTCTGTTAGAAATTCTGATAAAGAAAATTGCTGTTAACTACATAGTGCAAATCGGACTTAAGCAAAATTGCATAGATAGTCAGCATAGATTAAAATAATCATTTTAGGATGTCATCTGATTGAGTGGATGTTCGTAATCATCATCGCATTGAAATGGACTTGTGCAACATTTTTTCGTAAGCTATGTGAACGGTTTCTTTCCGATAACTCACACGAATAAAAAATTTCAGTTCCCATCTTAAAGACGGATGAGTTCGCTGACCAATATTTTGTAATTCTTGAAAAGAATTCACACAATTTTATCACGCACGCGAAATTAAACACCCGCCTTTCACCACCTTCCGTGCTCCGTGCTGTAAATTATTCTTATTGGTGATGGGACTGTAACAAGTGGAGGATTAAACGCGAAAAGTCACTAGAAGACGACTTCTAAAATGAATAGGAACTCACTGCTTGCCATGCTATACAATGTGACACGTCAATATGTAACATTGTAACATGTTTGTAATTGTAGCTAGCATGTTTCGACCGTTCGAATGCTATTATTAGAACACGAGCTATTACTGTTTGTTTTCCATTCAAAATGACGTATTTTTTAATTAGGAACTAAAACATGAACTAACGCCGGCTCTTTTTACGACGGCCCTAATTCCACCAGTCACACGTGTTTTACACGCCACTCAAAGAGCAAGGCGGGAAATTGACAATGGATACTTTTACGCACTTCTGTGTCATTTTCTTGAAAAAATCCTATGATATTAGTCAATTACAACAGTCTTGTTACTTCCTTTTACTTCGATTGTACTTCTATTGCATTTTCTTCGTCTATTTTGCCTTCTTCCTCCTCTCGTTCTTTTCTCCTTTATACAAGGTACATGGACTACAAAAGGGAGGTATAGTCTACAAAAGGGAGGTTTATAAAAAAAATCAGTTTTATTGATAATGGAAGGTAGTTAGATTAGTAACTAATGCTTTAGTGGTGAACATAGCATGTGTAGCTCATAATCACAAAGGAATTTCCATTTCTTGTACTTTCTTTTTTTCCCTTTAAAATCTAGTCGTGATGAATGTCCATCTGATAACAGCGCAACTGGCTTTTTTACTTCTTTTTTCTCCAAAATTTTGTTAAGAAATTTATATGTTGAAAGTAAAGATTTATGGTCCTGCACACCATATTCTGTTGTTGAAATGAATAGATTATTGATTCTTTCGACAGCCTCTTTTGGTACCATATGGCTAAAATAGAACCAGTTACATTTTACATTTAGAAACACAAGAAAAGGAATGTTTAGTCCTTAATTAATTAAGAAGCATAGCAAGTAAGCCTGAATAGGTATCTGATTATCATTTACCTGTCAATTGCAGCACCTTTGAATATTAAATGATACATTTCCACACTACCAGATAGTAATGCAGTCGTTGGACCGTAAAAAGTAGTTGTTTGTGGGAAAAAAAAATTTATCGAGCTGAACTGCACTATAGGGTGACGAATGGATCAATGGTTACACATTCTCGATTCTCTCTAAGACGCTGGTTGCATTCATATCCTTTTGAAGCCTACACAAGTCCACTTGCAGAACCATCAACACCATAGTTGATGAACAGAATATATCAAAACTATTTTACAACTGCAACAAAAATTATTATTACTGTAATTCATTAGGAAATGAACTAAGGTTTTGTTTAAAATTCTAGTTTCTGTTGTAGAGTACAGTTAAGAGTTAAAATATTGATTGCATGTATACTTTACCATGAAGTATCAATTTTGCCATTCCATATGCCATCAGAATTCTTTTCTGCATTCGTGAATATTCCATGTTTAATCAATTCCTCTGCTAACTCATCTAAGTGATTCTCAGTCATCTGTCTGGTACAGTTTAATACTCCATTTAAGTTTACATTCCCTTGGCGTTTCCGAGTCAATGTTGAATGTTTTGTGTCCCGTCGTTTCCAGAGGGATTTACTTAAGCTGTACTATAAAAGCAAAACAAGCAGTATATATATATGTACCTTTGTGTTTCTAGTACAGCTTCTTTAGCACATCTTGACAATGGTGCCAGCTTACGACCATGAAATTTCTGCAATCCAAATTTCCTCTATTTTAGCACATAAACAATCATTTCAGTTATTTCAGCACGACTCATGCCCTGCATCATTCTAAATCATAAACAAAGAATTCAATCAAGAATCAATACTAGAGAACTATACTTTAAGAGCATGTTAAACACTGTGAAATCAGCATACGTGATTATACCTATTTTTGTTTTTGATGTGCTCAACAATTTGATTTTCTTCATCCACAGTCAAAACACTACAATATTCACGTTCCTGCTCATTCTTCACAACTCCATCGAGACGTCTATTTATTGTTTTTGGATCATTTACCAGTGGAAACATTCCAGTTTTCAAAGCTGATCAACCTCTTTTTTTCACACCATTTTAATGCATGATTAATTTGTTGTTGCCTTTTATACGGAATAAGCACCTCTTGTTACTTGGCAGTATGTTTTACTTTTTCTTTTCTGACAATGCTCTTCTTTTTGCAATTTAATTTTCATATTATATCTACCCATCTTATAACATTGTTTGTTATAAACGATATTTAAACGCTGAAGCCATGACATAGCAATGCAATGCAATAGCATCAGTGCAATGGCTTCATTGTATACTGTATACTGCAGGGCTATATGGATTGTTTATGGTCAGAGATATATATAAGTAAATGGCCCTTCTGTAGTCTCTTACACGGCCCTTTTTAAAGGAGACTATGCCTAAAAAGACTTTAAAGCATAAAGTGCTTGCCACCTGTGATAAATACACCAAATTATAGTATCTGAATATTTTTCAAACAAGAGATATTGCCGTTAATACTCAATCTCCCTTTCGTAGTCCCATATAAAAAAGTATGTATGCCACAGCTTTTAGCAATGAATTTATTTCGTTTTTAAAATGGAAACGCCCTGTTGAGGAAGCATCACACATGGTCATACTACTATTTGCACAATGAATCCTTCTATTTTACAATGCAGGTAAAACTTAATGGAGGGCGATAAAAGCACCTCCCTTTTGTAGTTCATATACCTGTAGATGCTTTTCAAAATCAAATTTCTCCGTCATCATTTGTCATTCGTCGAATGTTGTCATTATTGCCAATATGGTTTTTATTTTCATGGGCGAAGTGCTCCTCCTTCTGGAATTAGTGACGGCCTTGTTGTAAGATTTGCGAATGTTCCAGTAACTCTTCCTCCCTCGCCCTCGAAAATAAAATAAAGGCACTTTCCTGTTAAAAAATTAGAGAATATATATAGAGCGTATTGGTCACCTGAATAGTAATTGTTTGTTTCTTGTTTGTTTATATTTAAGTTTTGTTAACTTTTAAAAAATAACAAGAAAGTGCCAAAATAAAATACAAACGTGGACAGTTCTCTCGGTATGTGGCCAACTGTGATCATCTCCAATCCTGTCGACTCTTTTGATTGTTATTCTACAGTAATATGGGAAATATCCGACCAACATATTATTTGCTTCTTACAAAACGTAGTTTAGTAGTTGGTGTAACGCAATATTCTTCCAAGTTGTCTCTATATATACATGATATTTGCTAGTATTTTGATACTACCAATTTTTGCTGTAAATGAGTTTATCACGATTTTCAAATGAAACAAAACATTATCTCAATCTTTGTTTGAATCACGCAGCTTTTACAATTCCAATGTTCGTGACAACATTCTTTTCCGAATGTCCGTGCGAGCACTTCATCTGAGGTGACAGACAGGCGTACAATAACAAAAATAGATAGAGGCGCGCTAGTTTCAGTCAAGGTGAAGAGTTATTTAAACTCTTCTAGTTGTTTTGTTGAAATCTGTTTTGAAAAGAAGAGAGAATAGAAAAGCCAAACTTAAAACGCTTTCATTCCTGGCACATCCTATTGGACTCAACAGAAAAAGGAAAGACAAGTTTTGCCTGAAAAATCATGAAGGAAGGTGGCTTATCATGCGTGGAAACATGGTAATCCAGAAACCAGACGGTGGGCATCGAAAAAGTATCAAAATTTTACTTTAAAAAAAGAAACTGTTAGAGACTAGAAAATAAAATACCAAAGATCTTTGAAACCAACAAAGAATACTTCACTTTACGTCGTTAAGGACAGCAAACAGTGGTAACCGATAAAATAGTAACAGAAATTAAAGCTATCCTTTACAATCTACGCGTAAGTGGTGGAGCAATCATTCGACAAACTCTAATTGCAATTGGTAATGGGGTATTAAGCTCATGATACCCAGAAAAAATGGTAAAAAATGGGGGAAGTGTGACACTCACTACATAGTCGGCTCGAGGAATATTAAAGTCTCTAGATTAGGTAAAGGGACGTGGCACAACAGCAAAACGAAAAATGAATCCTGCACTTTACGAATTCACTGATTTTCTCTTGGAAAAAAAAATACTATTTTTTTTAAGTTGATAATATCTAGTTGACGCAGAATTATATATATTACATATTGTATAATATGGGAAATTGCTACACTTGATAAACAACAGTAGGTTTTATGAAAAGGATTGACTGACTTGTCAGCAAGGCCTTCTACGAATCTACGAATTCCTCGAACGAATCTCGACCTGGTCTTTGCAAGTGTGGACTCCGACAATCGACAACCGGACAGACGTGTGCTAGAGAAGTTCCTAAGGTCCCAACATCGACCCTCGCTCTTCACAGCTCCTAAGCTCGCAACGCATGTCCCGAGCAAGCCTGTCAAGCGGTGGAACTTCAGAACGGCTGACTGGAAACACTATAGCTTCCTTACAGATGAAGCCTCAAAGTGTCTCCCATCACCACACACCATCAATGTGGATGAAGCCTACCAGGACTTTTGTGACGTAATTACGTCTTGTTGTAAGATTTGCGAATGTTCCAGTAACTCTTCCTCCCTCGCCCTCGAAAATAAAATAAAGGCACTTTCCTGTTAAAAAATTAGAGAATGTATATAGAGCGTATTGGTCACCTGAATAGTAATTGTTTGTTTCTTGTTTGTTTATATTTAAGTTTTGTTAACTTTTAAAAAATAACAGGAAAGTGCCAAAATAAAATACAAACGTGGACAGTTCTCTCGGTATGTGGCCAACTGTGATCATCTCCAATCCTGTCGACTCTTTTGATTGTTATTCTACAGTAATATGGGAAATATCCGACCAACATATTATTTGCTTCTTACAAAACGTAGTTTAGTAGTTGGTGTAACGCAATATTCTTCCAAGTTGTCTCTATATATACATGATATTTGCTAGTATTTTGATACTACCAATTTCTGCTGTAAATGAGTTTATCACGATTTTCAAATGAAACAAAACATTATCTCAATCTTTGTTTGAATCACGCAGCTTTTACAATTCCAATGTTCGTGACAACATTCTTTTTCGAATGTCCGTGCGAGCACTTCATCTGAGGTGACAGACAGGCGTACAATAACAAAAATAGATAGAGGCGCGCTAGTTTCAGTCAAGGTGAAGTGTAAGGTAAGTGGTGGAGCAATCATTCGACAAACTCTAATTGCAATTGGTAATGGGGTATTAAGCTCATGATACCCAGAAAAATGGTAAAAAATGGGGGAAGTGTGACACTCACTACATAGTCGGCTCGAGGAATATTAAAGTCTCTAGATTAGGTAAAGGGACGTGGCACAACAGCAAAACGAAAAATGAATCCTGCACTTTACGAATTCACTGATTTTCTCTTGGAAAAAAAAATACTATTTTTTTTAAGTTGATAATATCTAGTTGACGCAGAATTATATATATTACATATTGTATAATATGGGAAATTGCTACACTTGATAAACAACAGTAGGTTTTATGAAAAGGATTGACTGACTTGTCAGCAAGGCCTTCTACGAATCTACGAATTCCTCGAACGAATCTCGACCTGGTCTTTGCAAGTGTGGACTCCGACAATCGACAACCGGACAGACGTGTGCTAGAGAAGTTCCTAAGGTCCCAACATCGACCCTCGCTCTTCACAGCTCCTAAGCTCGCAACGCATGTCCCGAGCAAGCCTGTCAAGCGGTGGAACTTCAGAACGGCTGACTGGAAACACTATAGCTTCCTTACAGATGAAGCCTCAAAGTGTCTCCCATTACCACACACCATCAATGTGGATGAAGCCTACCAGGACTTTTGTGACGTAATTACGTCTGCGGCAAAACAATCCATCCCCCGCGGTCGACGAAAGAACCATATACCGTGTTGGGATGAGGAGTGTCAAAGCTTCTACTCAGAATTCCTAAGTGCCCATCAGGGCATTAATGCCAACAGATCAGCCGCAGCCCTACTGGCGAGGCTAGATCAAAAGAGGAACAAACGCTGGACAGAAGCCGTCAATTCCATCGACTTTACGCACTCTAGCCGCACAGCATGGAGCATGCTTAACAACCTTACTGCCAGGTCACGTAGCTCTCGTCACCAATGCCCCGTTTCAACCAATGCCATCGCATCACAACTTGTGCAAAACGGGGCCCACAGAACAAGAGATCGCGAGTCGGACAGGTCCGTCTTCAAGGAAATTACGGACCTTTGGAGGGTACCAACACCGGACGCTGACAAAATCTCTGGCGACTTCTCCCCAGAAGAATTCGACTCCGCGCTCAAGCACCTAAAGCCAGGTAAATCCCCGGGGCCCCGACTATCTATTCCCGGAGCTAATACTCCATGCTGCTCCCACCCTGAAGTCCTGGTTAAAAGACTTCCTTTTCTACTGTTTGTACCACCTGTGTATTCCAAAAATCTGGAGAAGGGCCCTAGTGGTTGCAGACCCTAAGCCAAAGAAACCTCGAGGGGATCCGAAGAGCTATCGACCAATATCCCTTCTCTGTATCCCCCTAAAGATCCTCGAGAGACTGATCTACGCCCGAGTGGAGTCAATAATAGATCCGCAGCTCCCTCAAGAACAAACTGGATTCCGACACGGAAGATCAACCGTAGATCAGGTTACTCTGTTGACCCAGGACATCGAAGACGGCTTCTTGGCTAAGAAGAAGGCTGGCGCCCTGTTTGTCAATCTCACGGCTGCCTATGACACCGTATGGCACAGCGGCCTTACCTGCAAGCTACTTCGTCTACTGCCTGACAGGCATATGGTTCGCATGATCATGGAACTTGTGCGAAGCCGCAGTTTTACCATCACCACCGGTAGCGGCCGACGAAGTACGTCGAAACTACTTCGAAACGGCGTTCCACAGGGCTCTGTCTTGGCTCCGCTCCTGTTTAACACCTACATCTATGACTTGCCAACCACCATCTCCAGGTGCTTATGCAGATGACCTAGCACTCCTGCATTCAGCCGGAGACTGGCAATCAATAAAGAGAAACCTGAACCAAGACATGCTAAAACTATCTGCATATCTCCAGAAATGGAAGCTGAAGCTCAGCAAGGCAAAAACAATGTCGGCGGGCTTCCATCTCAACAACCGGGAGGCACAGCGTGAGATTAAAATCGACATCGAGGGGGATCATCTGCCCTACTGCACCGAGTCTACTTATCTCGGCGTGACCCTAGACAGGGCACTCACGTACTGCCGACACCTGGAGTCACTGCGCAAAAATCTTTCAGCGCGTGTCGCACTATTAAGGCGGCTAACTGGTTCAGGCTGGGGAGTTGGCGTAAACACCCTCAGAACAACTACCATGACGCTTGTCCACTCTACCGCTGAATACTGCGCACCAGTTTGGTGTCGCAGTTCCCATACCCGTCATGTCGACACCGCCATCAATGACGCGTTGCGCATTGTGACTGGATGCCTGCGTCCCACCCAAATGGACTATTTAACCGTCCTTGCAGGCATCCAACCTGCTGAGCTTTGTCGTAAAGGAGCAAGGAGCCATGATATCTCTTGCTTGCCTTAATTTCCTACACTGTACTTTATACTATTTTAGCTACAATTTCTTTATTATAACATTTTACATGTTTATATACTGACAAACTGTTCATTGTACATTTGTATTGGTAAAAAAAAAAAACAAGAAGAAAAATATTAGTGCACGTCATTTACAATGACATGATTTTAAATTTTGACCAGACACCACTTGGTTTACAACACCAAACAAGACAACCAAGAAGTGCTCAATCAGTACATATCGCAAATACGATAAATATCAAATCACCGGCACTTTTTGTATTAACATTTCAGACGAATTTTTTCAAAATTAAGCTGATTTACGCAGGTGTGATTTATAAATGCCACTCCCGAAAATGAAATTTCCTGAATCATTCCACATCTCTCATAGCTGGAATCATTGGTCTAACGAGACTGTTGTAATCAACTATCTCAAGAAGATAATCTTTCCTTATCTCGAGAAAAGACGCAAGAATTTCAACTTAGCAGACAATGCAAAAGCGTTATTGATATTCAATGTCTGTATAGGTCAGACAACAAGCGCTGTAAATGAGTTACTTCGAATGAACAATATCATTGTTATGCACGCACCTAAAAATCACACCTCAAACTTATTTCAACCTCTTCGGTTAATAAGAGTGCCAAATACTATCTTGCCAGAAGATATCAAGATTTGTACGCAGAGAAGGTGCTACAGCAGTTGAATAGAGGCGTCGTGGCCCACGATGGTAAAGTGGATGTCCGGTTAAGTGACATTGATTGGTTGATGATACAATGAAATTTCCCTTTCCTGGTTTACATTCTTTTTCATTGATATTTCGTAAGTAAATTATTTACTTACATGCTTTTGCAATCAAGGAGAAAGGCGAAGTCTTTCAATTCTAAAAAAATTCAGTTTTTTCGGAAAAATAAGTTCGGAGGCCTTTAAAAGTTACCCGTCATTTATGAAAAATGGCTAAAATATGGTGCGTTCTAGCAAAATTAACACCATTTAAGGCCGTCGTTAAACGGACCGATAGAATACACATTTTGCCTTGAAACTAACTTAAAAGCTTGGATTTAAACATTCATTAACTTTTTAGCAAATGTTTTAAACAAAAAATGATAATCAGCCTAAGTCCAAATCCTAACACAAGCTTACAGACTGATGTATTTTATTTTACAAAATGCTGGATTTTCATAGTATTTAGGCAATGAGTTTTGCTTTAGGCAATGAGTTTCGAGTCTTTCGATAATTATTGATTGATCGGTTGTGTTTTCAGAGCTCTTGCAAATTTGGTTATTATTCAATTGTCAGAATACTTTGCTTGGTATAATTCTTATTTTTGATATAGCCTATTGCTGGTGCTATTACTTTTCTAGTTATGTTTGGCATTATTTGGTCATCTATGGTGTAAAATTATACATTTGCTGGTTGAGTTTTGTTGATTAACATCGAAGTTCTCCCAACACGTATAGTTGCTAAACTTCCTCTTCATTAATCACTCATTAATTATCTTTCAATAACTCTCTGCTCTCTATCACTGAGCTTTATTATGCACAATGGTGAATATTAAATTCATATCATCACACGAATGTCCGTATTGTCATCATGAACTAAAAACCGCAGCAGGGATAAGACGCCGCATTAGCAATTGCAAAAAGAGATCCAGTTATGTAAAACAAAACACTGATCCAATCTCTACACCAAGCTCAGCAAATATGTTTTCAAGCTTTACACCCCCAAGAACACCGAGGACACTACCACCAACACCAATTATGAATTCAATAAAATCTAATTTACCAAACCTTCCAGAATTTACTGTTGTTAACCAGATTCCAATTTCAAAAATAAACAATATAGACGGAGACATTTTTTACAAACAAATAAATGACGCCTGTAACAAAATTGTTCAATGGAAAAAGAACGTTTTCAAATTACCCTCGGGTAATGCTGCTAAAAGTTTTATCGCTGAATTGAGTTTCTGGCTCGATCAATATAACAGAGGCACAGAATTTGAGGGTATTGCTTTAAAGGTCTTTATGACAATTCCTAGCTTATTTCTCCAAAAACCTTCGAAAAACAGCAAAGCGAAAGACCACTTAAAAAAATTACAAGATTGATTTAAAATATGGAGGTCGGGAAAAATATTTGAATTAATCAAAGAAGGCCGCAATATTCAAAAAAAATTATTACTATCCAAGAAGAGATCGGACGAAGATACATCTCGCATCTTTGCAAATCAAGTAATCAGGGGGTTTTACTTTTAAACGATAACATTATTAAAGAACTTAAGCTAAAACACCCGGAAAAAGCTCAAATCGAAAAGGACACTCTGCTACAGGGACCAATACAAGAAGTCCCAGAAAGCTATTACGATATTATTGACAAAGCCATGGTAATGAAAGCATGTCGTTTAACACGGGGAGCAGCCTGTCCATCTCAATTAGATGCTGAGCAATACAAGCTTATGTTACTGAGTAACAAATTCAAGAAGGAAGGAAAAAACCTGCGAGAGCAGATAGCAATCCTAACAAAAAGGATTGCATCCTCTATTGTCGATCCAAGTACATTCGAATCATTTGTTGCCTGTAGACTACTACCCTTAAATAAAAACCCTGGTGTCCGTCCAATCGGGATAGGAGAGATACTGCGAAGAATGATCGGCAAGTGCCTTTCGTGGGTTTTAAAAAACGATATTCAAAAGGCGGCAGGCCCACTCCAGGTTGCAACCGGTTTAAACAGTGGAGCCGAGGCTACAACTCATGCGATGAAAAAAATATTCGAAGACACTGAAACAGAAGCTGTAATCCTTGTTGATGCGTCTAATGCTTTCAATTGTTTGAATCGAAGCGTGGCACTTCACAACATAAGGTATATATGTCCAGCTTTTTTGACAGTACTTATTAACACGTATCGGGTAGCAGCTCGTCTATTTATTCTGGGTGGTTTGGAACTAGAATTCAACCAAGGGACTACCCAAGGAGACAACCTAGCTATGTCGTTTTATGTTCTTGGTACAAACACTTTGCTTGAGCGACTAAGAGATATCCCAATAAAATAAGTCTGGTTAGCCGATAACGCCACTGGAGCCGGTAAACTCATAGATTTTTTAGAATGGTGAAAAGAGATTATAAAAGAAGGTCGGAAAATCGGATATCACGTAAATGAATCAAAGTCATGGATAATCCTAAAAGACCCTAATAGACTAGAGGAAACGAAATTATTGTTTGAAGAGACTGCAATAAAAATTACAACAGAAGGAAAAAGACACCTCGGTGCATCCATTGGGAGTAATAATTTTCGCACTGAGTATGCAAGCAATATGGTAGAAACTTAGTGTAAAGAACTCGAACAATTGTCAAAATTCGCTGAAACTCAACCCCACGCCGCTTATGCAGCTTATGGGGAGCAGCATAAATTTAGTTATTTCCTACGAACGATTGAAGGAATGGAAACACTTATTACACCAGTAGACAAGATTATTGAAAATAGTTTTATTTCCGCGTTCATCGGCTCTAAATTAACGAAACTAGATCGAGAATTGTTCACACTACCTATTCGCGAAGGAGGACTTGGAATATCAAACTTATCAGAAAAAGCGTCTTTCGATTATGAGTTATCAAAAACGATCACAGCATCTTTAATAGCCATAATAATTTTACAGGGCGACACCCTACCATCTCCGGAGAAAGTAAAAGATATACTACATGCTTCCAAAACTTTAAAAACTGAACGTTTAAATGGAAAGGTTAAAGCTGTCGAAAGCCAATTATCTAAACAGCAGTTAAGAGCTATTATACGCAAGCGAAAGAGAAGGGTGCGTCTAGTTGGTTATCTGTCCTACCTTTGGAAGAGCATGGATTTGCTTTGAACAAGGGAGAATTCAGAGATGCGATCGCTCTTCGGTACAACCGTCCTATTGCAGATCTACTTTCAAAATGCGCATGTGGGGATATTTTCAATGTCGATCATGCTATGAACTGCAAAAAGGGAGGATTTGTCTCAATGCGACATGACAATCTCCGAGATTTTGAGGCAAATCTTCTCAGTAAAATTGCTAAAGACGTTGAAGTAGAGCCACCTTTGCAACACCTAAGTGGCGAAAACTTCGATAAGAATATAGTTGATGGTGATCAAGCTCGACTAGATTTAAAAGTTTGAGGCTTTTGGCGACCAGCCCAGTATAATTAGTTCGATGTGCGCGTCACAAACGCCAATACCGCAAGTCAGATTGATCTTCCCGTAGCGAAAATTTATAAACGACACGAAGCTGAGAAGAAAAGGAAATAAAATGACAGAATAATTAATGTTGAACACGGCACGTTTACGCCACTTGTTTTCACTGTAACCGGCGGAACAGCACCTGAGTGTATGAAATTTCATCAACATCTAGCAGACAGAATCTCAATAAAGACCGGGGATCGCTATGAGAAGATACTTACTTGGATTCGATGTAAACTATCATTTTTAATCATGACATCAGCTTTGTTCTGTTTAAGAGGAAGCAGGACGATTAAATGTGAGCAGTTGTCATCAGTGGTAGATGATTTTACATTAGCTTGTGATCAGTTAAAACTTGATAATTAACTTATTATGTTTTTTTTTATTGTACATTTTACAATACGTTTTTACAATACGTTTTTACGATTTTATAAGAATTTTATACGGGAATTTGTGTTGGTTGAAATATATTTACTTTATTTAATATATGATGACATTGTGGTGTGAATATTTTTATTGTATATTTTAATGTAAAAAAATAATTTTTTTTTTATGAGTTTTGCTCAAGAACTCGATAGAGATTTATGGTATAATTGAACCCCGTGCTTTCCCAAATGGTTTCAGAAAAGTCATAGCTAACAGTAATAAGGAAGGTGAATGCAGCAGGCATTCCAAGCTTCGCCATGAATCAGAAGAACTTTGCTTATAATTCAGTTTCGAATTACAAAATATCCGAGGGGGAGAAGTATCTTCTGAAATAAACACATGATGGCAGTTCCCACGAGAGTCATCCTCTCTTCTCTGATAAGAAGGTGTAACACTCCCAACAACTCGAACCACCAATGGAACCATGAAAATGGTTCTAGTTAACGAATATTCCAGTTATCGAGTGATTTTTATAAGGAAGAGTTTTGCAATACAATTGGCGTTATCCGATATTCGAGTTACCGGGATTGTATTGTATATCTCAAATTAATTAATTCATAGCTACATTGATAAATAAATAAAAAGTTTACAAGAAGATGCGGTAAAGAATGTAGGTATAAAACCAAAGTTAGACTGAAATCATACTGACATGTTTGATAAGTGGTGTGTGACCATCTCGTACGACTCCTGTCTTCTGTTAGTTGGAGGTAAATATATATATGATATAAACATGAGCACTGTACACAGACTAGAGAGCGTAGATTGAAGGGATATTCTCTGATGCTTAAGAGGAACTCGAGTTCTTGGTTGTCGGCCAATTTGAAGCCGCGAAGAGAGAAACTGTGAAGGAATTGAGAGTTTTGTTATCCGTGGCCTATGTAGGAAGAACAAGGAACAACTTTGTGAGCATTTATCTACTACCGTTTTTAAAGAAGTCAACGACTCCAAAGACCGTACATATATCCCGCAAGTGCATATTTGAAAGCCGAAATGTCTTTGAGATCCAAGTGTTTTAAAGAATGAACGACAAATACAAAGTACAATTACATGGGTAAGTTTTTAAGAGCGTCCAAGTCAAGTAGAATGTGAATAAGTTTCAAGAAAACCATTCTGTTTGGACGTGCTTGGTAATCTACAAGAGAGGTGAGCAAAAAGGTTTTGGCCATGCGTATATACGAAGAAGCACTGGGACTAGCACGCCGTTATTATAAAGACCCGAAGCTTGCAAAGCACAATGTTAGAGCGACAAAGTTCGTGCATCAGGATTCGATTCCCGGCTGGCGCACACTTTCTTACTAATATCATCCTACTATAACTAAATGTTTCCAACACTTTCGTTTATTTTTTATATATAAAAAACAATAACCATTTTTTGATGTTGTATATATAGATAGAAGAGATTTGATTCGTTTTGAGATACAATCGGGATGAGATATTGTAAATATACCAATGTTCAATGTTACTTAAGCATAATAGAGATAAACATGGGCTTCAGATTGGTGACAATATAAATTAGGAAATATAAATTAGAGTTGCTGAGACAAAATCTAGCACCCTAGAGTGGGGGATAAAAATATGTATATATCATTGACGAAAAATAATTGCGTTTAGGGTAAAAAACAAGGTGTATTGGCCAGAAACATCGCTTATAATCCTTTATCATAAAAAACTCAAACATATTACATGCTGTTGCAACCTGCAGTTCTTAGCAGATTCTGAATTTCCTATTATCATCTGATGATATAATTCTAATGAAATATTGCATTGATGCTTTAATCACCCACCAAAATGTTGGAGCTTTTTACTATGCGCTTAATTCTAGATGTTTTTGTTTCTTGTCAGCTGAATACCAGACACCAATCTCCATTTCACCCACTGTCTTGTTCTATACTTTATCTGTAATACTGGTTATGCGTGTCACTATGGAGCTATGTGTTGTTTGTTCCAAGTTTATAATTATTATAATATTCACATAAACTATATTGTTTATATGAGGATTTTTCGTAAAATTTCAGATTCGAGATACTGCAGTGTGGTGTCGTTGAGAAACTCATAAAAAAGCGTGCCACCCCTCCTTTTGGATGTATCCGGTGTATTATGCTCAAAGGTGGACAGTAACTAGTTACAGAGGGACCGAAACGCGATAACTAGTTCCTATTTTAGCACTTTTTCAACAGTTACAGTTACAAGTTACTTTTGTAAACTGAAATTTCAGTTTCTAATTGCCGTCCATTTCTCTGCACGTGTTTGTGGCATGCTTTATGCGTCTTTCCGGCGCGTTGCGCAATAATGCATCCTTCTCGCAGCTGTATCGGCGTAGCACTGCGCATGCGCGGCGTTATTTGCTCACCACGTGGGCTGGCTGAAAAAGGAGGCGGAATGTTCAGTTACAGTTTCAGGCAACGTATCTCGATGTGGCACGGAATTCCGAAACAGTGCCCGGAATTCTGAAACAATGCCCAGATGTAGACTCGTTTTTGAGTGTCTTTCTGGAGACGTATGTGAACACTTCGTCCACTACTTTGAACTAATGTCGAATAAAACAAGAAACAAAAACAATCTTTTAAGATTGCCGAAAAACAAGTTGGAATCTACTAGAAAGACCTCTTATTACGGAGCAAAATGCTTTAACGAACTCCCCTCTTATGTCAGAGCTGCCAAAAATATCGACGAATTTTTAAATTATTTTGATGTATAGTTTTTAGTACCTTGTATATTCTTTTATTCTTTCTTTTACTTATTTATTTACCTATATTTTTAACTAATCTGGTTAATTTAGTATTTTTATAACAGGACCTAATGGTAGAACAGAACTTGTATGTATCTTTGTATATAGCATTTTTTGAATTTTAGTCATCCTGTATAAACATTTGTAATAAATAAATAAATAGTGATGTAAAATGGTACAGTGTGTAGTAGTGTAAAATGGTAAAACCAATATTTTTTAAATAGGCTAATCTTTTTATATAAAAAAATTGAAAATTAAAAAATATTGCTTAATTTTTTACCAGTTTACCCTACTTTTGTTTTGTGGTCTTGTGGAAGGCAGGCTAGTAGTTTTTTGTTTTGAATTTTCTCACTTTTCACTTTTCTCACCACAAAAGGAAAAGGGATGCTTGTAAATTACTGTGAAACAATCAATTCAACGTCCAAAAGTTGACAAAAAAAAAATTATGAAAAGACAGTAAGTGCATCATACTTTTCATATTGTTCTTTGTGTGTTAATATAGTCTTTTTGGCACTGTTTCGTTATTCCGTGCCACCTCATAGTTGAGGTTTAAAATTAGGGCGATTCAGGCTTTGTATCCTGATGTGGCACGGAATTCCGAAACAGTGCCAGATATTTTCCCTAATATGAAATCAATCCTCTTATCTTACACCTAATGCCCCCAAGGTCTATTGAATTTTAAACCTTCGAAACAAAATAGCTGTTTTCAGGTCATCAATGTATTTGTGGAAAACATGCTGCCGCTGAAAATTGTTGAATCTGAGTCATTTAAAGATTTTGTGAAAAGTTATGTGCCCAGTTCAAGTTCAATATCCAGGCACACTTTGACAAGACGGATTGAAGATTGGTAAGCTAGCGGGCATCTGTTATACTTAGGCTGCCAAAAAAATAGACTGAAACAAATTTTTTTTCAATTTTAAGCAAAAATCAGACTGAAAGAAATTCTTAACGATATTAATTGGCTTGCAACTACTGCTGATGTTTGGACATGGACAGGTATGGAAGAAAACATGCATGAAAGGTTATTTGTTTGTGAATACAGTATGGTATAATTGACATATTTGAACTTTTGTCTACAGTATATAACTAATTAATCATATGTTTTGTTTCTTTAATTTACTTGGTTATAGATCATACTTGAGTATAACTGTTGACTGGATCGATGAGACTACTCTCGAGTATGGAATACTCAAATGGAATTTTTCCGAAAAATAAAATCCATCCTGGGCACTCTTATTTGATCCTGGAGGCTTATCAATTTCTGCAAAAAATTCCAAGGTGGACGTTTATTCCATCATGGACGTTTATTTGAATTTTCTATTACAATGCATTTGGATTTTCATTGGATTCTTTTTCTAGATCAAACTGGATTGAGTTGACTTGTGTTTTTGTTATTATTTGAGAAAAGTTGTTTGTGGAAGTTGTTTGTGATTCGGTTCGTAATTCTTAAGGATATTCATATCCTCGTTGACTGTATCCTTTAAGATGGCTCAATTTGGTAAATTACTGGGAAAGTACTCGCTAAAAGAAAAGGAAGAGTTGGTTAAGAGCACTAAAAAAACAAATTAGCATACGAAGAGGAATTAGGCACATATTTTGATGATAAACGGAAACGACATGCGACGAAGAAGCCAAGGGAAGGGTATATTTCTAAAAGTATTCCAGAATATTACACTGATCTGAAAGATCTGTCAAGTAATGACCCAACATTTAATAAGGCAAGAAAAACGGCCGAGCGCTGTTCCGCTGACGGTCTTGGTGATGTAGATGTTGATGGGCTTTCTGCAAAGAAGTTCCGACAAGCTGGTGGTGGAAGACGAGCCAAGGTTCCCGAAATGAGATTAGCCATGTTCGATTGGTTTCTGGATATCCGCGGATCCCTTAAGGGACGGTTATCTAAGAAAATGTTTATTGCGAAATGCAAAGAAGTTTATGGTGAGTGGCTCAAGCAACAGAACACTCCAGTTCAACTTGAAGAACAATTAAAATTTACGATTCCCTGGTTAGATGGATGGATGAAAGAATATGGCGTCAGTCTAAGGAAGCCAAACAAAAGATTCTTTATTTCGCAAGAAGACAGAATTGAGAGATCACTGGATTTCTTACAAAATGTTTTGCGTGTTAGGTATTTCTTTAACGAGAACTTCAATACAGAGCCTAAAGTTTACAATTGGGACCAGATGCCTTTACACAGAAACGAATCCGCTTCACAAACTATTCAAGACCATAATTCAACCACCGATCCTGACCCGGCACCAATAACCAGTCAGCAAACGCCGTCAACCACCAATCAGGAAAAAACACTAACCACCCTTCGGGAACCAACGCAAACTACCAGTGTGGCGGTAAAATAGGACCCGTGAAATTAAGGCTTTTGAGTCTAGTTTTTTCGGGAAATAAGAACCTTTTGAGTTCAAATTTATCAGGAAATCAAGAGTGGGTCGTTAAGACTCCAATAATATAACATAATGATATTATAAGCAGTAAGTAGCGCTTTGTTGCTCTTCGAAAATCTAATTTAAACCATAATCCCGTGCAGGTATAGTAGAAGGGTATGTTTTATTTCTAAGATATTCTTCTAACTTATCAAAATCAAAACGCTTTCTTGCCTTCGCCATGATGCAGCGCACGTGTGTTTATTTGACACAAGTTACATATCGTATTATTATATTCACATGCTTTCGCGTTCGAATCGACTTTGATTTACATAGAATGACTTCTTTTAGGGATTTGGAGTCCTGTTTTACCATGAAAACAACAAGTTTTGATTTACCGCACCGATCATAATTTCCCGGGAAATTTACAAAGAAAAATTTCCCGGGAAACCAAGACTTTGAAGTCCTAATTTTCCGGGGTCTTAATTTCCCGCTACACTGGTCTGAAATCAACAGCAACTACCGGTTTGGATGTTGACTTTGCACCTCCAGCTAGCCTTGTTGATCAGAAGAAAAAGTGACAACGAAATGCCAGAATTGACAATGATTGCCACAGTTTTGAAGTCCGCACCAGAGTATAGTGATCCACCACAAATGAGTCTATCTCCAGCTGCTGTAACCTCAATGTCCGCTTACAAATCAAGTGAGAGAAATGGTGCCAGCTTGCTCAGATAAAACAAGCCGAGTGAAACTAGCCAGTAGCCAGGTGGCAGACAACGTCAGCTCTAAACAAAAAGACATGCGCGGCTTTTTATAAAAGTTTTTTGGAAAGATGTATCAAAGTGCCTTTTTAAAATAAAATTACTTCCGCTAATTTTAAATTTTCTAGCGGTTTTTAAAAGTAAATTACGAAAATATTAAAGCGTGTTTTTTGTCTTTAAAAACTACCCTTGTTTCCTTATCTCATCATTCGCTTAAATCAAGGCATCGTCACGTGGTTTATTAAACTCGATGTGTGAAGTAAATTTGAAGGAGATTCAAATTGAGGCGCCAAACAAATTTTATGATGAGAAGTTTGACTCTGTGAGGCAAATAATGAGAATATAGTTGAGAATTTAATTTGGCGATCGGCGAATTTTTTTAAATATAGAAAATTAAATTTTCTTTCCGCTCAAATTTCTTCCTTTGAGGTATTCCCCATAACATACAAGTTTGTTGATAATTGCAATATCGAGCATTTTAAGAAGCCTCACTCCTAAATGGAAACTCAAAATCAAAGCATGCTGCTTGTAACATTTTAAATCATTCCCTGCCTTTCTGACTTTGAAAAGTCAATCTCCAAACCGGATTTCCATTGCAAGGTTTTGGATCTATGTCACGTAATGCTCGAAACGATTTCAAATTGAAATCTTTGACGTTGAACTTGCAAATGTTTTCGACTGAACGGATTCTGTCAATCGAATAATTTTTTGATATGGAAGCACGGTACAATTCCCAATATCTTACCATATGAACGGGATACGCACGATGTATGGCTAAATACTGCAAACAAACGTTCTTTGTGTAGTAACGATTTTGATTCGGAACCAAATGGGCAATTCTTTTATTATCAGCAAAATAAGTCACGTTTAAACGGCTGTTCATTATCCATAAAGGCAATTGAAGACCAGCATAAGGATGACACATTAAATTTTGGTTCAATTTATCCAACGCCTCGTCTATAATATCTTTTGTTAAGATCATCCATCCTTCATCTACTCTAACCTGATTAGCGCCACAGTGAAGCCATCCCCAGTAAAGCCCATGTTTCGGCCGATGAATCAGTTCTGCGAGAAGCTTCTCCAAGCATAAGAAGTAATCATCGTCGATACGCAGAAAATATTGGAAGTCAAATCGTTCGCTAAACCATTTCATCAACCAAACAAATCTCAATCCAAAGTTGATTCCATCTGGAAAGATAAGTTACAAGATAATTCTCGTACCTGGAGCATTGTCAGTTTTTATTTGCTAAGTTGTAAAATATTAACATATACCTCTATACGGCATAAACAGCATGTCTTTGTTGACATTGTTTTCCTTTGTGATGTTCTTCAGGATAGTATGATTCTCCGGTGAATCAGTGGCAAATCGACAAACAACTTGTCCAGGTGAACTAGAAAGACACGTTTTGAACCAAGTCATTCGAATTGCATTTCGTCTGTCGTATTTGGTGAGTTTGCTCATTACCCCGATTACTAATAGTACACTTGGACGATTTTTATCCGATGGTTTTTGCGGCAAAGCATTTCGTATTTTTACCAACCAAATAAGCTCCAATCCTGAATAGATCACTGCCAAAAAAACAAATATCCCAAACATCCTTTTTTTTAGATTCATGCTAAGATTTTAACATTATATTACATACCGTAATGCCTCGATTAAGCGCCCGGGCGCTTATTTAATTTTTTAGGCTCTAGAGTGGGCGTTTATTCGAAGAGGGGCGCTTAATCGAGGCATTACGGTATACTTTTAAACACTATTCAAGTTTGTACCTTAGTCCTTTCTAGCTAAATAGTTTCCTCTTACGTTTACATGAATAGTGACATAGTGTTCATGATAAAAGTCCACTCGTCATACACATATTCTGATCTGTTTGAAGATATTGAAATTACTGTAGAAGCTAACTGCCGTCCCGTATGCATTTTTTGTATAAAAAGGTTTGACTTCAAATTTGAACATCATTGGTCCTAGGCTTTCAAAAAAATTTAGCTTATTTTTGCCATATTGGCGGCCAAACGACCATGAACCAAAATGGAGAGTACATTTTTTTGAAAGCCTAGGACCAATATTGATCAAATTTGAAATCAAACTTTCTATACAAAAAATGCATACGGGACGGCAGTTAGCTTCTAGAGTAAATGGCTGTAAAAACATATTTCGTCGTATTAAACCAATATATTATAAAATACATATGGCGTTCTGCAGAGTTCTATTTTTGCATCCTAACCTAATTAATTTTGATTGTATATAGTAATATCAGTTTCCGTGTAAGTAAGATCTCAGAAAGTTCTCGCACTTTATCACTACAATTCAAAGTAATGCCACAAATTAACGCAATCTTTTTCACAATAATCTATGAAGTAGCATAAAAGATGAATGGAAATCGTCGAAACACACCAAAATAATTGAAAGAGATGTACGCAAAATAACAAAAACCTAAAAACACTTCCAAAAGTGAGAGAGATTTTTATTCGCAGCATTCATAGTCAGGACGCCAGTAACAAAAAAACAACCTTTTTACTTACAAATCAAGGGGACAATTCAAAAACTAAATAAACACATTCTACATTGTTAGTAGAACACAACCTAGTTCACTGGCCATCCTATAATCACCTTTTTGGAAAGTTAGAAGCAAAACAAAATTGTAAAAAGCCGACAACAACATCCAAACTTTGCCACCATTTTTTTCGCCTTCCAGAATAATTTTTGATTTTGGAATACTTCTCTTTTAAAAACACTTTGTGATTCCTGGGGTGCAAATTCAAATCAAAAGCTTTTGTAAAACAGTTTTTATAAATAGAAGACGCGAACAAATATTGATTATTATTGTTATAATTATATCACTTATTGATAACGACGCCTGTAAAAAAGGCCCTCCCAGTGGGCACAAGAGCATTTTAAAAAAATTAAAAATTTTTAACAGTGCTTTTGAAACGTTTTATTTCGGTTGATATTTCGTCCCAGTGAAATGGTTAAGACACGGTTCAGTTGCAACGTTTATAAAACGTTCCTTAAAAACGTTCATTAAAGACCTTCAAAGAAAATATATGCGACACTAATCAGACACAACCCTCGTTTTACTGTTCATTTTCCCTAGCTCAAACAAAACTATTTCAACAACAAAAAAGCCTTATAATAAAAAGGAAAAAAACAAAATCTGAGTTATATATCACTTTTTAAACATTAATGGATACAATATTGTTAAGCATTTGTGTGGTCTTGATCGCTTTCTTCTCTTTGGTTAAGCTTTAAATTTCTTGGGGCTCGCTTTAAATGGTCCCCTATCAACTGATCAACTTCTTTTTTAGAAGAATTATCTGATACTAATGCCTCCGAAAAAAAGAATTAGTGTTCACAAGATCATTACTGGTATTGTTTTGGAAACACATAATCGCCTCATCCAGCGAACATTTATATTTATTAAAACAACAGCCCTTCTAGTAGATACAAGCTTAAAGTATACCCTCATTAGGTAGTGCAACAACGCTAGCCTGACAGTACGAGACGATTAGATACTTATAAGGACAATCGAAATTTCAATGGGAACGTGAATTATCTTTCCTTTCTTGTAGATGCATGCTTAAAAGCAGAGGCGTAGCAAGCGCCCTCGTACTCTCCGACCGGAGGGGGCCCCGCAAGGAATGAGGGGCCCTAAATTCTTTGAGTGGCGCCGAATGATCCTAACCGCTGTGCTGCGGCTGTGCGGAAATATTTATCAAGTTAACCCTTTAAGGTACACGGGGTCAAAAATGACCCATGACCATGACCCAATGACCCATAACTTTTGATTGGTTATACGGAAAATGTAATTAAATTTTCTTGTTTTTTCTTTTCCGATCACTCCTTTAATATTTCACCTTTAAAGCTATAAATATATTTGGCAACCCCAAGGATGTCACACTTCAATGCAGCCTTGAATTGTGCAGACTGGAGTTGGTTTCAGAGCACGGTTTTTGCCTCTTTGTAGCACCCTGTAAAATTATTTATTCATTGTGTTTTCAGTCAGTATTGACAATATAGGCTATATTCTGCCATATTTCAGCAATTAATTAGCGGTTAGCGGAACTGTGCCCTCTACTGTGTATACATAATATGAACCCTGCATGTTGTATAAAATAAATACCGCATTCCAGTTTCTGCGTTGTAAGGGGCCCCGGACTTATGGTCAAAGGAGGCCACGTTCTTTGTTGCTGCAGCCCTGCTTAAAAGTACCTTAAAAGTCTAAACCTTTAATTATTCATCAAAACAAAATCTTTGTCATATACTATAATTTAAAATATTGAAAAATAAATAAATAAACATTAAACAATTGTTTAGATTTAACTGCAGATTTAACCGATCAGATAGGACAATATTTTGTTACAAATTCGTTACTGACAAGTCGCCTACGGAGCAATGCTTTATACAATAACGTTGATTTTAAAGATTTTGTCGAAGCTGCAGAACCTACAAAATTGGATTAAGAGAACTGTTTACATTAATTTAACTTGAGGAAAATGGATCCTGCAATATTTCCAGAATGGCCACGTAAAAGGTTTTAGCATACCTTTAACTCCTACGTGTGTCTATGCAACGCACTCAACCTAATCAATTGAGAATTGCTCAAAAACGTGAAGATTGACAAACCAATGGAAATACCCTGAAAAGGTAATGTTTTGATTATTTAGGATTACTAAATGTAGTGTATTTAGGAAGGTATGTGGGAAGGTGTGTGCATATGATTGTACGCCATTTATGACAAAACAAAATATTCTGCAATGAGGTTCGAATCACCGATAACAATTGAGATTTAAGTCGCCCACACACGCTACCAACTGTGCCATCTTTGCCTGTAATTTTGTTTGTACAGTTGCAACCTGCGCAGTTTTTTTTAAAATGTCCTGTTCTAAATATAAGGTGCCCGAGAAATATATATATATATAAAAAAATTAATAAAGTTTGTGGTCACATACAAATAACTGAAATTTAGCCTTCTCTACTAAAACTCTTTCTCTTTCTTCAAATTCCTCCCAAGTTGTCACTTTTATTATGTTGAAAGAAATAAAATTCTGGTTCAATCCTTTTTCCCAATCTTTCTATGGCCAATGTTAATTTTTGAATATCTGCCTTGACACTCGCAAACTGCATAAATACAGAATATTGAAAACCTGTAAAAAAGGATTATTAAAAAACTTTGAAAATTTAATACTAAACTGACTATAAAAATAGAAAATGCACCTATATGGTTAGCACATCATAATTTAGGACAAAACCAAAATCCGCCACTGCCCACACCTTTTTAATAGATAACTGGATGGAACTTGATGAGGCAACTCATCCTTCGCAATTTTTTGCCTACTATATTGCTGCCGATGTCTGGATTTGCGATAGCAATTTTGTGATGCCAAAGTTAAAGCCAAAGACAAGGTGTGATTAAATAATCAAAAGAGAATGGGTAAAAAAGGTAGGTAAGAAAAAAGGTAAATAGACAGGACCGTATGTTATAGAAAGCATTTCAAAGAAAGGACTTTGTGTATTGAAAAACGAAAGTAGTGTTGTATTGGAAAAGAAATACAATGTCAGCCTTCTAAAACCATACCATGATTCTGTGAGTCATCCAGATAAATATGAAACCTGACGAGAAGCATCCGAATTTGCCAAACTTTGATCATCATGGTAACACTCCCATTTTCATCGACGCTGAAGCCCCAAGCAAAACACCAAGGAGGAGTTCTGGATTTGCAATGAAAGTTATTATTAATACAGAATGAACTATTATTTAAAAAAGGGCGATTCGAATATTCTAGACTCCGAAAACACTTGGCTAAATAGAGAACTCCGGATGCAACGCAAAAGCTGATATGTGAAACACTTGACAATGTGGGTAATTACCAATCTGTATTTAATTTACAAAAGAAAACGGATATACCTTTCCAACCAGTAATCAAGATCATATCCAGCTTTTACATGATGGAGGATAACACTGATTTCTGAGTTTTAGCTCAAGTGATCGAGTTCAGATGTGTGCCAGCTTAAAATCTATTTTAAATCGCGCGTCAATGAAATCTGTTTATGTATTGTACAAAAATATGTAGTCGGTGAATTTGGAAAAGTCATACCTACTTTCTTACTAGTCCACAAACAACCGGATGGATTTAACTGCGGTCCCTTTGCAGACGCATACGCAGCAGAAATCTTGAATGGAAAATCGCCCATGGACATTTAATACGCTCCCTTCAACAAAATACCATATCACCATCGCCCAAATTACGAGGGAATTAAAAAACTTGTCATATCCTTTAGACTTTGTTCAGTGTTATTCTTCTTTTAAAAAACGTTTGAAAAAGACATTGATTTCTGGGAAAATTTTGTAAATGTTTATAGTATTCGGCCTTGTATTCATAATGTTTTCTTAACTTAATTCAAATTTTTTTTCGTATTTTTTTGAACTCGTAGCGTGTTCATGTATCGAGAAACTTTTTTAAAGAACCGAAACCTTTACAGCCAAATAATTGCGCTTTGACATGTTGCAGCGCGTCTTTAATGTTCATTTTTTTTTCAAGTTTACAGAACTTTTAAGACCATGAAAAATATTATATAATTTTTCTTAGATTTGTTCACTTTTCTTCATTCTTCAAACATTCAAAAAGTATGACTTGATTCATATAATTTTTTTTTTTTTTTTTTTTTTTGATCCGAAAGGGGAATCAAAATCTAGTTTTCCTAAGAAATAAATAATAACTGTAGGTAGGGAGTCTTAGTTCACTAAAAAAGTAATTGGGGAGTCAATATTCAGCAGATAATAATGACTGGGGAGTTACTTGACACTAGTTTATAATGTAACTAAAGACAGTGAAATTAATCTCCAATAACCATGAGCATTAAATAATACATGGACCAATGAAAAATACTCAAGACCAATTCATTTTCTCACGAGAATAAAAACGACGACAATTTAAACAAATGTAGCAGCACTTTTAACACAACCTTCATCACACTTGCTCTTTTTAAATGTCAGTTACATTCTACTTTTTCATTTCGATATTTTTTTACGTATGGGGGAATAATAGAGGAATAACTTTAAAATATCAGGGAATTTTCCTGGTGAAATAGACAGGTTAAACAATTTTGAAAGAACAGCTACAATCTCATTACTAAAAGGTTTAGGAACGTCAGCAGTGAATTCACTATTCATGCTTTTCCGATCTAAGATTGGAGATAAGATTTAAAACTCCAACATTTAGTTTGGGATTAGTTGGAAAAACAAAAACATACGAACCTATTTGTAAGAACAATTTAAAGTCGTATTTTAGCGACCTAAACAAAATCATAAAAATGTATAAAATTTTAAGTTGTTCCATTTGCATTGAAAATTGGTAGGTTTACTAATTAGAGGATGCTGATTTCAAATCAAGTACCAAAATTGGGATATTTTTACCCCTAATACCTCAGGCAAATTTGGCACAATTTAACTTATTCCGAAATTAATTTCTAAAAACAGTAAAGATAGAGAAATATTTCATAATTTAGCCGGTTTCCGTAGTTTTTTCCATTTATTCAATGATCCTGTTAGCCCAATGACATTAGCTAGCTACATACACTCACAGTTTCATTCTAAATAACTTTAAATAGAACGTTATATGCACATTAGTTTTACGCATGCGCATTGATAACCATTGATAAAAGATTGATGATCAAGATATTATCATTTCCAATCTCTATTTAAAAGTTGAAGTCATTATCTAGATTATTCGTTGAGATATAAGGAATTAAAAACAACCGTCAAATAATGTCGAATGAGAAAACTGTTTTTTTTTTGTCAGCAATATCAAAAAATGTAACTCCTCCCATAATTATTTCATATTTATTATTATTTCTGAGTAATTTCATAAGTAAACAATTTTGGGTTTATCAGCAGCAATTTATAATGCGAAAAAAGGAGTTAGAAAAAATTTGAAAAAGATATGATAAGGGTGGGAATTGTCCAGGAGGAATCCGCCTATAATTTCTTTTTAGCGGCATGCCGTTTTGCGTTTTATTTTTTTCATTAACATTTACTAGATGATTATATAAGTTGGTTGTAGTGTCTCTCAAATATAAAATTGTTATAAATTGTATAACGTAAACAAACGGGCCCGTATTTCCAGTCTATCTCTTCTTGCGTCTGATTAAACAAATGTCTTAAAATATGTTTTTCATCAGTTAGAATCTTACATATTTGTCACCTCGTTCGAGTCTACTTCATCGATGGAAAGTCAAGTGCTTTTAAACGATCCGCATATTCTTTATTCTTAAACCCGTTTGCTAATTTAGATCCTCTTCTTAAAACCTTCTCAATACGGATTTTATCTCTCCTAACCCTAACTCCTTCTTGATAAGAACGAAGGAGGAGGTAAAACGAAGTACCAGGTTCAATCTGAACGAAAACAAAGGCAGCAGACGCGACGCGACAGTCTTCGGGCAGATATGACGATTGACGAAAAGAGACCTCTATAAAGATTGACATAATAATAATAATAAGACAAAACGATGTCAACCTAAGCGTGTGGCGTCTCTAACTGGCTGACGACTCTTCTTCTGAAGAAATGGGGATACGACCTCAACAAACATCAGTTCTGGGATGCCATACAGATACGCAACAACTGGAGCCTCGAACGGCTGCCAACGGATTGTATTTGTGGAGAAAGGTTCAACCACAGCCACGCCCTTTCCTGTAAGAAAGGTGGTTTTGTTAACGAGCTACGTGACATCATTCCGACCCTTTTGAAGGAGATCTGTCGCAATGTGAGAACGGAACCACCACTCGTGGAAGTCAACGGGGAAGTCCTCAACGAACGGACTCCCAACACCAAACCAGAAGCACGCCTTGATATAAGCGCTCTCGGTTTCTAGACACCTGACCAAAGAGTATTCTTTGACATATAGGTTTTTAACCTACAGGCATGTCAAGACAACAAAGAGCTGAGTATTTTCATATTATCATTGTGTATCTTTTGAAAATAGAAATTGCATTGACTGGAATACTTTTGGCAACCAGATTTAAAAGATTACGTTATTAACTGGATATATGATCTGTATTAAGATATTCAAGAAGGAGTTCAGTGTTCCTTCAATTATTTTTAAGTTTGCGGTGATGAAAAGTTATAAAAAATACGTTAAACTGAGCAGAAGTTTATCTTGGTTTTGAAAAAAAAACGTTATTATTATTATTATTATTATTATTTGAATATTTAATCAGGTACAAAACTTCAGTTCAAAATATAAAATATTTATAGATAACTGCTATCAATGTCAGACCTGCATAAGTTAATAAGTTAGTTTAACAAATATAAAATATGAGTACAATTGAATACAATATATATAAATAAAAATTATAGGTAAGGTAAGGTAAAACCTTGAGAAACTAAGATGTTAAAAACTTTTTTATTTCATTATAAAAAATGTCATAATTTTCGCTCTTTCTTAATTTCAAAGGAAGTTCGTTATAAAGTCTAGTTCCAAAAAATTTGAAAGTAGTTTTTCCGAGCTCGAGTCTGACTTTAGGTACTTTCGAAAAAGAAAGCCGCCATTTCGAGTGTTCTGTCGATGATTGTTAACAACAAAGTTGCTCGTCAATTTTAGGTAGCTGGCCTCAACAGATGTTCCCGGGGAAAAAATACTCTCCATCCAATGACACTGCTACTGTCCTTATCTACGATTCCAATGGTCAAATCTCCGGAATGGAAATGGCGGTCAGTTAAGTTAATCATAGTTTGATCGAAAAGTTTATAAACCGAATAAATGTATTTTATCCTAAAGGAATTATTTGCACTTTTTAATACAATGTGGTGCGTTGAGATAGATGATTCTGCCATTGAAATCATTTGAAATTGTAGTAAATTACAGACGCATTTTACCATGACAAGCTTTATTCGTGACCGTAACAAAAATCATTTCGATTATACTTATTATTACATATTATTATTGTGTTCAGCTGTCATTCATCTTGTGATTTCCTTATATGGCGTAATGAGACAGCCTCCGTGCAATGTTAAAAAAAAAATCTCTCCTTAGATACGGATACCAAACTGTAATACAGTATTGGAGGCCTCACGAAAGATGAAAATAGCACGGACAATGTCCAAGTAGTACGTTTAGCGAATGAGACGGTTAACAGACGAAATCATCCACCAAAATACGAAAAGCCGTATCATTATGTGCTGTGTAGTTCTGAGCGATTTTTTAAGCTGTATATGTTTTTGCCAATTCGCCATATTTGTTTATATTTGTTTTAGTTTGTTATGTTTATATATATATATATATGTATATACACACACACACACACACACACACACACACACACACACACACACACACACACACACACACACACACACACACACACACACACACACACACACACACACACACACACACACACACAACAATTATAAACAAACAATTTATTCAAAAACTACTGCGCTTAAAACAGTCAGTATATTACATCTAATTATTTCGCCGCCTGATGTGGACTTTGGTACGACTGATTCTCGTCGGGTTTGGAGCAAAAATCGCTCAATTGTGAAATTTGTATCACAATGTTGAAATTTACTGCGCCATTGAACCTTTTCTACTGTAACTATCTCGTAACCTTTTCTTCTGTTTATCAAATAATTTGCTGCCTTTTCATATATCATTCCAATCTGTGAGGACGTTGATTGTAGCTTACTGATCTGCAAACGTTAGATGTAATAAATTGGCTGTTTAAAGTGCAGTAGTTTTCGTTTAACCTTAGTCACCGGAAGAACAGGTAGGCTAAGCTTTTTAATTAGGTCATGGCTCCAGGTGAACAACTCTACTCCGTATTTAGGTACTTAGTTCACATTTAACAACTGATTAGGCCTCATTTATTTACTTAATTCATGTTTCATTGTGATTAAGTACATAACCGAATACAAAAGTATGATTATGACTTCCACGACCTCACTTATGTTGTGCAAATCATTTAAAATTACTCTAAACTTCAAGCGGGTGCCTAAAAAATTCGAGCCCTCCTGGCTCCCGGCTGTCTCCGGGCCTTGATGTTATATAAATGTATTTGTATGGTATTATAAACATGTTTAAATTCTTTATCCGATCTTTGTTTTATTTTATTTAGATCTTTAAGCATATGGTGATGCTATGTTCAACAAAGTTGAAAAGGATTATCAATAAGCTTGAAAAACCATATCAATAAGGTCGTAAAACCCTTCTCGGATGACACACAAAAAACACACAAAATAAATATGACAGGACTGTAATACTTTAGCGATTTACTGACGTGTGTTTTAAATTAACTGTTTCGAAAATAATATTGAGCTATGCACATAAAAAATAAACCCAAACAGATTTATATGTTGATCGAAATGTAACAATAAAATTGTTTTACTCTCACCAGTTGGAAATGAGTGACGTTTTTAAGGCTTTTACACTTACAAGCTTGCGAGAAAACCCTCTACACTGTTTAAAGATTTACCTGCGCAGTCGTGGGGTAGGAGACAAGCACTCCTGAACTGGATATACAGGTTAGGCCATGTCAAATCAATTCCAAAAAATAATTAAAAAACGCCGGGCCCCACTTTTGATCCGGGCCTTTGGGCAGCGTACCCCCAGTCCCCCCTTCTCGTCGGGCCTGTATATAAATATTACATTGCTGCAGGCATTTTGACTTTGATTTCTACCCACTTTGACCGAGAATGAAGTTATAGCTATAAAAAAGAAAATATAGATAGAATATAATAATGTAATGGAAGTATATTTTATAAATGGCTTTCTAATAAAGAAAATACCACTCAAACGTTTTGTGAATTTTTCTTTTCTCACCACCAACACACGCGCGCGCGAGATATCATGATAGAAACGCATAAATTAGAATATGTATTTGCATAATTATAATAATTAAATAAGCTTCGGGGAAGACCTGACTTGCTAAGTAGGAATTAGTCGCGACCGAATGAGACCCAAAAGTCTATTTGCGTTATCATAAAGCATGTAATAATTACGACTTAAATTGTCTTTACTGACATACAAAACCTTACATTTTGTAGAGTAAAATCTTAACTGCCAGTTCTGAGATCATTTACATAATTGAAGAATGTTGTTTTGCAAAAGGGAACAGTATTAAAAATCTTTGTATCATCTGTAAATAGCAGTACTTGGGATAACATTCAGCATATCATTTACAAACGTTATAGGAAAGATTGTGCCTAAGACACTTCCTTGAGGAACCTCACTTAAAACGTTGAACTATGAAGAGAAATTAGGAATTATAACAAGTTAACGTGATAAAACATTAGTACGCATGCGTCCGTGTTTGCGATTAGTAAACAAACAACATGGAAACTCCAACATATTTTTAAATGAAAACCAACTTAATTATTTTACGTTTTTAAATATTCGGGGACTGCATCCTAAAACAGTATCTTTTGTGACCTGCTGTTAAGCAACAACTGTTCATTGGTTTGTCTGATATCTGGCTAAGACACCAAAAAGATGCTGAGGTGCAAATACCAGGCTACATAATATTTTGCTTGGACAGAGTTTGTAACAAAAGACACAACTAGCATGGAAAAGATTGATAGCGGTGGTGTCGCAATCTATGTAAAAAAGCAACAGAACTCCTTGGAGCCACCACTTCTTGTATCTTCAGATGGCGTGATTGAAATTCTCTGTGTCTACTCAAAGCAACTTATCACTGCAGTGTATTGTCAACCTGATGATAGAATAAATGGTTTTCAATTCTCATTTATCCAGCATTAAATCTCCTCTGAAATGCTATTAACTCGATTGACGATGTAGTTCCAGATATCATTATTGAAGGAGATTTTAACTTCCCAAAAGCCATTACTAGTATTAAATTAGCCCATACCATTACATCATTCACATACTACTACATTAACAACTCTCTTTTGTCATCATCACTTAGACCTACTTGTCATATGCTCAGCGTTCCACACACCTCATTATCACTTCATTATCGCCTCATTAACCTTTCTTTCCTGTGTTTTTTGACAGTAAAGTTTTTTGTAAAGAGAATGCAAATGGGGATTGAGCGACGGAGCGAGAAAGGTTGTGAAGTTTTTATTTTTGAATTAATTAAAACGAAGCCCTGAATTAAAGAGTTACCTTTCTCTGAGTTTCTGAGGCTCAGAAGGATAAAGGGATACAAAATAACGACTACCAAGAAATGTGAACCTCTCTCAAGTTATACTCACTGCAACGTTGTTGTGAAAGAGACCAAATTATCTATCTGGAATGTGCCTTTGAAGCCTTTGCACCGGACTTTGGTGAAAAGAATCGATCTGCAATTACACCCTATCATTCAGCATGTTGGGACGTTTATGCACCCTTCCACCAGTACTGATTCTCAAATCGCTCCAAACTAAAATGTATGTAGCCTTTACTCTGTATCCCCCCTACCTCTAATTTTAAGCTCCATGTCAGCAGTGCATAAAGGGCATGGTTGCTTATGTCCATGAGGTCAAAGACATGACCCGCATGTCCTAGCCATAATATTGTTAATAATCTACTACAGAACGGAAAGTATAATTAAAGAGGATAAAAAATGCGCACTCAATTTTTTTCTGAAAAAATGCGCATGTTTTGATTTGTTTGTTTTTTTCAATAAAGAAACCCAGAATTACATCTAAAAGATCACAACACAAAATGAAACATGTGAACATAGTTAGAAACTCAAACTGGTTACTTTCGGTAGCGCATACATGCAGAAAAGCTGTTCAATATTCAAAAGAGTGCCACCAGGCTTTCAAAACATGCATTTCAACTTTCCGATCACAACAATAAAATGCGCTCTCCTACACGGTTCGTGTACCATTTCTTTTCTATTTTTTTGTTAAACAAGTGTTTAAAGTATGATTTTTAGCTTAATCTTTCTGTTGCACTCCTGTGTTGTTAAGTTTTGAGTACGAATCCGCATTTTATTATCTAGACTAAGAAGAAAAAAATGTGCACCATTTTCTGCATTTCTTTTTCGAAAGTTGCAAAAAGCAAAGCAACACGTTTATTAAACTTCAACGCATATTAGATAAATTTGATATAAAAATGAAATGTATATATATATATATTTATATATATAATATGTATGTATGTATAATATTGCTAAACAGATAATTTCTTTAAATTTAGTTCAATATGCCTTCAACAAAGAAATGGTTGGAGAGAGATATGGGAAATGCCATTAAAGAGGTGAAAGAGGGGACATTTTCAATAAGAGCTGCAGCAAAATAATTTGGGATGCAAGAAAGCACGATACGGCTGCGTTTGAAAAATGAGGCGATTGGGAAGTCAATGGTTGGTTCTGGACGAAGACCAGCCTTGACACAGGAAACGGAGGCAGATCTGGCGAAAGTTATAAGATCTCTGTGCACACTGGGATTTAGTCCGACAAGGACCCAAGTGAAAGATCTTGTAAGCGAGTATGTCAGGGAGAAAGGATTGACAACACCATTTCGAGATTACCGATCAGGAAAAGATTGGTTGAACCTTTTCATGACGAGAAACAATCTTTCACTAAAGAAGGCGACAATGATAAGTTTGGCCAGAAAAGGAGTCACGGGTAACGCATTTGTTATCCATGACTTCTATGATGTCCTGGAACAAACAGTGAAAGATTTAGGTGTTGGTCCGGAAAGGATTTGGAACTGCGATGAATCCGGTTTTCCATCAGATCCAAAAAGATGCAAGGTAGTTAGTGGGTCGGGTGAAGTTGCCTATCGTGTAACCCCGGGAGCTGGTAGAGAAAACACTGCAGTTTTGGCTGCTGTCAGTGCAGACGGAAAATAGTTGCCACCTTTGATTGTGTTCTCTGGAAAAAACCATCAAGAATCTTGGCATTCAGAAAATGGTATGATTTATAAATTTATCTGAAAAGAAAATAATACAACTTTCATAGTTAAGTTCTTGTCAAATATTCTTTCTATGAAATATAATATTTTGTATTATTGTAATTGGTATTAATATTTTGTATTGTCTTCTATTTAGGTATGCCAGGAACATTGTATGGAGTGTTGGAAAATGGTTGGATGACGACGGACGTTTTCGAAGAATGGTTTTGTCACTTTTGCCGTGTTGTCAAAGAACGCCCTCTTCTTCTACTTTTCGATGGACACCTCACGCACGTGTCAGTTCGGGTAATTATGAAAGGGTTAGAGAAAAATGTTACGATCATAAAGTTCCCTCCCCACGTAACTGACCTTTTACAATCTCTTGATGTATCATGTTTTGGCCCATTAAAGCGAAGCTGGGAAAAGGTTCTTAACCAGTGGTGTATCACGTTTGGTGGAAAAAGACCATAGAGAAAACCGGATTTTGTGGAAAAGCTTGGCGAATGTTGGAGAAACGCGTTGGCGGAGGACAACATCAAAGCTGGCTTTCGAAAAACAGGTAACTTTGCTTACTTACCATAATTACTTGTTGGTTTAAAATTGAATTATAACTTATTTAGGGATAATATTTTTCATAAGCCTCTAGTAAAAAGCCTTATTTTATTTCTCGTAGGAATTTATCCTTTCGACCGTTCGAAGTATCCCGAGAAACGATTTGATCCACGCATCTTAAAACGTTACAAGATGTCAACGTTACAACCTCGACCTTATCCTGGGAAGATCTGGATACCAGTATGGACTTTATCTGATCCTCCATCTACTTTCAAAGAAAAGGTCCTAGAAAAAGTTAAAGGCCCATCTAACGAACCACCTAAAAAAAGAAGAAAGGTTGATTTAAAAACAAAGATAATTACCGATAAACAATACTTAGAAGCGATTACTAATAAACCAAAAAAAAGCTGGAATTTCAATCAACGCCAGAAGAAAAAACAAACGTAGATTCAGAAACAGAAGAGGAGGTTATTTTAGATGAAAGTAGCAACGAAGACGAAGATCAAGACGTTGAGAAGAAGCTTGTCCAGCTCTGGAAATGGCTAGGAGCACCAACAAAAGAGGAAGACGTTCTTGGAAAATGGTTTGCGTTTCTTTTCCAATCGAAAAAATGCGCAGAATTATATATTGGAAAAGTAATGGAGAGATTCCTTGCTGACAGAAACGGGCCAATTCATTCCGTAACAATAGATGCGTTGAAGCCTCAAGTTGGTACTGGTACTATTCTCGAGTCTTACACTGGTGCCTCGCGAGATATCTCCTTGATTAAGCCGTCAGACGTAATTGCTGGACCAATTAAGATCGTGCTGCTGAAGGGGAACAAATGGGAAGTTCCCAATTATAACGAAATAGAGAAGCTCTTCCATAGTGTGAAGAGATTGGATAGGAGCACGTTATTTTCTATTGAAACTTAGTTGTTTTTTACATATTGTTTTTTACACATTTATATACATATATACATGATATATTTATTACCTGAAAAGAAAAAAGAGTTTATAAAGTATAAATTTAATAATTCAAAGCTTCGTTGTTTGAATTATTAATTCGAAATAAAAACTTCGCAACTGTTCTTGCTCAACCTATGTTGGCGTTCTCTTTACAATGAGTAGAGGAAGTTTTTGTTATTCAATATATATACAAATGTAAACGTGTAAACAAAAGGTAAATGAGGTGATAATGAGACCTGTGAGACGCTGGGAAAGTGACACGTATGAGTTTGTGAATGATGTAATGGTATTGGTTGCCATGGTAGGAAAACAAGATGTAGAATGACATGAAATGATATGTAGAGAGATGCTACATAAATATTTGGTTATCGTCATTTCCTCCCTTAAATCAAAAAGTTTTGGAATGTATAATTCATAAAGAATTCAAAATTAATCCTTCTTCGTCTCTCGTATTGCTTCCAGTCGAATTATTGCTACCACGGGCCCTCGATGCCATGCGGCAGTTCTATATAGGGCAGATTTGGGGTTCTTTACAATCGCAGAATGTGATTGGTTTCGATTTGGTTACAGTTGTAGCAAGTTCAGTTTCTCAATTAAGGTGCTTACAGGGATGACCAACGTGAAGGTACTTGCTTTCATCCCCAAAATTACTAAAAACTACTAAAATTAATCCTAAACTATGATTATTAGTGAATATTCCATATTATCATCCACTGAATGGCTATATTTTGTAGTACGTATTTTTTTTATCTTTTGAGTATTATTTTAAATATGCGCATCGAAAATTAAATGCACGTCAACTAAAAAATACGAGTATTGTAGCGCATTTTTTCTTCGCGAGGTGCGTATTTTTTATAAACACAAAGGTAAAAAGATGCGCACACTGAAACATATTTTCCTCGTTCATGATTGCTTATTCCTAAATTAAACTTATGGGAAAGCAAAACATTCACTTCAAGTAAGTACTAGATGAGAAATTTATTCTAGGATTGCAATACATTTTTGAATGAATCAACTTTTTCAGAGAAATTTTTTCGCCTCATTGATTATATAAGTAGTACACTCAGTTATTTAACATCTAAAATTGTTGATATATTTAGTAGAATGAAATGTATGTATAAAAAGCATTGCACTCGATTTAAGCTTCTGGCTTTGTGAAGTAACTTGAAGAAATGCACAGATTAATAATTGGTAAGTTTATTTTTTAGGATTTCTTTATGTTAGGACTCGAATAATTATGTTAACTGTTATTAACTACGGTACAATCCCAATAACTCAAACCCCCGTTACGTCGAACTCGCGTTAACTCAAACTGTTTTTCCATTCCCCTCTCCTAATAGTTTCTCATAAAAACTCCCGATAACTCGAATATTTGTTATCTCAAACTATTTTACTCGGTCCCTTGGGGGTTCCAGTTACAGGGACTATACTGTAATTATGTTAAGTTACTGCAGTCTTTAGCTATCTGCAATAGATATCTAGCATTATGTTTTCATTTCTGCATGAAGTACAATTCTTGCTCCTTTTCTTGAGCACTTCTTTGATGAAGTTTTATTAAAAGTTACAATTAATATATAATTAAAAAACATTAATGTTCCTTTCTAAAATATTGATACAAACAACGTAATATTAAAATAATTAAAAGAAAAAGGGAAGCATAAATTCTCGTCGTCTTTGTCTTCGTAAATTATTTAAGATAATATTACTGTTTTGTAAACATTTTTATGTTCATATATATTATTTCTGACTTCCTTGTTGGACAGTTATACAATACACGTCTTCGGATATTCTGAATTCCGTTCTACAAAATTCAAATTAAAATAGATAAAAATAATGTGTATGTTTATTCAAAATGTTGTCTTTGATATATCAATTATTAGACACAAGTTAGATTACTTTGACGTCTGTCTGTTCAAAAGCAGTTTTCAACTTGATGGTGCCCAACCTTGAAGGCGAAATTCAAATTATGAATTGTGATTCTAATGAAGTTAGGATTGGTATTGGTATGTCTACACCAAGATTTAGCATATAGATTGAACATAATTTGTTTATCAACAGTTTCTGATATCTTTCAGCTATGGCCATGGATTAGGGCAATGGCAAAATATTTATCTTGTTCAGTTTATAGTCTTGTGAAAAACATTGTCACTCCTGTGCGATTTGGTAATCACACAGACACTAGTTGTAATTGACTGTTCCAAAATCGAAACACCTAGTAATTTAGATTTACAGGCATCCATGTGATCATACACATCAAAACACATTGAAATATTTCGGTTGTTGCTAACTACTTCATCACTTTTTCTCTGAAACTTCTACTGGATGATGCTGCTCCGATAAGTTAGTTACCAAGAACTATTCTTAGAAAGTATCCAACATCATCATATACACAAATAATGGTTGACAAAGGCTTTGTCAAAATACTATAACTAAATACACTAAGCGTAGATACCCTATTTGTTTTTTTATCTATTCCTTGAGAATTTACTCCCTGAATAAATGTTACATGTACTTATATAAGGCAGCTCGCAATATTCAGCAAATTTTTTGGTAAAATCAAAATATCTGAAAGCGTATATATACTACTTACAAAAAACACTGAAAATGGAATAAATTTTGTTTTTCTGTTCATTGTTATCTGTTTTAATTGGATTTCAGAATGTTTAGACGTATTTTTCTGAATCATGGCTTGGGAGCATGCATTCCATCGGCAGATCTTTGAGCTCTCTCTATCTGAGGATGTTGAAGATTTGCGTTTGGAAAGATCAATTCAACATTCAAAAGTTGTGAGAAAGTCAACATTGTACATAGTTGTAGAAAAAATGATATACATTTTATAATATAGAGTTTCATTAAAATTTCCTTTCTTTTGGTTTAGTTGTATAGTTTCTACCACCTCTTCCTAGAGTAAAGAAGAAATTGATGCACTCACAATCGACGAAAATCTGCAACCTCTTGAACGAGTAATTCACATCTTGCAGTACGTTCTAGCTTAATTAAGAGTTTGGTAATAATAATTCGTAATTCATATATTAAAATTTGAAAAGAAAAACAACAAAATACTATCATATTTATTATTAACATTTTTGTTAACAAAATAGACTTTCTATATATATAAGGAAATTGTTAAATAAATGTTTTAAGCCTAGAAGTGAAATTCACGGCAATATTTCTTTACAGAAGTGGACAAGAAATTCAGAAAGTCAGTATACTTCATTGTCTGTGCGGTTTAGTAAAAAATGATGATTCAATTGATTTGTACGAAATCCTCCCAGTCATGGTGCACACACTTGGAATGAAACTAAAAGACATCAGTGTGGCGTGTGCAAAATGTTTGTTGGAATTTATTGAAGGGAAAATAATTGATGTGGATACGTTGCTCGGTTATTTCTTGGAGCATACTTTACTAGAGTTAATGCAGAAGGATGAAGGTGATTTTTTTTATTACTATTTCCCTCTCACTGGTGTTGGCGTTAGGAAGGGTATCCATCTGTAAAAAACATCTGCTCCAATGAATAATCAAATGATTTTTAAACCTACAAAATTGTGGGCAATATCATCTGTTGAAACCTCGTCTAACCGATGGTAGCATGGAAAATAGACGTGAAAAATGTTAATGATGATGATGAATGAGTGTTTTCTTTCTACTGATGTTGATTTTCCTTCCTCTCTTTAGATATCTGTGATTCTTGGTTGGAGGTGTTAATCAGTGTTCTGAAAAGCAAAGGCGAACTTTCTGAATCTGTTGAACATCAAGTAAGACAATAATATGTTAATCTTCTCACCGTCAACTGTCTTTTTAGATTGTTACATATTTACAATCGAACAGCTCTCTTGCACATGGCTCTCTTCAGCGTAAGATCTGCTGTAGAATCGTGGCATACTTGTCAAAGTCTGTAGAAATAAGCAAGTATGTGTTCAGTGATTTTTTCCATAAAATTGTTATTATGTTGATGTAGTTTAACCAAAAATATTGATCATAAAATCCATTGAAATCATTTCATTGTTTGTTTCTGTTCTATCTCACACATTTATGTAAATTTGTTTTTTTTAGGTTCACACACATTTTGTTACCAATGGTGAAATCTTTTTGTCAAGACGTTGATCTTGAAGTGAGAGCATGCATGTGTCTCCACTTGGAATACATAATTGACAGCTTCAAGTATGTTGTATTGGTTTTTCTTGTTTTAAATTAAGAGTAAACCATTAGAACAATATCTGTACAAAGTTGCTAAGTTGTTTACAGAAGTATGTTCCCCTGATTTTTCAATATTTTTTTTTGATGAATTAAAGTCTCTGCTTTGATACTGGTTTAGTCGATTGAACTCTTACTTATAACATCAGCATCATCAGATCAAGCCTAACTCAGAAAGAAATGTCTATCACGCCACTCATTTCACTCTTGCATTAGGGTTGCCAGATCTTCTAGTAGACACCCGGTATCTCTACAGAGTTGGTTGGTGTAAGTGTAAACTGGGCGCCCAACTTGTCTTTTGCAATGTCATGGAACCCAAAGCAAGAGGTTACTGACGAGTTCTTGCTTCAATCTTCAGCAATGGCTAGCAAAACACATTTGCGCAGAATAGATGACGTGGAGGAATTGATCCGTGCAGTTGTTCTTTACTAGGATGTTGTTTCCAGGATAAGTTTAACACATTTCTTAGCATGCATGGATAAGTACCATTTAACCTTGACTTGAGGGACTTAGTTAAAGTCCATGTTGTGACACCGTACATCAATATAGATTCAACTGTAGCTTGAAAAAAGTTTTGTTTTAGAGCTTTTATTTCCAGACAGCTTGTAGCTTATTCGGGGTAGTCCAAGATTTAACTATGCTAGTTTGCATGTCATTTACTGTCAAGTTGATTTGACTTCTTAAATTTATTTACTTTGTACAGATATTATCTCGTTTCCATAAGATGTACTAATTGAACCTTGTTGTTTGAAGTCTATATGCTCGGTTTTAGAGGGTTGACTATAGAATCTTTGGTGGCAGATAGATGATTAGATTAGATGATGTAAAAGATTAGAGCCTAATCATCTAGTCGACGTCAGTTGTTTTGTTGGCTGAGTATCTACATGACATTCTTTCGGATAGGGTGAAACTGAGATCGTGGTGTTTAACAACAGATGTTCTAAGAACATAATCCAGGATGATGATATAATGGAAAGGTGCCAGTGTGTCTCTTTGTAATACTCCAGATTTAATATAAAAAAGGGTTTAAGAGATGATTACTTGGAAGAAAAAGTTACAGGAAGAAAATGTTGTTGGAATTTATTGAGATTTAAGAGCTATTTTAAGCTTTTAATGGTTAAGCAAACCAGACAACTAGAATACCTCCATAAGTGATGATCTTTAAATTTTTTAATTTTCACATTTTTTTCACGATTTTGTGATTTCTGAATTTTTAATCCAATTTTAACTTTTAATTTTCTCAAAGTTCAAGGATTCTGTACACTAGGTAAAAGGTACCCAACAGGTTTCTCTCCATCTTCTTTCAGAAAAGTATAAGATACCATGGGGTACCTTTTGCTTCTGAAGTTATATAGCCTCAAAAAGTGTTTGCAATTTCAAGGAGTTTGGCTTGTGACATTTAGAGAAGCTACAAGTGTTGGTGGGTATTTCTTCAAGTTTTGAAACTGTTCTACTTATATTTCCAAAGTATAAAAAACCACAGGGTACCTTTCACTTTTTGTTAACATTGCAATCAGAAATCGCAACAAAATTTTTAACCAATCTGAATCCACAAAACTTTGATCGCTTGTAACTCTTTATGTTTATATATACAACAACAAGTTGTGAAAGTTTTAACGAATTCAAAGAACATTGTTTAAGGAACCTTTTACTTTTCAAATTTATTTCTCCTTTTCTGTTCCAAAAGTCATCCAATCTATCACTTTCAGCAGAGAATGTCATAGAGTTATAATACCAATTCATTGTTGAACATGAAACAATAAATATTTTGCAATCAGCTTTTCACCCATGCTTATCATGACTTGTGCGTTTAGCATGATTGAAAGTTCTTTTAACAGCAGTTGCATGTACTGTTGCTGCATTTACTGTTGAGGTCCAAGTGGAATTTTCTTGGTTTCCTATTGTCTTACCACAATTTGGTGCTTTGTTTTATCGATAAAAATGTCTCCATTTAAAATGCGACAACGGCCCTTTTTGCACTCACTGTATCTCCGTATTATATAATGTTTAAGGTTATCTGGAAGAAAAAGAGGATATTTTGTGGTAATAAATTGAGAGATTTGCATTTGAGTGGGATTTTTCCTTCTTTTTAAATTCCTGTGACATATTTACTTAAAAATCTTGTGAAATTTTCTTCCGAGAACCTTTTTTTCTTTATCGTATAAACATCTTTTTGCTTCAGTTTCGATATAACACAGCAGCACATCCTCCCAGAATTGCGCACTTGCTTGAAGGATGAGGAAATCACTGTACGACAAGCTGCCCTCACAACTATCACTAATCTGTTGGTGGAAAAGAAAGTGAAAACAGGTGATAAGGATATGATTCTACTTGATGCCCATATTTTTTTCTATTTATTTATTAATTATTTATTGAGGATGGCTCGATTATCCTAATTGAATTCATATCATTTTTTTATTATTGATTTCCTGTTTTCTTTCATTTTGTTTGAGCAATAAACAACTCAAAGCAACTGTTAGAAAATTGTTCAGCCATTCCCATAGTGATAAATAAGTTTAGTTGGTAATGTTTTTAGTTTTATAGTAAACCTAACGTTCACAATGAATTATCTCACGAGGCAAACATCACAACAAACTCATTTCATGCATGCTCTCCGAAGGAGATAGTAAAGAAAGAAACAAATGAAATCTTTCTTAAAAGTCATGAGAGATTCCAACAATGCTTCATATCTTCTTTATACATAAATAATAATTGCTTAAGTTAAAAAGTTTAAATATGTCAACTAAACACTTTGTCAGAAATGAATTGAGATTACCGGTTACTAATAGAACTTATAAAAGACTAATATTTATCTAATATTTAACTGTAATATGTAACCAACAAAATCAATATATATTAAACACTGCGATCCCACCTGTTTCATTGAAACCCTTTGAAGTTATATGACTAAATATTTTTGCAGCTTTTATTTTTAAAATTTACGGTTGTTTTTTAGAGCTTTTGATTGATGCTGAATTAGTTGACATGGTAATTTCATTTTACAAGAAGACTTTGGTAAGAAAAGTCTCTGTTGAGTTGAATGGTGCGGCAAAAATGATCGGAAAGATTTTTTACACAATGTCAGGTAGGTTTTTTTTCTAAAGATGTTTTGCTCTCGTAAGATCATTGAGGGTTTTCTCAGACGTTTTCACCGAGGAACAATGTTCGGTGATGCTTGATTGCTTCCAAGTGTTGTGTTCACACAGTAACGAAGCACATTGTGTGACAGATCCTTCTAGTGTTTCACTATTAAATCAGGTAAGTTTGACCAGAGAACATTGATTGATGATTGATGATTGATAAGAGATTGATATGTGATTTGTCAGCAATAGTAGGGGTTGTCATCTCTATCCATGGTCAAGGAAATAAACTTTATACAAGTCTGCAAATACAGTTTATTTTTGTGTTTTGATGTAAAATTTGTCTGAATAAGAACACAAGTTGGGAGACGAAAAAATGTCGCAATTGCACTGGACAATAATATTATTACATATAATAATATCACCTGTCACTCACTTTTATTTGATTTCCGCAAACATGATTAGACAGTTGTATATATATATATACAAACACAGGAAGGCAAGTTCACAGTTTCCTTTTTCAAAGAAGTAATGAGTGCATATTGCACTCGGGTCTTATTGCTAGTATAATACCGTGCATTACTATAGATGTGATAATTTTAAGAAAATATCTTTCAATTTGAAGATAAAAAAAAGAGCCGAATGCAGATATTGGTGCGCCTATTACTTTCTTGTAAGTAGATACATTTCCAAACATTCTTTTCTCTTCCGTACATTCATTAGTGATGTATGTTTTCTGAATATGCTACTCCAAACAAACTCTCAAGTACTAAAATAGTGAATTTCTTTCAGTGTATCTCAGAGTGTGTGACGCTAGAGTCATTCCGAAACATTTTACTTCCGTGTCTTTCCTACTTGATCAAAGATTCACACATTCCAGTTCGAAAAGCAATCGCTTTTTCTGTACACAAGGTAATCGTTGTGCCTTTGAAGCTTAATTTTCACCTGTTTAGTTTGTTTTAATAAAAAAAGATTTTTCAAGTTGATATGAAGAAGCTGTACATTTCATGATTATTTCCTTATGTTTTATTAACAGGTTGCAATACTCCTCAAAAAAGACGTTTTCTTGATCAATAGCACAGTTTTATATTGTCTAAAAGATTCAGAAGTTGAGGTAAGGCCTTTTAAAAAGTAATAAAACAGACTTCAAAAGTCAGGAAATATGCCCTATGAAACATTTGTCTATAACTTTCCTTTGAACTGAAACTTCCTGACTTTTCTTAAAATGTTACGTATCAAATGTCAGAAGAACGTTTTTCAGAAAGTTTGTCTTTGTCTGTTTGTTTTTTAACGAGGCTTCCAGAACACTCATTAAGCATTATCATAAAGACCTCCACTCGGAGTTTAAGTGTATTTAAATGTTCCCATTTATGCTACGGTTATTTTTGATGAAATACGGCGTTGTTTATTTATAACCGCTCACTAAACAACTCTGTGATAGCATGGTCTCGAACCCAGAACCTTTCGGTTAAGAGCCGAACGCCATTCCCATTGCGCTATCGCCGGATAAAATAGTGTTATAAAGATATAGTGCCCTGTTATTTCATACCGATATAAACAATGACAATGTCTTTTAAATGACTGATTCTCGTTTCTTATATCGTAATATAAAGTAAAACGCGATGCTTCTGGCAACCTCACGGAATCAGTATCACTCTAAATTGTTCAGACAATATATGCAAAGAGAATTTTATTTACTCGTCACTTTTTATCACAAGCAGTCGATGTAGATATTTAGCAATGCCCGGGACCGGAGGTTGGACCTAATAAACATTTAAATGATTTCCTTAGAGGAAATGGATTTTAAATGTGATTTTACATCAGAATATTTTCAGAGGTTTATTTATAATTTTATAATATTATTTATAGTTTTTTTACAGCAACACTATCTCAAAATGTACATATATCGGTTACAAAACTCGCCAATTATGTTAAATAATGTCATTACCTCTTTGCAGAAAGAACTTTAAAATCTTTTCAAACGCCATTACTGAAGAAGAAAATGCTACATTATTTGTGACTGTTTTGCTGATGTCATCAAAAATAATTCTGTCATCAAATTTTTTATGCGTAATATTTGAAGTTTATATATTTTTAAAATCGTTCTACATACATATAAATATTTTGCCAGGTCTTAGAAGCCTTGCTACCTACGATACCACAATTAATTGCCTGCTTTTCAGTAAACCTCTCCCAGGTATGGGTGTTGTTGCATTATGATTTAAACATATTAGGTTGTTAACCATATAAGTTTTTCAGAAATTGTTCATATATATATCATGTTTAAATACTTTTTTTTAGTTTGTGAATTTTTCTTTAGAGTGTTGTCAATGATTTGATCGCAGCTTTACTGGCCAGTGAAGAAATTATCGGCAGGTCGTTGAATTGGAGAGCCTATGAAAGCTATTTGAACGCAATCAGTTGTCTGCATTTATACGTGCCTGATCTCATCGTCTCGAAGCTCGTTCCCAGTCTCTTTAAAACACTCACCGAGAATGTACGTTTCTTTTGTCAAAATCGTAGTGTTTCTGATGTTACTGTCCTTCTAGAGGTTTCTACCGGTCAAAATGGCCGCCGGTCGTACGTTGCTGACCTTCATAAAATATTCGAAAAAGGAAGATGAAAAACAAGAGCTTTGTGATAGGATGATAGCAAGTTTGTTGAGTGATTTTATTAACCATTTCTTATTGTTGTCCTACTATCAAGAGCGCCTTTTTCATTTTATTAATATTCTATTTTCAGATTTTGCCTTTTTCAGACTTGGCGCGATCGGAAAGCAGCAAACATCGCATCTTATTCATTTCGCTCCTTCGCGTGGTTGCCGAAATGTTTTCTCGAAGGTTCTTCAAAATTAGGTTTTACGAAAGCGCTATGGAGTTGGCTACGGTAAATCTTACGTTGTAAAAATAATTCATATTTCCCCTATATTTCTCCTATATACTTTCACTTTTCCCTCCCATTTCCTTCTATATTTCAAACAATTCGTCTCATATTTTTGTCCCTTAATGTGAGCGAGGGGTCTGTTTTCGATCCGTATTAAATCTAGATCGCGAAATGTTGGTGTAACTTACAGCTAACTTACAGTATGTATTACGAAGCACCAATAAATATTTTAAACGTATTACATTGCTAGTTCCTCGCTGATTTATTTCAGTTACTTTTCGTCTACTTAGGACCCGATTATAAACGTCCGCTTGAAGTTTTGCGCGTCCTTGCCTCTCCTCAAAGCGCAGCTGCACTTACCTCAAGACCGCATGTTAGTACAGACGCTGGAGTTGAACGTAAGAAGAATAATGGCCTTGGAGAATGATAAAGACATCTCAGAGCTTATAAGAACAGTATGTGTCTGTAATGTAAAGTGTCGGCGTGGTTGATGATGAGACGCTTTCTCCGCAGGTGGTTCACGAATTGGATAACGTTATCATGAGCATGGAAGGGGTAAGTTATGTTCACACACACACATGGATGTTTTGTGAAATATACAAAAACAGCGATAAAGACGCGATAATTAAAATACACTAATTTCATTTATAAGCAAGGCTGTGAAATGACCTTACGGTAGGCTATGCTTAGCAATTTTACAATTTTTACCGTAAAAATATGCTTATAGCTATGCTTGTGTATATGGAAACCAGGGGTAGAAACTATGCTTATGCCGGTAATTTCCCTGTTTATAACAATACATAAATATAAATATGTGTCATAAATATCATTTAATATTTCTTAATAAGCCTATTTTACCCTCTGAATAAACTACATTAAGCTTAGCATTATGCTTAACTTTTTGCACTTTTTACCGTAATTATGCTTATAGCTGTCTTGCTTATAAAAGAAAATTAGTGTAATTGACGTTTTAAGTATTTTACCACTTTAAACTTTTAACAATAAAAAATATATACAATTTTCCTCCATTAAATATTACAACTAAAAATTATATATATATTTACAGTACATCATACTTGAATTTTACGAATACTATTTTGGTAAAGTTCACGATTAGTATGCTACAAAAACGTTAAATTCGAAATTTCGAAAGAAAACGCCCGCCATATTCGAAAGCGCTTTAAGTATTTTTACGCATTGAAGTTTTTTGATGTTAATTAGTGCAGGGAATGACTTTTTGGTAGGTGACAGACACAGAAGACGACATTGCTGACCGTAAGAAGGAAAAATTTGAGCAAGAAATTATCGAGGTATTTGAAATGTCTAAACAACTCATGGAGAGTCGATCTGTTGTTGTGTTGTCGTTTTCACAGGACCACCATAATTCACCGCATAGAGGTCGTGCGGGGTCGATGGGAAAGGAACAATGCAAAAGAGGTAGAACATAAACATTTGCGCTGCGTTGCTGCATAGCATAGCAACGGAGTTTAAATTAGAAATTTGGTATCTTGCGTGGGTTAACTCGCCACTGGTTTTCCTTTTCAAATGGGTTTCGTGTTAGAAGGGGTATCCAGCTGTTGTAAAAGCATCTGCTCCAACAAACCATCAGATGATTAAACCTACACAATTGTGGAGAATATCTTCTTTTGAAAACTCCGTCCAACCCATGCTAGCATAGGAAAACCAAGATGTTGAACATTTTAATTCGTGCCATTTCTAATTTAGCTGCTAATTCTCAAACCCACCCATATTAATGTGTATTTTGTTATTGTCTGGCTTTTTTCCAGGTACCTCAATATCGAAAAGCTCAAAAAGCACTCCTTCTGTATCCACGTCGAAAAAAATAGGTTGGTTACATATCGTTGTTTTTTTTTCGGTACTCTATTAAACAATCTTTTGAATTTTCTCACAGGAATAAAAGCGAAAGAATCAACCTCGGAGAAGTCGTGCGCGCAGTCTACGTCTGGGTTTAAAACACCTCCCAAGAAAAGGTTGTGTGTTTTATTAGGGTGTCTCCAAGTGACTGAATGCTTCTTTGTTTTTAGTTCTTCACATTCTTCCGCTTCGAAGAAAAAATGAAGTTGATATATATATATATACTTTTAAAGAGATGTTTTAAGAATTTAAAAAATATTTATGATATTGAAGGTTTTCTTTTTATCCTCCCTTCCCCCCCCCCCCCCCCCCCCCTCAGTTGATCCTGAGTTGAATCCACTCGACTAATAAATTCAATTAAGCCCTCAAAACTAATTCTTTTCGAATATTAGTTTATTGGGTTTTATGAAGTTCTAGCCTTATTTTGTATACTGTATGGTAGCTTTAGCATGTCATGTTTTATCTTGTAATTTCTTGTTTTATCTTCTTGTTAATAATATACACTTTTAACAACACAAGAAAAATCTATTTCCACGATGATAAAATATAAAACTGCAATTTACAAGTCTTAAATATTAAAAACCTTCAGAAAAAGTGGCTTGCCACCATAATGAATCGATTTTGATGAGTTGCAATTGTATAAACGTAGCGTACAAATATGAACTGTTTTATCAACTAACGTTTTAACTACAATTTTACAAAAAATACTATAAAAAAGACGTTCTTTCGAGTGATGTTTTTCAGTATAGGTAGTTTGACTAGCTAGTAAATGGAAATGGTTCAAGAAGTAGCTGACTTTTTTAGCATGAGAAAAACACCATAGATGATGATATGGTGGATCTTTTTGAAAAGTCCTCGGTAATGGCCGAAAAAGTTGGTATCGTACCCTCAATGCCACGAATTACAATGCGACAAAGAAACAGAGATAACCAGCGACCAACGTGAAGGATCACTACAGGAAAAATCTGTTAATGCCGTTTACAGACCACATTGTGGTGAAGCTTGAAGCGCAGTTTTCCGGGTTGCAGACGACTGCCAGTAAGTTGCTAGGTCTCGTGCCCATACTACTGGAGGAAAACATCAATATAACAGATTCTGTTGAAATGTTCGAAGATGATTTACCATCTGCTCATTTTGTCTCCACTGAACTACAACGTTGGAAGTTTAAGTTTCACAATGTTACAGAGAAACCGGACTCTCTCGCACAGGCTATAAAAATTTGCGACGAGACAAATGTTTCCAAACATCTTCGTTCTCCTAAAGATAGGCTGTACGTTGCCTGTTACTTCATGTGAGTGTGAACGAAGTTTCAGTACAACGCGACGCTTACATGGCTACTTGCGTGCATCAATGCGACAGGAACGTCTATCGAATCTAGCGCTGATGCCTATTCATTACGATGACGCGGTCGATATGGAGGAGGTTGTCAACGTGTTAAAGATTAAAATTGAATTCAGTGTTATAATAACATTTTTTGTTATATTGTATAATTTTGTACAGACCTCCAGTTTATATTCACCACCCTTTGGCAATATTTTTCGGGCAGAAGCTCATCATGTGTAGTGATTTCATTTTAAACATTTTCAGGGCAACATTCAGGAGAGAAGTGCTTTTACCACTCAACTAGAAATGTCGTAAAGCAGCCTTTAAGTGAAGAAGGTTTTTACGAACACAGTCCAACACATACCTTAAGTGGATTAATTTTCGCGCGGATTAATTTTCACGGGTTTAGGCATTTTCCGCGAAATTAATTCCGCGCGAAAACCCCAAAAATTCTCCGTCCGCAAAATTAATTCCGCGCGAAAACCCCAAAAATTCTCCGTCCGCAAAATTAATTCCGCGCGAAAACTCCAAAAATTCTCTGTCTGCGAAATTAAATCCGCGCGAAAACTCCAAAAATTCTCCGTCCGCAAAATTAAATCCGCGCGAAAAATCTAAATTTTGGCGATGCGTGAAATTAAATCCCCCCCTCCCCAAAAAAAAATAAATTAACATGAATAGGAAAAGACGACAGTTCAAATTGAGTTTTTTATGTCCTTTTTGATCATAATAAAAAATAGCTACGATACAACTAATCCAGATTTATAACTTCAATATCTTTTCTTCTTTCTTTTGAGCACCTTCATTGCCTCGTTTAAAGAGCTCTCGAATGTCTCTCAATTTTACTTCGCGTTTTTCGTTGTGTTTGTGACGGCAGTATCAGTAGCTATGGTTGATCTTCCTCTTTCTCCATCATTCCATCCGTAGATTTCAACTCTGGAGAGGAGTATCCGCAGAAAGATCATCCTAATGTAAATAGCCGGATGACTCTGAGTACGAATTAGATATTGATGACAGAAATGCATTCGACATCATCGTGTAAATTAACATAGATAAATATGTTTATATGTTGAAATAAAAAATTGTGAAATTTCTACTTCCCGCGAAATTAAATCCGCGCGAAAACTACGAAAACCTACGCCCGCGAAAATTAATCCACTTAAGGTTGTTTCATCGCACAAATTTTAAAAATTTTAAGATAATTTCTTGCGTTTCTTCTATTTATAGTTACCAACCAACATACATATTGTGTATACTAAATATCATTTAAGCCAACATGGTCAGGAAATCATGTGACCAATTTAAACAAAAGAATTTGATATACCGTAAATCCTCGAATTGATCTCCCACCCCCTCGATTAAGCCCCCATCATTGAATCTAAATTTTTTTATTAGCCCTCCCCGCTCAAATTGTCCCAAGGACATTAATATTTTGAACTGAACACGTATGAAGTATTGATGAACATATGCATATATCTTTTTTCTGGGTTAGTCATACCACATTTTTTTATTAGCCCCCTTCCCTCGAATAAACCCCTACTTAAAAAAATCATAAATTAATTAGCCCCCAGGGGGCCAATTCGAGGATTTACGGTATCATCCAATCAAAAAGTTCAAAGAAAATGCGTCAAGGTGGTCAAAATCTAACCAATGCACTAGACTGGTGTTTCTGTTTCTTTAAAATAATTCTATACGTTTCGCGATATTTGCGCTGGTATACAGTCTAGTGACCATCGACAACTTCTAATGCGAATTGCATGCTAACATTAACATTATAATAGAGATAAATATATACGAATATATGGAAGTATGAAAATTTTTATGAGATAGCAATAAAAAATAGAGGTTGTTTCAAGAATTTAGTAACAAAAAGTATGGCTATAGAATTAGCTAAAAAATTTTTTCATGGTCAAATGACCACGTCTAGATCCGCGCCTGGAGCGGGAGAATTGGCCTTTGACGACAATGAGATGTTAAAAAAACTAGACAAGGAACCAGAACTTTAAATGCAATATCTTATATTGTCTATGAAAAGAGAAAGAAAATCATCACGCACAATATCACGGAATCTGGATTAGCCGCAACAAAACATGGTCTTTAGCCATCAACGCTATCAAAAGCAATCAGCAATCTATGTCATTGTCTTGTAGGCCGTGTAGTTTTGGTTAGGGCAAATTTATTAATCTATTTAGTCACAGTCGTCTGGACATTCTCTAAATATGCCCCTTTACCCTACCCATCCAGAAGATCAATTAATAGTCTTGAAGTAAAAAGGTCTGAACTTTTGATTCTTCTATTTGGCTTAGTACTTATTTGATATACTCCCTTGTTTCGCTTTAGTTCCTATATGTTTATTATGCAACCGATAATATATATATATATATATATATTGAATATACTGGAAAAAGGGGTGTTGATGTATGTATATACTTATGTACTGAGATTTGAGCAAATACTTAAAATTACACTCATATATTACTAGCTATATAACCCATGAAAAATGCACTCATTCTATGCCAAAGAATAAATGTTTAACTAACGTCATGTCATTACTTCTTTGATAAAGGTATTAGAGGTAATAAAGGTATAAACAAATAAACAAAATTTATAACAAATGATGCAATGGAATTTGCTTGAATCCGAACAACTTCAATCTAACAGCTGCATGTCAATCTTCTATCATGTATCAGTGTTCCTTAATATACATAGCATTAGCCTAAAATAAAGAGATATTTTACATTGAAAAGATTTAATGAGGTATGTATCGGGGCATGTTTCACCTCATGGACGTAAGCACCTATGCCCTTTATGCACGGCTGCCACGGAGTTTAAAATACAAAGTTGGTATCTTGCGTGGGTTAACTCACCACTGTTTGCCCTCTTACTGGGATTGGCGTTAGGAAGGGCATCCAGCTGTAAAAACATCTGCTTCAATAAACCATCAGATGATTAAACCTACACAATTGTGGGGAATATCATCTTTTGATAACGTGCAACCGACTCTTAGTGGAAAAGGTCACGTAAAAACGGATGATGATGCTGATTAATGTCATTAATAAAGAGAGCCTAGGTAATAAAGAGATGTGCGATCGTTGAAAGAGTTAGGGGAGATTATTATCATCAATATAATTGATTATTATTCAAGATATTCTCTTTTGTTTAAGCTTTTTCAAAACCACATTCCGTAATTCTATTTCCATCTTTTACAATTCTCTTGGAACTTTTTTAAATGACGACGTCGAAATTTACGCCACACGTCTATCCAACTCTCTTTAACTTGCAACCTGATTCTCGCCAAATCTTTACGAACAGCTGAGTTGCAGTATACAAATTATTTACTCTGTAGGTTTTTAAGAACATCTTTCTCTAAACAAAACAAAAACGTGAAAATTTATAATTCACCATTTGTTACAGTGGTAATCGCATTTCGGATTGCCGCAGTTACAATCTGTTATAAAGTACAAAATGAAGAAAGCTTATTCTTTAGTACATTTTATCTTGACAATAACATTGTGCCGCATATTTGGCACATTGTCCCGATTATAATTTGTAAATTTTTACCTTTTAAACAACTTTGAGCGTTCACTTTTCGTAGCTGTTTTCGCGCTGTAACATACAAAAATATATTTACAATAACCATCAAGAGTAGAAAATCCTCCAAAGCTTGTGATCTGAAACACATCATTCGCTTTTTTCCAAACTGACTGCAATGTACGTTCTAATGTATAAACGGTTACACCAATTGTCCACCCAGCAACCATCAGTATAGTCTGTGCTGTTTTACCAGTCGCTATATAACTATAGGGATACATTATTGCCAAGAAGCGGTCTATTGACAATGTTACCAAATTATACATACAGCAGTGAAAGAAAACTATCACTATGGTGCTCTACGCTAGCTCCTTTATGCACATTTCTAATAAGTAAGAAAACCCAACCAGCACATATATGCAATGATGTTAATAACGTGTTTATTCGAGCGATTCTGTCGCACAGTTTTGTTAGACAAGAAAACGGTAAGGACAAATAAACTCATAAGCATGGTCGCTCCAGCAATCATCCAAACTGTTACTAACTGCATTATGTTTTCAGCTCTCAATATTTCCCTAAAATTTACAAATCTTTTATTTTTCTAAATATATTTCATTATTGTTATAGTCATTGGTGTATTGGGTGTATTTATGATCGAAATTATCACACATTACCACATTTGCTCACAAATGAAGGAAGAATAATCCTTCTATGATACGAATAAAAACATAAAGTTCAGTTAAGCATTGAACTAAAATGAAATCTTTATATGACATAATATATAGATGTTTTCGGCTTTATTACACAATTTTTCTAAAGTCAAATCATTGCAGAGAGACACAAAAACACAATACCAATATCACAACAAGCCTGTCGTTTTTTTAGCATTCGTCCATTGTTACTTAATATCCAAATTTTATCTATGGTTCAATGTACGAATTTTTTCAATGTAGTCATGTTCAATATCAATTCTTATTACTGTAAATCTTTTTTACGTTTTCAAAAAGCCGCTACAGTCTTTACATTGTTTGAAAAAGGACTATCGTTCGTAAAATAGTCTGCGGATTAAAAATTTCTGCACAACCCTTGTTTCTAATATGCCATAAACATTTGAAGGAAAATGAGAAGCCATCTCTTTTGAACTTGGATTCTAACTAACGCACAATGATGTCAGGTGGAAGATGCGCCATTTAACCAGATGCAACATTCATCTGCCCGGTGAAGTTAATAAAACAGAACGACATACATAAACGTCAGGAGTTCGATAAGAGGCGGAAACGCTGATTTTAAAACACACTTTTTAACTTCCACACAAAGGCCACCAGTGTCGAAGTTAATCACAGGGACTATCCCGTTTTCATCAGGTAATTAATACGGGATGCTTCCAAACAAAAGCATCTGTTTGAACATGTTGCGTAGCGCCTTCTGATTAATCATGGAATAGGACAATGAATACAATCCGAAATGTTATTTGGTTGTTTATACCGAAGTAAGCCAATCGCGCATATATGTTTTCCGTTTGCTTTGAAGATTGGTAGGTTAACTAATTAAATAATGCTGATTTCAAATCAAGTACCAGAATTGGGATATTTTTACCCCTAATACCTTAATTGGGCAAATTTGGGCCCAAAGTTTAAAATATTCTGTTTGCTTTAAAAATTGGTTCACTTTCTTCATTATGCGTATGCCATTCCCTAAATAAGATGAAAATATAGGAAAAAATTCTGTAGAAAAGTGAGATTTACCAAGGAAACGATTTCCACTCCCTTATCCTAAATATTTTTCCCATGGTTTCCTAAGTTTCCAACTTGAAAATGTTTAACCCCCCCCCCCCCCCCAAACATTTTCAAGTTGTTACGGCCCTGCTAATTTAAGTGACTTAGGTCAATTGACCAGTATGAGAATTCTTAATACATGAATATTTTTCAGAGAGGTCGAAGTAAATTAAAAGTCATTTAAATATGTAATTCAAAAACTCACCCAACCAATCTTAATAGATTAATTGATATATTAAAATCAAGAGTTTACAAAAATACTAGCAGCTGGATTAGCAGTCAACACTACCGAAGACGCCTGCATTTCTTATAGAGCCGCAGCGAAAATATGGTGTACAGCATTTTTTCCTGACATGTTATCAGATAAATCACATTCTAGCAAATATTTTTGGAAAATAAACCTGTTTAAGCAAACAACAACAACAAAGCTACAGTAAATATTTTCGTTTAAACAAAATTCACGCCCACCAAAATCTCTGGACATAATTTAAACGTATCATCGCCGTACCAATCCTCGGAATTTGCCAAAACGTTCTAAATATTCGAAAGTTATCCGCTATGAAAGCTACTAACTGTTTACTAAGTTTCGTTATAACATGAGTAAATTATTTGCCGTGCGCCTAATCAACCGGATTTACTAATTAGGCCTACTTCCTATAGTTCATCGTAGGTTCTCCATCCCTGACAAGTTAACACGACACACTCGCTAGCATTTGCTAAAATCTGCTGTGGCGCATCGCCTGTCGTGTTTTTCCTTGATAGTATTTTTCAAATAGAAACTTGGAATAGAAAAAAATATGCTACAATTGACTTTGATGACTATCTCCAAGAAGTATGCGCAGCGGACCTTCTTGTAGACCATATTCTTATTGGTGATTTGAATACGACTGCGGAAGTCAATGAATATCACCTTTAACGAGAAGAAAAACAAACAAGGCCGTGTTTTCCCACAACAGTTGGGTGTTTGGTGGCTGGTGCCGTGATTCCAAACAAAACTTTATGCATTCTACGTTGCTGACAACTATTCCAAATTCCAATACTACCAGGTTACTACCATCGTGTCAGACGAGATTACTGTGGTATTCCGGCACTGCAAGGTTTTTAACACCTTACACTTGTCCTCAGTCTTTATTTTGCGGATCTTCAAATATATCGAAACTTGAAATAATAAAACTAAATGTCTGCCGGAGCGTCAGGTGTAGATCCAGAAATCTATAGACGTATACTTTCTTCAAAGAATCTCAATGCAATCAGTAAAGAACTACGAGAAGAAATCGCACAAATGACAAAAAACCTGTTAACTGCCAGTTACCGTCCAATGTTACTCGAAGGTTTGGTAGTGTGTAGATGAATACCACTCGCTGAATAAGAACCCCGGTGCTTCGTCCAATTGGCGTTGGCAAAGTCTTCCGGCGAATAATTGTAAAAGCAATTTCGTGGGAACTAAAAAAAGACATCCAGGGGGCTGGTGGCCCTTTGCAAACATGTACCGGCCACCCCGCTGGTTCAGAAGCAGTAATCCACGCAAGACAGAATTATTTTAATCGATGCTCCCACACAGTGAATTTATGTCAAAAGTCAAAAAGGTTTTTACTTAGTTTTTTATTGCAAAACATTGTTATATATATATATATTGTTATATAGGTTTGAACTTGATTTTATACTAATTTTAGATCTTAAGCTTTTAACTACTTGTTTATATTCTTTTTACTGTAGCATTTGGGTTTTCCCTAATCTCCATTTACATTGTTTTTGATCCAATTCTTTTTTAAGCTTTTATCACTTAATTTCGTTTTTCAATCTTATTTTCATTTTTTACTTTTTGCTATTCATACAAGACGCATATGAAAAACAGTATAAATATTGGTAAAATAAATAAATGAATAAATAAAATAAATAAATAATTAAATAAATAGAAACTCTAGAATAAGTCACTTCACCGAAATACAAACTGAGCGCAGTACTTCCAGGGATGTAGCAAGATTCAACCCGAATGGGATTCGAACCAGGGACCTCTTGATTCTGAGCGCAACGCTTAGACCACTGTACCACTGCTGCATATTGATTAAGAACTTAATATATCTTGTTCCAACAGCCAAACAAGCGTGGTTAGCTGATCATTCCAGTGCTGGCGGGAAGATCGAAGCCCTAAATGAATGGAGCGGCAATTTAGTGATAGAAAGCAAAAAGTACGGTTATCATATTAACAAGGGAAAAACTGGTTGATAATAAAATGTCATCAAAAACCCGAAAAACCGAATCGAAAAGATATTTTCGGAGAATCGGTTAATATACACCATCGATGATAAGAAACACCTAGGTTTCGTAATAGGTTCTCAAGAATACAAAGAACTGTTTGTCGCGAAAAAGTGTCATCTTGGGAGAAAGAATTAAATACTTTGTTTTTGATTTGAAACACCCTGCAAAGGTGGACTCGGCATTCCTTTGTTGAAGGACAACGTTTCCGTTCATTACGGTTCTTCTTTATTATTAAAAAAACGCACACACAGAGAAGCAAAAGTAAACCAGAAACCGGTCTTACAAAATAATAACTATGATCAAACATAACAGTTTAAAGCCGAGAAAAACCAACCAATCGAAAATAGAGAAGGTTGCTAGAATAGATTCAAATTCAGATAAAGATACGCTGAGATTAGTTAAACAAACACAAAGGCTTGATCCATGGTTAAATGCCATACCATTTGAAAGCCAGAATTTGTACTTAACAACAAGAAAGAATTTTGATGTAGTTTGCCATTAACGGGTTTACCAAGTGTCTGTACATGCGAAGAAATTTTATCGCACAGCGCGCCTTCTCTTGTAAGAAAGACGGATTTGTGTCTTGCCGACACGACGGATTTGTGTCTTTTCACTACATTTTTGATGTGCGCACTCCCATGTTAATTTAATTTCGAATATATCGAAATCGACAGAGAAAATATTTCAAGAAAACGAAGATGAAAAAAAGTTCTTACCTAGAGCGTGTTCTGGACGTGGAACATGAGAATTTTTCACCATTAGTGTTTGGCGCTAACGGCGGAGTAGGTCCTTAATGTGACAAGTGCGTACGTTAGCACTAGAAATAGAACAGAAGCAAAGCGAATCACTTGGCTAAAAGCTCAATTGTCGTTTGAAATTTTAAAATCTGTCAACTTCGTGGATCAAGAGTGCCATTTAGAAAGAAAGATGAGACTGGCGTTCTAGATGAATTCAGATCGAAAGATGAGACTGGCGTTCTAGATGAATTCAGATCGAAAGAGATAAGATTGAAAGCATATAAATATTTAATTGATAAATATCTAATTTTTTACTTTTTACATTTTCATAATGGAGAATTTATATTTTCATTGGATTATATTATTTGCACTTCAAATTTTTAAACAATCTTTTTTTTTCAAGATTTTGTTTTTTGTTTTTTTTCCATATTTATGGTTTGCAATGCAGTGATGTTCAAAGAATCAAAACAAATTTACGGCACCAACCATTACATCTTTGATAATTTACTTGGTCACACACGGCACGCGGTTTGGCGGCAGCAATTCACTTAATTGTAACGAGAAAGTGTGTTTAAAAATGATATGGAAAATGAAAGTGAATCACAGGAACAATGACATTATTATATGTAACTAGCAATAAAACCCGAGTGTAAGATATGCATTCATCACTGCTTCATCATCATTACTTCTAAGACAAATAATAACTGTGTCAGCCCACCTTTCTGTGTTTTTGTATAAATATATACTTGTTGCGGTGCATTATTTATGGTTGCAAATTGCACGCACCACTTCTTAATTATAGTATATTAAAGTCAGCTCGACTTTGCGTGTTTTTAATAATCATAGTTAATAATACAGTTGATAAGAAATCAAAAGGTTCACTGATATTCAAACCTGACGAAAATCTGTTTCAACAAAAATATGGAGCTACCCGCTCTTTATACACCTAGAAAGAAACATTTTCCATCCTATTTCCTTCATATTTACTCGTAGGTTCGAAGAAGAAAGTTTATTAATAACAGCTACAAAAAGTTGGCAAATTCAAAACTTAATTTCTCTCTCTGTTCGATTTTCATTGTTATTTATTCACCTATTTTTACTCTTACAGAGTTAAATTTATCGCTGATGTTTTTATATCTCTCTGCATGTATGTATGTATATATTCAATCGAGTGAAATAATTTGACAAGAATATCAAATAAATAACACTTTGTATATTACAGTGTTGTCGTATACATGTTTAAATATTGAATTAGCAACATTGTTAATTTTATAAAGCGGGAATCCCCGTAAGACGGACACCAACTTCTCCAAGAATATTTTCATCAAAGCCTAAATACTTTGTATTGACTTGCAATCCTAGCTAATATTTTCTCTTATTTGTGAGATCAGTTAATACAGCCGTAACGAAAGCAAATAGCGCCATTACTACGGCACTCCATCCTAAACCGTACGAGTATCGGAACCATGTTTCGATTTTGAAGAACACCCCGTTGACGATTGATTTGGTTGGCTCTTCCTGCCAGTACAAAGCAAAATATCGTCCGGCACTGTACGCATACTTGATAGACATTTGGGCGTTGACCGTAAAAATAACCAATGAAATCAAAGCCAATAATCCTAGCAAAGAATTAAGTAATAACTTAATAACAGTTCAATTTCTATCTTTTTAATAATATTTTCATTCATTATAGACGTATAGACCCTTTATGACTTACCTCCAAAAAGAACTAAAGTTCCAGCAGGCCAGTAGCTACTCCCGGTTCTTTTGCTATTATCCGTAAAAAACGCGGTGGCGAACAACATTAATGAAACCAACGTCAAAAGACAAGCGAGAATCATCATCACACGGACTGCTTGGAACCAGTCTGAAATGCAAACGAGATGTTAAAGTATTTGTATAGTTGGTACGATGCGATGGTAAAGGAACTTGCTTGGCGGTTCAATTAATTGGGGTCGCAGGAAATCTTTATCGCATTCGTCGTAAGCTGGAAATCCGGAAACTGAGTCGCCGTCCACTTTAATGCAGGCTTGCCATAAACCAATGGACTTCGCCAACCCTTTGTAAATGTCCAGATCTTCTTTCCACATGGGAGTGCATGTACTGGCCACGAGTAGCGCCAGAGACAGTGACGTAAAGGAAATGGCGGTCACTACCAAGCAACGTGGCATTACGTCACCACAGGAAAGCAGCAAAATGGAATTTCCTTTATAACGGCTTTTCGCGAATGCAAACGCAAAAAACATTCAATCCAAACGTTTTCTCAGCAGTGAATATGCGTGACGTGCTTAGTACTAAAGATAAGATGTTTGTGTCTGCGATAAGGCGTTTAGTGTCACTAGCATTGAGTCAATATCTGTCTTCGTGACAAGATCACGGTAGTAACGTTTCACCGCACTAATAAGTTCTTTGTCAATTTTGATCTTTCTATATCTGTATTGCGCAGAATTTAGATTTCAATTTTCTGATTGTATTGGTTTTTATTATCAGTTTTGATACTTTTTAAGTAATACTAGTCAATGTCTGAATATAGGGTAATTGAAAATTTGAAAGAGTTTTTTGTTCAGGCTTCGTGACGTGCTCTCACAATGATCTCGGGGATTACACATGGCTTGAAGCTGTTATTGAATAACCTGCTTTTTAGTATACAATTCAACACATTTCAAAAATCGAATATTCAACATCCAAAATGTGACACCTTGCTGTCTATAAAAACAGCTACTAACACATGAAGATCTTTCTTGCCGTTTAACAAGTCGTCCCTTAAGTGAGAAAATGCAACAGTATCTTTCCTCATGAATCTTCTTCCTTATTTCGTCTAGAGCATAAAGTCTGGTTGCTCGGGCAAGGAGCAGGGATTGGTTAGTTAGACCACACTCAAACATCATATTTACTTCAACGTTTTCCTTTCACTGTGATAGTCTCAAATGCCCAATAAAGTTCACATAACAATGATGCCATTACAACTAATCTGATGACATAAAAAAGCGGAAGTTACCCACAAAACAACAGTAGGACCCCAGTGGTACAATAAGTAGGCCTGTAGTAAAGTACGCTATGGGTCAAGATCATCCAGAAGTTTGTATCTTTCACAAACATTCCGTCGCCAATGACACGAAACCAGTAAAATATCAGTAGTTACTAATCAAAAACGAAAGAAGTCGTAATCGAAATTAGAGGGAAAGTTCAAGAATCGAATGATGGTGATAACGTTGTCGATGCAAGTATTTGCGACAAAAGTTGCCAGAGACGAGGTAATTCACCGCTAAAATTTGTTGACAGACATGGGGGAATTCTTGAAAATTGAAGTAGTAAAGATTGTAGGGGTTGTCACAAAAAATCTACTCTACAAAGAAACAAACCTAGAGTTTTGCGGTACCAGGTATTTCACCTTTGATTAACATTGCTTCAAAAAAACTGCTTTGCACCCCAACAAGTGAATTCTGAGATGATTGTATAGCCGATTGATCAAGATTTCAAATGGATATTATTACTGAATGCCAGCAATTAACCACGTTATCTTTTATCACGAGACTTGTGATACGAACAGGTCTCCAGTAACCACTGTCGACGGAACCCATGCTATAGATTTTTTAGGTCGATAGAAAGTTTCAGCGAAAGTTGGTTCAAGGCATCAAGACGTTGATGTCATGATTTAAAAGCACTTCTTTCGTGATTATTATATACAAATTAATCAATCAAAGGCGAAATAAACATGTAATTACTCTCAAAGTATTGTTTCCAAAAAAGCTCTAAATGTTACCAAGACAACACCACACATAGCAAGAACAAAAAAATATATAAAAATTATATTCACATATAAATTGTAGGAAATCTAAAAAAAGTTAAATCAAGAAAAATCACATGAAAACATAAAATAAAATACCCTGCAAATATATATATACTGAAGCAAATGTCGGCAAATGGTGAAATAAGGAACAGAGTAAGGTGTGCTTGCAATACAGTCGTCAAAAAAATTTCTGTGAAATTTTCATATAGAACCTATTGCGCAAATGAATGCACAATTGACAAACAGTGATGAAAGCTTCGCTGGTACATTACCAAAGGTTAAACCAAATACACAGATTTTAATACATGGGTTTTTTCACCAGGTCTGACAAGACAGCGCAAATCAGGGCAAAGAAGGTGAACCCCACCCCACCCCAACCAATACCATATGACCATCGTAACCATGTTTCAATCTTGTATTCGCCGCCGTTAATGATGGCTTTGTCGACCACCTCCTCCCAGTACTGTGCGTGGAATGACCCGCCTCCGTACGTGTAGTACACACCATAATGCATGTTAAGCGTGAACACAAACAAGCCGATGACAGCGCAAAATCCTAAAGAAAAATAGAAACTTTAATGAAAAAAAGGAATTGAAGAAAATGCCTACCTCCGAAAAAAATGACCAAAGCAGATGGCCAAAAGCGACTTCCAGTTTTCTTGCTGTTGTCGGTTATGAGGGCAAGCACAAAAAAGAATATTCCGAAACCGGTCCCCATGCAAGACAGCAACATTAGGGCGCGTACAGAGTTGAACCATGCTAAATATAAAATACTGTATTATACTACAGCCTACTCTTGTAGTAGGGATGAGATGGATTTTTTACTAAAACATACGATGACCAAATCAAAGAAATAACATTTTACAAATACGTACGTGGAGGTTCCACTAAATGCGGCCGCAAGTAATCTTTATCACAATTGAAGAACTCAGGGTAACCAACTTCCGCTTTATCCTCTGATGAGATGCAACCTTGCCACAAGCCAATGTAAGATCTTGTACCTTTGTAAAAGTCAATATCCTCTTTCCAATAATTGGTTGATGTGCTTACACATAGAAAAAGGAAACCTAATATTCCCAATACTAATGTAGCTATAGCCAGGCAAATTCTCATTTTGTAATTTTATGAACTCTAGAAAACAAAAATAATAAAACAAATATATAATTTGACTTTTAAGTACGATACAGCTAAGTTTGAACCTGTTAATATACAATAGGTGTCTTTGAAATGTGTTGTAAAAGGAAAAAGAATCTGCCAGAACAAAAGTGATCACTATGATTAGCGGTCGTTAGGCTAAGAGGAAAAGTAAGCTACTGCAGAAAATTTCAATGATTGGTAAGAAGCCTTCCCTGAAAAGTACCACAAGAATAAATTTTATGAACTTATAAAAGGATGGAAGGAAAACTACAATAAAATAACAAAACGTCACCCATGTTGACAGAAATGTTCAACAATTTTAAGACAGTTTTCAAGATAAACTGGAAAATAATTAATTGGATTTTAGGAAACCCGAAGATGCTTAGATTTCTTTTATTAAAAAAAACATGAAAATGGGTTACATAATAATAACACAATAATTTTGAACAAGCTTGATATACCAATTGTTATACAATACTTGATTACTCATCTATATATTTATCATCTGACTTTTACATTTAAAATGCTCCATGATCAGATGATTTTCTTCTTTGCATTGTTATGACTGTTAAAACAAAAAACAACAAGTTACATAGATTTGACAAATCAAATAGGAGTAGAAATCAAAGGTTGAATACTTGAAAATGTTAGAAACAATGTTTACAGTTCATGGTCAGTGACATTAGAACAGAAGGAATATAGATTGGTAAAGATAATTGAGTTTTCTTCTTTTTTAAGTCATTTCAGTTTTTTTAAATTTAAACAACAAGTAGACCTTGATGTTTACATACATATAAAGAATAGGTAAGTAGAAAAGATATGAATGGAAATCAAGAGCAGATCTCAAATGATAAGAGAGTTTTTCAATTAATGGTGAGTTAAAAAGGTTGGATGTAAAACGTATAAACTAATGTTTAAAAAATACTCAGAAATGCTATGCTACGGCATTAACAAGAAATTAGAAACGAAAGAATCCAGATAATTAATGATGGTACGTCTACATCTATCATCTACTGGTGCCACAAAATCTTTAACAAATTCGATGGACTGTAACATAAAAAAATAATCAGCTATGTTAATTTGATTGCCGCATCATGGTTAGGGTAAAAGACGAACATTGATTTTGTCTTTAATTAAATCGACTGGTATGTGCTTGACAGGGAGCAAAAACGTTTATTAAAACCAATATGTTAACCCAAAGATCTCAGTTCAAGTCAGTTTCTATAAAATGAAAAAAAGTTGTTATATATGTTATTGCTCACCCGATTGGTGATTATGTGTAAATTCCGTAGTTTTTTTATTATTATTGAAAATTTGATTTGAACTAAAAAAGTGTATATTTTTGAATTATTAAAAACACTATTAAAAAAAGATTTTTGTAGCAAATTTGTATAATTGTCATGAAACTCAAAATCCAATAAAAAATTCCCCAAAATAAAAAATTATGTAAATTAAATTTTTCGTCGTCTTTTTCGTTTTCAGTCTATATTTTTATGTTGAAAAAAAAACTCCGTCACAGCAAAAATGTGATTTAGGTTGGTTTCCATGTGTTTGGAATATTCTGCAAAGTTTCGAGTAACATTTGACCGCAAGTGAAGAAACCATCTCAATGATTATTTAAACTACCGTAATTTTAAACAACATAGAAAATATTTTCAAACAGAAACATCAATTTTCAACGTCGTCATGTTTCGGAGACAAGATTTGTTTTTTCCTGATGAACCGTTCAGGTAAATGCCATGAATTATATTGGGATTAACTAGCTAGTTGTACCACACATTTGTTTTTGAACTTAAATACCTACGCTGTATAACGATTAGGAGCTATTTCGAAATTTCGAAAGATTTTTTGTGGGAATAAAGACGCTCATTCGAGATAGCCAACCTGGCAAACATTCACTGCAAAGCAGATATTATGGATTGCATTAGCTTATTGTCTCTCAAGTGACATAACTTTGGTGGATAATTCTTTTTCTTACTGCTATAGCATAGAAGAAGGAACTTGCTGTGAGAAGTGAAAAGTAATTTTCTAAACATTTGTAAAGATAATAAACCAAAACTATTCAATAGGTTATTATCACCAGCAGAAAAGAACATGGTGAATTGAACTATCTACAACACTATATCAATTCTAATAATACAAGATAAGCTATGGCATAAATTCTATTCATTTTACCATATTGTGTGGCATTATGTTTCAACTGTAGTCATGTTGAAGGATATACACTCTTTTTTATAAGAACAATTTTATAAGAACACCAAGGCTTAAATTGGTCAAAAATTAAAAACAAACTAAGAACAAGGCCAATGCTTAATTAATAATTAGGTTGGTGCATTGCAACTGTAAGACCCCATTATGGAAGAATATTCAAAGATATAGGAAGAATAACAGGTGCGACCTAAATTTAGTATATCAGTGTAATTGGGCATATACGCGTTTGTTTTTTCTTTTCTTTGTAGATGTATTATGCAACTTATGGAGTAAAAGCACAAAAGTTTTTCTTATATTTCTTTAAGAACAGAATCAAGGCTAGAATCAGTTAAAAATTAAAAACAGCTAAGGCTGAACCCAATTTACCTGGTTCTTATAAAAAAACAAAGTGTATACTGAGAGATGATACAATCATTGATGAGATGCAACATTTTGGATCCTTACAAAAAATACATTGTTACAACATCCTTGGTATAAATTAGAAAGATTCTTCAGTTGCCATTGTGAAAAGGTTGAAATTCGCTCAGAGTGGATGGGATTCAAACTCACAACCACCCACATTCTAGGCTGTTGTCTTAACCACTCGGTCATCTGAACACAACATTGCAGAATTTAAATATGAATCAACAAAGAAAAGAAAAAACAAACCCGTACATGCCCAATTACACTGATATACTAAATTTAGGTCGCACCTGTTATTCTTCCTCTATATCTTTGAATATTCTTCCATAATGGGGTCTTACAGTTGCAAATGCACCAACCTAATTATTAATTAAGCATTGGCCTTGTTCTTAGTTTGTTTTTAATTTTTGACCAATTTAAGCTTTGGTGTTCTTATAAAATTCTTCTTATAAAAAAGAGTGTATATCCTTCAACATGACTACAGTTGAAACATAATGCCATACAATATGGTAAAATGAATAGAATTTATGCCATAGCTTATCTTGTATTATTAGAATTGATATAGTGTTGTGGGTATGTGGGTCATGTAACATCTTTGACCTCATGGATATAAGCACCCATGCCCTTTATGCACTGCTGCCACGGAGCTATTGCGTGGGTTAACTCACCACTGTTTTTCCTCTTCCTGAGGTTGGCGTTAGGAAGGGCATCCAGCTGTAAAAAAACATCTGCTCCAATGAATCATCAAATGATTAAACTTACAAAATTGTGGGAAATATCATCTGTTGAAACCTCGTCTAACCCATGCTAGCATGGAAAATAGACGTGAAAAATGTAAATGATGATGATGATGATGATATAGTTCAATTCACCATGTTCTTTTCTGCTGGTGATGATAACTTCTTGAATAGTTTTGGTTTATTATCTTTACAAACCTATTATTGTGATGACAGCATCTTTTGGTCAACCCTTTTTTATTTGTGGAGGCATTTGGACCATTCATCTAGTAGTATGAAAAAGCAGCAATCTTAGGCGACATGACAGTCTGGAATGTTTTCTACTTGGCCATTCAGTACATCACGACCGACTTTTAACTTGCCAATTATCAGATCATTGTTAGAGGGCACAGGCTGGACGTCTACCACTCCTGGAAACTCATCTGAAAAATTAAAGAGAACAATTCAGAATTATTTTATTTTATAGGGAAAAAATTCTTGAAGCAAGTTTTATAATTGCAAAACCTTGCTCTAATTCCTTAGATCATGTCTGCTGTTGTGATAGTAGGACACTATTGCCATGATTAACTTATTGAAATATAAAAGTCTAGCCTGTCAGATGTACTGACATGTGTAAGGCATTTCCATTTAGCATTTCTTGAGAATCACCGCCATTAAGTTCACCAGGGTTTTCTGAGAAATGAGATCAGTGTTTTCATGAAAATGAAAATGAAACTGTTACTTACAATAGGAAACGATTGTAAAGGAAAGTGTGAGGAACATGAAAAAAAATATCAAAGTTTGATGAGACATTGATTAAACTGCAGAGGAAGAAAAAGGGAAATCAAAAATATATACTTGTTGAATACAAAAGTAAAAAAATCTTTTTAACGTATATTTTCGATTTAGATTTTCATTTCTCTATAGCTATGCTTGTGTAATATCTGCTCCCTGTTATTTTAAAGTCAACATTATTTCAAAATTGAGAGCAAGCAATTTTTAATTGCATACTTTTAAAAAAAAGATAGATCCAGTTTAAGCAGAAGATGCTCGGATTGTTCCTATTCTGTTTTTAACCCAATGATCTGGCGTTTTGCAGGGCTAATTTTGTATTGTAAAATAAAAAGTGCATTTGAAAAATTTCAAAAAAGGTGTTTAATTTCTACACTGTTTTACATGCAGATTGCCTCTTTTTCAGTCTATTTTCTAACAAAATGTGTGTTTTCATTTGTTTTTAGCATTAACATAGTATGGGTATCGGCTAGTAGATCTGAAGAAGCTGTGCTGTAGATTTTTAGGTTAATTGGCAAGGTTGTTCGACAAGTCTAGCACCAACAGTGAGAAGATATACGGTATCATCTGAAGACAAGTTGAGATATTATGAACAAGTTTAAAAGAGTTTAAATCAGTGGCAATAACAGGAAAAAATTAGTGAATATCAAGGCAAAATTCCAACGCCATTCAACAAGTCTCCTTGATCTTAACATTCATAGTGGAATATACGTCAGATAATACGAAAGAAGAGTATTACTGCGATATATACATATGGTAGAGCTTCTGAGAATATCCTGCTTAGATAGAGTCGAAAATCATTTGAACTCTGAATCACTACTTCACTGCCACGTGAACGTGTGTATGATTTGGTCTATTTAATGCTTTTAGGATTGTAAAGAAGCTTATAAATTGAGACACTGAAAATCGTAAAAATCTTCGTTGTGTCTGATTCTGTTTCTCTATGATTTACATTATTGTTCCATTGTGATTATTCTCACTTCAGGCATCATGATGCATTGTTTGATCAAATGAACCAGATGAATCAGAGAATGATGTCCGGCTTTGGACATCCGTTTATGATGAACACGCCAATGCTTAACGGTTCCCACCATGGAGATGCGAGCAGACGTGACATAATGATGCCGCATAGCATGTTTGCTGCGAACTCAATGTTTGGAAATATGGGTGGATTTATGGTAATTTCAATGACAAAATGAATTGCTTGTATTTCTTTCTAACCACACATTTCATCTTGTTTCAATATGTAATTTGCTATGTGAGTTGTTCTCGTTCAGTCTGACATGCGGAACGACCCTAATATGCAGTCTTTCTCGTCTTCACAAGTCCTATCCTACTCAAGCAATGGAAACGGTCCACCAAAATACTACGAAGCAAAGTCGGAAGTGACCCAAGGTCCTGACGGTGTAAGTGATGATTAGAATCGATAAGAGTTTCTCCTATTTGCTTCGTTTGTTGCATAGGTGAAGCAAACTCGGAAAAGTGAAAGGAATTCAGAAACTGGAATCGACAGGATGGCCGTTGGACATCATATTTGTAAGTCAAAATACTCCGTCATCTTTGTTTGTTTGTTGTTGTTTTCAACGAGATTCCCAGAACGCTCATTAAGCATTATCATGACTTCGACCCAGAGCTTTAGTGTATTTAATTGCTCCCATTTGTGCTACGATTATTTTTGATGAAATACGACTTTGTTTATTTATAACCGCTCAATAAACAACTTTGTGATAGCATGGTCTTGAACCCAGAACCTTTCGGTTAAGAGCCGAATACCATTACCATTGCGCTATCGCCGGATTTACCAATGCGGTATCACCGGATAATCTTGCATGCGACCATACTATAAGACTCCCTTGTTTCCCATCAAATCAACATAATTCTCCACAAATAAGCAATGCTACATTTGTCAGATTTTCTTCTTTTTTTAAAATCATATGAAAGTTTGCAAACCACTCATATCTCAACAACAAAACGGTAATATTGCAATATTCATTGAAAAGATTAATTCTTAAATAAGTGTAAAAACAAAAGTGAGTTCGTTTTTAACTGTTTGCAATAAGTGGATTTTTGTAGATGACAGAGGCCATGTTGTTGAACGAAGCCTAAATCGACGCAGTGGTGATCGCGAAGAGAAACAGGATTACATTAACATGGAAGAAAGTTAGTTGCTTCCCACATCCACGTTTTTAGTTGAAAATGTGCTAATGTACTTGGTTTCAATTCGACTTGTGCAGGAAATAATGACGTTTTCATTTTGCAGATGCAAAAGACGAATTCCATAAAGAGTGGCAACAGAAAGCTCGTGTAAACCCGTCCAGGCATGCCCTATACAACCCTTCGCGAAATCGACACGAAGCACGCGCCATCGACGGTATGCGATAATTGTCTTTATCTATAAATAGTGAAAATATATATTTCATACGAGAGTTTTTAATCATAAAGGTCTTCATGAAAATATATAAAACTTGAAAGAGTTTCAATCAGCGGAAATTTTGCAGATCGAGAACATGGTCATCGTTCGCGCGGTCGTTATGGAAAAACTGGACGTCATGGCAACAGTCTAGAAGAAGTGTGAAACCATTATTTGTATTGTAACTGAAAAAAAACAAAACATGTATTAATAAACAAGAGAGGTTTTTCATAACTACTATGCACAAGTCTGTTTCACTTCGATTGTATCACAACACAAGAATATTCGCTCGTCTTGTTGTTACTGTAGTGATTTAACAAGCGGTGCGTTTTTGACACACATTATAAAGTATGTTTTTGATGTAATTTATCGGTTGTGTTTGATGGAAAATATATCTTAAGTATCAATTAAAAATTGCCACGTTATGTAGCAGATCATATCTTTGGAACAACACATTTTGTTTCTTTAACATACCATTTATTCTCTTTTTGACCCATTCTGCAGCCTTTCGTTGACCAGTCAAACAGTATTTACATAGAGCTTCTAAACCGTATCTTCCTGCTATGTTTACCTGTTTATTTAACTGCTTCCAAATGCGAACCTCGTAAATTGAAGAGTATCTACGAATTTTGATAGATACGACAAAGAAAAAGTTCTTCACTTACTGTTGCAATTTGCCTGTGTATTACCCATCTCTCAAATACAAGGATACTTCTCTCCCTAACAGCAGGCGACCTAATGTGCTGATATACATGATATCCACGGATGGACACTGGAGTAAAATACACCATATATTCCACTCTGTAAGTATCAGCAAACACATTTATTTCCAAAGAATTATTCGAATATGATTTTGTGACAAAGATTCCTTCGATGCTTTCAAACTTGTGGCAATGATGAACGAAGTTTTTTATTGCTCTTTTAACAGTTAATATGTCCGCCCTCGTGTTACCTTGGTGACGTGAAAACACCTTATTTTTGTGTGCACTGAGAAAATTTGTGTGGAAAAGGTATTCCAAGCAACAGATGATTATTCGTACTCGTTTCGTTGAGGCGGTGGATAACGCAAATGTTAATACAGTGGAATCTCTCTAAAGCAGACACCATCGGTGCAAAAAAAATTGTCCGCTTTATAGAGATGTCCGTTTTATAGAGATTTGACCAAAATTTAGTTTTGTACGGAATTTTGACCAAAAAAGTTTTAGGTACACGTATAAGTATTTTTCCAAAAAGAATTGACTCATGGCCTACTATAACTACACGACCGAATATCTTGCCTTTGCGCCAAAACATTAGTGGGGTAACATTTTAGTGGATGAACATTTTGCTCCACTAATTCGCGCTCATCCGTGGTCGATTCTACACAGATAAATAATAATAAACAAAATCTTTACGGAATATTTGTTTAAGTAAGTGCGCGCAAAAATCTAAGATTGCTGAATTTTTAGTTGTAAACAAGATGTTGGTATAGATCGATTTGGCCTGACGTCACAACCTCCAATCACCATAGTGACTAAAATCACTGGGTAAAAACAACACGATGAAACCCATTGCAAAGCTAAGCCGTGTCGTGTGTTATAAAGAGTTTTGCGTGAAATAATAACGATTCTTTCTAGAAAATGGCTTACGAATATTTTTATAAATTACCTGCCGAAGGAAGGAAGCGATATATTGATAAACTTGACGCGATAAAGTTAAAGGAATGCCCTAATGCAAGCACCTAGAATTGCTCTAGCGGATTCCAGGAAGAGCCGAGGGACCTGGGCCGAGTGTCAAACTTCTTACCACCATGAGATGGTTGTGCGTACATGGGTTCCCACCCGCCACGCCCTCTTGGTTCCCCGCATTTTGCCCCACGGACACCCAGAGACCTTAATTCCTTAATATAAGCACCTAGAATTGCTCTAGCGGATTCCAGGAAGGGCCGAAGGACCTGGGCCAAATGTCAAACTTCTTACCACCATGAAGTGGTTGTGCCTACATGGGTGCCTACCCGCCACGCCCTCATGGTTCCCGGCATTTTGTCCCACGGACCCCCAGTGGCCTTAATTCCTTAATATAAGCACCTAGAATTGCTCTAGCGGATTCCAGGAAGGGCTGAAGGACCTGGTCCGGGTGTCAAACTTTTTACTACCATGAGGTGGTTGTGCCTACATGGGTGCCTACCCGCCACGCCCTCATGGTTCCCCGCATTTTGCCCCACGGACCCCCAGTGGCCTTAATTCCTTAATATAAGCACCTAGAATTGCTCTAGCGGATTCCAGGAAGGGCCGAAGGATCTGGGCCGGGTGTCAAACTTCTTACCACCATGAGGTGGTTGTGCCTACATGGGTGCCTACCCGCCACGCTCTCCTGGTTCCCCGCATTTTGCCCCACGGTCCCCCAGAGGCCTTAATTCCTTAATATAAGCACATAGAATGCAATTTGAATACTGACGGGTTTGTGCAACCAAAAGCTACGCAACTTTTTGGCATCTTTTCTCTAGAAATCTATACAATTTATAGAAATATAGAAATTTTCCGTGGCGGGGCGATAGAAGAAGCCTAAAATCGAACTTTGTTTTCACCCAGTTGTTGTTGCTATGCGCAGGTTGCCAAGTCGAACCGAATCGGTCTATAATGTAACATGGCTTTTTAAACTACTGATAAGGTATATTATATATACATCTATTTTTTTTTTATGAATATTTTCTATTATTTTTGTTGCAACTATGGTTAGAACTTGCAGTGTAGTCAATTGTACCACATAAGAAACGAGAAAAAAAAACAATTCATTTGCTGGTTATGTTGCAAAAAAATGTTTAGACAAAGTTAGTTGTGAAAAATGAAATAATCTTCTCATATAATCTGGAGAAAATTGTACAATTGCAAGCAAGATGAAAAAAATGAATTCTTGAATGTACTTTCAAGAGGTGGTCTGCTAATACCTACTGAAGACTTTGCGCATTTTGTAGCTAAGTCCTTTGCAATATTAGATACACCATGTCATTTATTTACAAAATCTAAACTTTCTGAAAGATTTTCAGCTGAATATGTTCTTAAAAATTACATTGGAATACCTTTTGATTTTTTATGTTCTGGTCATGTTCTTTTAATAAAGTATATCTACCTAACAATAACAAACAAATATATTCTTTAGTAACGTACAAAAACGTCTTTGTGATACTGTGAGAAAAGATGCAGTCAAAGACTTTAAGTGAAGACAAACCGGAAGAGTGAACTATTCTTGAACTTTAATATGATTGATTTTACTAATATGCATTTACCGATTGTGCTCAGCAACTTTTTAGCAACTTTTGGCTTTGGGAACAACTTTTTCAGGGCAACTTTTTAGCGAATTTTAGCAAAAAATGGACAATTAGATAAATCATAATTAGAATTTTTGATGATAAAAATAATGTTTTGATGTTTATAGTTCTTGATTATTTTTTGCACGAACCCATCATGTTGTCCCAGTGTCATGTATTACATGTATGCACTACAGCACTATACTTATATGTTCAGTGCAACACTGGCAGTGTTTAATATCGAATGTTGTGTTGCTTACCCTAGGTGCATCCCAGTGCATGTGTTAACAATAAAAAAATGGCGTTTGGTAATTTGCTGCTAATTTGATGCCATGGACAAATCACTTGACCTGTCCGAGCGAGACGACTTAGAAAACAGAAAACGAAGATGTAGAGATTTCAGAGAACGAAGATAAGACGTGCCGATAAAAGAAGTCCAAAATCCAATTTTGATAGCAAAAAATACTGGTAAAAGTCTAAGTGCCCCAGCAATAGCTGATGTTGCACGTAAGCAAAAACTTCCTGTCAATAAAGGAAAATACAGGAAAAGGGAGAGTAAAGCTACTGCCAATATGTCTGCTTGGGATCGGTTGAAGGAATTTCCTAACCACTAGGGCATTTGCTTAGTTTCTTATAAAAAATTACCTGTATACAATCTGTAGAATTAGTTCTGTTGTATTGTACTAATCTGGAAACAGTATCCCAGCAAGATAAAGTCAAATGAACAACCAGAACTCCAGAAGTTTTGTTTCAAACTTTTCATTTTATTGGCTTCTAATAAATGTTTTGTAAATATACGCTATAATGCGAAAGATTTATTAAAATATTTTTATACATTTCAAGAAATTTATCTTTATAGGTATCATTTTGCAATATTATTTTAAAATATAGAAACTTTTAATTAAGTATGCGTGAAAATATCGGGAAATTTGGGCGAGAACTAGGTGCAGCACTTGAAGTTTTCGTAGCAACTTTTTGTATTTTTTGCAACTTTTGAGCAACTTTTCGCATTTTACACAGCAACTCCAACTGCAACTCCATTGACTCCAAATTTCATGACTTTTCCTAAATTTAGTTATTATGACGTCATAATTGAGTTTTTTATAATTTTTATCATGAATTTTTTGTACTTATTTTGTATCTTTCTCAAAACCTTTCATGAACCTGTGTATGTGATGACTGCAATGCTAAATGAACTGAATGGAACAAGAGACTTATAATATATTACTTTTTCATTTTTATTTGAAACTACGTTTATTTGTTGTAGAGATGTATTTCATAACCTTCAAGTTTGTCTGTAAGTTTATATTATATTAATATATTAGCTATATTTTCAGTATTTTTTGTGTCATTTTACTGATATTATTCAATATTTTTCATTAAAATAACTCTATACTGTTATAAAATACATAATCTTCATGATTCAAACTATATTTACAAAAGATAATTTTTTCAAATGTTACCCCACTAATTTTTTGACGCAAAGGCAAGATATCCGGCCGTGTAGTTATAGTAGGCCATGGTTGACTCAAAAATATTTACAAGGTTTTTGTTAATATATGCTTTAATTGAAGATCGCTTTCGATTCTTCAGTTGAAGGTCCTCAATCCTGTTCGTGATCGTAAATAACATATCTTGGCTATCATCATCAAAGACAGGGCAGCGCTTCATTTTGTCAAGCAATATGATTATCTCTTTGAAACCCATGCTTTCTTGTTCCAACTCCTCATTGCTCCCGTCATCATCGGAAATCTCTTCGACCTGATCACTTGCAATTTCTGGATTCTGAATCGCATTAATGCTGTCTTCTCTGACCCGCCAATCTTGTCGCCAATCGATTTCGAATTCATTGATCATTAGCTCAGACGCTGGAACATTTTCGTCGAAATTGGCGTATTATGAGGCAGATATATCCGTAGTAAATTCCTTTACAAGAGCTTCAAATTCCAAATCATCATCTTCTTCGGCATCCATCAGTTCGTTGTCCCCTTTAATGCCGCATTTCTCGAAACATAAACTTTTGATAGTTGAGCTGCTTCTTTCCACGCTTCTTATCGCCCTTGATAATTTGAGTTGCAGATGCATCCTCTTTGATCCTTGCGAGCACATACTTAACCAACCTTTTCCGGTACTTGACCTTGAAATTTTGGATGATGCCAGCACCCAGTCGTTGTAACCTCGAAGTTGTATTCTTCGGTAAGAAAATGATTTAACTACTCCTTTCGTAGCACACTGCAATGTCTTCATACACAAACATGTCTGCCATTCAAAAGATGTTGCTCAAAAACATTGATTAAGAAATTGAGATGAGTTTTATAAAACAGAAACAATACGATTTAGATTCTTTTGTCCGAGGATACCACGCTTACATTGGCACCCAAAGTTGATGATGAAAATCAGCATGACAAGTTTGCAGTTACTATTGTGGTGGAAGAACTAATAGTTGGGCATGTTCCTAAAAACTTGAGTAAAATATTCCATCAATTTATGGAATTTCCTAGCTGTACCATCGGATGCAAAGTAACTTGGGAATTGTGGAGCAGTATGATCTTGAGATTCCTGTCCAGTATAGATTTATTGGTGCCGAAAAGGCAGTTGAATTGACAGAAAAGAACATAAAAAAGGTTTTTGAAAACATAAATAAGAAAGTTATCAAATGAGTAAATAATTTTTGTCGTCATGTTATTTTTGCAGTGTCCGCTTTATAGAGAGCGTTTATAGTGAAAAATTTTATTTGGTGCAGAAACAATTGTCCGCTTTATGGAGTGTCCGCTTTATGATTGTCCGCTTTATAGAGATGTCCGTTATAAGGGTTTAACCTAAGATCCATCCATTCCAAGCGCAACTGGCCGTCTTATAGAGGTTTCCGCTTTATACCGTGTCCACTTTAGGGAGATTCCACTGTATATCCATGCATTTCAGCATTTACCCTTATTATCGTATTTGAAATTAAAATTAATTAAATTGCTTTTTGACCTCCTGGTGCTATTCATATATTTTTTGCCTAATCGAGGATGCTCTTATTTTTAAATATCGTATATCTAATATACAATGGACTTAATTTAAAGGGGAAAAAATCACCAACAAGAAATTTGGAAGTGCCATCATCGATACTGCTGAAAGAAAAGACCTTTGTGGAAACACCACACTTCAAATTTAACGTTCGTACGTAATGTTTATTCGTATTTAATGTTTGAAAAAGTGTCCTTTGGGTATAAACATCCACACAAGAAGACCACAAGCTGTGCTTCAGCTGTAAAGAGAACAAACATCAACAGGGCGTTGGAACCCTAGTTTACAAGGATATTGTTAACACTGTCATGAGCTGTTGACCAGAAGATTCATAATCATCCGTCTGAAAGCAACTCCTTCTAACATAGCCATCGTGAAGGTTTACGCTCCAACTTCTGACTACAGCGATGGTGATGAATTAGAAAAATTCTACGACCAACTGCAAGAAATCTTGGAGCAGTTCCCCAAGAAAGACATCCTTGTTGTAAAAAGCGATTGGAATGCCAAGGTAGGAGAAGATGCTGGCAACAACTGGAAGGACACATGTGGGCGCTACTGAAATGCAGAGACAAACGAAGGAGTTTGACATTGAAAAGCCGAGGGCCACACTGATAGCTGAGGAGAAATAGCTGAGAAATGCTAGGAAGTAAATTTTCACCACTTACCATGCTTGATATAGATGATACAGACATGGACACGTTGATTAACAACTTCAAAGCGGCAGTGATTGAAACTGGCAGCAAGATCTTTGGCAAACAACGAAAAGTCAAGAAACCTTGTGTTGCAGCTGATATCCTTTATCTGTGTTTGACAAACGGAGAGAGTTAAAGAAGACGACTACGGTCAGCCACTACGGGATGGAAAGGATATGACTTAATGTTTGAAAAAGGTGTTCTAAATTCATACCTCTATTTCAACCAATTCCTAACTAATTTGCGTCTCTAATGGACATTCTTTTCTAACGTAATTTTTGACACAACGGATGCGAGCTTTCGGGGAGTATTTTGAGACGGCTGGAAAAACATACTTATCAAAACACGATATCATATTCAAGGAATCATTTTCAAAAACATTTGAGCGTGTGTGGGTTTATCATGTCCCTGAAAGTAACGAATCAAGACATGATATTTTCAGCTTTTGCAGTTTATTTGATCGCGAGCGGTTACGTGGAATGCCGTTACCATCTCAAAGGTAAATGTTTGATTCGATTACACTGTGTTTTCTTGTTCTATATAAGAAAAATTTGTTGAATTTTTCTTTTTTTTTTTTTTTTTTTTCAATTGTTGTTTATTCACCATATAAAAAATACAAAATTACATAGAAGAAACAAATTACAAAAAATATATGGTTGGTGTCACTCAATAGCATAAAGCTGAACAATGTAGTGACACTTACTTAGTGACACTTTGCAATTTTACGCGTCTTTGCGAAATATAAAATGTTTGCATCTACTTCATCATGATAAATGAATGATTATCTAGGTCTATTATTTCTCCAGGATGCCTTTCGTATCAAAAACCTGTCTTGAATTCTCACAATGAGATACTGTATTGCGCGGACCAATGTCCCTACGGTTGCATCGAAAGTTACTCGCCACCATGGGGTACATACTGTCAACGTAAGCTGCTGATCTTTCGTAAAACTATGCGTGTGAATCTGTCAGCTATTTTCTTGAAACATTATCTTTTCCTTGAATCAACTTTCTTTTGTTTACACAACATCTATGTCGAAAACTCTCATCGCCGTTCTATTGGTTTTACTGTTTTTCAAATCTGAACAATTTTAAAGACTATGATTGCACTCTCCCAAAACATTTCTCGCTAGTTGAATATTTACTTCAAAATTTGTTTATCTTCCAAAAAACTGCAAAAACTTCACAGCCGCCAGAACACAAAATAAATTAGATTTTATAGGCCATGTCAAAATTGACAAAAGTATCACTTTTCTTTAGACTTTAGTGCACCTAAAGTAAAACACCTAAAAAATGTTGCTGTATGTATCAGCTTTCAGGAATAGGATGGTAAACGGCCTCTATCGTAATGTAAGGGGTTGTTTCAAGGGGTAAAACAGGGGGTATTGCCAATTTTTTTACAATTTTCGAAATTTCATTGATTGACATGTTTTTGACAATATGAGAAGAATTTAGTGCTATTCTTGGCTAAATTGTCACTGTGGGGTTGTCAGATGACACATTAAACATTTTAAATATTTTTGAGGGATATCAGGGGGTAAATTTGGTTATAAATTACAAAAGTTAGGCACATTTATCTACTGAAAAACAATTACAAAAGTATTGCCGTTCTCAAAACATTAGTGCACCCATATGAAAATGTTAATATCCATCTCAGCTTTCAGGAATGGGCTGGTAAATGACCTCTATTGGTATTTAAGGGGCATTTTAGGGACTAAAACTTGGGGTGCTGTACATCTGCAGATATTCTAAATTTCCATTGATTTCGAGTATTTCTCAATTTCAAATTGTAAATCTTATTTTTTTGGCTGAATTAAGACTCTAAGGTTGAGAGCTGAAATTCTTTTGAAATTTGTGACAAAATTAGGGGGTGAAATTTATTAAATATTGTAATATTTAAGACAAATTTGGCATATTTCCTCCTTAATTAACAACTACACTTGTAATCACTGCTGCAATATCATAGTTTCATCTTTGAAATGTTAGTTAATTAAGGCATATCAGTAATAGGATTGCAAAAAGACTTTCATTTTAAAGGGTGACTTTTAGCTCAGCAAGGGGTAAATTATATAAAATTTTGAAAAATTCGGGGGCAATATTCTACGAGTACGTACTAAAATTTTCTCTTGCTGGTGCGTCATTATAAATTTTTCCATTCTTCAAATCCTAAATAGGTTTAACATTATGAATTTTACAACAACCTAGAGAGGGCTGATTCTAACCTGAGATATCTAAGCTATCTAAGTAATATAAAAAACAGAACATATTCAAAAGCATTGTTTGATAGTGATATAATGTTCAGTGTCTCTTTACCCGGTATCATTTTCAATATCATTTATCGTATCAACACTGTATTCCTCATCACCACAGTCATCTGCGGCATGATTATCATCATCATCGAGGAGAATTTCCTAAACACTGAATCAATCAACGTCATACGCCACTGGCGCCTTGGCGACTACGACTGCGCAACACCATTGAAGATTTTGCTGACTGTTTCTTTTGCAGGATAGGCAAGCGGGTCGTTGCCTCGTCAACCAGAGTGACTGCTGTGGAACCCGTCCAACGGCGTAGGCCATCTACCCGGCAAAGCCGTGGCCTCTCTGGGGCGCGTCGTAAACCGGTTGGGTGTCCGTTTACTAGAGTTGTATAGTTGGTGTGGCGTTAGAAGTGACCTAGCCATACCCATTATTGATTTATCAGAGTGGCCTGTGGGAGTTGCCATCGGTCGCCAATTCTTTGCTCGAGTTCCTGGTTTGAGACAAAGTTGTTCCATATGATACCAAGCAGTTTCCTTCACATAGTTCTGCCAAACGCATCTATGGCTTTCCCACTGGAGACACTCACTGTCCATGTTGACGCGCCATATAACATCTTTGAGAGAATGAGAGCTATCGCGAGATGGAGTTCAATTTCGGTGCGGATGCGGGGTTTCTTGAGATAAACTCAGGTGTTCGGGCGCAAATATCCTGCGGTAATCAGACAATCATCAAGGAATACTTTGTCATTAAGTAGTGCGATGGCTAAAACGATGGTGTTGGCATCACCTGAAGGTGATCGTATAATGACAGATTGATGACTATGTACAGCATCTTTAGCGTGAAGAATAAGACCGGTGTCTGCTTCTTCCTGGTTGCCTACGAGTTCCCAGACTTAACAATTATTTTACGATCTTGAAGGATGTCCCACGATTTCTCCTTGTAGCATCTTTGATAGAGTTTTCTCGGTAGCTGCCAGCAATGAGATCAACTTGACCATACCCTGAAGGAATTATCTTTAACAGTTGCTATGTAAGTGCTTCAAAGGTCTCAGACCCCTTGAATTAATTTGATACTAGCCGTGACATCGAACAGGTATGAAGAGTTGGAATTGGCACAATGGAGTGAATAGTTGTCATCGCAGGACACTAGCAAAGGAACTAACTCTGCCTTGTTACAATTACGTTTTTCTCCATCTGGATGGCATATGCTAAATGGTATTGGTGACAAAGGATACCTCAAAACTTCCTCATAGTCAATCACACTCCCTGTGGTTGATAAGTAGGAGATCAGTTTTCCAAGGACATTTCTGTTAATGTCGACAAACTTTACTTTACTTCCTGCTGGTACACTTGGCTCCCTTTTATTATAGATAACTTAGGAAATAGGAAATTCTCCTCGATGATGATGATGCCTCAGATGACTGTGGTGATGAGGAATACAGTGTTGATACAATAAGTGATATTGAAAATGATACCGAGTAAAGTGACACTGAACATTATATCACTATCAAACAATGCTTTTGAATATGTTCTGTTTTTATATTACTTAGACAGTTTTACTATCTCAGGTTAGAATCAGCCCCCTCTAGTTTGTTGTAAAATTCATAATTTTAAACCTATTTAGAATTTGAAGAATGGAAAAATTTACAATGACGCACCAGCAAGAAAAAATTTTAGTCCGTACTCTTAGAATATTGTCCCCGAATTTTTCAAAATTTTATATAATTTACCCCCTGCTCAGCTAAAAGTCACCCTTTAAAATGAAAGTCTTTTCTTTTTGCAATCCTATTACTGATATGCCTTAATTAACTAACATTTCAAAGATGAAACTATGATTGCAGTGATTACAAGTGTAGTTGTTAATTAGGGAGGAAATATGCCAAATTTGTCTTAAATATTACAATATTTAATAAATTTCACCCCCTGATTTTGTCACAAATTTCAAAAGAATTTCAGCTCTCAACCTTAGAGTCTTAATTCAGCCAAAAAAATAAGATTTACAATTTGAAATTGAGAAATACTCGAAATCAATGGAAATTTAGAATATCTGCAGATGTACAGTACCCCAAGTTTTAGCCGCTAAAATGTCACTTACATACCAATAGAGGTCATTTACCAGCCCATTCCTGAAAGCTGAGATGGATATTAACATTTTCATATGGGTGCACTAATGTTTTGAGAACAGCAATACTTTTGTAATTGTTTTTCAGTAGATAAATGTGCCTAACTTTTGTAATTTATAACCAAATTTACCCCCTGATATCCCTCAAAAATATTTAAAATGTTTAATGGGTCATCTGACAACCACACAGTGACAATTTAGCCAAGAATAGCACTAAATTCTTTTCATATTGTCAAAAACATGTCAATCAATGAGATTTCGGAAATTGTAAAAAAATTGGCAATACCCCCTGTTTTACCCCTTGAAACAACCCCTTACATTACGATATAGGCCGTTTACCATCCTATTCCTGAAAGCTGATATATACAGCAACATTTTTATATAGGTGCACTAAAGTCTAGAGAAAAGTGATACTTTTGTCAATTTTGACATGGCCTATTAGAAGTGATTCTAATCTCCGAGATTTCATTTAAATTGTAAATTTTCCGTATACATGGTTTAAAAACACTTTTGAAAATTTCACATTTTAGTTCTTCCCATTGGTTGCAAAGACCGATTGTGTATCTTTTGCGAAGTAGGTTACACTCGAGTTTACTGGTACTATAACAAGTATCGTTGTCTGGCCGATGTAAACCCCACATCCCCTCTTATCAACAAAAAGTCGACATCTACACCGAAAACCGTCATAGAAGAGATTTCAGAAGGTAAACGGATTGTTTCTTGTACGTCTGAAGAATAAAACGAAAATAAGAGTAATAAGTGTTGTTTGAAAATAAAAAGTGAAAATGAAATTTATTGAATAGCCTTGCCTTACATATTGTACTCAGATAATATGATGAAGACATTTATGTTAAAAGTCTCGAAGGCGAAGGGCATCTGGAAAATTTCAAGATAGCGAAAATTAAAAGTTCTCAAAATGAACTCACTACTTGGCTACCGGCAATGCCCAGAAACTAAATAAAGAAAGATTGAATGAAAATTAACAAAGAAATCCTACAATGTTAAAAGAATTGATGATTGTTCTAGCTTTTTTCAACTTAGAGGGTTTTAAGTTTATGAAATAAATTATTTAATAATATATGATTTAATTTAATACAGTATTTATAATTAAAAGGTATTTTTTAAAGCTTCTGATGTCCATCTTTGATAATGATGCATCATCAACATCCTCGTTGGTTGTCATCTTGATTTTACCCAAAGCTTCATTCATCTCTCACTTTTCAATGTATTGTTTTTTACGAAATACGTATTTTTTCCTGCAATAGATTGCAAATTCGAGTTGACGTTGTTTTCGAAGAAAATATGTGTTGACGAGTGTCCCGTAGGATATCATAAAGAAGGGGGCAAATGCACAGGTGAGGAAGTTAACCGGGGGAAGTTATTTGTTTGAAGCGTGGCGATCTTTACTAACGGGCCACGCAACGGCAATTTGATTTAAAAAACTGGGGGCCGATTTTTTTTAAAATATATACATAGCTATTAGAAACACAAATTGTGTACTTTTCCTTAAAGAATAAGACTTTTAAACAAAAAAATGAGACATAGTTTCGTGAAAACTACATTTTTTTCATTTTCGCAGTTAGTAAAGATAGCCATGGTTTGAAGACTTTTCTGTATGCGGCTAATTAACAAACAAATTAATAGTGACATTATTAGCTCATTAAAATATTACTATGTAATAAATATCAATTAGGGTCCTGTAAAAAAATAAAAAGTAATATATTTATATATATATAAGCGGCGTCCATTATTCCGGCGTCTTTCTCCGGGTCGATGTTAAAATTACGGTCACGTGGTATTTTTCGTGCATGTTGAATGTTAATGTTAACAAATGAATGTTGAACTAATGATATAATCCATATTTTACTAGGAATATTTTCCGTGAAAAGAGACCATACTGGAGCTTGATTTTCCAAATTTGTTGGGAGATTTGTAGATTTTGAAGGAACTGTACACTGTGTGTGTGTGTGTGTGAGAGAGAGAGAGTTTGAATTTGACCTTTGACCTTGAAAATCCTTAGATTGTAGATATCCATAAGTTCAAGGTAAAAAACAAATTAGGGGTCAATCTTTGTCCTTATTAAGAAATGCTCACTATTATTTTTGTTTTTGCTTAAGATGATACAAAAGATCTATTAAAAAAGTAATAGATGATGTTGGGTCGCAGTCTGCCATGGGAGAAAAATATTTGTCAGAAATAATTTTACGTCATTTACTTACAGTATTTCCAGAAATAACAGCGTATAACTTAATTACAATATATGACATCTTTACAGCAACGTATTCTGTCGTTGTTGACACTCAACTTTATATCTAATGACACTTTACGTCGTTGATGTAAATTTGACGTTGTCGTTTGTAAGGGGGGGAGGGGTGGTGGGCTTTTATGAAAAGAAAGATAAAATAGAAAATTTTGACCCTGGCCTCCCTACTCAAAATCTGTCTGCTCAGATTTACCCCCATGAGGACGACAATTTTGGGATCATCGTGGATCCATAACATTGCTGGGCTCTATGCGGGGGTCATCGTAATCGTTTATCTGGTTTATCAGGTCATATTTGCCTTTGTTGTGATCACAGGGGGGGGGGGGGGCTTCGTACGTAGGAAATTTTCAAGGGTGGACACTAACCAAATACGCTACACCACAACTGGTTTTCGGTCCAGATCAGTCCAAAATGTAATTTCAAGGAGCCTGGATTACTGATTTTTTAATAATCTACGTCATTAGTCGTAAATGAACATATGTACCAAATTTTAAATCTATTATAATTCAAGGCGTTCATTGTGAATTAATATCTCTTACTTTTTGAGAAAAAAGTTCCAAGAAACCTGCTAAAGAATTTACAGCATTATCTTTAGGGCTATGAGAGGGAAAGGTGTTATTTGATATGAATCATCAGGTCCAAACATTTTCTAAAATTACGAAATCTGACAATTTTTCACATTTTTGCAAAAATCAATTATTTTATTTATGACCTTTTATGTATGACCTTTTTTACTCTAAGAGCAAATGCATTATGTATAGTTTTTTTTGGTAAGAATAAGTATTAAGAAAAGAGAAAAGAATAAGAGAAATATAAACAAGTATATAAATTCTTACAAGAAATAATTTCATTATCGTGGTAGTGCCTTGAGCATATCCGAACACTTCCATTTTTTATTTGACGGTTGACTCCTTCATCATCACGGTATTTCTTCATTATACCAATCAAATTCTTCCTCCATTCCTTGGTCTTTGAAGGGAGACCAAAGAAGGAATACTGCCCCTTTTCTTTCCTGGATGATGAGCAGCCAACAAAGCAGCAATTATCTCCAGGCATATCTGGACGTCCTCAACATTCATAACCTTGCATGTAAGAAGTCTTGACGATAGGTGTTTGTACTGTGACTGTGCATTATTACAAAATTATCATTATTAGAAAATAATGGTGCAAATGGTTATTGAGTGGCGAAGTTACAAATGTCTTTAAAAACTTTTAGAAAAATAACTACAACTTTGTAGTATTTACTATAAACAATTACAGTTCGTAGTATACATATTTTGTATACCATGTGCATTTATACCATGATTTAATAACAAACCTCATAAACATTAATTTTAATATAGTCAGACATGATGGTGTGAGATATTATGACCCCTTATTATATTCCAGTAGTTAAAAACACTCGTTATTTTGTTTCTACATGCTGTTGTTAGTTCAGCTATGTGGTTGTTGTGTTGTCTTTCATAAATCACGTCATGATGACATATATACATATATAACCTGTTTCTTCTATCTCATCTACCCCCAGCCAGGCCCAAACTATCGATGTAGTATACATCCGTATGTAGTATACATCTACGAGGTCTATAATGTTCCAATAATATCTCCCTTACTAGAATAAAGTAGGGTAAATCATATTTTATTTTCTCCTCACACTTGTTGTTTATTTTTTTTAGGAGAAATGTATTAGAAATCGCCGTACGTCTGTTTGTTTACTTTTCGCTATGCACGAAGAATACCACGTGACCCCATAAAACGGCCAATAATAACATAGAACAATAAAAACCCGCGCGATTTGAAACTAGATAATATATAAACTATGAAGAAAGTGGGACGCAAAAAAAAATTATTTGGATACTCCTTCAAATGTGAAAAGTCGATAAGTCGAAACATTTATAAATGGGAATCTCGTGAAATGGACCATTTTTCTTGCTCCCCAAAACTACTTTATCGGTCCTTATCTTTCCACATTTTAGAAAGAATGGAAAAATTTTCTTTAATGCTGAGGGCTGCAAGTAGCTCCTTGATGTGGGCAGATCATTGTGAAACAGCCGTAGACGAGTTGCTGTTTTATGATAAAATTTTTCAAAATCCTCATTTAATATCAGTGTAGTGACACTGAAAATATATGTTCCCAGATTAGGTGCAATTTTTTACATTTTGCAATTTCCGAAGCTATTTTAGGTAATTGCAACAGTCCGATATTTGTTAAAATCGGTGCTTGAAAAACTAAATAAGTCGGGACGATGTTGGGGAATTAAACCGTTAAACTGGAATGTTCGGCACAACATAAGAACTATCAACTGGTTTTCAAGTCTATTTCAGAAATTGCACCAAACATAGTTCATTCCAATTTCATCTCTATTCCCAAGTTTCTCATGCATTTCCAACTTAACAACATAGGATTAAATATTTATGCCATTGTCCTCATCCATTTTATCTTCTTCCAACTGAATTGACTCTGGGATTTTTTCGTTGATTGGCAGAAGGGTGGGCAAACTTTTTTATATTATAAATGAGCAAAGAAAAATAAACATTGGAATCTCAACTTTTTCGAACTATTTTGTTTAAAAATTAACTACGAAATGAAAAGGTTTGAGATAGCGAGGTTCGAGATATCGAATGGAATTATAAGGGATGCTACTGGGAATGCCGAAGAAAAAGTACGAGATAGCGTGTAACAATATCAGAATCGTCTCGCGGATCCTTTTCAAAGGTTCACACTTGTTCACTAAAAGTTAATAAAACAGCGGTTGCACGATGGTCTAAGCTTTATGCTCAGGAGCAAGAGTTTGATTCTCAGTGTGGCCACGGGCTCGTCCCGCGTACAGTTAGTTGTATAATTCATTGCATGATTACTGATTTAGCTTAACACCGTAGGGTCATTATTTCAAAACAGTATCGTCCCGAAATTCTAACGCGGCTGTCAATGTGCTTCTAAATAGGAAATGCAAAATACATGTTTGGCTTCTACGTCACGGAACGCTAGAGCCCAGCCCACTTTCTTTGCGCTTTTCTGGTCGTTGATCACTTCTCAACGGTTTTTCGTTTTATAGGAGCATCAAAATAATTTTCATGTGACATTTTCAAAGCAAATTCTTCTTTTCATGTTTGGGGTCCATGGCACTTTAAGAATCTTTAAGAGTTTATGCGGAGAAAAGACATTTCAAACGAAGCGTTTCACGAAACGAATTTTTAAAGTTTTAAATGTACAGATGGCCACGGGTAGACACGCATCTATTTATAGAAACACAGAAATGTTCACGGTTATTCTTTGTTATAGAAGTAATGCGTGCATTTTGCACGGGTTATATACAATGGAACCTCAGTAATTCCAATGCTCCAATGAACGGATTTACTTGCAATCGTAGGTTTTGAATATCTTGTCACTTTATTATTAATCAGCGTGCGCGGACAGGAACTGTCAATCATGCGAGTCGTCGAGTGCCGTTTGCGAGAAGTGTCTACCACAGTATGCCATTCTACGCGATGAAAACGGAAACTTCCAGGAATGTGTACGGAACTGTCCGAAAGGTTACCAGTTGACACTCGAAAAATCGTGCGAGAAAGTTATCCCTCCGCGTAAGTTTGTTTACTGTGACTGCTCAATCATCATTATGCGATGAACTGTTTGATCCCAACCCACGTTTACGAATGAATTATGTGTCAAACAATTTTATGATCAAAAAGAAATAACTTTTAAAAAGCTCTTGGAAGTCTCTGCACCTATCTTTAGGTAAGCAATATTTTTTACAGATGTAATTATATTAAAAACCAATACAAGTTAATATGGTATCAAAATATATTCGACGGCGCTACCACATTATTCTTATTGAGAAGTGGTTTTTCACGGAAAATGAAATCTCTTTCTTTCTTAAAAAACTTTTCGAAAATAAAAGTTGCGCAATGCATATCGGTACTTTGGTAATAAAAAAATTGCTGTCAAATGTCAATTCGATTATAATGGACTATTGTTACGTCAAAGAACAACTGCAGTTCAAAAAGATCCGGCTTACATAGCTGATAAGCTCATAAGTACATGCTAAACGTACGAAATGACTGGGCAAACTTCCATTTACCCCGGCATTTGTTATTGCTATGGATGAAACCAACCTACACTTTAGGATATCAAATATCTACTTTAGGTTATAAAATACTTTAGGTTATAAAATATCTGACGATGATTGGGTGCAGAGTCATGCGCGAAAGCTCGTTTTATTTTTAAAACTGTTAATAATCTCATTTGTAGCGTGTCCTGTGGAGAATTGTGAGTCATGCGCATCAGCAATCGGCAGACGCGGCACATGCGTTGAGTGCCAATCCAACTATGTTTTGTTTCGTGACTCCTTCGAAGTAGTTTGTCAGAGAAACTGTCCACACGGTTATTATGTCGCTAACATGCCAACAGGAAACGGAAAAGTTTGCGCAAGTATAACTCGTAAAACCTACTTTATTTTCTAGCCTAACGGATAATTTCTTTTATTTAGAATGCAAAATTAAGTTTTGCAAAACATGTTCAGCCGCCGATTCGTGCAGCCTATGCATGGAACCTCTAATTTTGGACAAAAAAACTGGTTTGTGCGTCACGTGTCCTAAATTCAAGGAGTACAACTACCTGTCCAAAGGTTGCACTCAAATACGTACGTATACGATATTTCGTCTAAAAACTAATTTTATCTCCATTCCCCTCGTTCATTGAACGTTTCAAGGGGCTGCAGAAATACCGCTGAACCAAAATTGATTAAAAGGTACACTTTCACCATATCCTTTATGGTATTATCCGCTATTACATGCGTTCTTCCTGGAAAAACATGATAACTGGGTAATGTCTGGTAGCTTTCTCATAACATAATGGTTTAGTTAATATTTCAGTTCCATAATATTGTTTTGTGATCAAAATATAATTTGTTTAAAGCCTCTTTTTAAAGTCCGTTTGTTTTTAAAGGACAGTAATTAAAGTTTCGTAATGAAAATGAGTGTAAAAGGTCTTTTGTCGTAAATTGTCCAAACTCACATGTAAATTTTGTATTTGACATATTGTTGATACTGATCAAAGTTATGTTGAATGTGAAACTTTGACAATACTGATTCCTCCTGACCTACTCATGATATTAATGTGGCAGCTCTACCTAGGTTTAGGCATTGGGTTGAATCTTATAAAGGGAATAGGAGATCCTCTACTCTCGTACCGTTAGCATATACCTAAAAAAAACAAGCTTTATCACTAATGTGCAATTGCGCTAACTGGCTGACGCAAGTATATTAGGTCTAGTTGTTAAGCAACACATTAAAGTCTACATCTAGTAGTTATACAACAAGAGTCACGTGATTTAAAGACAAAGTCGATTTAGAAGAGTGGGTTTACTTGTAAGATATGATATGTTAGGGTATGAGTTAGGTAAGTCCTGAATTTTGTTGATGAAAATTCATACATTCGTGTTCTTCATTGAAGCGACTCATTTTGAGTAAGAATTGCATACTAATGATTCTCATGGGCCAATAAAACTGGTTGACAGAGGCATTTTGCGTCACGTGGTCGTCTCTGAGTCAGGCGAATGCAACACTCTAATTGGCGATATAGACACAACTTCTTTTAGCTAGGAGTATGTTCCCATCTAGCAACTGCATCTTCAAATTTTTCTCGTTTCATGCCTTGTTGATATCATATAAAAACCTTCTATTACGTCATTTATTTGAGGGAGGTGTCTGGATTTATAAAGAGGTTAACAGTTTGAGAATAGTCACTACAAAGTTGGGTTTCTTACACGAGTTTGCTGTATGTTTCAGAACAGCGATTTACTCTTTCCAAGATTATCAACAAGTCTTAACCTTCGTCTAATAGGAAGTAGACTTCCGTGTTTATAAATGGCGTTACTTGGTCACTTGGGTCCTTTTTGTCGTGAAACAATGCTACAAATTTGCTAATAAAATTCTTGTTAAAAATGTTATTAAAAAAACAGAATAAAAACTTATTGTTACTGGTAACATTGACGACGTCGTGTTGGTGACAAAGGCTGGATTTTATAATGTGCTGGTGGTGGTATGTAGTGATCTGTAAGTTCCGCTTCCCATTGCACCTTACAGTGAGTCTTTTGCGATTGTGAAGTTGGTCGCAACAGTAGATGCAATCAGGAGAAAATTTTAAGAATTTATTAGCCAGACATTCAAATGTTGGCGACTCTCGCAATGAAGTAATACTGCAATACTAGACATCAAAGCTGCCGAATAACTTTAAGCAATATCTAAAAATAGATTTTATTGATGCTGATTTCAAATCAAGAGACGCGGTTTACAATTCTGCTGTGGTTTCTTGGATGGGTTGGTAACTGATTGATACTCTTTCGTATAACGCCATATATAGTTCACTAAAGAAACAAAGAAGGAAATTCACTCAACAGACACACAAAAACCTCTTTTTACATAAAAAAGAAACAGGAATTGTTAGAAAGTTTTTTCTTACAAATTATAAGCGGGAAAAATTTGTAATTAAAACTAACCAACAAAATAAACGACGATAATGATAACTTTAAAGAAAGCTTTAAAATTACCCTGGAATATCAGGACAAAAGGTCAAAACAATTTGAAAAAAAGATAACATAAATGACATAATGTGACGAAAGAAATATTATGTGAACAAGAAGATCGACCACGAGGGAATAACATTGATGGAAGGAGTAAAACAAGAATGGAATTTGAGCAAGACCAAACAAAAGCTTCATGTTTTCTTATATGAAACTTAGCGAGCGGTATACTTCTAAAAGTTTCTTCATTTATAGAGTGATTAAAATTCGGTTTCTTAATAGGAGGGAAACGCTTTTTTTAGTCCAATTTTTTTGTTTTTGGAACATTCGAAAAGGCGCAATAAAAACTGCGGATCATCATGTCCTCTTTAAGTAGCAGAATTCCTCCTGTACTTGCGTAGATTCTTATTGGTGTGTTTCTCAAACAATCATTGAATTTTACCATTTAAGTAGTTTGTTGAATTGAACATCTAAGGGCTGGACATTCAGGAGGAACGTTAATCAACTCTGCTTCCGAAGAAAAGTGAGTACTGGGTGAACCAGGTTGTCTGGTAAAACCTGACGGGCCTATAACCGGAAGTTTAAGTTTTATCAAACAATGTCAGAGTCTCATCATTGTTTTTCTCCGAGAATATTCATGGTTTGCCAAAGGTTTGTTACTTCAAATGGGAAATGTTTTCTTAGTTCCGACAGTTTCTTAATTTCTGGTCGGTTTATTAGTAAGTTTCTGAAATGTGGTTTATTATATGTAATTAAAAACAACGTGTTAGCTATACACGTTGGGAAGAATAATGTCTAGACAAACTCCTCATTACACAATTTCGTTGTTATTGTGTATTATCAGGTTCTTGAAGATTGTTATGATGTTAAATCTAAAGTTTGCTCCTGATGTTGTTTTTGTAGACATCGAAAACCGACCTGAACTCGGGGATAATATTTTTCAACATGGCTAAAGAAGACGAAAGAATGTATGTTCCATGGATTATCATTTACAGAATAAATATATATCTTATTGTAATGGTATTCGTGTGAAAGATACATACACACATTGCTTCACAAGTGTTTATGTAGTAAAACTAACAAATGTGACTACTGTGTTTTCACACTTATTGTTCCGCCACCAAGTTTGTTTGCACTTATGATTTATAACTTCAACTTGAATAACATTGTGCAACAAAACATTTTATGTCTGCGGTAATTTATGGATATTTTAATTCTTGTACCAAACAGAATTAAAAGGTTTAACTGTGTCCAAAAACAAGTTAAGTTTCAAACGATGTCATTAAGATGTTAGCTGTTTCAATCAGTGACTTTTAGTTTGAAAAAACGTAACTTTAAAATTTGTTTGTAATAACATGCTGCCACTTAGCATTAATTTCATTGAGATTACGCATTCAAACCTCACTCAGGGCTAT